>OX101785.1:62752732-62868177 GCA_944452715.1 Ophion slaviceki | reverse complement strand
AATTCAAAAAAGTTATGAGTAAATTGTAGAAAACAAAAATTGTTCAACAAATGTCCGGTGAACTACTTTTTTATATTATAAAATGAATCTGTAGTTTTTTTCTAAATAGGTATGAATTTTTAAAAAATTTTCTTTCTATTTTGATTTTTTAAATTTAAATCAATGGACGAAGGTTCACAAATTGTCAATGTTTTCGGAGCAATGTTCCATATTAAATCCAAGAAGTGTCCGGGGTATTGAACGAACAGTGTCATAGGTACAGCCTCTGAAAAATTCCAAAAACGGAATTTTCGAAATGGAGAGAAATTGAAAAAAAAATCACGTGTATACAGAAAAACATCATAATTTATTTAATGTCACAAAAAATCAAGTTTACCGGAGATTTATTCAACCAATTTTTGTTTAAATAATTTATCTGTAAATTTTTGGCATTCATATTATTTAAAACCAATGTTCTTAGCATCTTCAACACGGTTGATTTTTTCTGATTTTAATGTTATCGCCGATACTTAAAATTCTCACCGAAACTCACTTTTGGTAGGGAATGTACGTGCAATTCATCCTTAAGGGAGTCTACGGATCTAAGCCCCGGAAATAAGGGTGAATGTCGACATTTTTTATGGGCGCGCAATCAATAGATTAAAAAGTCTGTTTAGTGGCCTTTATTCTACATATCTTCAAGTATCTTTACAATTTTTTTTCCCAATATTTCGGAACACAGTGGGCACCATTTTCACAAGTTTATTGTGAAGCCGATTTAAAATTTCTCTACCCTGTATATTTATTTATGAAGCGTGTGTATATACAGGGTGTCCCTCTTATCTCCGCCACCCGAAATAACTCGGTAATTATCGACGTCACGAAAAAATGTTCCAAACAAAAGTTGTACGGTGTGAAGGGGACCATCAAATGCAACCTTTTTTATTTCAATGGAGGCGCTGACGCACAGTGAAGGTCACATCCACTTTTTCGCATGTAACGGTACATTTATTTTCAACCATCTTGTGTAGCACCTCAAGCCGTATAAAAAACACCGGGGGTCAAAGTCGTTCAAGGTCATTCAAGGTCACCTATCAAAATGAAATACACACGGGGCACTGACCTTGAATGACCTTCAACGACTTTGACCCTCTAATGTTTTTTATGCGGCTTGAGGTGCTCCACAAGATGGTTGAAAAAATGTACCATTGCATTTGAAAAAGTGGAGGTGACCTTCACTGTGCGTCAGCGCCTCCACCGAAGTAAAAAAAAATTGGTCGCATTTGATGGCCCCCTTCACGCCGTGCAACTTTTGTCTGGAATATTTTTCTGTGACGTCGATAATTGCCGAGTTATTTCGGGTGGCAGAGATAAGAGGGACACCCTGTATATATACGTAAAAATATATTTAGATCGCTATATCCCCATTGCTTGTAACAACACCCCTGCAGCTCGTTGCACAACCCCATCACATGCATGCCCCGACCGCTTTTCGACGAGACCGAGCCTACAGTTTGCATTTCCACGAAGCTTTCGCCGCAGTTCGAGAATATCTCTATAATCCGCGTGTGTACATCGCGTTTCGCCGTTCGAAGTATAGGGTAGCACGGGGTAGTACATCCGCAACGAGCGCGAGGTGTGCAGCTACGGTCGTTGAAGTTTCCCGATGTATATACAAGCTGCGCTCGTGATGCGGACCTTTTTATACAGGGTGCATTTCGTTTTTGTTTTTTTTTTTTGGGGGAGATACTTTCAGGCGGGGAAAAAATCGCTGATTTTCATGATTTTTTTAAAGGCGTTACCCCCACTTGTAGCGCAAAAAAAGGCCTTTTTCATGAATTTTTTTAAAGAAAACTACAAAACTTTTTTAATCGATCAATATACCATCTTAAAGAACACATCTTGAAGAACTTTCAGTAAATTTTTATTGAAAAATATTACATTGTTTAGTGGCAAATGGCCGTCAATGAAATAATGTTTTTATATACACGGTTTGCGGTGACCAACATTGCGGCGAAGTGGATCATCTGAAAAAAAAAAATGCGGATGGATTTAGTCAAATATAAGTATAAACTAGTCTTTAATAGAAGGATTTTAAAAAATATTCATTTTTTACAAAATGGCGGACAGTCAAAGTTAATGGTTCGATTTTAACGAAAAAAAACGGCCGTTTTTTGGCTATAAAACGGCCATTTTTTTCGAAAAAAAAATCGAATGATTAAAGACTACATTTTTATGTGTTAAATAAGCCTGCAAAATTTCAAGAAGATCGGTTCATTAGTGTTCGAGTAATCGTGGTCACCGACTTCAGAAATGCCATTTTGAGAAAAACGCGTTTAAAGTTTCAATTTCAGTTTACACGAAGAAAATATTTTTTTTTGTAAACTTACATAGAGTCATCTATTCCTATACTCATAGAGCCATCTATTCTCAGATACTTATACTTCAAAAAAATGCAATAAAAAAAAATCGATTTTTTCAAAATCGCAAGTGGGGGTAACCCCTTAAATCTTAGCTTTTAAATAAAAATCACGAAAATCAGCAAACTTTTCCTCGCCTAAAGGTATCTCAACCTCAATCCATGAGTCAAAATATTGCGCTGAACAAGATTATTTTTAGGGAGAAACAAGGGGAAATTAATGCCCCCACTCCAATTACACCATTACGCCCCCGCCCCCCCCCCTCCGGCGCCCCACGAGACATCTCATAAAAAACGCGATGCGAAGACAATTTTTTATGGCCTTAAAAATATTCTCGTCGTAGTAAAGGAAAATAATAAAATCGGGTCGATTGAAATGTTAACTTGAAATTCAATTTATTGAAAATGAACACATTTTGATGAAATTGCTTTTCAATGACAATGCGACACCCTGTATGCACATGTGCATCTATACACACACACACACACACACACACACACACACACACACACACACACACACACACACACACACACACACACACACACACACACACACTCACTGCCGGTCAAAAGTTTTCGGTCACTTTGGATAATTCCCAAATCACATTAGAATCATATAATTCATTTTATAGAGCTATACAGTATCTTCGTATAATGAGAAAAAAATGAATTCTATTATTCTAATATGATTTTGCTATTATCCGAAGTGATCAAAAACTTTTGACCGATAGTGTGTGTGTGTGTGTGTGTGTGTGTGTGTGTGTGTACGTATAAGTATTGTATTTTTTGAATATTTATTTTTTATGGTGATCGAGCTATTGCTCAGCAATAATAAAATAAACAAAATTGACAAATTAATGATATCTCTATTTATTTAAACAAATAAATTGAAATTATTGCGACAAAACTTTTTTATTAACCTGATATATATATATATATATATTATATGTATATATATATATTCATACACTTTGAAAAGAAATATACGGGGTAGATCATTTAAAATTGCCTACTCAAAAACATCGATAAATGTTGATTTCAGGCGAAAAAATCATTTATAAAAATTAAAAGGTTCGTAAAGATTTACATTTGGCTGGGTCTTTTTTCTTTTTTACAGCGGCATTCATGTAAATGCAAGATTGAGTCCAATTTTGAGAATGTGCCCTCCCTATTATGCCCTCTAACATAAAAAAAATCATCGCCTCCCCATGTCCTTCGGGTTACAATTTGGATAGCGAAAATTAATAAAACGGAAATTAGCTCGAGGCGTGTGATGAACGTGGTACTTTTGGAAGAATTTTTTTTTAAATTAAATAGCGCGTTTTCAATTAAATAGCGCGTTTGTTAATTTTTTAATTAAAACTAAACAAAATTTTAATTAAATATATATATATAAGGCAAAGTCCTGACTGACTGACTCATCATCGCTCAGCCTAAACCGCTGAATGTAGAAACATGCAATATGAAGGGCATGTTGATTTTATTATGTAGGCACCATTTACAACGGGATTTTTCGTAATTCAACCCTTAAGGGGAGAATATGGATGGCAAAGTTTGTACGGAAATTTTCAAAAACCTGGTCGGATTTACTTGAAATTTGGTATTCGTGCTTCTTGACACAATTAATGCAACACGTAATCCAGCGTTAGAAATTCAACCCCTAAAGGGGAAAAAAGGTAGCAAAATTTGTATTGAAAATAAAAATAAATCGGATCCGAAGATTTACTTGAAACTTCGTATTAATGCTCTTCAACCCAATTGATAAAAGTCGTATTTTAGCGTTTTTCGAAATTCAACCCCTCAACGAAATGGGGTGGCAAAGTTTGTACGAAAAATTTCAAAAACGGGTCAAATTAATTTGAAACTTTGCGTAACTGCTCCTAGACACAATTCATGAAATTTCAGCGTTTTTGAAAATTCAACCCTTAAGAGGAAAAGGGGGTAGCAAAGTTTTTATGGTAAAAGAAATATCTGGTCAGAATTACTTGAAACTCGGTATCAATGCTCATCAACACAATTCTACGTTTGCCTTAAGGTAATCCTATCGCCAGGCTTCAATCCATAGGATTTTCATTTTTTTTTGAGCTTCACTAAATATATTAATAATCGTCTCTGAAAATTTTCAAGGTCGGTTATCGACGTAATTACAGAGAAAAGAATTATTAAAATTGCGTGTTTTTGTGAAGGAATTCCGAGACGACATACGAAAACCCAATTTCCGGTCGCTACACAAGTGTATATGATAATGGGAATCCGTCAGATTCTTAAAAATAATCAGATTTACATACTTGACACTTTTAGTAATCCAGTGCTCTCAGAAAAAATTACGCTTATTGACCTAATTTTTATGTAATATCAAGTTTAAGGCGTTACCCCCACTTGTAGCGCAAAAAAAGGCCTTTTTCATGAATTTTTTTAAGGAAAACTACAAAACTTTTTTAATCGATCAATATACCATCTTAAAGAACACATCTTAAAGAACTTTCAGTAATTTTTTTATTGAAAAATATCACATTGTTTAGTGGCAAATGGCCGTCAATGAAATAATGTTTTTATATACACGGTTTGCGGTGACCAACATTGCGGCGAAGTGGATCATCTGAAAAAAAAATGCGGATGGATTTAGTCAAATATAAGTATAAACTAGTCTTTAATCGAAGGATTTTAAAAAATATTCATTTTTCACAAAATGGCGGACAGTCAAAGTTAATGGTTCGATTTTAACGAAAAAAACGGTCGTTTTTTGGCTATAAAACGGCCATTTTTTTCGAAAAAAAAGTCGAACGATTAAAGACTACATTTTTATGTATTAAATAAGCCTGCAAAATTTCAAGAAGATCGGTTCATTAGTGTCCGAGTAATCTTGGTCACCGACTTCAGAAATGCCATTTTGAGAAAAACGCGTTTAAAGTTTCAATTTCAGTTTACACGAAGAAAATATTTTTTTTTGTAAACTTACATAGAGTCATCTATTCCGGGCATCAAAAAAAAACTGCACTTCAAATTGGACCTCAAAAAAATGCAATAAAAAAAAATCGATTTTTTCAAAATCGCAAGTGGGGTAACCCCTTAAGGAGCATTCGACACGAGTATCTTATTCACAGAGGGCCACCCTGTATACAAGAGCTTGACTATTAAAAGCAACACACGCGAACCGGAAGTTTCTGAGCTGAGACACCGCCGCTTTCTCGTGCACCCAGAACTGTACAATTTTCCGCAATCAAGACCCACTTAACGTGTCGACGTGTACGATGGTCGCAACGACGGTAAACGATCACTTCCGGAAGAAGAATAATATACGCGTTGAAATACTCTTGGAATTTTCGTTTTTCTATTTTTTTTTCGAGGTTTCAAGGCTCGCAATTCGTAATCCCTTCGCGAAAAAGTTTTGACCTTAAGCGAGAAAAAAACAGGGGATTTTCATGATTATTTTTTAAAAGGAAATGTTTCTCCACCTTTTTTGAGAATTAGGGGATGTTTTACTACTACTTTTGGCTGTTACATGGTATTTTTTTATTAATCTTGAAAAATGGAGCTATGTTATATTTACAGATTAATAAAAAAACATCCATGTAACAGTAAAAAAATAATAAAACATACCCCGATTCTCAAAAATGGTGGAGAAATATTTTCTTTTAAGAAATAAAATCACATTTTTATAGCAAGATATGGCACGATCTTCTAAACGGGTTGCGGTGGATTTTGTCAGACTCCGTGACACGTAGCGTCCGCGGGATTATTCTGAGAAAAAAAACAACGAGAATTTTTCTTTCATTGACACTCATACGCAGAATATGAACCAAGAAAAAGTGAGAAATGCTGAAAATCGATGAAATGGTACGCTTCGAAACAAAAAGATTTAATTTTCCCCAAAAAATGGCTACATTTTGCCATTAAAAAATACTTTCTTCATTTTCAAAAACATTTAGGGTCATGTTTCAGACAATAAGGCTAGAAAGATTTATTCGAAATTCCACTAGAATCGGTCGATTAATTTTATGGCCGTACCTCCGCCATTTCTAAAGATTAATTTAAAAAGCCACGAATATATCTCGGAAACTAGATGTAACTGAAAAAAAATGTCTGTACATAAAAGTTGTAGTTTGTGTCAGCTTTAAATATTTGAAATAATTTTTACGTTCCGGTAACGCTGATTTTTTACCAAAAAAGGGGGAAATAATTTTTTTATTCCAAAACAGCCGTTTTTTTGGTTGAAAAAATTACAGAGTCTTCCAGTATATCTGATGATATCTCAAAAAAATTGCCAGAGTGGCACGGAGCGAAGTTCCGGTATAAAAAATTTAATTTGTGTGGCCGTTTTTTAATAAAAAAATTATTTCCCCCTTTTTTGGTAAAAAATCAGCGTTACCGGAACGTAAAAATTATTTCAAGTCGTCCGCTCGAAAGCTAATACAAAACTACAACTTTTATGTACGGACATTTTTTTGCAGTTACTTCTAGTTTCCGAGATATATTCATTTGGAAAAAACCGCATTTTCTAAAATGTTGAATTAAAAAATCTGAAAAAATTCACATAGAATGCCTTTTTGTAGTACTTTGATATAACAATTATGGGGCCGATCTGAGATGGTCGAAAAAAAAGTGGCTTAATTGACGGAGAATTCCTCATATGTGCTTCCAGGAATTAGGGTCGTATAAAATGAAATTTTTAAAAATGTCCTTCTAGTATGAAAATAAATTTTTCGTAAGACCGGATATTTTTCCGAAATTTCAAAGATTACGAAAATAGCAAGGTGTAGAAAAAAAAAGTTCGATTTTCGACAGAAAAAAAACAACTTCACAAAAATCGTCACAACGCCATCGGTTCTTGGAATTTCAACAAAATCTTCGGTACAAATTAAAGTTAAGATCCTTGGTTATAGAACTGTGTTATGAAAAAATCGTGTTTTCGCAATTTTGAGCTCACGCGATAGCGTTGTAGTTGCAGAAATTCAAGTACGTATTTCTTTTTTAAGTATACATTGCAACTTTATCGTAACTTTTACTCGAAAACCATTGATTCTACAAAGAGAAGTCGAGAAACCTTTTTTGTGTAGAATTTTATAAACTACCATTTTCGTTAGAACTATTTTGCTCGTAAAGTTGATAATTTTCTAGGTATTGTCGAAAAACTGAAACCATTTCACAACTACAATTCGAGATCCCCAATGGCCGAACGAGTTAGGCAGACAATGCTTCACTTCTATAGTAGTGGTAATATCACGGGTAATTACTAAAACTCACTAATTACTAGTCATTATTACCCATTGGTAGCACTAATTACCGGTAATACTACCTAATCATATGTTCGGTACGAGTGTAACAAATGGGCACATCTATATAGTAATGTGATCATCACAATAGTGATTATTTTATTTATTTATAATTATTTATATTTTCTTCCTTCTACAATAATAATAATACATTTATTTTTATTATCTTTATCGGGCATAATCCATTCAATGCTTAATATACCACACCATTATGACAACAACCATATTACCCACGTCTGACCATACTCGGCATTTTCTACTGGATGCGATTTTCGGCAAAAACTGCAAATTAATCGTGAAATAATTGATCGCAAATTCCCAAAAAAATGGAGCACACAAAGCGTTCCGTTTGAATAGCCATTCTTCTGAGCTGCAAACGCCGAACGAAAATTTGATCGCGATTAATATTTCGAAGACGAAAAGGATTTTACAGCCGCGAAAAACGCGGATATTGCTAGTTTCTTAATAACAAACAATACGATCAATGATCGCTCCAATTACTTTTGGTTTATTAAATTGACTTGGGCTAAAAAAAAGTTGCCTGATGCTAAACAAACCTGCCCCTCTAAAAACGGCTTAAAATGAAAATTAGATCCCCTTTTCCGATA
This sequence comes from Ophion slaviceki, assembly GCA_944452715.1. Lineage (NCBI taxonomy): Eukaryota > Metazoa > Arthropoda > Insecta > Hymenoptera > Ichneumonidae > Ophion > Ophion slaviceki. The sequence goes on along the minus strand of OX101785.1, from coordinate 62,859,895 downwards.
ATTAATTTCTTTTTAAGTGACCTTTACAAAAATATTATAAATATTCGCACAATTGCCTATAAGTGATTTTCAAGACATTGGGGTTTGAAAAAGACAGTCCGGCTCACGTGAAAATGGCCTCGAATGAAAATTGAAAATCTTAATTGAGAAAAATTGTTCAATTTGGAAAAAAAAATAAAAAATCTTACCACAATTGGTCTTGCGGCAAAAAACGCTAAATGTATTATATTTTTTTTACGAAAAAAAAAATTGAAAATCAATGATGTCGAACATCGAAAAATTCGAGTTTTTTCAAATAAACTAAAAAATAATATAAAAAATGACATTTACTATTTTTTTTTTATAAAGTACATTTCAAAACGAAATATTTTAACAAAAAAAGTATCTCATTTCGACAGTTTTTCAGAAAGTTATGAGCATTTGAAAAAAAAAAACGTCGATTTTTTCCAAACTTCACTACATACTTCCGATTATGTAACAAAATTTGAAAAAATCACACAAGCGTTTTGAGAAGGAAACAATAAAAAATTTAAATGTCAGCCAAATCGAAAGGGGTCGGGCCTAAAAGGGGTCGTTTTGACGTTGAATGTCTCATATGTATATATACATATATATATTGCTCAGAATGTATTTTCTACTTATAGTGCTGTAGAGCCACCGTGGAGGTGGTGTCCTGCCGGTGACGCGAACTCATTATTCATTATCCGGGCAGTCTCTAGCGCTCCTCTCTTCAGCCTGTCGATAACAGACGGCCAATTAAGCACCGGGGTTGTAGTGTTCGCAAAGTCTCTCTCCTGTCTCTCTCTCTTTCTCTCTCCCTCTCTCCGCTCTCACGCCTCTCACCACCTCCCTGTTTATTTATTTATCTATTCACATTATTATTCTTTGACTTTATTTTTACAATTTTTTATAATTTAATTTCATTATTTGATCCAGTGTTAATTAGTTTTAAGGGGTTAGGCCACTCCAGAGGCCGAAAAAATATGCTTTTTGGGCATTTATTTTTCAGAAAAACTACAAAATAAATCGAGATTACAAAAAAGGGTGTTGATCACACATATCAGTGACTGTATACAATAACTTTTTTGAAGCGACTAATTTCAAAATGGCGGCTGTGCAGCGTTTATCTCAAAACTGAATTTTTGAAGTTGGCCGGAAACATAACTCGGACAATTTTCAACCGATTCACTCGAAATGTCGAATATATCTTGAAAAATATATTGTCTATGGAAGTACGTAGGATTTTTTTTATATTGCATAGTTCATTTGTTATTAACAATTATCTGACGATTTTTTAGGCAAATTTTTCACTTTCCAAAAATGTGCCCAAAAAAATCGTCAGATAATTGTTGATAACAAACGACCTATGCGATATAAAAAAATCCTACTTACTTCCATAGAGAATGTATTTTTCAAGATATATCAGGTTGATAAAAAAGTTTTGTCGCAATAATTTCAATATAATTTATTTATTTATATATCTTATACAAAACATTTCTAATCAACAATATATTCGCCATCGGTTTCTATGACACTCGACCATCTAGTTGGCAACTCATTTATTCCCTTTGCCCAAAACTGCGGCGGCTGGAACTCAAACAAATTTGAAATATCCCTTCTGAGATCGTCAACGTTTTCGAAAGTTTTGTTTCTCAAATATGCCTTCAAATGTCTGAACAAATGGTAGTCAGATGGCGCGATGTCGGGAGAGTATGGTGGATGAGGAACGGTATTCCAGTGAAGCTCAGTGATTGTTTTGTAGGTTTCCTTTGCGACATGGGGTCTCGCGTTGTCGTGGAGAAGGTGCACAGTCGCGCGTCTTGGCCCTTTTTTCTTATAGCTTTTGCCAATTCCTGGAGATTTTCGATGTATCGTGTAGAGGAGATCGTCTTACCTACAGGAAGAAAATTGTGAAACAGCATTCCCTTTGCGTCCCAGAAACAGCACAACAAAACCTTTTGTGAGTGACGATCAGATTTCGGTTGGTGTGGCGGTTTTTCTCCGATAGGAAGCCAGTAGGCTAAACGCGTTCTGTTATCATACAAGACCCAGCTTTCATCTCCCGTCACAAGATCTTCTAAAAACTCCTTGCGATGGTGGCGAAGCAGGAGAGACTGGCAGATGGTCACGCGACAGTTCTTATTGTCGTCGGTGAGACGGTGTGGTATCCATTGAGCTAGAACCTTCCTGTATCCCAAGTTGTGTAAGTGATTGACTATTGACGGTTGGGTGCAGCCAAGTTCTCTTGCTAGCTCGTGCGTACTTGCTTCCGGTTTTTCTTTGATGCAGCGGAGTAATGCTTCATCATCGATGGTCGACGGTCGTCCGGAACGTTCCTTATCTTCAAGGCTTGTGTCTCCAGATTTAAAACGATTGAACCAACGCTGGACTGTTCGATGAGAAACTACGTTCTCGCTGAATGCATCCTGTATATTTTTAGCAGTTGTGCTTGCGTTCGTGCCGCGCCGCCACTCGTAAAAAATGATCGCTCGAAGTTACTCCTGCGAGATCGAAGCCATTTCTGTCCTCTAGAACGCGCGCTCGCCCTTTTATACCCTGTCACGCGGAAGAGTAGAAAACATTCTAGAATATTCTCGACATAGCTCGATGTCATATTGCGTCAATACGTAAAAAGACATTTTAAAAATTTTTGCGACAAAACTTTTTTATCAACCTGATATTTAACATTTCAAGCGAATCGGTTGAAAATTGTCTGAGTTGCTCAGATTTGAGATAAACGCTGCACAGCCGCCATTTTGAAATTAATCGCTTAAAAAAAAATTATTGTATACAGTCACTGATATGTATGATAAACACCCTTTTTTGTAATCTCGATTTATTGTGTAGTTTTTCTGAAAAAAAACCCAAAAAGCCTATTTTTTCGGCCTGTAGAGTGGCGTAAGGCCTTAAGAATCATATCACGACTCTATATAGGGCACAGAGACCTTATTTTAGCGCTCCACCAATTATTGACACTACTCTCCTACCTACACAGCGATCCTTAAAGTACCCGAGTAGAAATATTGTCAGGCTGGCCTGATATTTGATCTGCGCCTGATCAGCTTGTAGTACGAAGGCCTTACTTAAGTTTGCCTTAATTTGCCTGATCAAGCTGGGGTCAGGCGGTGGTCGAGTAACCGGACTTACGGCTTACTTCAATTCGCCTGACCCGGCTAGCTTCAGGCGATGTCAAGCAACTGGACTTACGGCTTACTTCAATTCGCTTGATCCGGCTAACTTCAAGCAATCATCATGTAACTGGACTTCTACAGTTTGGCGCTAAAAACGTGCCTAACCTCATCTTGTCAAATGATACACAGACACGAGAGAAGCACGAGACATATTATTAATGACTTTATACATTTTTACATATAACGTGTACGTTGTGAATAAGATGGACAAACACAATCGGAAGAAGATTGCGCAACGACTGTGTCTGCGTGAATAGCGGGCTCTAAATAAGGGAAAAAACGAAGAAATAATACAGCAGCAGGTTAGTATAACAATTAATTTTTTTCAAAGACTTACAATTCTTAAATCTATAAATATAAATTGGATTAAATCTGACTGTAAATTAACCACACGCCAAATTATATATGCATTGGTTGAAATATTTATTATGATACATTTGACAGATCCGAAACAGATCCTCTCAGCGAGGAACAACTCGAAATTCCTGAGGATTGGCATGTGTTGGCGCTACCACTGTGTAAGTAGATTTATATTTGTTTTGTGTATGGCTTTTATTTTTCTTTACTTGGTCCGTCTCCTTTGTCAGAGGAGAAAAAGAGACAGTGTAGGCCAACCAAATAATGGTAAGCTGACAGCGTAGTTCAATCTGGTAAATGTTTTGCCATCGGTGCTGATTAGCCCGGACAGCATAGGCTAATCGAATAATGATAAGTTAACTGCGCAGTTTAGTTAAGTGAAAGTAATTCCATCGGTGCAAGTTAGCCCATAAGAAATGCACTTCGGATGGACATTACATTCACTGAACTGACTACGCTGTCAACTTACCATTATTTGGTTGGCCTTCGCTGTACGGGCCCGGACAGCGTAGGCTAACCAAATAATGACAAGTTGACTGCGTAGTTCAGTTAAGTGAAAGTAAGTCCATCGGTGCAAGTTAGCCCATTAGAAATGCACTTCCGATGGACATTACATCCACTGAACTGCACTACGCTGTCAACTTACTATTATTTGTTTAGCCTTCGCTACAGGCCCGGACAGTGTAGGCTAACCGAATAATGATAAGTTGACTGCGTAGTTCAGTTAAGTGAAAGTATTTCCATCGGTGCAAGTTAGCCCATAAGAAATGCACTTCGGATGGACATTACATTCACTGAACTGCACTACGCTGTCAACTCACCATTATTTGGTTGGTCTTCGCTGTACGGGCTCTCCTGCTTCAATTCTAATTTTCGTTAAAAAATGACCGCTCGCAGCTTTTGCAACAATTTTTTTTCTTCTTTAAAGTAGATAATTGGATGGTGAGAAAAAGGAAAAAAAAATAGAGCTCAAATTTGTGCCACTCTAATAAAATAATGTGCATACCTTATATAGATATATATGTAGACATTGAATTCTAAGTGGGATACACATTTTCGTATTTTTCAGTGGCTGTCATTTCGAAATATAGGGAGCACGGAATAGAAGTTCTTTCGAAGCAAATTGGACAAGCTGTTGGAGCGGTATCAAGGCCTGATTAATTCAGCAAAAGACTGGGACAAGTTTCGAGCGTCGCGTAAAAAAAACGAACAGAACGCCCAATGTAACGTTTCCTAGAAACGTCTGGTCATAAAAACGTTGAGCTCTGTTTATTTTATTCACGAAGTTTCTCAAGTTTTTGTTTAAAAAATATATTAGTTTATTTCGGGATGATAAGTGGAATATAATACAGTGATATATCTTAGTTTATTTCGAGTTTTTGTTCTATTACAAATACAAGAAAAATGATGTTTGTTTTCCACATAGATATATGTGAAAAATATATGTAATAAATGTTATATTAAGATTAAAAAGTAAACGACCAGCCCTATTTATAAAGTGGTACCTTTTTCTCTTTTGTGTATGCGTTGTATTTTTTATTTCAGGAAAAAATCGGTCATCCTGAGCCGTGAAAAATCATATGATTTTTCATTTTGATCAAGCCGTGAAAAATTAAGCTCTTATCAGGCCTTAATTTTTTACGCTGATCAGGCCTTGATCTTTTACACTGACCAGGCCTTGATTTTTTACCCTGATCAGGCCTTGATAGTTTACCCTGGTCAGGCCTTGATAGTTTACCCTGATCAGGCCTTGATTCTTTACCCTGATCAGACGGAAGTCAGGGATTGTGTTTCAAAAATGATCAGGGCTTGATAAAAAATTCTGATCAAGGCTGGAAAAAGAAGTCAGGATGCCTGATCAGGTGTTTATTGTAGCTGGAGCAAGATTTCTACTCGGGTACCAATAATTGGGCACCTTACCCTACATATTGTTTGTACCTTTTTATGAGTTAATCTCCGTGTGTAATTATTTTGTGGACTTCGAATCATTGCGATGAATACTGTGATAATACACTTTAGTGTCTTTATATTTTTTATTGAATATCATTATTACTGTTTTTTTTATTAAATTTTAGTTTTTTGAACTTTTTTTAATGATTATAATAATTTTTTAAATTATATAATTAATTTTATTGAATATAATTATTACTGTTATTATCATTATTACTAAGATTGAAGTTGATTTAATCTTACTTTAGCAAACTTTGCCTTTAAGTTATGGAAGTAAGGCATCAAAAACAAACAAACCTCTCTCTCTCTCTCTCTCTCTCTCTCTGCCTTCTTCCTTCTACAGGGCTCTCCTTCTTCATCCCTCGCGTCTCCTCGCTCAACGTCAAAAACGCCCCCGGAGGCTTCATCGCCAGGGAAATATGTTTCGGCTGAAAAGGGGAAAGAAAAATGAGCGATGACCGACGAATACACATTTTTCGTTGATGGTGCGTTTCCCTAAACGCTTCGTGAAGACCAACGACAACGTGGACGACCACGTTGACGATTCTCCGACGCAAGGGGGTATTTGAGCTAAATCACTTGCTTCTCCCATCGTTGTTCTCTCTCAAGAATAATCTTGGGTTATGCCCGGAGACATACACCGGAGAAGGGGCTCGCTAATGCGAAATCAATATCGAATTAGCCCGATCTCATCGCTCTTTGTAAAAATACGCCGTCCGTGAGAAATGAGAATGGCGGCTTCATCCTTTGTTCCATTATGTGATTTCGGGCACTATGGTCTACTTGAGGTGGGAGATGCCTTTAGGCGAGGAAAAAAATGCTGATTTTCATGATTTTTTTTAGAGGAAAGATTTCTTCACCATTTTTTCAAGTCAGGGTATGTTTTGTTACGGATTTTAGCTGTTACATGGTATTTTTTTGGGGGGATTAATCTTTAAAAATTACGGTGGTATGGCACGGTCTTCTGAACAGGCTGCGGTGGACGTTGTCAGACGGCGTGACACGTAGCGTCGGCGGGATTAATCTGACAAAAAACCAACGAACATTTTCCTTTTCATACACTCATACGCGGAATATGAACCAAGAAAAAGTGAGAAATGTTGAAAACCGATGAAATGATACGCTTTGAAACCAAAAGGGATCTTCTCACTTTAAACGCTAAAAAAGCTGTTCTCATGACATTTTTTGATAGGTTTATATTATAGATATTGATATAAAAGTTGCTACACTTAATGAATACACTTTCGAAATACATTTTGAAAAAATCATTTATATAAGTCACTATTTATAGACGAAAATGGTAGTTTAAAAAATGTCCTAACAAAATTGTAGGTCTGCACTGAGAAAAAAAATCATTGATCCAATATCATTGGTGTTATTGAATGAAATTTCGTTGATTCAATTGTAAAATTGTTGGAGTAAATAATCGAATTCATTAGTCCAAACAAAACGCTATTAACTTTAATAACATGATAAAATTAAAAGTTTTTTTTCCTTCAAAAGATATATTGTTAGCCGAGAACAACATATTATTGAAACTATCTAAAAAATTATCGCGAACAAATTATATAGTTTTGAATGCCTTTTCTACAACGAAAAAAAGAAGCGTTTCAATTCATAACATGAATATTGTTGATTCGAGTACACAAGAAGAATTGAATTTTGCTCGTTTAATTCAGATAAAATTTCTATTAAGTAAATACGTTATTTTATTTTTTTTACCATATCCAATATTGATTTCCAATTGCATTATTCGTTAAAATATTAATATTTTATTTTGATTCGAAAATATTGAGCGAATGTCTAAATTGCTTAAAAAATTATGCCAAAATAAAATTTATTTCTTGCGCATTTGGTTGAAAAAATTCAACCAAATCATGGGCGAGCGCCACCGAAATTATAGGTGTGAGAGGTGTGAGGTGTTTTTTTCGAAAAAAAAAACAACAAAAAACGTGATTTTTTTCACCGTTTTTGGCAAAAAAAATAGTAAATATCAACATTTAAAAAAAATCCTTGATATGTGCTATAGCTATAGTTGAAAAGAATATGTGGTTAAAATTTCATAAGGATCGGGACAGTAGTTTCGAAGATTTTATCATCAAGCCGTCGAAAAACGTTGTTTCGAGAAAAACGCGTTTAAAGTTTGTTTGGGTTACATGAATACATTTTAAAAAAATTTTAAATGTATTTCGAAAGTGTATTTATTAAGTGTAACAACTTTTATATCAATATCTGTAATATAAACCGATCAAAAAAATTCATGAAGATAGCTATTTTTAGCGTCCAAAGTGAGAAGACCCCTTAATGTGTATTCAATCGACACACACCAATACAATCATCTGTATCCACACAACTAACCAAATGGGACGTATTGAATAATAAAAAAAACTTGTCAAAAAACACCTCTTATGTTAGGGCTATTAAAAAAAATAGCCTTAACATAAGAGGTAAACGAGTTAGTACCTAATTTTGGGAAATTTTCCAAAAATCATACATACCATGATAACTCGACATCCTTAAACTTTAAACTGAGGTAACCTAGGTTAGATACGTTCCTAACGAGGTGATCTATCACCCCCTTAAGGCTTTGCATCGACCGTCCTGACGCCCTGTATATATTGGTCGTAAAATCGGAGCAATGTTGATGGGGATGGCCCGAAGCTTTTCTTGAATAGTCAGAGAGGATATGACGTCGCCTCGGTGGCTGTCGAGATTTCTTACTGGATATTATAAAGGAAGGCGAGATTAAGATGGGAAAGATCCGTGGTACGGGGCACATCTAATTTCTGAAACGGCCTTTCGCTCTGTCCCCCTTCCTCGCTCTTTCTCTTTTGCTTCTCTATGCTGCCGTTTCGCGCTTTTGTCTACCCTGTGTTCTTTTTTGTCTTGCCTGTATTCATTGCCCGGCTATGCACAAACGAGCATAAAGTCAGACCGCGGGATATATATATATGTATATATATATATATATATATATATATATATATATATATATATATATATATATATATATATATATATATATATATATATATATATATATATATATATATATATATATATATATATATATATATATATATATATATATTGTGTCTGTCCATCGCATGCATAATCTTGGCTGTCAGCGCGCATTCGGGCACCCCTCAAAAGAAAAGGAAAAATGTCCCCCCGGGACAATCGCCGTTCCCCAGTGGTGAACGTCCCGCATGGGATGTCTGCGAAAATTCCGCTGGTTAAATGACGTCCCGTTGAGAGACGCTTTCATCCCTCGTCCGCTATATACGCGCCGATCATTTTCGAACAATTGTTTTTTTAACAATTTGTTAAAAAAACAATTATTTTTTAAAGAATCCATCGAGTTTTCTTTTTTCAGCGTATCCATTGCTTTTTTTTAGAAAATCCATTGCATTTTTTTTAGAGAATCCATTCCACTTTTTATTCAAATAGTCTATTCCATTATTTTTAGATAAACCATTATATTCTTTTTAGAGAATACAATTCAATTTTTCTAGAGAATTTATTAAATTTTTATGGAGATTGCGTGGCATCTTTGTAAGAGAATCTCTTGAATTTTTTTCAGATCGTCTATTTCATTTTCTAGAGTATCCATTCCGTTTTTTAGAGAAACCATTGTATTCTTTTTAGAGAATCCAATACATTTTTTTTAGAGAGGTGGTTCATTTTTTATGGAGATTGCATGGCATCTTTGTAAGAGAATCTCTTGCAATTCTTTCAGATAGTCTATTTCATTTTCTAGAGTATCCGTTGTATTTTTTTAGAGAGTCCATTTCATTTTTTTACACCTAACCTATTGCATTTTTCTTTTGAGAATCCATTGCATTTTTTTAGAGAATTCATACCACTTTTTTCAAAGAATCCATTCCATTTTTTTTAAGAGAAAACATTGTATTCTTTTTAGAGAATCCAATACAATTTTTCTAGAGAGTTTATTCAATTTTTATGGAGATTGCATGGCATCTTTGTAAGAGAATCTCTTGAATTTTTTTCAGATAGTCTATTTCATTTTCTAGAGTATCCATTGCATTTTTTTAGAGAATTCGTTCCACTTTTTTTTAGGAATCCATTGCATTTTTTTCAGATCGTCTATTTCATTTTCTAGAGTATCCATTGCATTTTTTTAGAGACTCTATTTCATTCTTTTGTACCGAACCTATTGCACTTTTTTGCCGGATTCATGGATTTCTTTTTCATAGAGAATCCCTTGCATTCTTTTTCAGAAAGTCCATTACATTTTTTTAGAGAATCCATTAAATTTTTCAGGGAATCCATTGCATTTTCGTTTAGAGAATGCATTTTGAAAAATAAGGAATCCATTACATTCATTACTAGAAAAATGCGTTGCATTTTGTTTTTACCGAACCCGATGCATTCTTTTTCAGACAGCCCATTACCTTTTTTTAGAGAAACTATTAAATTGTTTTCAGATAATCCATTACATTTTTTTAAGCGTATCCATTGCGTTTATTTTAAACGACTTATTGCAATTGTTTAGAGAATCCACTGCATTTCTCTTTAGAGTATCCATTGCATTTTTGTTTAGAGAATTAATTTTTTTCAAACGAATCCATTACATTCTCTTCTAGAAAATCCATTGCATTTTCTTTTCACCGAATCCATTGCATTCCTTTTCCGGGCGTCTATTACATTTTCCAAGAGTGTCAATCGCGGTCTTTTTGTACTGAATCCATTCCATTTTCTGGCTGAACGCCACATTTCTGAAATATAAATTATCGAAACAAATCAATCGAAATCCCCATTCTCTCTCTCTCTCTTTCTCTCCCTCTCCGGCTCCCTGAATCGCTCAGTCTGCTAGTTGCCGTAGGTTAGGAAAGAGGCCGCGTCGAGGACGTAATATTCCCGGTGGAGTAACCAGAAGCACGTTCACTCGCGGTATCCCATTTCCCCAAACCCAGGAAAACCTCGGCAGGGCTTACAAGATTGCGAGGGAGATGGGGGAAATGGAGAGAGGAGAGAGAGACAGAGAGCCTCAACACCGATGTTTCGCGAAGCTCAAGGGTGAGGTTCGGGGTTTGCACAGTGCACCCCCACCCTTCTTTACACACACACACACACACACACACACACACACACACACACACACACACACACACACACACACACACACACACACACACACACACACTCATGCATGTATATATATATATATATATATAAGGAAAGGTAATTTTGAAGACATTCGACTACGACGTCCGTCCCCATAGAAGCCAATTTTTCCCACAATCAACATTACGTAAATCCAATTGTCTTAAAAAATCACGTTTAGGTAAATGTGACCATATTTATGCAAAGGACATTTTCATGGATCGTCCTGTTCCCAAGATTGATGATTCATTGGAACAAATTTTGATGACTTTCCTCAAAACAACGAGATGTACGGATTGGCAATGTTGCATAGATATAGAGGGTTTAAAATGTCCTTTGGCAATCTAGATATATAGAGGCATGTGTACGTATGTATATACTCGCTCGACACATCAGTGTATGTGTTAGAGAGCTCTCGGGACTGTTCTGCTCCTGAATTCGAAGCCTTCTCTGTCTCTATCATTCTCTCTCATTCTTCCCCCCCTCTCTAGCCCTCTTTCCTTCCTCTCTCGATCTTCAGCTCGCCCTCTTCCCCTTTCTCTCTTTAGCTCTCTCTTTCTGCCTCTCCCTCATTAGTTGGTCCTTTTTTTCCACCTCTCTCTCTCTCTCTCTCTCTCTCTCTCTCTCTCTCTCTCTCTCTCTGTCTCTGTCTCTGTCTCTGTCTCTGTCTCTGTCTCTGTCTCTGTCTCTGTCTCTGTCTCTGTCTCTGTCTCTGTCTCTGTCTCTGTCTCTGTCTCTGTCTCTGTCTCTGTCTCTGTCTCTGTCTCTGTCTCTGTCTCTGTCTCTGTCTCTGTCTCTGTCTCTGTCTCTGTCTCTGTCTCTGTCTCTGTCTCTGTCTCTGTCTCTGTCTCTGTCTCTGTCTCTGTCTCTGTCTCTGTCTCTGTCTCTGTCTCTGTCTCTGTCTCTGTCTCTGTCTCTGTCTCTGTCTCTGTCTCTGTCTCTGTCTCTGTCTCTGTCTCTGTCTCTGTCTCTGTCTCTGTCTCTGTCTCTGTCTCTGTCTCTGTCTCTGTCTCTGTCTCTGTCTCTGTCTCTGTCTCTGTCTCTGTCTCTGTCTCTGTCTCTGTCTCTGTCTCTGTCTCTGTCTCTGTCTCTGTCTCTGTCTCTGTCTCTGTCTCTGTCTCTGTCTCTGTCTCTGTCTCTGTCTCTGTCTCTGTCTCTGTCTCTGTCTCTGTCTCTGTCTCTGTCTCTGTCTCTGTCTCTGTCTCTGTCTCTGTCTCTGTCTCTGTCTCTGTCTCTGTCTCTGTCTCTGTCTCTGTCTCTGTCTCTGTCTCTGTCTCTGTCTCTGTCTCTGTCTCTGTCTCTGTCTCTGTCTCTGTCTCTGTCTCTGTCTCTGTCTCTGTCTCTGTCTCTGTCTCTGTCTCTGTCTCTGTCTCTGTCTCTGTCTCTGTCTCTGTCTCTGTCTCTGTCTCTGTCTCTGTCTCTGTCTCTGTCTCTGTCTCTGTCTCTGTCTCTGTCTCTGTCTCTGTCTCTGTCTCTGTCTCTGTCTCTGTCTCTGTCTCTGTCTCTGTCTCTGTCTCTGTCTCTGTCTCTGTCTCTGTCTCTGTCTCTGTCTCTGTCTCTGTCTCTGTCTCTGTCTCTGTCTCTGTCTCTGTCTCTGTCTCTGTCTCTGTCTCTGTCTCTGTCTCTGTCTCTGTCTCTGTCTCTGTCGCTGTCTCTGTCTCTGTCTCTGTCTCTGTCTCTGTCTCTGTCTCTGTCTCTGTCTCTGTCTCTGTCTCTGTCTCTGTCTCTGTCTCTGTCTCTGTCTCTGTCTCTGTCTCTGTCTCTCTCTCTCTCTCTCTCTCTCTCTCTCTTGCTCTCTCTCATCGTCATATATCCTCACCTCGCATCCTCGCAGCTTTGCCCTCTTATTCGCCCACACGCCCTGCGTCTACCGTGCGCGCGGCAGCCCGCGGGGTTGGACCGCTGCCATGAGTCCTGAATGCACTGCTCCTGCTCGTCGTCTCCGTCGTCGTCGTCGTCGTCGTCGTCGTCGCGGTTCCCTTTCTGCTCGCGGTGCTCACGGCGCGTTGTAATTTTCGACGGGAACGACGTCATATATATATATAATGATTTGTGGGTTGGTTCACTGCACAGCCCTCCCCCCGCTGTCTGTATATATGCGTACCTTATCTTCCCTTGACTTTTGACGGTAAATACATACATATGTATATATGGGACATTCCACGCCATTTCACCTAGCCCGTGACCCTGACCATTTTTGGTTTTTCTGATGTTTTTTTTGTAAAATTGTACCCCATGAAAGGAATATCCACACCAATTTTCACATTTTTTATCTCTTCTCTTTCAGGTGTTATAATTTTTCAAAAAATGTCGATCTCGGAAGTTTCGGAAACGTTTAAGGCATTACCCCCACTTGTAGCGCAAAAAAGGCCTTTTTCATGAATTTTTTAAAAGAAAACTACAAAACTTTTTTAATCGATCAATATACCATCTTAAAGAACACATCTTGAAGAACTTTCAGTAATTTTTTCATTGAACAATATTACATTGACCAACAAATGACCAACATTGCGGCGAAGTGGATCATCTGAAAAAAAAATGCGGATGGATTTAGTCAAATATAAGTATAAACTAGTCTTTAATCGAAGGATTTTAAAAAATATACATTTTTCACAAAATGGCGGACAGTCAAAGTAAATGGTTCGATTTTAACGAAAAAAAACGGCCGTTTTTTGGCTATAAAACGGCCATTTTTTTTCGAAAAAAAAAAATCGAACGATTAAAGACTGCATTTTTATGTATTAAATAAGCCTGCAAAATTTCAAGAAGATCGGTTCATTAGTGTTCGAGTAATCTTGGTCACCGACTTCAGAAATGCCATTTTGAGAAAAGCGCGCCGGACGGCGGACTAGCCGGTCGTTTACACAACGGATTCTTCTCTTTCAACGCTCATATCTCAGTCAATTTTGTTCGGATCGACTAGAAATTTTCAGGACATATTCTGAGATATTTATACTTCAAAAAATGCAATAAAAAATATCGATTTTTTCAAAATCGCAAGTGGGGGTAACCCCTTAAACGCTGATAACTCCTGAACCAATTGAGATATCGACAAATGTCACTATACATATTTTTTTCATTTTGAAGCATACTTTCGATAAAGAGTATGACAAAATGCTCAATGATCAATGTCAACGTTGTTTTCGCTTCTAAAGTGAAAACTATTTTTTATAAAGATGATTCCCTAGTTTTATTTTTTTCAAAAAATTCTCAAAAATCAAGTGACCCTTTCGACGAATTTTAAGACTCGTCTCATCGTGGGCACATTTTTTTCTCGAATTAATCATATTTTTTTTAGAAGATTTTCACTATTTTAATCTTCAATAATGCTATACATGATTTCGTTAAATTCCGCACAAATTAAAAATAAACGTTTTTAGGCCTATCGAAGCCGAATTGGAAATCACAATGTCATTATCAGCATTATCGGACATTAAAATGATAAAAATCTTCACAAGAAATATGATTAATTAGAAAAAAAAATGGAAGGAAAAATGGGCCCACGATGAGAGTAGTCTTAAAAATCATAGAATGGGTCACTCTATTTTAGAGAATTTTTTGAAAACAATCGAAATAGGCAATCGTCTTTAAAAAAAATAGTTTTTACTTTAGAAGCAAGAAAAACGTTGACATTGATAACTGATAATTTTTCCATATTTTTTAACCAAAGTATGCTTCAAAATGAAAAAAATTATATAGCGACATTTGTCGATTTCTCAATTAGTTCGGGAGTTATCAGCGTTTAAACGCTTCCGAAACTTTCGAATACGACATTTTTTGGAAAATTATAACTCCTAAAAGAGAAGAGATAAAAATCTAAAAATTCGTGTAGACATTCCTTTCATGGGGTACAATTAAAAAAAAATCAGGAAAACAAAAAATGATCGGGGTCACGGGCTAGGTGAAATGGCGTGGAATGTCCCATATGTATATATACACGTACATGCATATTTATGTATGCATGTGTACCGGATACTAATATTGGCGACTATGCGCGCTAACAACCGACGCTCCTCTCGCGCGCCTTCCAAACGGCGACGATGCTTATAGATGGCTGAGCACTGGCGGTGTGGACGAGCAGGGAGTGAGCACGGCGAAGTTGGGCCGGGGCGGGGAGGCGTGGGGGGAAACGCCTTTGCATCCCCGTCCCTCTTCCTGCTGCCGCGCCTCTTCAGCCTGCTTCTCCCTTTCGTCCTGTGGGACCTTCTCCGCGGGAGCGCTTTTCTTCTCTCTACGACCTACCCTCGTTCATACCGCGTACTTTTTGCGAGCAAAAAAATCACTGGGGCTCATCGCCCCATAGGAATGAGACGCACTTTTTCCTTTTTCAGAAACAAATATATATATATATATATATATATATATACATATATATATATATCAGGTTGATAAAAAAGTTTTGTCGCAAAAATTTTAAATATGTCTTTTTACGTATTGACGCAATATGACATCGAGCTATGTCGAGAATATTCTAGAATGTTTTCTACTCTTCCGCGTGACAGGGTATAAAAGGGCGAGCGCGCGTTCTAGTGGACAGAAATGGCTTCGATCTCGCAGGAGCAACTTCGAGCGATCATTTTTTACGAGTGGCGGCGCGGCACGAACGCAAGCACAACTGCTAAAAATATACAGGATGCATTCAGCGAGAACGTAGTTTCTCATCGAACAGTCCAGCGTTGGTTCAATCGTTTTAAATCTGGAGACACAAGCCTTGAAGATAAGGAACGTTCCGGACGACCGTCGACCATCGATGATGAAGCATTACTCCGCTGCATCAAAGAAAAACCGGAAGCAAGTACGCACGAGCTAGCAAGAGAACTTGGCTGCACCCAACCGTCAATAGTCAATCACTTACACAACTTGGGATACAGGAAGGTTCTAGCTCAATGGATACCACACCGTCTCACCGACGACAATAAGAACTGTCGCGTGACCATCTGCCAGTCTCTCCTGCTTCGCCACCATCGCAAGGAGTTTTTAGAAGATCTTGTGACGGGAGATGAAAGCTGAGTCTTGTATGATAACAGATCGCGTTTAGCCTACTGGCTTCCTATCGGAGAAAAACCGCCACACCAACCGAAATCAGATCGTCACTCACAAAAGGTTTTGTTGTGCTGTTTCTGGGACGCAAAGGGAATGCTGTTTCACAATTTTCTCCCTGTAGGTAAGACGATCTCCTCTACACGATACATCGAAAATCTCCAGGAATTGGCAAAAGCTATAAGAAAAAAACGGCCAAGACGCGCGACTGTGCACCTTCTCCACGACAACGCGAGACCCCATGTCGCAAAGGAAACCCACAAAACAATCACTGAGCTTCACTGGAATACCGTTCCTCATCCACCATACTCTCCCGACATCGCGCCATTTGACTACCATTTGTTCAGACATTTGAAGGCATATTTGAGAAACAAAACTTTCGAAAACGTCGACGATCTCAGAAGGGATTTTTCAAATTTCTTTGAGTTCCAGCCGCTGCAGTTTTGGGCAAAGGGAATAAATGAGTTGCCAACTAGATGGTCGAGTGTCATAGAAACCGATGGCGAATATATTGTTGATTAGAAATGTTTTGTATAAGATATATAAATAAATAAATTATATTGAAATTATTGCGACAAAACTTTTTTATCAACCTGATATATATATATATATATATATATATATATATATATATATATATATAAGGGTGGTTAAAAAATAATTAATTTCTTTTTTCGCGGTACTCAACGGAAAATGTTACTACATTTTGAAAAAGTAATTCGTACAAAATTTGAGAGGACTAAACATTTTTTTAGGTAGTGCTCAAACGGCTATTAATTTTCTTTTCTTTCGATTTTTCGTCAATTTTTTTTCCCGCCAATAGACATCGTAATAATATAATTCAAATAATTTATCCAACTTATGTTGAAAGAGATTTTCGTTGAACGATTGAGTTTGATTTTTCCGTAAATAATTTTTTTTCGATGCTGCCCACTCCAACCGTAATTTTTGTAACATTTTGAAATTGATGCAAGGTTGAGAAATTTCTATTCCGGTTTCGCAATAGGAATATTTTGTTATTTTGGTGATAACGTTTTGTGTACTCTCTCGAACAGAAAATTTAAGAGTATCATGATGGTGAAAGAATAGACTTAATGCTTCTCTATTCGTGGGTAATTTTCGCTCCACAAATTCTCCGATTTCCGACCCAATCAGATAAATTTCGGCACTTTCACTATCGTCCAAACGCGCGATCATTTTTTATATTTTGATTTTTACATGTACTGTGACGTCCCTCAATACAGCAACTACTGGCAACAGTCAAATGAATCGCGAAAAGAACTCACGGACAGTCGGAGAAACAAAGGTGCAGTAGCGTCAACAGCGCCGCGATTTGTAACTCTCGAATCCGTGTGACTTTGTTTTCTTACTCCAAAACAACATATTACTCCAAAAAAAAACGCATTGTTGTTAGACGTTCAGCGATGTAAACACCGTGTTCTTGTTCGTCAAGTGGTTGATATAATTTTCACAACTGAATTACATATATTGATTCTTAATCTGCAAATACGAATTGTTTATGGTAAAAATATTTAAATAAAAATTGTGTAATGTTATAGAAAAAATTAAACCAAAACTTACGTTGGATCACGCACTAACATTTTCTGCATCGAGATTAAAAAAAAAATAATACTCCGATAATCATGAAAAAAAAAACATGAAAAAGGCGTTTGAGCACTAACTAAAAAATTGTTTAGAACCTTCAAATTTTGCAAAACTTTCTTTTTCTTAACATACTTCAATTTTTCGATGAGAAAAAAAATCGATTTTTTTAACCACCCTAAAAAAATATTAAAATAAAAATTTTGTATTGTTACAGAAAAAATTAAACCAAGACCATTGGATCACGCACTAACATTTTCTGCATCGAGATAAAAAAAACTAATACCACGATAATCATGAAAAAAAAGATGAAAAAGGCGTTTGAGCACTAACTAAAAAAATGTTTAGAACCCTCAAATTTTGCAAAACTTCCTTTTTCTTAACATACTTCAATTTTTCTTTGAGAAAAAAAATCGATTTTTTTAACCACCTTAATATATATATATATATATATATACGTTTACATGTATGCTTTTTTAATTATATAATAATTTGTAGACAAAGTTAAATTGCTTTTTCAAATACTAATGTTATCAACTTACGTATAGATATACTTGAACAACATTATGAAACTATAGTGTCCGCCTGTACAGTAATTTTTTCAGGCTGAAATTGACGGGGCTGAGTAATTTTGGGGCCTAAAAAAAAGGTCGATTTCCAATCATTTTTTTCTGATGAGAGTATTGGGGTGACGAGATCGGTAATTTACATATAATTGATACACAATCTTACCAAGTATGGGTTTTTTTGTTTTTTAAAAATCTTGATAAACAATAAAGTTATTATTATCTGGCAAAGTGGCGCCAGATAATAAGTAGGACCGAAAGCTTTTTTGAAGTTTTCAAAATTACGAAAGTAGCAAGCGGTAAAAAAAGTTCGCTGTTCGACCAAAAAAAAACAACTACAAATATTCTTTATAAACAAATGGATAATATGTGAAAAATATCATACAGTCATACGATAGAAAATGTTATAAACTATGCTCTGTCTGAATTTGAAGTGAATCGAATGAATAGATTTTGAGGCACGACTTGCATCGTTTCATAAATCACAGTTTTGAGAAAAACACTAAGGAAAAGGTAAATCGGAGCTTGCGGTCCGCCGTACGGCAATGGGCGATGTGCCCCTTCACAAAAATCGTCGTGACTCCGTCAATTTTTCGAATTTTTAGAAAATCTTTTTTGAAATTTGAAGTTAAGGCCCGAGGCTATAAAACAACGCAATAAAAAAAAATCGTATATGAAAAAAAATCATATTCCTAAAATTTCAAGCTTATGCAGACTCCTCAATCATTATCTGACACAATTTGTAGTTGCTTCATCTGCTGATGTGATTATCAGTATGTATTGAGTTATATGGGAAACGGGTTTTTTAAAGCTCTAGATGAAACGTGGTTTTCGTAATGAATTTGGTACATGATAATGAAGTGCATCCTCGACATAAATATTAACCAAAAATATGTTAATGTTAATGTGAATAATGCGTGTGGATGAAAGATCCCAAAAAAGGAAAAAGACAATAAGAGCGAGGTGTGTAAATAATTTTTTTACCTATATAAAATATATATATTATATAATATAAAATAAAATATATATAATATATATATATTTTTTTATACCTTATACCTATACCTATATAGAATTTTTTACCTATATATATATATATATATATATATATATATAGGTAAAAAAATTCTATATTCTAAATTCTATATATATATACCGGGTGTCCTATTTAAACCTTACACCAGATTGATCCCAAAAAATACTGCTCCGATCAAGTATTGAGTACAATAAAGCTTTTAGGGTTCAAAGGTGGACATGGAAGAAAAAAGTTTGGTCCAAAATTCAAAATGGCGCCGTTAAGATGGCCGACATGCTATTTTAAAATGGGATTATACATTTTTCACCAAAACATTTATCAGGTAACAACTTTTGTAAGAAAAGTTACACGCGACTTACACAAGGCACGTTGACGTCTTTACCTCTTCTCGGTACATTCTGGATAGCCCTAAAATAGTAAAAAATAGTATTCTAACCTACAAATTATGAACGTTATCAAAAAACTTTTCCCACAAAAGTTAGTTTTGGCCTGATAAATGTTTTGGTAAAAAAACATTCATGATCCCATTTAAAAAAAAACATGTCGGCCATTTTAACGTCGATATTATGAATTTTCGACTAAAAAATATTTTTAACGTCCCCCATTGAACCCAAAAAGTTTTACTATACTCAATACCTGATCGGAGCAGTTTTTTTCGAGATGAATCAGGTGTAAGACTAAAATGGGACACCTGGTGTATATATATATGTGTGTATGTGTATATATAAAATACGAGGTGCAGTTATAGAATTGCAGTAACCTGTCGAACTCTTATCGAAAAATGGCTCGTTCCCAATTCAACGTGTATGAATGTAGAATTATCGGTATATTTGAATAGCCGTGCGGGGAAGGCTTGGGGGCGAAGAGGAGGAGGAAGAAAGAAGGAGCAGAGCTGAGGTGGAAGATATACGCGAAAGCAACTGACGTCGACGATTCGTTCGACGCTCCATTCTTATCGGTTCGGCACGTCGCAGGGGATCGTGTAGTTCGGATAGAGCATCGTGGAATTTTCACTTCTCTCTCTCTCTCTCTCTCTCTCTCTCTCTCTCTCTCTCTCTCTCTCTCTCTCTCTTCGAGATTTTGGTGGGGTGAGAAACCGTACACATTATTTTGATAGGGTCTGACATTTACTAGCTCGGACGTGCTCCAAAAAGTGTGTTGCGAGAGAAAGAGAGAGAGAGAGAGAGAGAGAGAGAGAGAGAGAGAGAGAGAGAAGAGATAGTTTATTAGTGCACTTGTATAAAACATATTCGTACAACAAACAATCCGTACAAAATATGACGATTTTTATCACAAAAGAAACCTTGATGTAAAAAACGTTGCAAAGAAACGAAGATTTCATTAATTACAGGACACCCTTTGTGCATATTTATAGAGATATTTTGAAATAATTATGCAAGTTGGAATTTTTACAAAATGTTTATTTCAAATTGACATTAAGGCCCTAGGCTATAAAACCAAGCAATGAAAAAATTGTGTTCCTGAAATTTCAAGCTTATCAGAACCCCTTAAGGCGTTACCCCCACTTGTAGCGCAAAAAAGGCCTTTTTCATGAATTTTTTAAAAGAAAACTACAAAACTTTTTTAATCGATCAATATACCATCTTAAAGAACACATCTTGAAGAACTTTCAGTAATTTTTTTATTGAAAAATATTACATTGTTTAGTGGCAAATGGCCGTCAATGAAATAATGTTTTTATATACACGGTTTGCGGTGACCAACATTGCGGCGAAGTGGATCATCTGAAAAAAAAATGCAGATGGATTTAGTCAAATATAAGTATAAACTAGTCTTTAATCGAAGGATTTTAAAAAATATTCATTTTTCACAAAATGGCGGACAGTCAAAGTTAATGGTTCGATTTTAACGAAAAAAACGGCCGTTTTTTGGCTATAACGCGGCCATTTTTTTTTCGAAAAAAAAAAAAAATCGAACGATTAAAGACTACATTTTTATGTATTAGATAAGCCTGCAAAATTTCAAGAAGATCGGTTCATTAGTGTTCGAGTAATCTTGGTCACCGACTTCAGAAATGCCATTTTGAGAAAAACGCGTTTAAAGTTTCAATTTCAGTTTACACGAAGAAAATATTTTTTTTGTAAACTTACATAGAGTCATCTATTCCGGGCCCATACAGAAGTATGCACCCGGATACTTATACTTCAAAAAAATGCAATAAAAAAAAATCGATTTTTTCAAAATCGCAAGTGGGAGTAACCCCTTAATTACAGGACACCCTTTGTGCATATTTATAGAAATATTTTGAAATAATTATGCAAGTTGGAATTTTTACAAAATGTTTATTTCAAATTGACATTAAGGCCCTAGGCTATAAAACCACGCAATGAAAAAATTGTGTTCCTGAAATTTCAAGCTTATCAGAACCCCTTAAGGGATCTTCTCACTTTAGACGCTAAAAAGGCTATTTTTATGAATTTTTTTAATAGGTATATATTATAGATATTGATGTAAAAGTTGTTACACTTAATAAATACACTTTCGAAATACATTTAAAATAATTATTTATTTATTCAAGGGGTTAGGTCTCTCTAGAGGCCGAAAAAATAAGCTTCTTGGGGACTTTTGTTTTCAGAAAAACTACGAAATAAATCGAGATTACAAAAAAGGGTGTTTATCATACGTATCAGTGACTGTATACAATAATTTTCTTGAAGCGATTAATATCAAAATGGCGGCTGTGCAGCGTTTATCTCAAAACTGAATTTTTTAAGTTGACCGGAAACATAACTCAGACAATTTTCAACCGATTCACTTGAAATGTTGAATATATCTTGAAAAATACATCCCTTATGGAAGTACGTTGGATTTTTTTATATTGCATAGTTCATTTGTTATTAACAATTATTTGACGCACATTTTTGGAAAATGAAAAATTTGCGTAAAAAATCGTCAGGTAATTTTTTTTCAATTTTTTTCCATGTCACACATTTTTTGATGAACAGAATATTGATTCTTGCGAAAAAAATTCGTCAAGTTAAAGAAATGAGCAAAAGGTATAAAATGTATCTTTTAAGTTGTTTTTCGCGAAAGTGAAAATTTCAATCGTTTGGATCACAGTGAAAGAAAAATCGCAGCGATTTTAATACTTGAGAGGCTTCTTTGTGATACTTTGAGATTGGAAAAAACCAAATCTATCCTCAGTCTATTCGTTATTTCTTGAGTTATCCCAAGTTTAGTGAAACTCCGTGGAAACCCGATTTTTTACCTGTTTTTTATTCAAGGTTTTCACATTGAAAAAAAATTGTTTATTGAAAAACACTAATCACATCTTTTAGAGGACACTTTGAAGTATTCAAAACCCTGCGTATATTTTTTGTACCATCATTAGTTCCCGAGTAATGAATGATCAAAGCCAAAAAGTTCTTTTTCGCTTCGAACGACGATAACTCAGCGAAAAATCATCGTACAAAGCTCAAAAACCTCTCAAATTAAAGTGGAAGAATCCACCTAAACGAAAAACATAGTTACATTGCTGAAAAAAATTTACCCAAGCCTGTGCACCACTTCAAAAATGGGCAAAACATTTTAAATTTTTTCTTTTGCGATCTCTGTGAGTTAATTCAGAAACGTTCATGGGTAAAAATATTTGACCTACAGATCTCGAAACTAGAGACTTCCAGCTTTAATTTGCTGTTTTTTAATTGCTCTACTGCCATTTTTTGCCGAGTTTATAGCCTTCTGAAAATCACCTAAAAACATCGAGATTTTTTTCTGATTCTCTAATTGCTGTGCCTAGTGTATATAGATATGAAAAGCGGAAGATCAGAGAGCGTATTAAATCCCTGTCCTCTTGATCCTCCATTCTCCCGTCGCCATCCCTGTCCTATATTGGGTCAACAATCACGCAGTCTCTCTCTCTCTCTCTCTCTCTCTCTCTCTGTCTCTCTCTCTCTCTCTCTCTCTCTCTGTCTCTCTCTCTGTCTCTCTCTCTCTCTCTCTCTCTCTCTCTCTCTCTCTCTCTCTCTCTCTCTCTCTCTCTCTCTCTCTCTCTCTCTCTCTCTCTCTCTCTCTCTCTCTCTCTCTCCTCGCGTTTCCATGATCGATCGCAATGCCCCAAAACTCCAGCACACAGGATGCTACGTCTTCATCGTGGCCGCGCATACACGTTGCTCTAACCGAAATAGAATGGAGTGGCGGAAAATACCTTCCCATCGGGCCGAGCAAGTTCCACGAGCGACGAGAGAGCCGACGTATATATAGACCAAAAGATGACAAATATGGCACATGTTGAACCAAAATGGAATTCATGCTGGGGCGAGAAGTGAGAGAATAATGTACTTACGGCTGTCCGAACAGTTCGGATTTCTACGCACGGCTTGGGGAGGTCCCACTGTCCATATGCGCCCATGGTGTCTTCACCCTAGGGACGTTAACCATCGGCGCAAAGATTCGAAAAGTTATGGCCCTCCTGCGGCGCGGAGTAGAAGTGATATTTATTTATGTACTTTTTTTTAATTTTTTAATTTACTTATTTATTTATTAATTTGTTTATTATTTTTTAATTCTATTTACTTATTTGTTTGGGTTCGTTTATTTAAAAAAAAATTTCTAATGTATTGAGTGCTACTATATTATTTATTGTAGCTTCCATGTACAGGGTACTTCCCCTTATTAATTGCATTCCCCACCGTATTCCACTTCATATTCCCAATCGATCTCCACCTTGCATTTTTTATTTGTTCATTTATTTACTTATTTATTTACTTATTTATTTACTTATTTACTTGTTCATTATTTTCCGACTCTGATTATATGATTTTTATATTTTATTTTGGGTGTCTGGATATATAATTGGATGGAGATGCGAGGAAATACCCGTGCGGAAATTGAGTTGGGGCTGTGATCGGGCCCCAATAATATTCCCCTAACTTTATTCGAGCCCTAATCTGGAAGCCGCATGAGGGCCGTTATCGGCCAGTCACACTTTGTCAACAAGGGCCATTAAAGGCGCAACGACCGGGGCCTTATAAGTTGCCTCAATGGCGCCTCATCAAAACCATTTCAGCGCCCTGAAAATGCCTCAACGGCGCCTCATCATAACCGTTTCAGCGCCATAAAATATCCGTATCAGTGGATATACGTGTATGTTAAATGCGTCAGGGTATGTCTGTATTTGTTTTTATGTAATTGTTCATGTGCATAGGTGTGGGCGTGAGTACATGTGTATGTATGTGTGCGCGCGTAGAAATGTGATTGCGTATTTGCATGTGAGCCTTTATGACAAACTGCCATGACAAAATTGATACAAAAAATAATCCATTCTAAGGAATGGATGTGTAGTAGAAATAAAAAAAATATATGGGTCTACCGAATCACTAGAATCTATTTCCATTGAGGGAAAGATCTGGAAAACAAAGACCAATTTATTTACTTATCCTACACAGTCAGATAAAGTTTATGAATGGGAAATATCAGCGAAGTCTTCAGAAGAAATAATTTTCCCTATGATGAGTATTGAGCGGAAATTAGTTGCTATAAAAATGTCGAGAAAACCGGTTGGGACTGTTCACACTTATGCGCCAGCATTACTCCATGTATGAGTGAAACCATGAGTAATTGTTTGTATCTATGTAAAAGGTTTCTTTAATTTGATAAATAAATACTGTCTGATGTTTGTCTGCATATTTGTGTTCATCGTTGATTTTTTATTTGCTAATGCCCTTACGCTTTTTCCCAATTTGCGTTCGATAATATTATTCGATCGATGTATATAATCGATTTGAAGAATTGAAATACCATCAACCATGTAGCCTAAGCTATTTATACTGGTTTATCGCTATAATAGTCAGATCTGGGCCTATTGTGGAGATCCCTACTTGTTTATCCCTATACTGGCTAAGTCTGGGCCTATTGTGGAAATCCCTACAGGTTTATCCCTATAATGGCCAAGTCGGGTCCTTTTGTGGAAATCCCTACAGGTTTATCCCCATAATGGCCAAGTCGGGGCCTATTGTGGAAATCCCTACAAGTTTATCCCGATAATGGCCAAGTCTGGGCCCATTGTGGAAATCCCTACTAGGGAAAGCACTAGGGAAGCCCTCAAAGGCCCTTATTTTTATTAGGGATGCCCTATCAGTTTTCCGCACGGGTACTTGCTGATCAGATCATGAATTTCTTTGCTACTTATTTTTCGGCAGGAAGCAGAAGTGGTATTAATTGATTTGTTTGTTTATTTATTTTTTCATCTGCTTACTTATTTATTTAGTTATCATCTTCGAATTCTGGTTTATTTATTTTTATATTTTATTTTGGGTATCTGAATATTGGATGGAGATACGACGATTTATTTGCCGATCAGATAACCAATTTCGTTCCTGCTTATTTTTCATACGCTGCGGATAATACGGATGTCTTCAAAGACCCGAGCAAGATTGCCCGGCTATTAAGGCTGAACGAATTAAGGGGACTTCTCACTTTAGACGCTAAAAAAGGCTATTTTCTTGATTTTTTTGATAGGTTTATATCATAGGTATTGATATAAAAGTTGTGACACTTAATAAATACACTTTCGAAATACATAAAACATTTTTTTATGTATTTATGTATACCGGATGCTATTAATGCGGGAACACTGCTTTGTCAGTCGATTACAGTCGATAGTGAAAACCCTCGCGGCGGATTGGCTGTTCAAGAGGGGCCCAAAAATAGGCCCATCTTCAGGATTTTTTTCAGACCGGACTATTGTGTTGACTAGGTCGAGACTTTAAACCCAATTGATACATAGTCTTGGCACGCCTGTTTTTTTTTTTTACATCGAAAAATATTGATTAACAATGAACTTATTATTATCCAAACGAAGCACCGCCGTTGCCGCAAGGTCGTGCGGTATGGGCGCTGCCGCCAACTAGGCTCATGTCGAAAAATCAAAATGTACGTTTTCTCAAATAACGAATTCTTTCCTACGGTCGAATAACTTTATGGAAATTTCAATCATAACAAAAGTGGCAAACTGTGGACAAAAAAAGTTTCATTTTCGACGATAAAAAAAAACAACTCCAGTTATTTCTTATTGACGAACGAAAAAATCATCCAATTTCACCTCTGACAGTAAAAATAGAGGATAATCATAAATAATAATAGGATAATAATTAACATACTTATTTTTCGTCACGTAGTTTTTCGAGATTTTTTTTTTATTATTCCAATTTAACGTACGCAGCTACAGCTCGGAGAAAAAAAAATTCATTTATTAATGGAACGTCGCGTCCCGGCTTTCGACCCATTTCAGCAACTAGTGCAAATATATATATATATATATATATATATATATATATATATATATATATATATATATATATATATATACGCGAATTCCGCGTACGCGAGAGTCGGTTCGGCGCGAGCGTGTGTCGTCACGGTATCGATTTCCACGGGAGTTTGAGGACTGCACGTACGAATATATATTTATACATATTCGACTTTGTCGTTGTACATACTACTGTAATTCGAACTGGCTGACACGATATATACAGCTGTAGGTTATAGTGGAATACTCGAGTCTCAGGCTGAGGAATGAAATCCCACAATGATAGTTATATATATATATATATATATATATATATATATATATATATATAGGGTGTCTTGTTATGAATTGATAATCCTGCAATCGTCGATAGGTCAGATCATGTCCTACTATATGTTGGAATTTCAGTTTAGTAAAAGTCCCACGATATTTTAGATAAAAATCATCTGCTTTTGGTTTTTCGCATGCCGTTTTTACAAAAGATAATTTTTTTTTGACACGGGTGTACAAAAAATGCTCTTGGTTGTTTTTTTTTCTACAAAAGTCGTCTTTTTAACCTTAAATGTTAAGGCAACTTTGTGAAAAAAGATCTTACGCAGAATTTTCATACATACCATTTCGAACATCTGACTCTGACAGTCTGCGGTGAAAAAAATTTACTACGCATATCGTCCCAATTATTAAAAAAAGTTGCTTAGTCATTGTCGAGCGATGTCATTTGAAGAAATGGCATGCGAAAAACCGAAAGCAGATGATTTTTTTTTCATGCAATAACACAAAACTCAAAATTTCGAAAACCGTGGGACTTTTGCTAGACTGAAATTCCAGTATATGGTAGGACATGACTTGACCTATTGACAGTTGCAGGATTATCCATTCATAATAGGACACCCTATATATATATACATATATATATATACACACACACACACACACACACACACACACACACACACACACACACACACACACACACACACACACACACACACACACACACACACACACACACACACACACACACACACATATATATATATATATATATGTATGTATGTATGTATGTATATAAATATCACATGCAAAGAAGACAAGAGGTCGATCATCTCAGCTTGGATTTGCCCACCGATCCGATGATTAGCGACGACTGATTGCAAGGGAACATTTTTTCTTCTGCATGTAGATGTATATGAGGTTTTCTATGTAAATCCGGTCGACTTTTTCCCTGACCCCCGCCAATTCGATTCATTTTTTTTATCTGATTCCATTGACTCAAAAAGACACCCTGAATTTTTTACATTTTTCGAAACAACCTTTAGCCAATAAAACATTTCTCCGAAAAAAGCGCCCAGATTTAAAAATCTGAAAAAATTCCCAGCAATGAGTGATTATATGTAAAAATTTTCAGGCTATCACCCGCAGTGGAAGTATGATTTTTTCTGTGCTTTCTGAGCGATTAACGTTAAAAAAATCCGAAGAAAGAGAGAGAGAGAAAGAGAGAGAGAGAGAGAGAGAGAGAGAGAGAGAACGATAAAAGAGGATAAAAGAGACAAACGGAAGAGAAAGAGAGAAAATGAGTGACAGAGATTAATTTGATCGATTGTTAGTTTATTATTTCCCCGTTCAAAGATATCCTGCTAATCGATAATAACAATGAAAAAAAAATTCTTCCCGATACCATAATAATAAAAAAAGATTTTTTTTTCAAAGAAATAAATAAAAAGTCAAAGAGAGAGAGAGAGAGAGAGAGAGAGAGAGAGAGAGAGAGAGAGAGAGACCACAAAACCAGGTGTGGAAAACTCTACTGAATGTGCCACCCCTCCATCGACGTAAAACCGTGGCGTGCGTACGCCTGCGTGTACGCCATTACTACTTTCATCCCCATTCTTCATCCCGTGACGCAAAAAAAGGAGAGAGAGGGAGTGAGCGAGAGCGAGAGAGAGAGAGGGGTGGAGGGTAAAAGAGGAAAAGGGTCGAGGGGTCGAGAGAAAGATGCAAAAACCGGCGCGAGCCGTCCGACCAGTTACGGCCGTTACTACTACGGCCGTTACTACTACGAGCTCTGAGGTCAGGAGGGGCGGAAAGGGTAGGGGCTGCCGGGGGTTGAAGCGGAAAAGGGGGCTTCTACCACGCTCCCCGGGGGTTGTCAGTTCCTCCAGCGCTTGCTCAGGTCCTCCCCGGCGCAAGTCTCCTCGCATCCCCTGCCGACCCCACCTCACCCTGTGCAAACCCTCCCTCCAACCGCCCTTTCCCTTATTTCTTCCTGTTGTCCGACTCGACGCGAATTTCACCGGAGCTAAGAAGATGCTTCGAGCTCCCGGTTGGTTCCCTCTGCGTCTTAAGGGGCTCCGTACGTCCATCAAAGCCTACCCTCACCCTCCCCCGAAGTTTGGTGTGGGAATCTGAAACAACGACGAGGGGGGAGTACCTTGGGGCGAGGAAAAAATCGCGGATTTGAATGGTTTTTTTAAAGTGAGATTTCCTTACTATGTTTGAGACGAACGAGGAAAGGTTGCGAGGTCGATCTCGCCGATTTCGATTAAATTTGGCATGCTTGTAGAATGGGTAAAAATA
Organism: Ophion slaviceki; assembly: GCA_944452715.1. Lineage (NCBI taxonomy): Eukaryota > Metazoa > Arthropoda > Insecta > Hymenoptera > Ichneumonidae > Ophion > Ophion slaviceki. Next base: position 62,831,182 of record OX101785.1, on the reverse strand, counting down.
GGCGACACGTATTTTTTTGTACCTGCGAAACCCGATTTTTGAGGGTTGAAACGCACCCTCGAAAATAGGGGTGTTTTGCGTTTTTCCGTCGATAACGTTTCAACGGTACGAGATATGAAAAAAATTCAAATTGCAACAATGCTTATTTTTTCGTGTACTATACATTGGAGATGGGAACGATAACGTTATGGATGAAAAACGAAAAACACCCCTATTTTCGAGGGTGCGTTTCACCCCTTAAAAATCCGGTTCCGCAGATTAAAAAAAATACGTGTCGCCTATTTTTACCTATTCTACAAGCATGCCAAATTTCATCGGAATCGGAGCAACCTTTCCTTATGATGGTATGATTTATCACTACTTTTGGCTGTTACGTGCTGTTCATTTTTATTTTTCATTAACGAGGTATTCCTCTCTGGAAGCCCAATTTGAAGGGTCAGACTGATGAATATTTTTCTAGTAACACATTGGTTGGAATAAATTAATTTTTTCCCAGCATGTTGTACACACGTTTGTGGTTACAATGTAATTTTTTCGGAAAAAAATCTTTCAGTGTTTCAGGGTCCCGTTGGTGTAAAATATTCTTGAAAGTTCACACTATAACAATATTCCGGAGATGGATACCCCCTTAATCTTTAAGACAGAAGTCTGGTCTAGAGCGAGATTTTTTATGTCATTTTTGGGTTGGAATAACTTTTAAACCGTTGAAGTTGTCTTGATAAAATTTCACATATGTATTTATTGTTCCTTCGAGAATGTATCTATTTAAAAAAAATTATTTTAAATATTTTCATGTAGTTTTTTATTTTTTTACAACATGGTCCGCCGAAAACCGCCTCAATCGGCGCCCACTCTGGGTGATGTATGCATCTGAAAAAAATATATATATATTCTCAATCTGTATGAGTATTCTGAGCACCGGTAGCAGAATTCGTACTTAAAAAAATTTTGTTACAAAATGGCGGCCTGTTAAACTTTGATTAACGATATTTCATACATTTTCGGGTATTCGACGAGTTATAAAATGTGGGCAAAATTATTGTTCGACTCAATTTTGCTACCAGTCCTCAGCAAGAGGCTACCGAAGGTATGTGCAAAATTTGAGCTCGATCGGTCAATTAGTTATCGAGATAAAGTGGGCGCCGATTTGAAAAACATAGTTCTGAGATAAACGCGTTCAAAGTTTTGATACCGTTAGACGACGTTTGCGCGCGGCTTGCATATAATTTCTATTACTCTGCTACTTTTTGAAATATCAATAATGAAAAAAAATCGATTTTGTCAAATTTCTATACCAGACTACTGCCTTAAGAACGGCGGAGGTATGGCACGGTCTTCAAAACGGCTTGCGGCGGATTCTTGCATTAACACTCATACGCGAAACATGAACCAAGAAAAAGTGAGAAATGTTGAAAATCCACGAAATGTTAGGTGTACGAATTAACTCGGTGCCCTCTATAAATCTTGTTTGTTAAGGCGTTACCCCCACTTGTAGTGCAAAAAGGCCTTTTTCATGAATTTTTTTTAAAGAAAACTACAAAACTTTTTTAATCAATCAATATACCATCTTAAAGAACACATCTTAAAGAACTTTCAGTAATTTTTTTATTGAAAAATATCACATTGTTTAGTGGCAAATGGCCGTCAATGAAATAATGTTTTTATATACACGGTTTGCGGTGACCAACATTGCGGCGAAGTGGATCATCTGAAAAACAAAATGCGGATGGATTTAGTCAAATATAAGTATAAACTAGTCTTTAATCGAAGGATTTAAAAAAATATTCATTTTTCACAAAATGGCGGACAGTCAAAGTTAATGGTTCGATTTTAACGAAAAAAAAACGGCCGTTTTTTGGCTATAAAACGGCCATTTTTTTCGAAAAAAAATCGAACGATTAAAGACTACATTTTTATGTATTAAATAAGCCTGCAAAATTTCAAGAAGATCGGTTCATTAGTGTTCGAGTAATCTTGGTCACCGACTTCAGAAATGCCATTTTGAGAACAACGCGTTTAAAGTTTCAATTTCAGTTTACACGAAGAAAATATTTTTTTTTGTAAACTTACATAGAGTCATCTATTCCGGGCCCATACTTCCGTATGGGCCCGGATGCTTATACTTCAGAAAAATGCAATAAAAAAAATCGATTTTTTCAAAATCGCAAGTGGGGGTAACCCCTTAATTTCAATGGCACCGAATGCATTTGTATTCCCAATAATTCAATATAAAAGAACATAAAATGAATAAAAAATGTCTCGGTTAAATTCATTTAGTTGTCAAAATACAATTCAACTATATGAAACATATAATTGAAAAAAAAATGTTTCGTTTCCCATTACTCGATCCATGTGTCGAAAAAAAAAAACTTTCCCTTACTCCACATTATGAGGTTTCGCATACTCAGCGCGCTCACGCGGAATCCCGAAAGTCTTCGCAATATGCGAACCGTCTTCGGAGAGCGTTGAAATCGTCCTCCGCGAATCGATATGGGCCGAGTTCGACTTGCGATAGTCAGAGCGCGCAGACGAAAGAGAGAGAGAGGGGAGAGAGAGAGAGAGAGAGAGAGAGAGAGAGAGAGAAAACGGATATCGCCGAAGATGGATATACGAGGATGAATTTAAGGGGCGCGAGAGGTTGCTCGCCGTTTCTATATATAAAGAGCGAAGAATCGAATGATTCTCCCCTATACGTCAAACCCACACGGCATTCTTTATCGCGCACAGTCAACGCCGCGACGACCTTATCTCGTTGACCTCGCCAGCCTGAGGTCAAGAGGGCTTAAGCTGTCGGGAGGACAGCGAAGCACCCTAATCCTACTTTCCTCCATGGAGCGAGGGCCGTATGCTTTTCTCTATGAAACGCACGCTTCGCAATATATATATATATATATATATATGAGATCCGGATGAGTGTTCATATGTGGCATCTGGATTTTCCTTTTGGACGTCACTTTTCGGGCCACCCTGTATATATATATATATATATACACATACGAACAATAATGTCTATGTAAAATTTCGTACATTTATGGTATACAAAAAATAAGGGGGGAGGGTCACTTTAGGCCGGCAGTGTATATATACAGGGTGTCCCAGAACTGAATGCGTTCCATGAAATGGGGGGTTGAGGGTGAAATTCTGAGTCGATTGATATAAGCATGTGTGGGTCTCAGATCAACGCCTGAATTATTGTGCATTTTTAAAGGCGAGCCAATCAGATGCGCCTGCCTTTAAAAATTAATAACAATTCAGGGGTTGATCTGAGACTAAAACATGCTTATATTAATCGACTCAGAATTTCACCCCCAACTCCCCATTTCAGGGAACGCATTCAGTTCTGGGACACCCTGTATACATATATTTAATATCTAAGAAAGCGAAAACATGTATAGAAGAGTGGGTCCAAAAGTTTCCGGACACGTCGGATAATTGCAAAATTATATTAGAATAATATAATTAATTATACAGAGCTATATAATATCTTCGTAAAATAATAAATGAAATGAACTATGTCATTCTAACATTATTTGGCAATTATCCAGTGATTAAAAGTTTTGCAATTATCTGAAGTGTTCGGAAACTTGGCCGGTAGTGGAAATATAAATGGTATTATATATTTATAAATATATATATCTATATATACCTACATATATAAATAAAAAAAATCTTTCCCTACTCGTGCTCTACAACGTGTAGTGACCATTTTTTTTCGTCTCATTGTCTTCTACGTGTAAGGGCATACCTCGATGCGACGAAAAAAAACGCTCTAGTACCACTTTTCGAACGAGAAACCGGAAACATGACATGATGACCGGAAAGGTGGCAACCACAAAAAAACGTCTTTGGCTCATGATGGACCGGATCGAGACTATTTCGAGTCGAATCGTTGTTCATTTTTATTTTCCCCTTAAATTCAGTATTATTGGTGGAAATGGTTGAGACGACTTTTTTCGGGGTACTTTTCACTGTGTACGACACAGCAGAAGGGAAAATCGAGGAGTGCGGGAAATAAAGGAATAATTTTGACCGACTGCGTAATTGGACGTATGACAATTGAATAATTGAAACAACAAGGAGCAAAAAATATATTTTCTATAAATATTCGAGATAATATTCGAAATAATATCTAGAAATATTCGAGTGGCAAGAATGGTGGAGCGTAACGTGAAAATTCGTTGCTTTCCAATGAAGGGTGCACCCTTCGCCTGATAGTTGGCGCAACTGGGACGAGTGACGATCAAAGAATAAAAGGGCCGAAGAGGCTCGAGCGTATCGCCGATGAACGTTAAAGGATACGAATTCGTTCTTCTCTTATTTTCAACGAAGACGTGTTCCATAAATATTCAGCTTCCAAATTTCCATCACTCCCGTTATTGTTGTTCTCGATAGAAAAAAAACATTACAATTTTCCCGAATTTAACACTTTAGCAATTTGCGGTAATAAAAATAGAGAACTCCCAGGAACTAGTAATCATTTAATAAATAAATGAATTAATTCAATAATTATATACATAGAGGCAAGAATATATCGAGTATTTATTCATGAAAAATAAATGAGGGAATTCATTAATACAAACATAAATAAGTATAGATAATTATATAAATAAATTCATAAGTTTACAAATAAATTGAAAAAAAAAATTCCTCTATGTTGTGTTCGGTTAAAAAAAAGAAATCAATAACATCAAAATACCTCCAATTCAGCAGAGTTTCGTGATGGAAGTGGAGAGATTCATTTATTAATTAGTGATTAAATAAATAAATAAATAATTGTATAGGCGGAGGCGAGAATGAATGAAGTGCATGAAAAACAAGTGAGTGAATAAATGAATGAAAGCATAAATGATTATAATTAGGTAATCAGATAAATAAATGCATAAATTCGTAAATAAATAGGACAGAAATAAGCGAATGAAAAATAAGTAAATGAAGAGTGAGATCTTAGCAATGTAAATAACACTATTTCAATTTAATGGTCAAGGGTTAGCAGGCTATGTAATTGATCAAATTTAAACGTCAAGGCCTTGACTGGCAACTACTGAACAAATAAATGGACTGTCAATGGTAAATATTGCAATTTTACTGACGTGGCATAGTTTCAATTTGACAGTTTCCGGTTATTGGTTATCAATTATTCGTCCGCTATTTAATAGTCACTACGATTTTTACTACTTAGTATCTAAATTTAGTAGGCGAAAGGATGCGAATAAAAAGAACGTTAAATACGAGAACCGAAAAGATTCGACATTCGAAGGCAATGCGACTCGATATCTCAGTGCCTCGGCACATTTTCTCATCGCATCCCTAATTCGGAGCGTTGGACTCCGAGGCAAAGTGATTTTCACCTGAAGCACTTTCGTGGCACACAATGCGAACGATTTCATCCCTCGTTCCCTCCCTCTCTCTCTCTCCCTTTCACGATCCCTCCCGCAAGTGTTTTGTCCTAGGCGCGCGTTGCATTGATGCGAACGTGGGTGTCGCGGGATTCACCCCGAGGCCGCGGGTGAGCGGAGTTTCCCAAAGCTTCCGGCGATGCCGCAACATTGGCCGCGTAAAAATCTGTGGTTCCTATATTACTCTTGGGAATCTCTCTCTCTCTCTCTGTCTCTTTGTCTCTGTCTCTGTCTGGCTTTGTCTCTGTCTGGCTCTGTCTCTGTCTGGCTCTGTCTCTGTCTGTCTCTGTCTCTGTCTGTCTCTGTCTCTGTCTGTCTCTGTCTCTGTCTGTCTGTGTCTCTGTCTGTCTCTGTCTCTGTCTGTCTCTGTCTCTGTCTGTCTCTGTCTCTGTCTGTCTCTGTCTCTGTCTCTGTCTGTCTCTGTCTGTCTCTGTCTGTCTCTGTCTGTCTCTGTCTGTCTCTGTCTGTCTCTGTCTGTCTCTGTCTCTGTCTGTATCTGTCTGTCTATGTCGGTCTCTGTCTCTGTCTGTCTCTGTCTCTGTCACTGTCTGTCTCTGTTCCTGTCTCTGTCTCTGTCTGTATCTGTCTGTCTATGTCGGTCTCTGACTCTGTCTGTCTCTGTCTCTGTCACTGTCTGTCTCTGTTCCTGTCTCTGTCTGTCTCTGTCTGCCTCTGTCTATCTCTGTCTGCCTCTGTCTGTCTCTGCCGGTCTCTGCATCTGTCTCTGTCTGTCTCTGTCTGTCTCTGTCTCTCTCTGTCTATGTCGGTCTCTGTCTCTGTCTGTCTCTGTCTATGTCGGTCTCTGTCTATGTCGGTCTCTGTCTCTGTCTGTCGCTGTCTCTGTCTGTCTCTGTCTCTGTCACTGTCTGTCTCTGCCGGTCTCTGCATCTGTCTCTGTCTGTCTCTGCCGGTCTCTGCATCTGTCTTTGTCTCTGTCTGTCTCTGTCTCTGTCTGTCTCTGTCTCTGTCTGTCTCTGTCTGTCTCTGCCTCTGTCTGTCTCCCTCTCCTCTCTCTCTCTCTCTCTCTCTCTCTCTCTCTCTCTCTCTCTCTCTCTCTCTCTCTCGTGATTTCGAAGAGCCGTTACATAGGACTTGTAGCCAGACTTGTGCAAATAGATACTGTAGACATAGAGAGAGAGAGAGAGAGAGAGAGAGAGAGAGAGAGAGAGAGAGAGAGAGAGAGAGAGGAAGAGAGACGTACGAGATACGAAACTATACCGTGCGTGACGTCACGCCTGGTCGATAATACCCCACACACCCCAAAACCTCCGACAGGACACGGAGGTATTGCGCGAGCGCATTGCCAACTAAGGACATAGACACATATACATATATGTACTAATGTGTGTGTATGTGTGTGTAGGCAACTTGTCCTCATCCTTCTCCAATTCTCCACCTTCCATATAAAGCGTCATTCGAATCTACAAAAAAAAATTCAAATATTATTCACAAATATGACAATTCGTTGCTATTAATTTGCACTCTACTAATTGTAAATGCAGCATATCTCTGGTAAACGTAGTTTTCATTTGAAATTCCAAACTTTTTTCATAATAATAATAATTGTTTTTATTATTGATAATAATAATAATAATAATTATTATTATTATTATCGTTGATGTAATTAATAATAATTACTATTATTAATTATTATTACTGTAATTTGTTAATAATAAAACTATCTACTATTACTATTATTATTCGTACTATTATTGACGTTCATCACTGCGTCCCATACAAGATTTACGTGTAGTAAAAATGAAGGGTCGACCGACATGTTCCGAAATACCGGTAGAATTCAATAAAATTTGGTACCTACATATTCTGTGACGCCATCGACCGATCGAGCCATCCCATCAAACATTCGGGTTAAATTATTATTGGCTGTCGTGACGTGTGGTTTTTTTTACCGCTGTATACCGCACTCGAAGATAAGAATCGAGGCCGAACAAAAAAAATGGCGACTCGGGTGCGGGTGCGGGCGGAAAACGTGTGGAAGACCAGAATTGTACGTTTCCGGGTCTTTGTCTTATTTACAAGTGGAGACAAACACTGTATGCACAGGGTGTCCGACTAAAAGGAACTAATGAAAAATGTTCCGAACAAACGGTGTGTTTCAAGAGAGGGGAAATGTGGGCGTGGCAATTTGATCTTGAATATAAACGCCAAGGTCATGTGAAGGTTAACATCAGACTTTGTTTATTAGGAGCCTTAGCTTTTATTGTAGATTCTTGTAGCTTATCTCAAGAGCTTTTCGAAACACGATGAATAAGTATGTTTCATGAAGTATTTTTCAAGTCAGAAGACTTCAAAGTACTCGCTAAGAAATAGTCATCCATAATGTTTTGAAAAGCTTTCGAGATAAGATTACAGAATATACATTAAAAAATAAGGCTTCTAATCTAAAAAAATCGAAGTTGACTTTCACATGACCTTGACATCGATACCCAAGGTCAAAGTGGCATAGTCATCCTTTCCTCCTTTTTAAACAATACAACTTTTGTTCGAAACATTTTTTATTATGATCGTTAGTTTCTTGAATATGAGATAGTAACACTTTGTCTGAGACACCCTGTAGATATACAGGGTGTTTCAGATTCTGTTTTTCAAAGGTCTTGAGAAGCGTTTTTACGGCCGAGAAAAATATGGTTGGAAAGCGTTTTTTAAGTGCTCTTCGAAAAAAAATGTGGCGTATTTTTGCGATGAGTAGTATTCGGAAGAAAAAATTGAACATTCTGGAAAAAAAAATAAAAATTCTATTTTCAGTACAGCATAATGAAGATTATCAAATTCCGAATGGGAAACATTCGTGAAAAACTTTTTTTGTTGATCGCGTTATCGTGAATAAATCATCAAAGATGCATTCGAAAATGGATAAATGGAATTCAATGTGATAAAAAAAAGTTTTTCACGTTTCGTATTCGGAATTCAATTATCTTCGTTCTTCTGAACTCAAAGTGGAATTTTGATTTTTTTCCCATAATACTCAATTTTTTTGACACATACTACTCATCAGAAAAATACGCTATATTCTTTTTCGCAGAGGACTCGTAAAACTATTGAAAAGCATATTTTTCTCGGTCGCAGAATATCAGCGCCAGATCCTTGAGGGAGCGATACCTTCAGGCAAGGAAAAAACTTAATTTTGGTAATTTTTTTTAAGGGAAAGATTTCTTCACCATTTTTGAGACTTGGGGTATGTTTTATTACCACTTTGGGCTGTTACATGGTATTATTTTAATTAATCTTCAAAAATGGCGAAGGTATTGCACAGTCTTCTAAACTAGTTGCGGTGGATGTTGCCAGACGGCGTGACTCGTAGCATCGGCGGGCTTGATCTGAAAAAAAAACGAACGAAGATTTTTCTTTCGTTAATACTGATACGCAGAATATGAACCAAGAAAAATTGAGAAATGTTAAAAACCGATGAAATGGTACGCTTTGAAACAAAAAGATTACAATTTTCGAAATAAACTGCTACATTTTGCCATAAAAAATACGTTTTTTTTTTAATTTTCAAAAACACTTAGGTTCATATTTTAGACAATAAGGTTAGAAAGATTTATACCAAATTTCATCAGAATTGGCTGATTAGTTTTTTAGCTATACGCCACGCCAGTTTTGTGAATGCAGTTTAAAAGACCGTGCCATATCGCGACCATTTGTAAAGATAATTTTTTTCTAATGTAACAGCCAAAAGTAGTAATAAAAAATACCCTAAGTCTCCAAAAATGGTGAAAAAAATATTTCCTTTAAAAAAATCATGAAAATCAGCAATTTGTTTCGCCTAAAGGTATCTCCTCCCTTGAAAAGCACACGACAACCTTTTAATTGTCACCCTGTATGGGAGCAACCGAACAAAAAGAATAGTTCTTGGCAATCCTCCGAGTGCATCCCCTCGTCAGGCTTCTCCGGGCCAACTGTCGCGACCACCAGAAAAATTCGTGTTCGGCTGGTCCGCGAAGCCGAGTCGCTCAACTTCGCGCAGTTGCTGCGACCGCCCTCATTTCGTCTTAGCCCTATCTCGCGACATGTTACATTTCAGATTGCGTGGAACAAAAAGAAGTGAGGAATAAAAAAAAACACGAAAACAAGGAACACCCAGGGGCGAAATGAGCAAAGGAGGCTTCGTACGAGTGCAGCAGACGATGCGAATTTGGATCGTTGGCTCGATTCGCAAGACAATAGACACGTCGTATGGGCAGCCAATACGTGTGTCTGATACATGATCACTCGAGTACAATACATGAGGAAAAAAAATTCAGCGTACTAATTCGTATCGTAGTAATATTGTTACATGATAATGAGCAATATGGAAATTAATGAATAATAATAATAAATTGTTATTGTAATAATTTATAATAAATTATTGTAATAACAATTTATAATAAATTATTATAATATTAATTTATAATAAATTATTATAATAATAATTTATAATAAATTATTATGATGATAATTTATAATAAGTTGTTATTATAATAATTTATAATTGGTAGGTACAGTGCTCCCGCCAGGCACCACCACGTGGGCGTATCCTCATCGTGCGCACCTGATTGGCCCGCCTTTAAAAATTAATAATAATTCAGGGGTTGATCTGAGACCCACATGTGCTTTTATCGATCGACTCAGAATTTCACCCCCAACCTCCCCCATTTCAGGGAACGCATTCAGTTCTGGGACACCCGGTATATATACACTGCTGACCTAAAGTTACCCTCCCGCCCTTATTTTTTTGTATACTATAAATATAGAAAATTTCACATAGACACTATTGTTTGTTTTCTTAAGGCGTCACCCCCACTTGTAGCGCAAAAAAGGCCTTTTTCATGAATTTTTTAAAAGAAAACTACAAAACTTTTTTAATCGATCAATATACCATCTTAAAGAACACATCTTGAAGAACTTTCAGTAATTTTTTTATTGAAAAATATTACATTGTTTAGTGGCAAATGGCCGTCAATGAAATAATGTTTTTATATCCACGGTTTGCGGTGACCAACATTGCGGCGAAGTGGATCATCTGAAAAAAAAAATGCGGATGGATTTAGTCAAATATAAGTATAAACTAATCTTTAATCGAAGGATTTTAAAAAATATTCATTTTTCACAAAATGGCGGACAGTCAAAGTTAATGGTTTGATTTTAACGAAAAAAAAACGGCCGTTTTTGGCTATAAAACGGCCATTTTTTTTTCGAAAAAAAAAATCGAACGATTAAAGACTACATTTTTATATATTAAATAAGCCTGCAAAATTTCAAGAAGATCGGTTCATTAGTGTTCGAGTAATCTTGGTCACCGACTTCAGAAATGCCATTTTGAGAAAAACGCGTTTAAAGTTTCAATTTCAGTTTACACGAAGAAAATATTTTTTTTTTGTAAACTTACATAGAGTCATCTATTCCGGGCCCATACAGAAGTATGGGCCCGGATACTTATACTTCAAAAAAACGCAATAAAAAAAATCGATTTTTTCAAAATCGCAAGTGGGGGTAACCCCTTAAATCTGGGGGAAGGGAAACTTTTGGCCATCAGTGTATATATATATGTATATGAGGTATTCCACGTGAATCCGGTGAACTTTTTCCCTGACCTCCGCCAATCCGATTTATTTATTTTTATCAGATTGCATTGACCCTAAAAGACACCCTGAATCATGTCCTACATCATGTCCTACTATGTGCTGAAATTTCTGCCTAGTAAAAGTACCCCGGTTTGCGAGACAAAAATCATCTGCTTTTGGTTTTTCCCATGTCATTTCTACAAGTAATCACTGTTTTTACCCGGTTTAAAAAAAAATACTCTTGATTATTTATTTCATCTAAAAAGTCTTCTTTTTAACCCCAAATGTTAAGGAAACTTTATGAAAAGAAGATCTTTTGCAGAATTTTAATACAAACCAATTCGAACATCTGACTTTGATAGCCTGCGGTGTAAAAAAAATGTACCACGCATATCGTGCCAATTACTTTAAAAAGTTGACTACTTGTCAATTCATATCGTTTGTAGAGATGACATGCAAAAAACCAAAAGCGGATGACTTTTTTTTTAATAACATAAAGCCCAAAATTTCGAGAACCTTGGGACTTTTACTAAACTGAAATTGTAGCTTATAGTAGGACATGATGTTACCTATCGACAGTTGCAGGATTATCCATTCATAACATGACACCTTGTATATATATATATATATATATATATATATATATATATATATATTACAGTGATGAAAATAACTTGTTTTATTTCATGTATCGATATATAATTTATTCATTTGTACATAGTAAATTAGTACACGAGCAGTATGAAAATCGGGTGGGAAAAGATATGGAGATTGTTTACGATGGAGGACGTTCGGGAACGTAGATTGAGATGGAATCATGGATATATATGGAAAGATGGTTGAAGTGAGGTAATACATACATAATACATCGATAGGGAATCCGCGCGTAGAAAATGCGGCCAAACGCGTTTGGCATATCGAGGCCTGGGCCCGCAGCTATGCTGATATATATATATATATATATATATATATATATATATATATATATATATATATATATATATATATACATACATATACACATACATACACAAATACACACATACACACACGTGTGTGTGTGTGTGTGTGTGTGTGTGTGTGTGTGTAGAGAGAGAGAGAGAGAGAGAGAGAGAGCCGAAGAGACGACAAGGCATCCGGAACCAAATTGCATATCGATTCTCGATTATCCTGGCGAACTAGCTATTAAGAATGGCGTTCGCTCGAGGCTCTCTCTCCCTCTCTCATTCTGGTCGTTGCACAAATTTGCGCGGAGTCCGGGTCAGGGTGAATCGGTTCGGGGACGTCGATTTTCATTAAACATTTATACACACTCCAGCGTTACCCCGGGTCCCCTCGGGGAATTCTTCATTTATGATCACCGGGAATCGGAGATCACGTACTAATGTGCACTAGTGCTAATCTATGCACAATGATCTTATTTACACACACACACACACACTCACACACACACACACACGCGCGCGCGCGCGCTCGCGTATGTATGTATGTATGTATGTAGTGTACTCCCCCGAAAAACTCCAAGAGAAATATCCGAGAACAAAATGCGGCTTCGAACCCAGGACCATTCGATTGCCGGTCGACTGCTCTGACCACTGAGCTACGCCAGACCGCTTACCTCACCTTTCTCGGATAGTCTCGATATTCATAACGCAACGTTACAATATATGTACATATACATATACACGTATATATATATATATATATATATATATATATATATATATATATATATATATATACACGTACGATTTTCTCTATATAATTTGCAAAAATGGACTTGCATAAAATTTTCTTGAAGATTACGCTATAGTTGCATTGTTAGTGTGATTTTCAATGATTATATATAAGCCTTAAAAAAGTCCTGATAAAGTTCTTTTGACAAATATATGTATATATATGTATTTGTCAAAAGGACTTTATCAGGACTTTTTTTGAGGCTTATATATGACCATTAAAAATCACACAAACAATGCTACTATAGCGTAATCTTCAAGAAAATTTCATGCAAGTCCATTTTTGCAAATGATATAGAGAAAATCGTACGAAGTGGTAGATATTAGGAGATTTGGAAAAAAAGTTAAAAAATGGTTGTTGCGAGGACCCCTTTTCGACTAATTGATCGGATTTTGTCAGGACAGCCTTAGGAACTGTGACTTAGGAACTGTGACGATGTATCCGATATCTTTATAAAATTTTGTCTGGATTCTTGTATAAAAAATATTTTTATTCGTAAATGCAGATGTAATAATATGTTCTTTCGATAGATATATATATTTTTCAAACGGTTGCTGTCAGGACTTTTCCGGGGCTCCATTGGATGTTGTCAGGACCCTTTTTTGAAGAATTGATTGGACTTTGTCAGGACAGCCATAGTAACTGTGACCATATAAGCATTATGATATTTTTCAAAGGTGAAGGTGCAGTCCGAAGATGTATCCGATATTTTTATAAAACTTTGTTAGCTGTGTATATATATATATATATATATGTGTGTGTGTGTATATATATATATATATATAAAAGGCGATCCAAGTCACTTCAGCCAGAAAAAAAAATCCACAAATAATTTAGAAAGATCGAGTTACTTTATTGAAAAATATTCACCAAGTGTCGAAATTTAAAAAAAAATTCTGACGTTTTTTCTCGTTGATTATCATTTTTTAAATATTATTCCATTCAAATGGCTGTATCTTTGGCAGGATCTGACGTATTTACATTCGTAAAAAACAAAAATGTGCGTCTTTTTATGGCCTTCCAGAAAAAAATAATAATTTCGATTTTATTGAGCAATTCGAACGTCCGTTTCAGGGCAAAATATGCAAAAATATTTTTTTTCTCAAGGAATGACACTCGACATTTTATTTTTTTAAATTTCCTCGAATCATGTATACGAAAAACGGATTTTTGGTATTTTTTATATTTTGTTTTTATTTATTAATATTCGATTGAAGAGTGTGGAGTACTCGCTGTATGTTTACCAGGTTTTTTAAATAAATATGACATATATTTCAAAAACCTGGTAAACATACAGCGAGTGCTCCACACTCTTCAATCGAATATAAATTAAAAGAAAAAATAGCTGTTACTTCACGGTGTTTAGGAATCTCATAATATGAAAAATACCAAAAATTCGTTTTCCGTATTCACAATTCGGGGAAATTTTTAAAAATAAAATAACGATTGTCTTTCCTTAGGAGAAAAAATATTTTTGCACATTTTGCCCTGCAACGGACGTTCGACTTGTTCAATAAAATCTAAATTAATTTTTTTCTGGAAGGCCATAAAAAGACGCACATTTTTGTTTTTTACGAATGTAAATGCGTCAAATCCTGTCAAAGATACAGCCATTTGAATGGAAAAATGGTAATCAACAAGAAAAAACGTCAGAATTTTTTTTTTAATTTCGACACTCGGTGATTATTGTTCAATAAAGTAACTCGATTTTTTAAAATGATTTGTGGATTTTTTTTTACTGGCTGAAGTGACATGGATCACTTCATATATATGTGTGTAAAGGTGATTGGCGACTATTCGGTTTCCCTTGGAAGGATACCTCAATTGATCCTTAATTGATCTTCGTATAGATAATTCTTATACGCCCGATGTTAAATGGCACATGCTTGGTTTGTTAATTTCAGGAGGGCCGGGGAGAAGTGACGGACATAAGCGCGAGTCCTGGTCGGCAAGCTCCAGCCAACCAGTTGCGCCCCAAGGAGCCACCCCCGATGGTGATCCAAGGGGACTTCAGAAAGGTAACGAAACGCCACCGTATCGAGCATAAAACGAGCCAGAGTCGAGATGTCCACATGGGTCGCGCAACGAGCCAACCTCTTATCGGTTTTTCCGATCGTCGAACCAACGAAACGATTCGCTCGAAATTTTCTCGCCGATAGTTCCGGTCTCGACGTCTGGGCGGTGATACAATGCAAATTCAATAGCAGCATCACAATTCAATAGTGGAAGGTCGCTTTTCCCGATTTTTTTTTGTCTAGTGGATTATTTATTGGTATTTGAAAAAAAAAACATCTTTTGTTGAGCAAACGATGAACTTGTTTTGGGAAAATGTTTATTTAACAAAAAATTAAAAATTAACTACATCATTGTGGTGTAATGGAGCCGTTGTATAAAAAAATGTGGGCCAACTGCCAGACCGATGACTTGACAATGGTTGACCTGAAAAAAAGTTTTATAATCCACTAGTTTTCCGCCCGCGGCTCTGCTCACGCAGACTTGCGTTGAATGCTCCTCAATGCAATGTGCTCCTGAAATGTTTCATTAAGGGGGAATATACCTTTGTGAGGGCAAAATCAAGGGTCATTTTTGACAATTTATTCAAGAACAACAAAACAATATTTTTAAATTCGTTTTTTATACATCTTAGAACAAGTATCAATGTAAAGGATTTTTTAAAATCATTTTGAAACAAAATGGCGGCGCAGTAGTCGATGAAAGAAAAGTTCTTTTTTCATAGTCCTCTACGGGCGTATTCGCAGAGGTCATAACTTTCAAGCTAGAACAAAAAACGAAAAATATTTTGAAAGTAGATATAAAAAATTAGTCCACTACGTAGGGGTTTTTCAAGATATTTAAAAAAAAATGGCGTCAATGTGAAAAAAGCGCAAAAAATCAACTTATCGAAAAAATCGTACGTACTGGACTAGAAAATGTTGTCAAGAAGCTACAGTTAACATGTATTCCCCCTTAAGCAACACGTAGAATTGTGTTGATGAGCATTAGTACTAAATTTCATGTAAATCTGAACAGATGTTTATTTTACCATACAAACTTTGTTGCCGCCGTTTCCCCTTAAGGCGTTACCCCCACTTGTAGCGCAAAAAAGGCCTTTTTCATGAATTTTTTTAAAGAAAACTACAAAACTTTTTTAATCGATCAATATACCATCTTAAAGAACACATCTTGAAGAACTTTCAGTAATTTTTTTATTGAAAAATATTACATTGTTTAGTGGCAAATGGCCGTCAATGAAATAATGTTTTTATATACACGGTTTGCGGTGACCAACATTGCGGCGAAGTGGATCATCTGAAAAAAAAATGCGGATGGATTTAGTCAAATATAAGTATAAACTAGTCTTTAATCGAAGGATTTTAAAAAATATTCATTTTTCACAAAATGGCGGACAGTCAAAGTTAATGGTTCGATTTTAACGAAAAAAACGGCCGTTTTTTGGCTATAAAACGGCCATTTTTTCGAAAAAAAATCTAACGATTAAAGACTACATTTTTATGTATTAAATAATATTATGTATTAAATAAGTTTTTTAATTAAATAATATTATGTATTAAATAATTTTATGTATTAAATAAGCCTGCAAAATTTCAAGAAGATCGGTTCATTAGTGTTCGAGTAATCTTGGTCACCGACTTCAGAAATGCCATTTTGAGAAAAACGCGTTTAAAGTTTCAATTTCAGTTTACACGAAGAAAATATTTTTTTTGTAAACTTACATAGAGTCATCTATTCCGGGCATAACAAAAACTGCACTTCAAATTGCACTTCAAAAAAATGCAATAAAAAAAATCGATTTTTTCAAAATCGCACGTGGGGGTAACCCCTTAATTGTGTCTAGCAGCAGTATTACAAAGTTCCAAGCAAACTTGACCCGATTTTTTAAATTTTCCGCACAAACTTTGCGGGGGATTTTTAAATTTTCCGCACAAACGAAAGGGGGTGCCCTTTCGTTTAGGGGTTGAATTTCGAAAAACCCTAAAATACGTCTTTTATTAATTTCGTTGAAGAGCTTTAATACTAAGTTTCAAGTAAATCTTCTGACCAGATTTTTTTTCTTTTTCATACTAACTTTGCCACCCTTTTTCTCCCCTTAAGGGTTGAATTTAAAAAAAACCTGAAATACGTGTTTCATTAATTGTGTCGAAAATCACGAATACCAAATTTCAAGTAACTCTGAGCAGATTTTTAAAAATTTCCATACAAACTTTGCTTCTTTTCTCCCCTTGAGGGTTGAATTTCGAAAAATCACTTCTTAGTGACTGCTTACCTCACAAAAGCAAACTTTTCTCTTATATATATAGAAGATATACATGTACTTCTCGCTGTACGTAGCAGTTTTTTTTTCGGAGAAAAACAAATCACAAAATGGGGGGTGGTAAAAAAAATTGTAATTTTGGCGAAATTTTTACTCAGATTCGGGGGTTGAAAAATACTGAATTTTAACGAAAAAAAGGTTACGAATTGCAACGAAAAAAAATTGTTAAATTCGCACATGATTTTACACCCGTTACTGTGGCCCAAGGCCACAAGTCAATCTTTGCGCTACCTGCTCTCACTAAATGGTCTGTAACTTGGTCAACTTTCAATATTGCAACTTGAATTTTTTTTCACATATTGCCGAATATGTATACTTTGAGAAAATGCAAAAAATCGATTTTCTCACTCATCAAAGTGATGCCCCTTAAATAATGAAAATTGAATAGTGACAAAACAATTCAGGTCTCCAAGCATTTCCATGTGGACACGATTCTCTCGTTTTAGAGCCTCAATCGTTTCCACCAACATCCACGACCCTAAGAGTCGTGACGTTTGCCAGAAAATTCATTTGACCACCATCTCTGTAGCGTACAAAAAAAATTGAAAAATTTCCGATTTTTCACCCAGAATTGAAAATCGCTTTCGATTTTTAAGTGATTCATCCAAATATCGATATGTATTGGAACGATCGAGTTGATCGCGCGATGCGTTCAGACGGAAACGTCGAATGAATTTTTTGGGAAGAAAATCATGCAAGCTCCTCCATACCTGAAGTAGAGGGACCGTCTTTCGCAGGTGAGCGGTATAAGCAACGAGATCTTCAAGCAGATCGAGACAGTCGAAAACGACCATGACGCTTCGACCGCAGCGGCCTTCGAGGCCGTCGAGAGACGCGGCGAGATGGTCGTGCGGGTCATCGAGCCCCGTCAAATGGGAAGACAGGCCTCCGAGGCAGCCAAGAAATTTATCGCCGCTCAAGTAAGCTCGATTTATACGCCCGTTTGCGATGTTTGTTTCACTTCGGTGGGATTTAACCGTGTGTACAGGGTAGCCCGAAAAATGACGTCCAAAAATGAAATTCCAATACTTCAATACCAGCCCCAATCACAACCATCACACTGAGAAAAAAAAATCAATGAGTAAATATGCGATTTTATTTTTTTCACCATTTTTGATATCGATTTTCAAGTACATTATTCGTTAAAATATTAATATTTTAGTTTGATTGAAAAATATCAAGCAAATGTCTGAATTGGTTGAAAAATTATGCGAAAATAAAATTTGTTTCTTGCGCATTTGGTTGAAAAAATTCAACGAAATCATGGCTGAGCGCCACCGAAATTATAGGTGTGAGCAGAGTTGGGCGTAATTCTATTTATAAATACGAATATGAATTTATTCACATCGCGATTTTCATGTGAATATAAATACAAATTTATTCATACTTCACTTATTGTAAATAAAAAATCAAATCAAATTCGTATTCACACTTGTGAATACGAATTTGATTTGATTTTTTATTTACAAATTTATTTGTATTCACATGCATGCATACAAATACAATTGTATTCACAAATATTCTGAACATACAAATAAATTCACAGACAAAATTGTGAATATTCACAAAAAATGTGAATATTTACAAAAAATCCTGTGAATTAAAAAAATCACATCAAAATATGTGAATGCAAATGTATTCACAAAAAATTGTAAATACAAAAAAATTCACAACCTAAGTTGTGAATTTTTTCGTATTTAAGACAAATTAAAATCAAATTCACAATGATTAGATTAAAATTGACACCAAAAGTGAATTCTTACGTATTTTGGGAGAAAACATTGCGTCGAGGCAAATAAATTTTTGCAAAAAAAGTTGTCAGTTTCAAATATTACATTATAAATATGAAAAAATTCACAAAATGAGTTGTGAATTTCCTCAAGTTGAAGAAAATTAAAATCGAATTCACGACAATTGCATTAAAATTTACACCACAAGTGAGTTCTTACGTATTTTGAGAGAAAACATTGTGTTCAACTCAACACAAGGTTGAACTCATCACAATGGTTTTGCTCGACGCAATGTTTTCTCTCAAAGTACGTAAGAACTCACTTTTGGTGTAAATTTTATTCTAATCATTGTGAATTTGATTTTAATTTGTCTCAAGTACGAAAAAATTCACAACTTATTTTCTGAATTTTTTGTATTTACAATCTTTTGTGAATACATTTGCATTCACAGATTGAGATGTGAATTTTTTTAATTCACAAAATTTTTGGTAAATATTCACATTTTTTGTGAATATTCACAATTTTTTCTGTGAATTTATTTGTATGTTCAGAATATTTGTGAATACAATTGTATTTGTATTCGCATTTACAAAAAGTGAAGTATGAATAAATTTGTATTTATATTCACATGAAAATCACGATGTGAATAAATTCGTATTCATATTTATAAATAGAATTACGCCCAACTCTGGGAGTAAGGAAACCCGTAGTTCTCGGAGTAACCGCTAGAAGTCGCACGCGCGCTCGTTTCTCGTGAGCGTAGCGCGAACCGAAAACCTATTTAAACGCCGGAGAAACTCTAAATATCTGATATTCCCTCCATGGATATTCCATTGGATATCTAATATTCTCTCCACTATTATCGTGGACGATCATTCTAATGCTCACTTTTTATTTAAGATTTAAAAAAATTGAAAGACTTTTAATTTTTTTAATAAAACGAATTCGATCAAATACTTTATTCTGACAATACCATCCTATTCCAAAGAATGTGATTTTTCAAATATGTTCAGCAATTCTTGTGGATGTACATTTATTTGAGCCAACAATCAAAAAATGTTTGCAAGTGCACGTAGAATCATATTAAAAACATGACTTCTCGAATTCACAAATATATTTTTTTGATCGCAATGAACATTTGTTTCATCGAATATCATATTGTTTTCTACCAAAGACTAAATGCGTTGCTACAGATGGCACCTGTACTTTGTGGCAAAAAACACCATTATTTCGGATCCATATTATTGATATTTCAATCATGATATACACTTGTCTCCATCTCATACTAGTTGCATGATATTGCACTTTTGACATTGTACGGAGTACAAAAATGTTACTTCTCATGACATATTCGTTTCGATGTTGTGAAGAAATAATTCATTCTATTGATTATATTTTTGTACGAAATAAAGATGTCGTAGCAACCGCTTAATTATTTCATCCATACATCTACGTATATAGAATTTTCCAATATTTTATAGAATTGTAACAATCTCATATATCGGTGGTACTCCGCGTTCAGACATTTATTTGAATCTACCGTTATATTTTTTTGATTCGATTGGTTTTTATTTCTCAGCGCACAAAAATCAAGGAGAAACATTTTTCATTTTGGAACAAAAAATAGAAAGAAAAATCTTACCACGGTATCATATTCTTGTTACGAAAAAGAAATTCGACACTGAAAAATTTCTGTTTTTTCCAAATAAACTAAAAAATGATATCGAAGATGACTTTTAATAATTGTTAAATATTTTTTTCATGAAGTATATTTGAAAGCAAAGAAAATTGGAAAAAAATATCTTATTTTGTCAGTTTTTCAGAAAGTTACGGGCATTTTAAGAAAAAAAAAACTCCGATTTTTTCAAACGTTCAGTACATATTAAGATCATGTAAAAAAAATTGAAAACAATCACCCAAGCGTTTTCAGAAGGAAACAATAACATATTTGAATTTCAGCCAAATCGAAAAAGGCCGAGTCTAAAAGTGGTCGATTTGACGTGGAATGTCCCTTATATATATTTTTTTTAATTTAAATTTAAACGCATTATATCTAGACGAATATTTATTATACTAGAATCGACTAAATAGAGTACACCCCTCGCCGCTCACTTTACATTATATGCAGAAGTTAGCAAAAGTTAACAAAAAGTTATAGGCAAAAGTTCGTTCTTTTTTTACGCTAGATGGCATTGCAAAATTTGAATGAACTCTTGCATATAACTTTTTGTTGACTTTTGTTAACTTTTGCGCCGAACTCACCTCAAAAATGAAATATAGGAAATATTTAGCGAACTTAATTTTTGGGTTGATGCAAAAGTTCGCCCTGTTATATCTAAGCGAACATACATGGAATCACCTTCAACAAAAAGTGGAACAAGGCCATTTTTTTAATTTCAGCAAAATTTAGTCGATTTCCCCAAATCCAAAAAGCATTTTTTTCTTTTTTTTTCGGTTAATTTGCCGACATCACAAAACAGTGATTTTTGGATGCCTGGGAATTCTACCAAAATTACAACGGAACCCTGACAAATTAATCCTGTTGGACCTAGCCGCATTTACGTTTAGATAATAAATAAATAAATAAATAAATATATATATATACATATACATACATATATACATATATATATATATATATATATATATATATATATATATATATATATATATATATATATATATATATATATATATATATACAATGAGTATGTCTTATTCCGTTTCCTCATTCGCACACTCCAGGATCCTAAGCACCCGATATATTTCGTCGAGATAGTCAAGAGACCGGGACAAACGCTCGGCCTGTACATTCGCGAGGGCAACGGGGTCGACAGAAATGACGGTGTCTTCATTTCGAGGATAGCTCTCGAATCTGCGGTTTACAACAGTGGATGCCTAAAGGTCGGTTTGCAATATAATTATTTACGGATTTTATTTCGTGGCTAATTTTGATCGTAATTTTGTTGTTGGCGAGAAATGAATTGGCATGTTTACGAAAAATTCGATTTTCACAAAAATACCTCAATTCTAATTCGAATTGCAGAATGAATTTCAATTTGGACGAAAATGCATTTTAATTTGACGTGAAATAAATTTAAATTGATCAAATCAGTGTCAATTGAACGAAAAAATGTTACGAAAAACTCAATTTCAATTTTGATTCAATTAAAGATGGCTTTTTAAAAGATGAATCTTCATTCCTCGAAAAATGAATGTCAATTCGCATAAAAATGAATTTGTATTCCACGAAAAATGAATTATGGGGACTAATAATTCTTAAAAAAATTAAATTAAGGCAAATAAATATAAATTTTACGAGACGTTCGACGCCAATTGACGTGGTAGGAAAAATAAATTTGAATCGAGAGAAAAATGAATTTTTCTTCAACGAAAAAAATAATTGAAATTTTGGCCAAAAGTGAATTATAATTCGTCGAATAAGAAATTGGAATTATGACGAAAAATAAATTCGACAAAGTTCATTATAATGAAACAGTAAAATATATAATTTTCACGAAACCTTCCAGTTCAAATTAAACTCGCAGATAAAAATTGATTAAAATTTTGACAAAAATGACTTTTAATACAACGAAAAAGAACTAAAAATGACAAAAATTGAATTTTTATTCACCGCGTGACGAATTCGAGTTGTAACGAAAAATAAATTCGAATAAGTGATTTTAAATTGAACGACTACGAAAATGTATAAATTTTACGCTAAACAAATTTAATTTTTGACGATGAACGAGATGAAATTTGTAAAATGAAAAAAACGATTGAATCGAGACAAAAAATGAATTTTCCTTCAACGAAAAAAATTATTAAAATGCTGGCCAAAAGTGAGCCAACTTCGCCGAATAAAAAATTGGCATTATGACTAAAAATAAATTCAAAACAGCACATTATAATGAAACAATAAAATATATAATTTTTACGAAATCTTCCAGTTCAATTTAAATTCGCAGATAAAAATTGATTAAAATTTTGACAAAAAATGACCTTTAATGACAAAAATTAAATTTTTATTCACCGCGTGACGAATTCGAGTTGTAACGAAAAATAAACTCGAATAAGTGATTTTAAATTAACGGAGACTTTGTCCTTGGAGTGCCATATTTCAGGTGTTTACATTTTATTTTTTTTAAAGGAAATGAGTAAAGCTTTTTGAGTGCGGTTTTTTTCTTGCTTTTATTCATGATATACAGAATGTTAAAAAATTTTTTTTTAAAAACCAAAATGGCGGCCGTTGCAGCTCCGCGAAAACAGGTCCTCAAATCGCGGGAGGTAAACGGCTGACATCACTGCCCCCTCTTTGTTGATCTGAAACACAAATTTAAAGCATATTATCAATCTGTGACCCTTTGGTCATGGAATGACGGATGGGTTTTTCGTTTAGTACAAATTTCGGAAAATGGCGGCAATTAAAAAAAATCGAATTTTCGCGTTTTTTTTCGCATAAAAAGATAAATAATAAATGCAAAAATGTATCTATCGAAAAAACGATCCGTCATTCCGTGAAGACATATGTTCTGAGTATGCTCTCCAAATTTCAGGTCGATACGTTAATTACAGCGGCCAGGAGAATGTCAGCCATTTTTAAAAACGTGTTTTCGAGAAAAACGCGTTTAAAGTTTTGTAATGTGTTTACACAAATGTGTTTATAATTACCGCTAATCGGCAATGCCTGGTCCATAGAGGCATCCCTCCTCTTCTTCTTTAATAAGTTAATTTTTAAATAAATTTAATTTTTGACGATGAACGAGATGAAATTTGTGGAATGCAAAAAAAAACGATTGACAGGTCGGCGACGAGATTCTTGCTGTGAATCTCGTGGACGTGACGCACATGAGCCTCGACGATGTGGTAATAATAATGTCGATACCGAGGCGATTGGTACTGGCGACGAGGCACGGCCCTCATCAGCCCGTGTCGCACAGTCGTCAGAACGAGCACAAGGCACCACCGGTCGTTGTGATAAAGCGGGAGCTCAATGAGGACGAGAGCGATCACGCGACCAGCAATCACATCAGGTATAAGCGATCGTTAAACCGTGCCTTATAATCTCTGTTATATACGTGCACTCTCGATTTCACGTATGAGAAAGCGAGGAAAATTCCCATTTTTCCGGGTCGCTGCTAACTAGGGCTCGCTTTTTTTGCTTCCGCCCATACAGGAAGCTTCGCTTTCGAGGAAAATCGTTCGCTCCTACAAAAGCAATTTTTCCAGTGTTTGTTTGTATCTTCACCCGATAGACTATTGCTTGATATTCGAACTGGTGATGAATTCACTTGAAACAAATTTTCAATACGACTGAATTTACGAATGTGACTTTTTTGAAATTTGGGAATTACAAAATCGCAAGTTTAAGAAAAAAAAGTCCGATTTTCCACGAAGAAAACAACTCCAATAATTTGTTATCAACAAATGGAATAGGAAATGAAAAAGAATGTTTTTTTCGCAGATTCATGCTGTAGATCTCAAAATGAGTATTTTAAAAAAGTTGTTGAAGAATTTTTCTACGCGTGATCGTCGAAAAGAAGTTTGAGCCTGGTTTTGAAGTTTGCAATCGTTGAAAAGCAACGAAAGTTCTTTTTTATATACTAATTTTTATAACAATTGCGATCATACAATAACATTTCCGCAGATTCATATTGTAGATCTCAAAAAACAAGTTTAAAAAATGATCGAGTGATTTTCGTAGGCAAGATCAGCGAAAAGGATATCGAGTCTGGTGTTGAAGTTTGCAGTCGTTGGAATGCAAAGATCTTCTACCCTTTTTCCCTTCGTTTCGCTCCTACCATATAAAATTCTTCTTTCCCCATGTCGGTTCGCATAGATCCCCAAAAAGTACCCCCAGAACCGTTTTAGCGATTTTCCTATCCCAAACGAAGCCCAAAAGTTACGGCAGTGCGAAGAAGAAAAAAATGTCATTGCATTCCACCGTTGCGAGCCTCAACCCGCCGCAATTCAAGTAATTAGAAATATCTTCCATTGGGTACCAACGATGGAAGCCTCAATCTCACAAAGAGCAGAGAAGGCGAGACAAAAAATCGTTATTGACAGCAGGGACAGCAATCGACGGAGGGGCGACGGGCGCGAGATGTTGCCGTCCCGTTCGAGGCTGGGCCTCACGGGGTTGGGTTCGAGCCAGGACCTGGGCTCGAGCAACGGCGACCTCTACTACAATTCCCGACCGGAAGGTCACTGGTCATATCAGCCGCCGCCACCGCCGGTCATCACGCACCAGCCCAAGCCCTCGACGACCCAACACTTTCAGCCCTACGAGAGGGGCTATCCTAAGACCCTCGAGAGCCTCGCCGAGAAAGTAAGTGAAGCGCGTTCGGGACTTGGTGCCCTGGACGAGTTAAAGTTTCGTTGATCGCAGCTCGCGCCAGTTCGAACGATTGTCATCGTGTCATTCTATCCGATCTCGATTTGCTTCCATCCGATTGTAGAAATATAATAGAAGTCTCCAATGAGACGCCATTTTGGTATTCCTGACGCCATTTTGTCATCGATAACGCCATTTTGTCATTGCTCACGCCATTTTGTTATCGCCAACGCCATTTTGTCGTCGCCAACGCCATTTTGTCGTCGCCAACGCCATTTTGTCGTCGCCAACGCCATTTTGTCATCGCTGACTCCATTTTGGCATCACTATCGCTATGTTGTCATTGCTGACGCCATTTTGTCATTGTTGACGACGTTTCAGCGTGCTAACGTCATTTTGTCAACGCTGACGCCATTTTGTGATGGCTAACGCCTTTTGGCATCGTTGACTCCATCTCGTCATGGCTGACGCCATTTTGGCATTACTCTCGCCATTTTGTCATTGCTGACGCCATTTTAGCGTTGCTAATGTCATTTTGTTATTTCTGACGCCGTTTTGGTATTACTATCGCCATTTTGTCATTACTGACGACATTTTAGCGTTGCTAACGCCATTTTGTCATTGCTGACACCATTTTGTCAACGCTGACGCCATTTTGTGATGGCTAACGCCTTTTGGCATCGTTGACTCTATTTCGTCACGGCTGACGGCATTTTAACATTACTATCGGCATTTTGTCATTGCTGACGCCATTTTAGCGTTGCTAACGCCATTTTGTCATTGCTGACGCCATTTTGGTATTACTATCGCCATTTTGTCATTGCTGACGCCATTTTAGCGTTGCTAACGCCATTTTGTCATTGCTGACGCCATTTTGTCAACGCTGACGCCATTTTGTGATGGCTAACGACTCTTGGCATCGTTGACTCTATTTTGTCATAGTTGATGCCATTTTAGCATTACTATCGCCATTTGGTCGTTGCTGACGCCATTTTGTCGTTGCTGACGCAATTTTGTCATTGCTGACGCCATTTTGTCATTGCTGACGCCATTCTGTTAACGCTGACGCCATTTTGTGATGGCTCGCGCCTATTGGCATCGTTGACTCCATTTCGTCATAGCTGACGCCATTTTGGCATTACTCTCGCCATTTTGTCATTGCTGACGCAATTTTAGCGTTGCTAACGCCATTTTGTCATTGCTGACGCCATTTCGGTATCACTATCGCCATTTTGTCATTGCTGACGCCATTCTGTTAACGCTGACGCCATTTTGTGATGGCTCGCGCCTATTGGCATCGTTGACTCCATTTCGTCATAGCTGACGCCATTTTGGCATTACTCTCGCCATTTTGTCATTGCTGACGCAATTTTAGCGTTGCTAACGCCATTTTGTCATTGCTGACGCCATTTCGGTATCACTATCGCCATTTTGTCATTGCTGACGCCATTGTAGCGTTGCTAACGCCATTTTATCAACGCTGACGCCATTTTGTGATGGCTAACGCCTTTTGGAATCGTTGATGCCATTTTGTCATTGCTGACGCCATTTTGTCAACGCTGACGCCATTTTGTCAACGCTGACGCCATTTTGGTATCACTAAAGCCATTTTGTCATTGGTGACGCCATTGTAGCGTTGCTAACGCCATTTTATCAACGCTGACGCCATTTTGTGATGGCTAACGCCTTTTGGAATCGTTGATGCCATTTTGTCATTGCTGACGCCATTTTGTCAACGCTGACGCCATTTTGTCAACGCTGACGCCATTTTGGTATCACTAAAGCCATTTTGTCATTGGTGACGCCATTTGAGCGTTGCTAATGCTATTTTGTCAAAGCTGAAGCCATTTTGTCATGGCTGAGGCCATTTGAAAGGCAACGAGGCGATCGTTCGAACCGGTCTGGCTGTCCGGTAGGTCTAGATGTCCTAGGCGATTGTGGATCGAGCACCCTTTACATCTGTCTGCACCGTTAATCACTTGTTTGCCCTCTGTACTCACCGAAACCGAACGCCTCGCTGTTGACACGAAATAATGTAAAAAGAGCCAAAAAAGGGGGGTGGGTGGAAAGGGACGACACAAATGTCGTGATTGTCGTACGCGGGTGGACTGGAGTGCGGACGTCTTTTGGTTAAGATTATGGAGCTTGGAGTACTGGAGTTCAATAATGGCTGTAACAAGTGAAAAAATCAATTTTGGGCACAACATTTTGCCATGTTCGTCACTCAGATGATCACCCAATGAGGTGCCAGAACACAGAATTAAGGGGGCAAGTACCTTCAAGCAGCTAAAAATAAGTGCATTTTTTTTTCTTTCAAAGAACGGTTCGTATTTTTTTACAAAATAATAAAAAAATGGTGGAGTTAGGGGGCTGACTTCCGGGAAGGCTGTGTCTCGAGTTGTAAATCGGCGTAAGCTCTAGCTTTTTTAAGACGTTACCCCCACTTGTAGCGCAAAAAAGGCCTTTTTCATGAATTTTTTTAAAGAAAACCACAAAACTTTTTTAATCGATCAATATACCATCTTAAAGAACATATCTTGAAGAACTTTCAGTAATTTTTTTATTGAAAAATATTACATTGTTTAGTGGCAAATGGCCGTCAATGAAATAATGTTTTTATATACACGGTTTGCGGTGACCAACATTGCGGCGAAGTGGATCATCTGAAAAAAAAAAAAATACGGATGGATTTAGTCAAATATAAGTATAAACTAGTCTTTAATCAAAGGATTTTAAAAAATATTCATTTTTCACAAAATGGCGGACAGTCAAAGTTAATGGTTCGATTTTAACGAAAAAAAACGGCCGTTTTTTGGCTATAAAACGGCCATTTTTTTCGAAAAAAAAGTCGAACGATTAAAGACTACATTTTTATGTATTAAATAAGCCTGCAAAATTTCAAGAAGATCGGTTCATTAGTGTTCGAGTAATCTTGGTCACCGACTTCAGAAATGCCATTTTGAGAAAAACGCGTTTAAAGTTTCAATTTCAGTTTACACGAGGAACATTTTTTTTTTGTAAACTTACATAGAGTCATCTATTCCGGGCCCATACTTCTGTATGGGCCCGGATACTTATACTTAAAAAAAATGCAATAAAAAAAAATCGATTTTTTCAAAATCGCAAGTGGGGGTAACCCCTTAATATCGATCGAAATCAAACCTGTCCAATTTTGCGTTTTATTAACATTCACATGATGTGCGTGAATAAAAAGAAGTAAAGAAAAAAAACTGAAGAAATGGTATGTACAAAAAAAATTATTGGAATTTTCCATAATAATTTTCAGTTCGGCAATGAAAAAAAAAAATTCCTTTTTGCAAATGAGTTTTCCCAATTTACAGGGTCAAGCACGACGTAATATTGGTACTAAAATGTGTGTAGAATTTTAACAGTCTCGGGCATTAATTTTTTATCGCTTACGCTAGTTTCGGAAAATACAGTTTTCAGAAAAGAGCGTTTAAGGGGGACTACCAGTCTAGAGCCCGGAAAAAGGGAATTTCGACTTTTTTATGGATACCCCGTTGATAGAATTAAAATTCCTTTTGGTGGCTTTTATTTTATAAACTTTCAAGTATCGTTACAATTTTCTTTCACAAGTTCGTAACAAAATCGTGACGCTGAAGCTGGGTGAAGCGAGTCACTTTTTTTATAGTCCTCTGCGTCCGGCAAGAGTTCTCCAATTTTTCCACCGAAAACGAATATTCAAAACAATTCGAGTTTTAGATAAGGTTCGCCTCCGAAGTACGAAGAACAATATCAATTTTTGATAAAATGGTACATGTTCGAATAAAAAATTGGGTAAATATTTACAAGTAGGGCTCCAGCTCTAATCGGCTCCCAAAATTTTTTCACGTGTTCGGGGCTATTTTGCAATATGAAAATATGTTTTTTTATGATAGGGGAGCGGTGTTTTGTTGAGAAAAAAAATATATTTCCGAAAAATATTCGATTTTTGAAATACGTTTTCTGTATCTTTACTCTAATTTGTTTGGGTTTGTTTGGTTCAAACCCATGTCATTTGACCCACTTGATGTCACTAAACCCATTTTCTCCATACCTTTAAAAAGCAAAAAAAGCGTTTGGGGGTTGAAATAAGGGTTGAAATTGTCTTCCCCCGATTTAAATATTATAAACAAAGTGCCCTGAAATACATCGACTACAAAATTTTTAAACCCCTTTTCTAGCTAGAGCCCCACTTGTGAATATTTGCCAAAAATGGTTTTCGGTAAAAAAAATCGCCGAAAATAATTGCTTTTGTAAAAAGTTTTCAGCATATCGAAAATGGCCACGATGGAAAATCTTACGATTAAAAAAAAGTCTAGTTGATCGGTGAATTTTGTTTCAGAACTTTCCCACCGTATTCTCAATATATTTTACCCTCATATAGTGGAAAAGAAAATTCACCATTTCATTTATTTACGGTGTTGAAGGTATCTGCCCCCTGAACCCGAAAAAACGGAAAAAATTGGAAATAAGCAAAAGACTAAGTACTCTCAAAAATTAATCCTGAAAATATTTTTCGTAACGTAATTACGAATAATTTTATAAATAAAAATTCTGACGGCCACGTGCCCTGGTCCTCCTGATCGTACGTTTCAATTCGAAAAAATGCAATAATAATAATATTAGTATAATTGACTACAACTGCCCAGCTATAATCTGTCCAGTGTGTATCCGTGCTCAATCGAACAAAAATTGACAATTAAATTAACGGAAAATATATATGTACATAAACGATGCACGATCCCGAGGGGTCAGCCGGCCAACACTTTTTCTGACCGTGTCCGAGCCGTTCGGATTCCACGCACCGGATAGGTATCCGTCATTTGTAAAAAAAAAAACAAAAAACAAAAAAAAATATATTATGCGTTTGAGCGAGACGTTGATCATTTTTTTTTCATTCTCTTACGATCGAGAGATGCGTCGTTTTCTTAGAGAGAAACGTTAATAAGCTTCCGAACGACGCGGACATAGTGACGTCGGTCGGCCGGCCAACGCGCGCTATACCCGTGTCGACGTGAAACTTTAATCACTAATTAGTTCTCAATGACAATGCTACATTGATATTAACCAGGATTTCACGAAGGTAAAGATAACACAAATCTTCTTGATACTGCTATAGATCTCGTAATAATAATAAGTAATGTTTGATATCAAATATACAATATACATATATATATATATACATACATATATACTGTTTATATACATAAATGAGTGGTTAAGATTGGCAAGAATATGTATATATTTTATTCAATACGTTTGATGCATACAAGTTTTATATGGACGCCAGATACATATAGACATACATTTTGAACGATGATTTTCGAAATTCGGAACTTTGAATGATCAGAACGCTCAAAACTACGAAACAATTTTACACGAAAGACCAAAACTCCGAAAATCTTAACAGCGTGAAAATATATCGACTATGGAAGTTTTTAAAGTTTCAAAATTTTCGATAAATCGACGAATTATTTTAAGATTTTTTTTTATTAAGGGGTTAGGCCACTCTAGAGGCCGAAAAAATAGGCTTTTGGGGATTTTTTTTCAGAAAAACTACAAAATAAATCGAGATTCCAAAAGAGGGTGTTTATCATACAAATCAGTGACTGTATACGATAATTTTTTTGAAGCGATTAATTTCAAAATGGCGGCTGTGCAGCGTTTATCTCAAAACTGCATTTTTTAAGTTGGCCGGAAACATAACTCAGAAAATTTTCAACCGATTCACTTGAAATGTTGAATATGTCTTGAAAAATACATTTTCTATGGAAGTACGTAGGATTTTTTTTATAGGGCATAGTTTATTTGTTATTAACAATTATCTGACGATTTTTTAGGCAAATTTTTCACTTTCCAATTTGCCTAAAAAATCGTCAGATAATTGTTAATAACAAATGAACTATGCAATATAAAATAATCCTACGTACTTCCATAGGCAATGTATTTTTCAAGATATAATCAACATTTCAAGTCAATCGGTTGAAAATTGTCTAAGTTATGTTTCCGGCCAACCGAAAAAATGCAGTTTTGAAATAAACGCTGCACAGCCGCCATTTTAAAATTGATCGCTTAAAAAAAATTATTGTATACCGTCACTGATATGTATGATAAACACCTTTTTTGTAATCTCGATTTACTTTGTAGTTTTTCTGAGAAAAAAAATCCCCAAAAAGCCTATTTTTTCAGCCTCTAGAGTGGCCTAACCCCTTAATAAAAAAAATTTCGGGGTCGATTTTGCATTTTCATGCACAAGCAGTCCACCGGTCTGAATAACACAAAAATCAAAATTCTTCAATGTAAAGCGATAAAAAAATCCACTATAGAAGTATCAAAAAAAAATTAAGGGACGACACGCCTTTCTTTGAGGAGTGGTTTCCCTCCTTAAAACCGTTTTTCCACCGATAATAACAAAGACGTGTCTAATAGTTGTCAATGCTTTATCACATATATTAGTTTCAACAAAATCGAGGGCGGACACTTGAGTGATGTTTCTTGTGAGAGGATTTATCGTCTTGTACTATTTATTATTTGCTTATTATAATATTTGTAAATATTACATTTACAAATATTATAATAAGTTCATAAGTATACAGAGGAACATAATTGGCAAGGGGAAAAAGCGTGTGTGTACAAAAATTATTGAAACCAAAATATACGTACAAATATAACATTTAAAAATATAATAATAAGTTCATAAGTATACATAGGAAAACAATTTGCAAGAAGAGGAAGCGTGTATGTTGAAAAATTATTGAAACAAAAATATACGTGCAAATATTACATTTAAAAACATAATTTTTTTCAAACATCTGAAATAAAGTTATATACTTCCAAAAACCAAATACCATGGTCGACCTGTCAACTTTTCCAGTGGACGTGTCGATGGACCGTAATCTTCAGCTTTTTCGAGTCATCCCCCTGTTTATCATCCTCAATGGTGGTCTGATTGACTAACGAAAAGTGCAATCAAAAGAAAGAAAAAATTGTCGGAGTTACGCCACTTCAAGTTTTCATAACTGCTGCTCATTTTTCACCTCCCAGTGTGTATATAAAATCGTATATACATGAAAAAAAAATCCTCATCTTTATGTATGCACATATATATATATGTATATATTTTCATAGGGATACAACTATCTCAGAGTGATAAAAAAATTGTATATTTATGTATTGCTATGTGGCGTGTCACCCGTGAATTTTTCAGTTAATCCTGCTATACTAAAAAGCTTCATAAAAATCCTCGTATAATTTTCTTCCATACCCTTTTATCGTGTCTCTCTGTTTACCGCGTCGCTGTCATCGAGACAGGGCCGCCTCTGCCGATACTTTCCCGTCATCATCTACCGAAAAATCGGTCGATGAGAAATTTCCGAAAATGAAGGGAGAATAAAGTTTACATCATGGAAAGCTACTGGGGGGGGGTTATTATTTATCGGGAGGGGCAGTCTCGATGATAACACGTGTGGAATAAAAAATAAAGTCGTATTACGGTGAACCAAGAAAGGTGTTGTGATAACTGGTTTTTTTTTCGCCCGATGCTATTATAATACAGGTACACTCGTTCTACACGGGCCCAGTGATGCCGACAAACGGAAATCGCCGTATGTCAACGGGCGGCGGTATGCAGTCGGTGAGCGGCCGATTGACCGGCCAAACGCAGAGCTACGGCTACGGACAGCACACGGGCGGCGGTAGAATAATGCCGAGAAGTGGCTCCGACCAACATTTACCGAGGGTGGATTACACCAGTATAACAACCCCGGCGAGACACACGCTCTTGAGGTCTAGCCTCAAATCAGGTCGGTACCGCATTTTGAGTCGAGAGTTTTTTCCCCCCAAAAAAGAGATGCTGCTTGTTCGCAACTTGCTATTATCGGATTTTGTGATTGAAGACGTTATTGGAATAATGCTAGGGGTAACTAGTCAGTGGCTGAAATGCTGGTGCTTTTTGCTGCTGAGGGAATGTCATCCTTAGACTGCCATTTTTGGCAGTTTGGGTTTGGTGGTCCAACATGTTATTATATAGATTGGACTAATGCTAGTGACGACTAGTGACTTACTGAAATGCCGATGCTTCTTGTTGCCGAGGGAATGTCGCTCTTAGGTTGCCATTTCATGGAAAGTGGCTGCCAATTTGTTGATCGCAAAAAGCAGCATGTTTTTAGTAACTTGTTAGTATTGGGTTTGGTGATGCAGCATGCTGTTAGGCTCATGGTCGTGACAACTAGTTAGCCGGAGAAATGCTACCGCTTTTTGCTACCCGCCAAATGTCACTAAATGCCATGAAATGCATCCCTAAGCTGCAATGTGATGGGAACAAGCTGCCATTTGATGGGAAGCGAAAACAGAATCTTTTCAGCAACTGGCTATTATAAGGTTTAGTGATCCGACATGCTGTTGGGCTGATGCTAGTGACAACTGGTGCTTTTTGCTGCTGAGGGAATGTCGTCCTTAGACTGCCATTTTTGGGCAGCCAAATGCAGCACATCTTCATGAACTTTAGTAGCATCGGGTTTGGTGGTCCAACATGTTATTATATATTGGACTAATGCTAGTGACGACTAGTGACTTACTGAAATGCCGATGCTTCTTGTTGCTAAGGGAATGTCGCTCTTAGGTTGCCATTTCATGGAAAGTGACTGCCAATTTGTTGATCGCAAAAAGCAGCATGTTTTTAGTAACTTGTTAGTATTGGGTTTGGTGATGCAGCATGCTGTTAGGCTCATGGTCGTGACAACTAGTTAGCCGGAGAAATGCTACCGCTTTTTGCTACCCGCCAAATGTCACTAAATGCCATGAAATGCATCCCTAAGCTGCAATGTGATGGGAACAAGCTGCCATTTGATGGGAAGCGAAAACAGAATCTTTTCAGCAACTGGCTATTATAAGGTTTAGTGATCCGACATGCTGTTGGGCTGATGCTAGTGACAACTGGTGCTTTTTGCTGCTGAGGGAATGTCGTCCTTAGACTGCCATTTTTGGGCAGCCAAATGCAGCACATCTTCATGAACTTTAGTAGCATCGGGTTTGGTGGTCCAACATGTTATTATATATTGGACTAATGCTGGTGACGACTAGTGACTTACTGAAATGCCGATGCTTCTTGTTGCTAAGGGAATGTCGCTCTTAGGTTGCCATTTCATGGAAAGTGACTGCCAATTTGTTGATCGCAAAAAGCAGCACTTTTTTAGTAACTTGTTAGTATTGGGTTTGGTGATGCAGCATGCTGTTAGGCTCATGGTCGTGACAACTAGTTAGCCGGAGAAATGCTACCGGTTTTTGCTACCCGCCAAATGTCACTAAATGCCATGAAATGCATCCCTAAGCTGCAATGAGATGGGAACAAGCTGCCATTTGATAAGAAGCGAAAACAGAAGCTTTTCAGCAACTGGCTATTATAAGGTTTAGTGATTTAACATGCTGTTGGGCTGATGCTAGTGACAACTGGTGCTTTTTGCTGCTGAGGGAATGTCGTCCTTAGACTGCCATTTTTGGGCAGCCAAATGCAGCACATCTTCATGAACTTTAGTAGCATCGGGTTTGGTGGTCCAACATGTTATTATATATTGGACTAATGCTGGTGACGACTAGTGACTTACTGAAATGCCGATGCTTCTTGTTGCTAAGGGAATGTCGCTCTTAGGTTGCCATTTCATGGAAAGTGACTGCCAATTTGTTGATCGCACAAAGCAGCACTTTTTTAGTAACTTGTTAGTATTGGGTTTGGTGATGCAGCATGCTGTTAGGCTCATGGTAGTGACAACTAGTTAGCCAGAGAAATGCTGCCGCTTTGAACTACCCGCTAAGTGTCAGTAAAGGCCATGAAATGTATCCCTAAGCTGCAATGTTATGAGAACAAGCTGTCATTTGATGGAAAGTGGAAACAGAAGATTTTCAGCAACTGGCTATTAGAAGGTTTAGTGATTCAACATGCTGTTTGGCTGATGCTAGTGATAACTAGTAAGCTAGTGAAATGCTACTGCTTCTGGCTACCCAATGAATATCACAAAATGCCATGAAATGAATTCTGAAGGTGCCATATGATGGGAATCATTTGCTATTTCATGGGGAGCTGCTGCCATTTTATGGGGACTGAAAGCAGTAGCTTTTCAGCAAGTTTCTCTCATAAGTTTTAGTGATTCAACCTACTGTTGGACTGATGCTAGTAACAACTAGTTAGCTAGTGGAATGCTACTTCTTTTAGAAGCCCATGTAATATCACAAAATGCCATGAGGTGAATTCCTGAGCTGCTATTTGATGGAAACCAGCTGCCATTTGATGGGAAGTGAAAACAGCTGCTTTCAGCTACCTGTTATTATAGTGTTTATTGATTCAACATGCTGTTGAGTTGATGCTAGTGGCAACTAGTAAGCTAGTGAAATGCTACTGCTTTTAGCTACTCATAAAGGGTTACAAAATCCCACGAAATGGAGTCCCAGCTGCTATTTGATGGAAACCAGCTGCCATATTATGAGGGGGGGGGGGGGGCTGCCATTTGATGGAAAGGGTATTTCATCCTATGAGAAGTCAGTGTACTTCACAGGAAATGGCTGCCATTTCAAGGGACATGGCTGTTATTGTCTTAGAAGTGAAAGCTGCCGTTTCCTAGGAATCGACTGCCTGGGAGATCGGTGCCATTTCATGTCAAGTTGCTGTCATCTTATGAGAAGTGAAAAGCAGGCGCATTCTAGCAGCCTACGTTTGATGGGTAATGTCGAGCCTTTTCTTTCCACTCTTAAGGCTCATCGGCGCTGCGTTACAATTCGAGATACGCGACGCAAACGGACACGACAACGAGCAGTACGCAACGAAGTGTAGGAGGTGGAGGCGGTGGCCAGGGCCAGTTCGGTACCTTGACCAGGAGGCACAGACCCTCGTTGGACTACGCCTCGGACACCGAGGCGACCTGTTCCAGCTCACCGAGATCGGCTTATTACTATTACAGGCACAACGTCAACAATCCGGCCCAGAGTAGCGCGGTCTCGCATCTCGCTACGCTGTCGCGTTCCCAAATCGGCCAAAGTTCCTCGGGCCTCAGATCGAACTCGTTGCCACGGAGCGGGCGCACATTGCCTCAGCAGCCTGGCCTCAGAACGGGTTTGAGCACTGTAACTTCCGGCCTCATTGATCAGGAGGACAGCGACGGTGCACTGTCGGCGCCTGAATTGCCATCCATCAGACGTGATAGAGGTTTCCCGATTGACACTAATGATGATTTGAGATGCTGGGGGGCCCCGTAACTATTAGCACCTTTGGTATCTTCGAAACTATGGGTATCAGAAAAAAATGTGTCTAACGGAAAGAGCATCGCACCGAAGGGATCATCGGATGGTGATAACGATGGTGGACTTGCGTCCGAAAGTGACCTTCGTATCTTAGAAGCAATTTCACCTACAAAAAAACGTCATCACCATCCGATGAACACTTCTGCACAATGTAACTTCTATTGGACGATGTTTTTTCTGACACCCATGATTTCGAAGCTATTGAGAGTTATAGTTACCAGACTACCTGGCACGTATATGTAATTAACAGAAAATGAAGAGAAAAACGTGAAAATCCGCTACTAATTTCGTCACAGGGAGAATACCATCGTCCCCGAGCGTTTTCACTTCCGACGAGTACAGAGCTTGGCTCAGTCGAACGCCAAGCACAAGCGCACTCTACGAACAAATAAGAGCCACGACCAGCAGGCCACCCCGTTACACGTACAGCGCCGAGAATATCCACGCAGCAGCCAATGCCGTGAGTGCAATACGAAATACGTCAACTGACTTTTCGTTTCTCGATTTCATTGGGGTAGATTCTTCAATGGGGATTTCAATTGATGTGTCAATCAGTTCAGCTGTTCTAAAGTCATAACCGGGCAGGCGTCTAAACGGTCAATTTTTTGGGAAAGACGATTTTCCCACTTGGTTTGGGAATCGTAAATAATTGGTTGGGAATTTGGTAAAGATGCAATCTTGCAAGGCACTTATAGTTTTATTGTATGCAGAAATTCTATGCAGTAGACCATAGAAAGGCAGCCAAGTGATGCCTTTACGGGCTTTCAAATCTCATCGATTTCACCTTCACCCCACACTGTATACGTTCATCGATTTTGGTGCTCCAAAGATCTGTCAGAACCCAGAAGCGCAATACTTCCGAATAGTCAACCCGGAAATTATGTATTCCCGAAATGTCACCATACGGAAATTTGCTGTGCATCAACGTTTCGAAAGATTTTGGTATCAGCAAATAGCACCAACAACGTTCTCCAATGGAATGAAAAACGTCATCGGCCCAATCTCGATAAATTTCAGTGCACAGGGTGTTTCCAACGATTGTTAACTTATTTGTCAATGTAAAACGTTACTCTACATTGACAATGTTACCCATTATCAGGCCGATATCATTTTTCACTCAATTGGAAAATGTTCCTGGTGACATCTGTCAAGTACAAAATCTCCCTAGACGCAAATGGGCAGTAATTTTCCACACAGTGACATTTCGGAAACAACACTTCTGGGGCATGGCGTTTCTGGATTCTGGAAGACACCCCAGCTTGCTGGATGACATCAATGTTCCCTGATCATCAATGATCTAGCCGTTTCAATCACCCGAGCTGCAACATTGATAAATGCCAATTATTTTATCGATTCCGAAGGCTGAATACGGAGGTTACGGCTCGTACAGGCCGCTCTCCAGTACCCTCGATCGCCTGTCAACGAGATCAGCCTCCGCGCAGCAAGTCAATCTCGCGAATCTTCGCGCCTCAACCGCGATAAGCTCGTCGAATCATCGAAATCCACCCGCCAGTCAGAGACCCGCCTCAGCGGCCTCGAGCGCCCGTGCCTCGTTGGCCAGCCAAAAAGCCTCGTTGACGAGCTCCGCCACCCAGAGGGCCACGTCTGTACGGAGAATTAGAAACTTGCTGGATCTGGAATCAACGAGAAACATTCCCACGCCCACGCCTACCAGAACTCAGGATCAAAGACTACTAGACATTAATCCTGCAGGTTAGTTGGATTTACCTAGCACTTTGAGCAGATACTTGTTTTCAATTTTTGAACAGCACTTCAAGCATCCTCGTATTTTGCCACTTTGCCAGAGTTCCTCAAGTATAAGATAGAAAAGCCACCAACAGTGGGCACACCGAGCTCGACGAGCTCCCTGCTGAGTTCTCTAGGCGACAGCGGCGGCGGTGACCTGGCGGGCGGTGTCAGCGGTCTTTTGTGGGTCCATTTGTTGGCGGGCCGAGGACTTCGGTCGACGACGTCGTCATCGGCAGCTACGACGCCTTCGACACCATCCGGTCAGCCCAACTTAGGTAACGTTTCGTTCCAATTCATCATTCCATCTCCACAAATTGAACGGTAGGCTGTCAGAACCCATA
The DNA here is from genome assembly GCA_944452715.1 of Ophion slaviceki. Taxonomy (NCBI): domain Eukaryota; kingdom Metazoa; phylum Arthropoda; class Insecta; order Hymenoptera; family Ichneumonidae; genus Ophion; species Ophion slaviceki. The sequence goes on along the minus strand of OX101785.1, from coordinate 62,792,706 downwards.
AATGTATAATACTCCGCATATGGGATATTGAGGTGCATCAACATCTGGACAGATAGCACTATCTTCCATGTGCAGTAAAAAGAAATCCATTATTTTTGCATGAAATTGAAGGCTTTATTCAGCATAGTTAGAATGATCCGATTTAGGTCCAATATGCACCGTTTTGATCGATAACTTGTTGCCATTTTGAAGGTAATTTCATTATGCCTTTCTCATAGAAACCCTCGTCCCTATAGGCAAAAAACTGCGACAGTCGATTTTCACAAGCTTCTCTTGAGGCGAATGTTTCACCAGCAAAACCATTCGGCATAGACAGGGACAAGTGGTAATCACTTGGTGCCAGATCCGGACTATGAGGTGGATGCATAAGAACCTCCCAACCAAGCTCCCGGAGCTTTTGGCGAGTCACTATCGATGTGTGTGGCCTGGCGTTGTCCTGATGGAACACAATTCCTCTCATATTGGCCAAAGCTGGTCGCTTCTGGGCGTTTGCTCCCTTCAGACGGTCCAATTGTTGACGGTACAGGTCCGAATTAAGAGTTTGGCTGTAGGGGAGCAGCTCGTAGTAGATGATTCCCTGCCAATCCCACCAAACACACAGCAAAATCTTCCTGACCGTCAATCCTGGCTTGGCCACCGTTTGCGCCAGCTCACCGCGATTCGAACACGACCGTCTTCGCTTGACGTTGTCGTAAGTGACCCACTTTTCATCACCAGTCACCATCCGCTTCAGAAATGGGCCGATTTTGTTACGATTCAGCAGCGATTCGCAGATGGGAATTCGGTCCATGAGGTTTTTTGCGTTAACTCGTGTGTCACCCATACATCGAGCTTCTTTTTATATCCAGCCTTATTCAAGTGGTTCCAAACGGTTTTTTGTGCAATGTTTACCTCCTGGGCAATCGAAACGGTGCTTACATGATGGTCGGACTCGACGATTTCCATTATTTTATCGACATTTTCGACAATTTTCCTTCCAGAGCGTGGTGCATCTTTGACATCAAAATTACCGGAACGCAATCGACGAAACCAAAATTACGCGTGATTGGCTGTTACAGTATCACGACCATAAACACTATTCACATTTTCAGCCGCCTGGCTTGCGTTTTCGCCTTTATCGAAGAAAAACTGTAAAATATGGCGTATTTTCACTGCGCTGGTGGCCATTTTTGACGCGCACTCGAACAATATTGAGTCAAGCAATCACAAAACTGTCCGAGATGTTTATTTTAGTACGGAATCTTATCTTTCTAACGCCATCTACCGTAATCCAATCGCACTTATATAACGCGACATACAGATTACCAAAGCCATCGATTGCAAAAATTATACATTTCTTTTTACTACACCTAATATGTCATCGGGTGGATGTCATTTGTGGAGCATGACGTTTATGGATCCTGGCAGTCTGCCAAGTTCAACAACGGTAATCACTTGTGTTCTCCATTGGGTTTCTGTCTTCATTGGGTGTTTGGTTTTGGAACGTAACAGGTAGTTGCGGTCTGCGTGATCTTTATTGCGTTCTGGAGTGCGACCGAGTTCACAAAGCACGTACGGTAGTGCGCACCGGTGATTTGATGTTCGACTGGGACGAGACATTCGAGCTCGATCTGGTTGGCAATCGTCAGCTTGATCTGCTCGTTTATTCGTGGGATCCCCAGCACAGGCACAAGTTGTGTTACAAGGGCTCGGTACACCTGGCAACGTTGCTCAAGGAGTCGCCACTCCACCAATTGGCACTGAAGGTGGAGCCGCGCGGAACGATCTATCTGAGATTGCGTTACACCGATGCGCATCAGACCTTCAAGCGTCGCGGCCTGCCGGTCATATCATTGGCGACCAGGGTGGCGCCCCTTTTCGGGGTCGACCTTGACACGGTCGTCAGCCGCGAGAGCAAAACCGGCGGTGTTCCCGGTGGCGTTTCCACCGCTCTAGCCATGGGCGCCGCCACCCAAAATGTACCGATCATCGTTTGGAGATGCGTCGAGGAAGTGGAGAGACGGGGACTCGACATCATTGGTGAGCGAAATCTCTAATCTTTAGGACTCCGGTTGTCTGTAACAGCCGCTTCACTTATTCACTCAATCACTTGTTATTGACAAATGGATAAACTTGACGAAAAATCATCAGGCCATGCGATAGAACAGCTACTAGCTTTGCGCTGTTTAAAGCTAAAGTGAATCCAACTAATAGATTTTGAAAGACGTCCATTTGGATCGTCAGTAACGTAACTTGTTCGATGGCTGCTATTTGGGGTATTTTAAAGCAGGATCCCACAATCAATCTAGGGGCACAGCGCATGGCTCATCCACCTGTGTTATTCGAACTGTGGATGCAATAGAAAAAAAAAGAAAATTTTCTGGTTGGAACAGGTTTATACAGACTCTGCGGATCGGCGACTAAGAAGAGGATACTGAGAGAGGCCTTCGAGAGAAACGCGAGATCGGTGGATCTTTCGCCCGACAATGTGCCCGATATAAATGTCATAACGGGAGTGCTGAAGGATTATCTGCGCGAACTGCCGGAGCCGCTTTTCACAAAGTGCCTCTACCAGATGATGGTCGACGCGCTCGCTGTTTGCCTGCCCGATGATCCACAAGGCAACGCCAAACTCATGTTCAGCATCCTCGACTGTCTTCCCAAAGTCAACAGGGTGAGTTTCCAATGATGACATTAAAGAGCTTTTCACCGATCAATGGTGAAAGATTTTTTGCGCCACGAATGTGTCCAATGAAACTTCAACTGCCGAAGTTTCCATGAAGCCGGGTTGATCGTTTACGAGAATAAAATAACTAATGCCGATTTGTCAATATATGATGAATCTACCACCTTTGTCCCATAGAAAGTGCAGAATCTTGCGTGGGATCTTTTAAGCAATGTGCGATACAAATTGGACTGTGATAATCAGCCGAATAAATCCAAGCCCAAACAAATTTTCAATGCAAAATGGAGTGTGAAAGTCGTTGTGTCGTACCGATCTTTCAGGGTGCCGATTTTTGAGTATCCGTTATTATCTATTTCCAGTGTACCCTGATATATCTGTTGAATCATTTGGCAATGGTCGTGTCGCAATGTAACAAGATGTCACCGGCGAGTCTGGCCGTTTGTTTCGGCCCGGTATTGATGTTGCACGCGGAGGACACCGGTCCGCCTCTCGACTTTCAACAGCCGATAGCCGTGCTCAAATATCTTCTAGAGATATGGCCGGTGAAGTCAGGTAATGTTATCCATGGATCGGCAACGACGACAACGACCCCAAGAGGCTCGAAGAGCTCTCATCTACGGGCGAGTTACGAGACGAGACGTTGACGCGATCTGGCGTCATCGAGCTCGTTCGCGCGTGCCCCTTTCGGAAGGAACGAAGGATAAAGTTTCACTCGTGACACGGTACAGATTGATACGTTACACATCATAACCACACGAGAGACATACTACAACTTTGTCACGCAAACTGTCCAAAAAGACACTACAAGTACCTCGCGAGACAGATCACGAAATTTCGAAGAGAAAAGTCCTCACGCATTTTTGTGTCCGACGCACCGTTCGTGAGATATCGTTCGATCAGTGGCAGCCAATCCGGTACGCGCCTTCGGGGGGAATGCCCCACGCGGCCAGCGGCAGGGGCGCGGTGGGGCGAGCTGGCCCCGCCCCTTGACGGATTGGCCCTCTTCGATCGATGAATATCTCGACAACGGTACATCTGAGAGAAAAGTGCTCGAGGACTTTTCACATCAAAATCGCACGATCTATCCAACCCTGCAAGGCTCGAACGCGTGACTCTTCGGACATTCTCCGTACACACACAAACACGAGTTTGTACTTTATCATAGCTTATGTACACTGACGACCACACGGATACGCGCGCTCACAACCAACTTTGACACACATACACACACATACACAGAGACAAATTAAAATGCTTGAAGTGAACGTGTAGACGAGTTATGGTAGTTTTGCATTAGATCGTAGATGATGAGAGGAATGATATTAACTATAAAATCTCGAACCGTTGTAGACGATTGAAATTTTATCGCGCCAATCGGACGTCACGTATTCGTCGACGTGTTGAATAATCTCAATTAAAAAAATATAAAAAATGATTCTTCCGTAGCTCCGGGGTATCGCACGTGAGTGGAATGATTTCATTCGGACTTAAGGCCTAAGGCCACTCTAGAGGCTGAAAAAATAGGCTTTTTGGGTGGTTTTTTTTAAGAAAAATTACAAAATAAATTGAGATTACGTCGGTTTCTAAAAAATCCATTTTTCCAGGGTCCACGGTCGGACAAACAACTCCTGTAATTTTTGAATTATAATGAGCCAATAAATTTTTTTCGATTATGTATAATAACTGCTATAGAAGTACGCGGGATTTTTTTCGATATATTGATTTTTGGCCAAATAGTGCACTTCTAAAGTCGAAAGTGAAAAATTTGCCTAAAAAATCCCCAGATAATTGTTAATAACAAATGAACTATGCAATATAAAAAAAAATCCTTCGCACTTCCATAGACAATGTTTTTTTCAAGATATATTCAACATTTCAAGTGAATCGATTGAAAATTGTGTGAGTTACGTTTCCGGCTTACTTTTAAAATGCAGTTTTGAGATGAACGCGTCTGAAGTTTTGAGTCCGCTCGCTGCGGACCAGGCGGCCTTGTCCTAAAATTCGAAAACCGAGTACTTAGAGATTGTTCCCGGCCACAATCTTTTGAGACATCATTTTTGAGGTGCTAGGGGACCATTAAAAAAATCGATTTTTCGAAAATTCTAGAGTGGCCTGACCCCTTGAGATACGTCGTGAAAGCCTGTTTTTCTTCTTCTTTTCCTTTCTCGTCCACCGCGTCACAAGACCTTTCACTCTCGTTCGTCCCACGAGCGATCGGAGGAACCAAACAATTCGCTCGCTTAAGAGAGAAAAAAAACGTCGATGCTTCTCAGTTGGAGCCGAATAATCAGTGGCTCATTTCACAGACAGTTCGGAAGATTTCTTCAGTCGTTTCAACGCTCCCTCGAGTTACGCCGCAAGTCGTGCGCAGCAGCAGCTCCAGCAGTCATCTCCATCAGCAACAGCAGCAGCAGCAGCAGCAGCAACAGCAACATCATCATCATCAGCAACTTCAGCAACAGCAGCAGCAATTGCATCAGGAACTCCAGCAGCATCAGCACCTGCAGCAAGCACTCGCTGCTCAGGTGCAGCAAATGCAACAGTCAACTTTGGGACGTCAAGGTCTGCCCTGGCAGCAGCAGTCCTCACTTCATCATCATCAGGCCCCCATCACTACAACCCCCGCGGTACTCGTACCCTCCATTCGTCCTCCACCACCGGTCAAGCCACGACAGGTTCGTACAACACGAATTATGGCCCATTGTAGCCCTTGAAATATCATCGAGAAAAGAAAAAAAAATACACCCAAGACCAATATGATCCCAGCAAACACGAGAAATATCACAATTTTCAATGTCATCGTTTTGTACCGGCAAAATAAATACATCATCGTCATCTTCGACCTCGAAGACTTTCTCATTATTTATATATACATATGTACATCATCTCGTTGTAATGCCTAGACAATTAACGTGTGCATGCTCTCTGTGTGTACAAATCGCTATATCATATAAATGTTTCATTGTCATATCATCACACTCACTCGTTCATTTATTCTCACAAGCCTGCCAAAATAACGCGACTCGACGCATTAAGGGGTGATATGCAGTCGGAGGCGTAAAAAACGAGCTTTTTCGATTATTTTTTTTTATAGTAATTAAGGGGTTACCCCCACTTGCGATTTTGAAAAAATCGATTTTTTTTATTGCATTTTTTTGAAGTGCAATTTGAAGTGCAGTTTCTTTTTGATGCCCAGAATAGATGACTCTATGTAAGTTTACAAAAAAAAATATTTTCTTCGTGTAAACTGAAAGTGAAACTTTAAGGTAGTTCCTCTGCGAAAATCGCAACCAAAAGTTTACATACCATGTTCATGTTTAAAAGATTGATAATTGGTTTAAATAGTGATAAATAAAATTGAAAACTACGCAATATTGACTCGGTACTAGTAGATAATACGATGGATATCATTTATTGCCGTAAAATATATTTTATATTGTGTTTTTGATCTACCATTGCCAGTAAACTTTTTGTTGGGACTGTCCAGACTTTGCCCCAATTGTTTTTTTTCCAGGCTTTGCCAGGCTTTGCCAGGCTTTGCACCAAAATTGTGAGGGCTTTTCATGGTTATATCTTGGAAACTAGATGGTGAATCATTCTCATTTTTTTTTCACATTATTCGTGATATCTTACTCTAGCTTATCCTCGTTTTTTATCAATTTCTTAATTTTAGTTTTGACGGTAAAATTAATGATGCTCTGTTTGCCAATCATAACGCATCTGTTGCGTGTAAACCAAGCCAACTTTAAGTGTAAATATCTCAGGTTTGGGGTGGTCAAACTTATTCAAATTGCATAGATGTTTGGATAATGTATTGAATAACATATATGTCAAATTTCAACCATTTCTTAATTCAACTCTTCTGTGGAGGTACTACCTTAAACGCGTTTTTCTCAAAATGGCATTTCTGAAGTCGGTGACCAAGATTACTCGAACACTAATGAACCGATCTTCTTGAAATTTTGCAGGCTTATTTAATACATAAAAATGTAGTCTTTAATCGTTCGATGTTTTTTTCGAAAAAAAATGGCCGTTTTATAGCCAAAAAACGGCCGTCTTTTTTCGTTAAAATCGAACCATTAACTTTGACTGTCCGCCATTTTGTGAAAAATGAATATTTTTTAAAATCCTTCGATTAAAGACTAGTTTATACTTATATTTGACTAAATCCATCCGCATTTTTTTTTCAGATGATCCACTTCGCCGCAATGTTGGTCACCGCAAACCGTGTATATAAAAACATTATTTCATTGACGGCCATTTGCCACTAAACAATGTAATATTTTTCAATAAAAAAATTACTGAAAGTTCTTCAAGATGTGTTCTTTAAGATGGTATATTGATCGATTGAAAAAGTTTTGTAGTTTTCTTTAAAAAAATTCATGAAAAAGGCCTTTTTTGGCGCTACAAGTGGGGGTAACGCCTTAAGTTTGCTTTACGAAAGTGGTTGCACAAACTTTTTATGTTATATTTCAACTTGACTTGTACGAATTTTCAAAGAGAAATGTTGATTATTTATAAAAATATCGCCATCTTTGTCGGACCCCCTTCGGCATGCAGTGCTTTGCGGTGGTCATCATCAAATTTTACTGGATCATCTGAAATCAAAAAACAAAAAAAATCATTAGTTTAATGATAAATCTAGTCCTTGATCGAGGCTTTCTTTTTAATTAACAAAATGGCGGCTTCCGAAAAATCGCTCGTTTATTGTTGTAAAAAAATAGAAATTTTCAACAAAAATGAAAATCCTTCGATTAAGGACTAGATTTAATGCTACCAATAAGCACACCAAATTTCATCAGAATCCATCGAGTGTTTTTTTAATTATAGTGGTCACCGACTTGAAAAACATAGTTTCGAGAAAAACGCGTTTAAAGTTTTTCGATGTGGATACGGTATTACATGTTCGTAAAATTTTGAGCTCGATGGATGGAGCTAAGCTTTTTTATGTATTTTGATCCGCTGAATCCGAATATCACAATTTTTCGCCGAAAAGTCGAGCATTCAATTGTTTATAGCCAATTGTTAAAACAATTTTTCAAAAAATTCAAGTTTTTCGGGATGAATTATTTTGTTGAAACATTTTGGGCAATTTTAAAACGAAAGTATTCTCTATAAAATGTTGGCAAAGTTCATAGTTTTTGAGTAATAATTTTTTGAAAATTTCTGAAAGATTTTTCCAATTTGACACTTGATTTATGTATAAAAATACTAATTAAAAAATTACTTACATCGAATCATCAATTCCTGGCCCATACAATAGGACTTCTGCCAATGTGGAAGCTTTCAAAATATCAATTTGTTGTTGCCTTCGAAGCATTCTGCCTTCGGGGTCGACGCCCCTTCACTAATTGTGGGATATCCCGGATACTATTCATCGGATTGAATTGAAACTTTCAGGCAATATTTTCGAAGCATCATGCTTCAAGAAGATGTTTTTTAAAAATCGCTTTTTTGAAAATTCTGACCGCATCTCACCCCTTAAAAGAAGGGGTGCAAGGGGGCAAAACAAATTCAAGTCAAATTGGATTTCGTTGAGGATCCTTCGCGAAAAAAAAAACGATTTTTTTTTGAGGCTGGAAATACACTTCTGTTTTTGAAAATACTTCAAGATTTTTGTTTACTTTTTTCCTCGCACACGCAAACACGCACACGAGAGACAAGGAAAAGTAACACGCAAGAATTTGAAAAAGAACTAAAAAAATATACAAAAACAATTGACAAATGTTTAATTTTAGTCTTCTCAATTGTTCGTACTCTTTCTTTCTTTTTTGGCACGTATTCAGAGCAAGCGCAAATTGCCGGCTCTACCAAACCGCTGACAGCACAGAGACGCCGCTTCTTGCACAGGTATCATCTCGTTATTAGTTTATCGTCCCATTTCTGCTATTCATCGTAACGATATTCTTCCATCATCAGCAAACCATTCTTTCTCTCTCTCTATCTCTCAAAATTCAAAATGTTAATGTTCCGAAATTTCAGATGGGCCCGGGTTGAAATTCCGAACTTTGAATGGTCAAAACGCTCAAAACCCCAAAAGAATAGTACCCCGAAAGATCAAAACTCCGAAAGAATTTTACACGAAAGACCAAAACTCCGAAAATCTTAACACCGTCGAAATAATTCGTCTATGGAAGTTTTAAAGGTTTCAAAATTTTCAATAAATCGACGAATTATTTCAAGAATTTTTTTTTATTCCGAAGTGATTTTGCGTCAATTTTGAAATTTGTTTGGACAATGTTGTACGTTCTACATCATTTACAATCAACTGTGTAGACTTTCGCTGGCATGATCTTGACATGAGGGCCGGGTTGAAATTCCGAACTTGAAATGCGCCGACGGTTTGAAATTCCTAATGTTTAAGGCGTTACCCCCACTTGTAGCGCAAAAAAGGCCTTTTTCATGATTTTTTTAAAGAAAACTACAAAACTTTTTTAATCGATCAATATACCATCTTAAAGAACACATCTTGAAGAACTTTCAGTAATTTTTTTATTGAAAAATATTACATTGTTTAGTGGCAAATGGCCGTCAATGAAATAATGTTTTTATATACACGGTTTGCGGTGACCAACATTGCGGCGAAGTGGATCATCTGAAAAAAAAAATGCGGATGGATTTAGTCAAATATAAGTATAAACTAGTCTTTAATCGAAGGATTTTAAAAAATATTCATTTTTCACAAAATGGCGGACAGTCAAAGTTAATGGTTCGATTTTAACGAAAAAAAACGGCCGTTTTTTGGCTATAAAACGGCCATTTTTTTCGAAAAAAAAATCGAACGATTAAAGACTACATTTTTATGTATTAAATAAGCCTGCAAAATTTCAAGAAGATCGGTTCATTAGTGTTCGAGTAATCTTGGCGACCGATTTCAGAAATGCCATTTTGAGAAAAACGCGTTTAAAGTTTCAATTTCAGTTTACACGAAGAAAATATTTTTTTTTGTAAACTTACATAGAGTCATCTATTCTGGGCATAAAAAAAAACTGCACTTCAAAAAAATGCAATAAAAAAATCGATTTTTTCAATATCGCAAGTGGGGGTAACCCCTTAATGTTCTGAAATTACAAGGTTCGTCAAGATTATGCCAGCAAAAGTCTACACAGTTGACTGTAAATTATGTTGAACGTATAAAATTGTCTAGACAAATTTCAAAATTGACGTAAAATCACTTCTTGATCAAAAAAATTCTCGAAATAATTCGTTGATTTATCAAAAATTTTGAAACTTTTAAAACTTCCATAGCCGAATTATTTTGACGGCGTTCAGATTTTCGGGGTTTTGGTATTTCGTGTAAAATTCTTTCGGAGTTTTGATCCTTCGGAGTAGTATATTTTCGGAGTTTCGAGCGTTCTGATCATTCAACGTTCGGATTTTCAACCCGGCCCCGTTCAGATGTTCGGAGTTTTGGTCTTTCGGGTAAAATTCTTTTGGAGTTTTGATCTTTCGGAGTTTTGAGCGTTCTGATCATTCAAAGTTCGAAATTTCAACCCGGCCCTTTCTTCCTCTCCACCTCTGTCTTTCTACGCATTGTGAACCTTTTTTTTCTTAAAAAAAAATACCTTTTTTCTGACTGCTCGACTGTAGCATGGCTATATTGCGTGCCGTAAAAAAATATACATATATACATACAAACGTAAGTATATCGGGTGAGGCAACAACTATCAGCAGTAGAAATATTTTCCAACCTATCAGACTTAGGAGAAAACTTTTTCTACAAAAGTTGAACAATTCGAATATGGCCATTGAGTACTGGCTACGAGGTTCATCCAGGTGGAAGTGCTACAGTCATTTCCAGGTCACCTGCATTCAAAAAAATGGGCCACTATTTTTTTCAGAATTTTATTAACGCACCAAAAATACGCTCACACACGAAATTTTAATATGATCGACCGAGATTCAGTATAAAAAATTGACAACAAAGAAATTTCGATATTTTTAGCCTAAAATTGATTTAAGGCGTTAGGCCACTCTAGAGGCCGAAAAAATAGGCTTTTGGGGGATTTTTTGTTTTCAGAAAAACTACAAAATAAATCGAGATTACAAAAAAGGGTGTTTATCATACATATCAGTGACTGTGTACAATAATTTTTTTGAAGCGATTAATTTCAAAATGGCGGTTGTGCAGCGTTTTTGCGATGACGTCTCCGTTTTTCCAGGGTCCACGGCCGGACAAACAGCTCCTGTAATTTTTTTAATTATAATGAGCCAATGGATTTTTTTCGATTCTATATAATAACTGCTATAGAAGTACGTAGAATTTTTTCGATATATCGATTTTTCGCCAATGGCGCACTTCTAAAGTGGAAAGTGAAAAATTTGCCTAAAAAATCGTCAGATAATTGTTAATAACAAATAAACTATGCAATATAAAAAAAATCCTCCGTACTTCTATAGACAATGTATTTTTCAAGATATATTCAACATTTCAAGTGAATCGGTTGAAAATGGTCTGAGTTATGTTTCCGGCCAATCTAAAAAATGCAGTTTTGAGATAAACGCTGCACAGCCGCCATTTTGAAATTAATCGCTTTAAAAAAATTATTGTACACAGTCACTGATATGTATGATAAACACCCTTTTTTGTAATCTCGATTTATCTTCTAGTTTTTCTGGAAAAAAATCCCCAAAAGCCTATTTTTTCGGCCTCTAGAGTGGCCTAAGGCCTTAAAGCGTCTTCTCACTTTAGACGTTAAAAAACGCTATTTTCATGATTTTTTGATAGGTTTATGATAGGGATATTGATATATAAATTGCTACACTCAATTTACGGAGAATGTCACCAAAAATGCAACGCAAGCGGCAATTGTATGTGCTGAGCGTTACCCGGAACGTCATTCGCGTTACACATTTTAAGCACCTTTTATAGGCGTAAATAGTTGCATGTTTTTTCAAATCGATTCTAGGCTGAAAACATTAAAATTCTATTTTTTTTATCGACTTTTCATACTTAATCTTGATCAATCATGTTGAAATTTTGTGTGTGAACTTATTTTTGGTTCCTTGATAAAATTCTAAAAAAAAATTGTAGTCCTATTTATAAAAAATGGAGGTGACCTTGAAATCTTCAAAACGTATGTGCCTGGATGACCCTCGTAACTACCATTCAATGACCCTCTTCGAACTATGCACACTGAAAAAATAAATTCGTTCATCCAACCAAAATGTAGTTGGTTTAACAAAATGTATCTTTAAATACATTCAACTTGATTTTTGATTGGCATAACAAACGTTTTGTTAATCTAACTGATAGTTTTAGTGGTGTGAACTGTAGCTTATTTAGCATGTCTGAGCAACTGTTAAAACAACAAAATTTCGAGACAACAAAATGCATTTTGCACATTCAACGATTTCTTTTTCTCAGTGCAACTTTCGTAGTAAAAGTTTTCTCCTAACAAGGAAAGGCTGCGAGGTCGGTCTCTCCGATTTCGATTAAATTTGGCATTCTTGTAGAATGGGTAAAAATAGGCGACACGTATTTTTTCATATCTGCGGAACCTGATTTTTAAGGAGTGAAACGCATCCTCGAAAATTATGTTTTTTTTTTTTCGTTTTTCGTCAATAACGTTTTAACGGTACGAGATATGAAGGAAAAACAAATTGCATCAATGTTTATTTTTTTTGTGTACTGAGTTAAGAACGATAACGTTATCGACGAAAAACGAAAAACACCCCTATATTCGATACGTCTGATCGATTAAAATATTGGTTTTGGTATAATATTGGTATATATAGGTTATAATATTGCTACTGCTGATAATTGTTGCCTCACCCGGTATATGCAGGGTGTTAGAAAGGTCGATGCGAAGCCTTAAGGGGGTGATAGGTCACCTCGACAGGAACATATCTAACCTCGGTGACCTTAGTCCAAAGTCTAAGGATTTCGAGTTACCATGGTAAATATGATTTTTGGAAAATTTCCCATAAATAGGTACTCGTTCGTAATATTCAAACAGACGATAATTGGTAACTAAAAACTTATTTGCATCTTAGCTTAATGTATATTCAATCGACAAAAACCCATACAATCATCTGTATCCACACAAGTAACTTGTCAAAAAATAAAAATACCTCTCATGTTAATGTAATTTTTAAAAAAATTGCATTAAGGGGTTAGGTCACAGTAACGGGTATAAAATCATGTGCGAATTTAACAATTTTTTTCGTATGAAAAAGTGATTCAGTCATAAAATTAATTACACATCTAATTAGTATGAATATCAAGCTGTTAGAAAATATATAAATTTTTTTCGATGTACAAAGCGGCCGACTACTGATATTTTCTTTTATCTTTTTTTAGGCGCTTCGCGGCGTGACATTTAGCATCCACAATTTATTACCTAGAACAAAAAACAAAAATTCTCGTCAATCTACATTAGAATACCTAGAGAAGTACGTACGGAATTTAAAAAATATTGTTTTATTCAAAAGTTGTAGGTATTTGAACTTAAGAAATGAAGTTTCGGTGAAAAATTTCGTTATCACTGCTCATAAACGGCTCATAAAATGAAAATTTTTCGATTAATCAGAAATTCCGTACGTACTTCTCTGCGAAATGCAATTAGAAACGTAACTTTTAAATTTGAAGTAAATCGAGTGAAAATTGTTGAAGTTATTTGTCACGCTAATTGGAAAAAAGCTGTTTCGAGAAGTTTCGAGTAGTCGGCCATTTTGTACATCGAAAAAAAATATATATATTTTCTGACAGCCGGATATGCATACTAAATAGATGTGTAATTAATTTTTTAATTCGCACATGATTTTATACCCGTTACTGTGGCCTAACCCCTTAAGATCACGTGAAAGTCATTGCGAGAAACGGCTTCGGCACACACTGCGACCTCGATTTAAAGAACAGCGGCGAGACCGGAGATTCTTCGCGATAGCGCGAATGAACGATGCGCAGTTGGTCGATTGTCGGCTGTGCGCAGATGGCCTCGTGCCTAGCGGTGCCGCGGTTGGCGCAGCACTTCCCCCACCATGCGTCGCCCACGTCACATCGCGCCGCATAGTGGGGGCTCGTGCGTAATTCCAAGATCGCGGAATCGAGGTCCCAGTGTTGTGGTAGGATTCAGTCCGAACTATTCGAGACTCGAGGCACATCAATGGAACTGCTTCGTGCTTTTTTTTCTCCCGAGTGGACGAAATATTGACTACGAAATGTTTGTTGATCGATAAGACGATTGGTTAGATTCCGATAAAGAGCAGGTAAAAGCGAGCAGTGCATTGTACCCCCAAATGAACCCGAGCTTCGGCATTCTTTTGATGAAAATCCAGCTAGCGGATGTGCATAAGCTTGGCCCCCAAAAAGCAAGTCGTTATTCAATATTTTTTTCTAATGAGAGTTTTGGGACCACGCGGTCGCAATTTTACACACAATTGATACACAGTCTTGACAAGCTTCAGTGTTTTTTTCGTCGAAAAATATCGATAAACAATGAAGTTATTATTATCTAAACAAAGCACCATCGTTCCTGCATGACCAACCGGCGTAGGTGCTTCCGGCAACTAGATCAATCAGAAATGGAAAATGAAAAATGTATTTTTGTATGATAATAAAACTTTCGCATGATCGGATACTTTTTTGAAATTTTGTAAATTACGAGAAAAAAGTTTGTGTTTCGGCAGACAGAAGGAACTTTAATCATTTCTTACTAACAAAAGGATAAACATATGAAAAAAATCATGCGGTCGCATGGAAAATGTTATCGACCATACTCTGTCCGAATTTAACGTGAATAGTTTCTCGAGGGAGGCAAAAAATGGGCAAATCGTTGGTTTTCCTTCTGGGAAAATCGGCAAGTCTCTCACGTGCCCTCAAGGCCTCAGGCCACAGTAACGGGTATAAAATCATTTGCGAATTAAAAAAAAATCGTATGAAAAACTGTTTCACTCATAAAATTAATGACGCACCTATTTAGTATGAATATCAAGCTGTTAGAAAAAATATATATATATATAATTTTTTCTTTTTCGATATACAAAATGGCCGACTACTAATATTTTCTTTTGTTATCTTTTTTTTAGGCGCTCCGCGGCGTGACATTTACTATGCACAATTTTTTACCTAGAATAAAAAACAAAAATTCTCGTCAATCTACATTAAAATACCTAGAGAAGTACGTACGGAATTTAAGGCGTTACCCCCACTTGTAGCGCAAAAAAGGCCTTTTTCATGAATTTTTTTAAAGAAAACTACAAAACTTTTTTAATCGATCAATATACCATCTTAAAGAACACATCTTGAAGAACTTTCAGTGATTTTTTTATTGAAAAATATTACATTGTTTAGTGGCAAATGGCCGTCAATGAAATAATGTTTTTATATACACGGTTTGCGGTGACCAACATTGCGGCGAAGTGGATCATCTGAAAAAAAAAATGCGGATGGATTTAGTCAAATATAAGTATAAACTAGTCTTTAATCGAAGGATTTTAAAAAATATTCATTTTTCACAAAATGGCGGACAGTCAAAGTTAATGGTTCGATTTTAACGAAAAAAACGGCCGTTTTTTGGCTATAAAACGGCCATTTTTTTCGAAAAAAATCGAACGATTAAAGACTACATTTTTATGTATTAAATAAGCCTGCAAAATTTCAACAAGATCGGTTCATTAGTGTTCGAGTAATCTTGGTCACCGACTTCAGAAATGCCATTTTGAGAAAAACGCGTTTAAAGTTTCAATTTCAGTTTACACGAAGAAAATATTTTTTTTTGTAAACTTACATAGAGTCATCTATTCCGGGCATCAAAAAAAAACTGCACTTCAAATTGCACTTCAAAAAAATGCAATAAAAAAAATCGATTTTTTCAAAATCGCAAGTGGGGGTAACCCCTAAAAAAATATTGTTTCATTCAAAAGTTGTAGGTATTTGAACTTGAGAAATGAATTTTCAATGAAAATTTTCTTTATAACTGCTCATAAACTGCTCATAAAATGAAAAGTTTTCGATTAATCAGAATTTCCGTACGTACTTCTCTGCGAAATGCAATTAGGAACATTACTTTTTAATTTGAGGTAAATCGAGTGAAAATTGTTGGAGTTATTTGTCACGCCAATTGGAAAAAAGCTGTTTCGAGAAGTTTCAAGTAGTCGGCCATTTTGTACATCGAAAAAAAGAATATATATTTTCCAACAGCTTGTTATTCATACCAAATAGATGTGTAATTAATTTTATGAGTCCATGACTTTTTTTATACGAAAAAAAAATTGTTAAATTCGCACATGATTTTACACCCGTTACTGTGGCCTAAGGTCTTAACCTCGTGCGCGAGCTGCGCCCTTTTGACAACACAAGCACACGCGTCTTTATGTATGCCATCGCATCACGCCTGTTTGAAACGCAGGTGATAGTCTCGTCGCCCGGTTCACCTAGCAGCGAGGAATCGGCGTCGCCGGAGCCAATTAGCAAACAGGGCATCCGCGCGATGTCCGCCCGCGACAACGGGATCGGCTTCAACGGCATGAGCAACAACAACGGCAACGGCAACAACGGGATGAAGCCCGAGGCAACGACAACAACGACAACGACGACAACGACGACGGCGCAGACGGCGACAACGACAATTACGACAATGACAACGCCGAATATCGATCAGATAACGCCGACGAGTAGCGTCGACACGGAGGAGGGCAATCCCTCGCACAACGAGGAAGTCGAACGCGGCGTAGAGGGCGATGCCGAGGGAAGCGACGACGATCACGTCGCTAAGCGCAACAATTCATAATTATCGCCTCATTTTTGTCTTCGCGTTATCCATACACCTCCCTATATCGATCGCTGATATATTCGTATACCGGGTGTCTCCAATCAAGTCCCACCAGCTTTTATCACGGAAACTACGGATTGTCACGGAAAGGGTTTCGAACAAAAGTTTTTTCGTTTCAACAGACCCAAGATCTGGCAATGTCAATTCGACCTTGAGTCTAACCGCCAAGGTCATGTGAAGGTCAACTTCGAAATTTTCCATCAGAAGCCCTATTTTTTATGGTATAATCTTAAAGCTTGCGTCGAAAGCTTTTCAAATCACCAAGGATAAGTGATAAGATTGCGATACGCCCTGGGTCAACGCTGATACCGATGATGTTGTAACTTTCGAGTATAATAACGACAAAAGTACTCGATAACATGACACTTAGCCAAAGTACTTTGATGAACTCTTGAGGTAAGCTATAAGAATATACAATAAAAATTAAGGCTTAAGATAGAAAATTTCGACGTTGACCTTCACACGACCTTGGCGCTTTTATCCAGGCTCAAATTGACATTGCTATCTTTTTAATATCTTGAAACGAGACAACTTTTGTTTGAAACGTTTTTTTCGTTATCATCCGTACTTTCTGATATACAAGCTTGTAACACTCTAACGGGGACACCCTGTATACGGGGTTTCCAATGACGAGAGTTACGAGCTGCTATCTCCGAAAGTACGTGTTTTATCGAAAAATCACTCAAACGAAAACCCTTCGGTTTCAACGGGAGGAAAAGACAGCACGGTTAGTTTGACCTTGGGAGCAACTGCCAAGGTCATGTGAAGGTCAAAAGAGAAAAACTTTTTATTTCAGTGGGCACTTTCTGGCAACTCTTTACATTCTCAATGGAACACCCTGTATATACGCGCAGGTGTATATGAGGTATTCCACGTGAATCCGGTCGACTTTTTCCCTGACCCCCGCCGATTCGATTTATTTTTTTTTTAATCTTATTCTATTAACTCTAAAAGACGACCTGATTTTTTTTACATTTTTCGAAACAACCCTTAGTCAAAAAAAAAAATCTCCGATAAAAACGCCATGATTTAAAAATCTAAAAAAATTCTCAAAAATGCGTGATTATATTTAAAAATGTTCAAGCTATCACTCGCAGTGGGAGTATGATTTTTTCTGTGCTTTCTGAGCGATGAACGTTTTAAAGAATTCGAAAAATTGACTGCTAACTGTTCAAGGTCCGTGATTGTGATTTGGTTAGTCAAAAATGGTCAAAAAATTTGATTGTGGGTATCAAAATATTAAAGGATCCGCCCGAAGTAAGCGGTTCTTGAATTTTTCAGATTTTTTTCATCGATAATCGCTCGGAAAGCACAGAAAAAATCGTATTTCCACTGCGGGTGATAACTCGAAAATTTTCACATATAATGACGCATTTTTGGGATTTTTTTCAGATTTTTAAGGCCGAAAAAATAGGCTTTTTGGAGATTTTTTTTTCAGAAAAACTAAAAAATAAATTGAGATTCCAAAAAGGGGATTTATCATGCATATCAGTGACTGTATACAATAATTTTTTTTAAGCGATTAATTTCAAAATGGCGGCTGTGCAGCGATTATCTCAAAACCGCATTTTTTAAGTTGGCTGGAAACATAACTCGGACAATTTTCAACCGATTCACTTGAAATGTTGAATATATCTTGAAAAATACATTGTCACAATACGTAGGATTTTTTTTATATTTCATAGTTAATTTGTTATTAACATTTATCTGACGATTTTTTAGTCAAATTATTGGAAAGTGAAAAATTTGCTTAAAAAATCGTCAGATAATTGCTAATAACAAATGAACTATGCAAAATAAAAAAAATTCTACGTACTTCCATAGACAATGTATTTTTCAAGATATATTCAACATTTCAAGTGAATCGGTTGAAAATTGGCTGAGTTATGTTTCCGGCCAACTTAAAAAATGCAGTTTTAAGATAATCGCTGCACAGCCGCCATTTTGAAATTAATCGCTTCAAAAAAATTATTGTATACAGTCACTGATATGTATGTCAAACACCCTTTTTTGTAATCTCGATTTATTTTGTAGTTTTTCTGAAAAAAAAAAATCTCCAAAAAGCCTATTTTTTCGGCCTCTGGAATAGCCCAACCCATTAAATGGGGGCGTTTTGTTTGGGAGAATTTTTTTTGACTAAGGGTTGTTTCGAAAATTGTAAAAAAATTCAGGGTGTCTTTTGGAGTCAATGGAATCAGATTTTAAAAAAATCGAATTGGCGGGGGTTAGATAAAAGGTCCACCGGATTCGCGAGGAATACCTCATGTATACAAATATATCTGCTCGCATGATTGCTGTCCAATCGACTTGCGTCGTAAAGCACCAAAAAAAAAATAAATAAACGGAGGAGAGAGGGAGAGAGACGACCCGAACCACGAGAGGAGCGAGTGCTTCGACATCCTAAAATTCAATCGTAACCCAAATGCCAAAAAAAGGTTAGAAAAACGGAGGACAAGAGAGACAGGGAGAGAGAGAGAGAGAGAGAGAGAGAGAGGGGGGGGAGAGAGACACTACCGATTTAAACAAACCTTTGTATTATTATTACGATTGTTGAACACAAAAAGCAAACATTGCAAAAAAACGAAAAAGGAGAAGGGGAGAATTTTTTTAACTCTACATCTTCGTTTTCGCGAACCCTCACTCTTTCGAAAACGAAAAACGAAAGCGGAATAAAACAGAGAGAGAGAGAGAGAGAAACGAAGACGATTAAAAAAAAAACAAAAAAACTAACCTTTCTAATTATATACACTGTATAAATCTCTTTCGTACCTCGAATATATCACGCCAGTCCGAAACGCAGTAATTTTTTCGAACGTTATACACACAAATTCATACAGCCACCCACACACACACACTGAGACACATCGCAAAGAAGAAAAAAAAAACAAGGGACTCATATTTGTACGAGTTGTCGCGAGATGTCGTGTTGTTATTTATCTCTATTGCGTAATTAACGCGAGACAATACACGCATACGACTGACGCGATTTATCGCGCTTTACAAGTGAGAAAAGGAGCGAGACAGAGAGACAGAGAGAGAGAGGGGGGGGCTACGTGAGGGCGTCCTTTTCTCACCTTTGTAAAATCTTTTTTACATTTTCTTACGCGCATATATATCCTCCTTATCTGTAATCATCGAGAAAGCAAAACCAAAAAAAAAGAGAAAAAAAAATCCCGTCGATCAAGCCCAGTCTCATGTACATTCTATTCTACAAAACGCTCTCTACTTTTTCACGAATTCAACGCGCGGAGGTGCGCGCGGTCTTAATGATAATAAAAAAAAATTAAAAGAAAAAACGACATGGAAAAAAAACGAGGATTTTTCGAGGCGTTCAGGTTGTTCGTGTGTATGTATGCATGTAAAGGGTGTCTCGTCCGAAGTAACTTTTTTTTCTCGAAATGGACACCCGGAGAATTTGCGAAGAACTGCTGATTTTTATTTTTTTTTTAATGAAATGGCACATTTTACCATGCTGCTATTGATGCTACTTGTTGGGGGAAATAAATTGCAACGATTGGGTGAAATAAAAATTATTTGAGCTCGGTGTGTCCTTTACGGGTGGATGCAGAAGAGGCTTGCTTGCGGCGGGTAATGTGATGGCTGAAAATATTTATGGGGGGAGTACCTTTGGGCGAGGAAAAAATTGCTGATTTTCATGATTTTTTTTTTAGAATTGAGATTTCTTCACCATTTTTGAGACTCAGGGTATATTTTATTACTTCTTTGGCTGTTACATGGTATTTTTTATTTTAATTAATCTTCAAAAATGGCGGTGGTATGGCACGGTCTTCTAAACGGGTTGTGGCGGATGCTGTCAGACGGCGTGACATGTAGTGTCGGCGAGATTGATTTGAAAAAAAAAACGACGAAGATTTTTCTTTCATTACTACTCATACGCGGAATATGAACCAAGAAGCAGTGAGAAATGTTGAAAATCGATGAAATGGTACGCTTTTAAACAAAAAGATTGAATTTTTCGAAGAAATCGCTACATTTTGCAGTAAAAAATACTTTTTTTTTCAATTTTCGATAACATTTAGGTTCATGTTTTAAACACTGAGGTTCGAAAGCTTCGTACCAAATTTCATCAAAATTGGTCGATTAGTTTCGCAGCTATTCGTCACGCCAGTTTTTAGAATGCAGTTTATAAGACCGTGCCATACCTCCGTCATTTTTAAAGATTAATGAAGAAAAAAAATACTATGCAACAGCCAAGAGTAGTAATAAAACATACCGCGAGTCTCAAGAATGGTGAAAAATCTCATCTTGAAAAAAAAAATCATGAGAATTGGTCGCGCGAATGAGCGATAGAAAGACTACGGTATTGCCTTGATAGCGATGCTCATTACTTCGAACACCTTTTATAAATGAAAGAGGCTTTAAAGGCCTTGAATGACCTTGCGTCGTAGGTCATTGTATTCGTCACAATAGCCACTATCAGATGGTAGACACAAAAACGCAGCGTTTCATTTGTAAAAAAAGGTAACCTTCGTATCTTGGAAGCAACTCCACTTTAAAAAAAATCGATATCATCATCTGACACCCAGAGTTTCGAAGATATTAAAGGTGCTCATAGTTACTGGACCATCCGGTACATATACAGGGTGTCCCTCTTATCTCTGCCACCCGAAATAGCTCGGTAATTAACGACGTCACAAAAAAATTTTCCAGACAAAAGTTGTACGGTGTGAAGAGGGCCATCAAATGCGACCAATTTTTTTTATTTCACTGGAGGCGCTGACGCACAGTGAAGGTCACCTCCACTTTTTCAACTGGAATAGTACATTTTTTTCAACCATTTTGTGGATCAAGCCGCATAAAAAACATTAGGGCGTCAAAGTCCTTCAAGGTCATTCAAGGTCAGCATCGATTGTACAAATTTAGATATCTCGGACACTACCAAATATTTGGTATTGATCCGAGATATTTAGATTTGTATTTCATTTTAATATGTGACTTTGAATGACGTTGAACGACTTTGAACCCCAAATATTTTTTATGCGGCTTGAGGTGCTCCACAAGATGGTAGAAAAAAATGTACCATTCCATTTAATAAAGTGGAGGTGACCTTCACTATTCGTCAACGCCGCCACCGAAATAGAAAAAAAAATTGGTCGCATTTGATGGCCCCCTTCACACCGTACAACTTTCGTCTGGAACGTTTTTTTGTGACGTCGATAATGACCGAGTTATTTCGGGTGGCAACGATAAAAGGGACACCCTGTATATATACATATGGGGCATTCCATACCCATTCGACCTGGGTCTGACCCTCGACCCCTCAAATCTGGTTCCCGATTTTTCCTATCATTACTCTCACTCTATCAAGCAATTACAATTTTTTTCAGATTTTTAAAAATAAATTTAAGCGCGTCATGAATTTTTGAATTTTTTTTTTGAACACCTCGATGGCCGTAATCGAAAAATCTGAAAAAATTCCTAAAAATACAGTGTCAGATATAAAAAATGTTGGTGTAAAATTCATAGTGTCTGGGCTTTTGCTTCAACCCGTTTTTTTAGCTTTTTGAGCAAAAAAAAATGAAAAAAATAAGAAGCAGAGGTCAATTTACTGTAGACTGTTTCTCGAAATTTTGTATGCATAATACCAGATTTTTAAAAAAATTTCTCCAATTTTTCTAAAGTGTACTTTGTAATTTTCGATTTTTTTTCATGGTTGACAAAAACCCTAATTAGGGGTTGAAGCAAGAGCCCAGATATTGTGAATTTTACACCAACATTTTTTATATCTGACACTGTATTTTTGGGAATTTTTTCAGATTTTTCGATTATGGCCATCGAGGTGATCAAAAAAAGATTCAAAAATTCATGACGTGCTCAAATTTATTTTGAAAAATCTGAAAAAAATTGTAATTGCTTGATAGAGTGAGAGTAATAATAGGAAAAATCGGGAACCAGATTTGAGGGGTCGAAAGTCAGACCCAGGTCGAATTGGTATGGAATGCCCCATATATATATATATATATATATTGATTTTCCTGTGAAGGTACCTATATTTATTCTTGTAGAATTGAATTTATGCGTACATACAAATTCAATTCTGGGCGCAGAAATAGGTCGTTTTTCAGTACAATCAATTCGGAATCCGTACAACGATAATTGTTCGCATTTATTTACCCTTTGTGTATCCATGCGACTTTTTGAATATATACAAATACCCCATAAATTAAGGCCTCATGAATCTATAACTCTCGAGACTTGATTGTAATTAATGCGCTCTTTGAACTTCTTCAAGTCGTTTATTTCGACTATTTCAAAGAGAGAACGCCATTTTTCTTTTATTGCAGACGTTTCGAAATATCAAAACGCATCGAAAAATACTTGATTCATTTTTTTTTTTCGGAACAAGTGTCGCATTCTGCAGTCTTACCGCGACGAAAAAAAAAACACGAACAACCGAGGACGAAACGGAGTCCCCGTGTGCAAGTATAACTAATTTTTTAATTCAGCATATGACTACCCAAAAGTGTCTTTTTTTTAAAGAAAACACACTCGTCTCCATTCAAAGAGAGAGAAAGAGGGGGGGGGGGGGAACCGAGACATCCACACAAAACAGGGATGCAAAGAAGAATATCACACGAGACACAAGCTAAGAGAACGATACACAACTACGAAAAAAAATATATATATATTGCGGCGTGATGGAGTTGATAAAAGTGAAATATAAGAAATCAATCCGTATAATGGCGTAAAACGTTTGAGGGAGAAGCGACAGAGAGAGAGAAAGAGAGAGAGAGAGAGAGAGAGAGAGAGAGAGAGAGAGAGAGAGAGAGAGAGAGAGAGAGCGAGAAGACGAAAAGGCACAAGAAAAAACCGAGGAGGCATAAAACGAAACAATAACATGAACACGAAGTGGCATAACGTGTTGGTGGTCGGTTTATATACGATATACTGTGTATACATACTATATACATATACATATGTAGAATAGCGACGATATACATGTGCTTTTGATAAACAAAAAGAAACTATTCATTAATAGCGATTAGCTAGCTCTCGTTCGCAACTACCAATGATTTTATCGAAGAAAGAGAGGGGGGGGGGGGGAGAGAGAGAGAGAAACGAAATAAAGAAGAAAAATGAGAATAAACCGAAAAGAGTGAAGCCGACATTGCAAATCCGTTTGTATTGTTAATCGTTTAATACGCATTGAACAATTGATATTGAGAATATTGAGTTAACGGGCTCTATATTTCACGAGGAAAGAGAAAAATATAAATATATACATAACAGAGCATACAGATACGATGTGTGCATGTGTATATATATATATGTATATATATGTGTGTGTGTGTGTGTAAATATATGCACATATGTAACTTGCATACGTATCCAGTCGCATCGACCGAAACTTGCGATTTACAATGCAAACGGACAAGAAGCCAACAAAAACGAGAAACGTGAATAAAAAATAAAATGCAAAAAAAAAATTATGCACCGAACGAACAGTTGGGGCACTGATGAATTGTGACAAAGAATACACACATATGTATGTGTGCATATATATATGCTCACAAACACACTCACACTTACACCCACACACGCATATGTGCATATATATGTATAAATTCCGCGATTGTTGTACGTGTGACAATAGAGATAAAAAAAGAAACAAAACGCCGTATAAGATCACTCGAAACCATACCGATTGCAACGCTGCGATTGAACGGCAAGGGAGAGAGAAGGGAGGAAGAAACAAAAAGCATAAACCCGGAAAAACCGCTACCTTTTAACCAGTAACATAGTCAGTATTATTACGCGTCTAAAGTAAAAAATTGAAAAAAAAAACAAAAAAAAGAAGATGAAACAAGCTGAGGTAAGCCTCGGGTAAACGTTCGATCGATTGCAAAATCGTGATGATGAAAAAAGAAACAATATACATAATTAAGAAAGAGCGCGAGAGAGACAGAGAAAAATATTAAAAATGAATATCGATTGTGCGCAAAGGGAACGAATATCAGCCAGTCTCCGTGAATGGTCACACAGACATATACACACACATACACACAGACACTCGGACATTTCGATTGTAATATACAAAGGACTACGATTCGCACAGTTAGCTGTATTTATCCCACCAGGTGACATTTATCGAGATTCCAACACGTGGCGAATAAGAAAAGGAGATAAACATTTTATGACGTATAGCAGAAAGAATAATAACAATAATAAGAATGTTAACGATAATGCTAATATTACTGATAACGATAATAATACGATTAATCGTAATAATGATTATTATTATGATTATTATGACGATGTCGAGTACGATTTTATTAGTATGTATATTGTATAGAGCATCGGTGTACCATAACTCGTGTTTAATTGCATCGATTTTCGTTGAATTGAACAATTGATTAATGTTAAAAAATCCCGAGTTGTGAATTTGCGACTGTCTCCCGAACCTCTGCTGCGCCTGTCGATGTCGCGAGGAAACGCTGGATACCGCGAGATCACATCGTCATACACACCGGTTAGCCCAAAAGGTTACGTCGCATACAGAGCTTGTAGAACGCGAAATTCCGAGGCGAAAAGTCCCCATCCGTTTTTTTCTCGGACGAACCGCTGCCTAGATATTAATAAATTGGTGACAGCCAATCGGACACGCTGCCGATACGGTGAGAGTGGGGGTCCCGCGGCCCCGCCCGCTTCGCCGCGCGGGACCGGCGCGGTCGCGCTGGAACGGCCGCCCCGCGCACCGGATTGGCTATCGTTGATCAATCGATATCTCGGCAACGGGGCATCGGAGCGAAAAACGGATCAGGACTTTCCGCTTCGGAATTTCATAATCTGTAACGTCAAGATCCGGCCGAGACGTTTGGGACATCCGGTGGATCGAATCGGGGACGGTCCAGCGTTTCGCCGATCAATATTTAAGGATAATGATTTTCTTTTTTCGACGTGCAAATGACCAACAAAAATCGAAGGAATTTTGGATAAAATTTCTTCCAATTCGGATCAAGTTTGGCAGTCTGTTCGGCTATCGCGAATAAAAAAATGTACCAAGGGGACTGGACGTTTTCGTTCGAGCCGAGTAGCATCGAAAAAAATGCAAAACTCAAAATAAGGAGAAAAAATTGAAGAATTGTTTCGGGTATCCAGCGAAAGACTCGAGCATACTCTATAGCAATTACTCGTATATAAGTGTGTTGAATAATGAATTATTTCGTCGTAGAGAGAGAGAGAGAGAGAGAGAGAGAGAGAGAGAGAGAGAGAGAGAGAGAGAGAACGAGAGCGAGCGTGACTATAGGACGTGAGACAGTCATAAAGACTAATTGATAATTCGAGAAAGCACACTGCCGCAATTTTATAAATTGACTGTTATTACGTACCCGTGATCGATCGTTCGGTTCGTGAAGCACGTAGAAAAAATTAGCAAAAAAAAGTTTGAAATGCAAAAACTACAAAAAAGCCATTATACAAAACCCATTGACGATAGTTCGATTTGAGACCTTCGTGAAAAAAAAACGAATCCATCTTGGACGACAAAGATGTTCGATCGATCGGGTGCGGGTACTTTTTTTCAAATATTATTCTAAGGGTCTTCTGAGCGCACACACTTTTCATTCGTTACGTTGTATACAATCTAATTGAGCCCTCCTAAGAAACACGCGAAAAAAATATATATATACATCTATATATATACAAAACCGCGAGATAATCGGCCAATGGAAGAGAGATATAAATATTTATAAGTCTATCCAGGATCGACGAGCAGCCAAAGTCGGAAACGTTAATTTTTTACGTTATTTCTTTTTTCTCAATGCTCCGTTAGAAATGACAAAACCCACGAGTACGAGGCAAAAAAGAGAACATCTTGGCGTGTGAACGAAAAAAAAACAAACAACGACAAAAACACTGGCATACAAATGTAATTATTTTTTAATATCGATTTCCGAAATCTAAAATATTTTATTTGAAATTTATTGAAGACCAGACGAATTTTACGAGATATTGGAATTAATTTCTTGTTCGATTAAAAAAAAACTTGGATACATATATATATATATATATATATATATATATATATATATATATATATATATATATATATATATATATATATATATATATACGTGCGACCAAGCGTAATTAAAGTGAAACATCGTTTCTTTGCACTCTGGAATTATTTTATCAATTCCCAAAAGTACTTTTGTTTATTTATACATATATATAAATATTTACAGCCACACTTTGGTCTCTTCTAAATGTACCGGCTCTCGGCGAGCCTCCCTCCTCGCAAAGAAAAAAGCTCTTTGAAGCGCGTACGTTTGCGAATATGTACCATAAAAAATAAGTACGATGGACCACGTTTGTCATACCGAAACGTTTTTAAAGTTATGAAGCATTGACATACGAGAAAAAAATACACTTAAATCGATACACACATACACACACACACACACACACAGCAAGACGTAACCAATGTATATCGACCGCGGAAGATCGAGCAGATGTGGCAAGATACAAAAATACGAGAAATTTGATCGTTAGAAATGAAGTAAAATATTAAAAATAGTCAATGAAATAAATAGAACGAGCGAAGGTTGAAAAATGATCGCGAATTTTTCGAGTCGCGTTAAGCACTTTTTACGCTCATGAGTTTTTCCAGTCACTTGAAAATTCGGGTCCCCGAACGAAACGAAAAAAAAAGAAGAGATGGAAAATGAGAATGGGAAAAGGCAGACGAGAAACGGATTAGAAATTGAGCGAGGAAATTTCGACGGGTCGAAAAATTATCTTCGCTATATAATGAACAGTGTGAATGGAAAAAAATGAATAAGAAGAAATGGGAGTGAGAGAGAGAGAGAGAGAGAGAGAGAGAGAGAGAGAGAGAGAGAGAGAGAGAGAGAGAGAGAGGGAGGGAGGGAGGTAGAGAGAGAGAGTGAGCGAAAAAAGACAGCGTTATTGGAGAAACGCGATTTTATTAGGGTGTTAGAAAAGTCGTGGCTTCTATGCTAAAACGCGTGCCTCTCTTCCCGCATACGAGCCCCCTCCCCCAAAAAAAACAAAACCCACACACACACCCACACATATCCCCAAAGTTTTCCGCGAGCATGTAAATGATAATAGAAAAAATAGTTATATAAATGTTCGCCGCCGTATACATTGGACACGAGAGAGAGAAAGAGAGAGAGAAAGAGAGTGAGAGAGAGAGAGAGAGAGAGAGAGAGAGAGAGAGAGAGAGAGAGAGAGAGAGAGAGAGAATTGATCATTATATCAACAACTTTAAAGCCTAAGGACATTCTAGTAGCCGAAAAAAAGGCTTTTGGGGATTTCTTTAAAAAAAACTACAAAATTATTATAAAAATTATCTGACGAATTTTTAGGCAAATTTTTCACTTTCCAAATATTTGCCTAAAAAATCGTCAGATAATTCTTAATAACAAATGAACTTTGCAATATAAAAAAAAATCCTACGTACTTCCATAGACAATGTACTTTTCAAGATATATTCGACATGTCAAGTGAATCAGTTGAAAATTGTCTGAGTTATGTTTCCGGCCAACTTGAAAAATGCAGTTTTGAGATAAACGCTGCACAGCCGCCATTTTGAAATTGATCGCTTCAAAAAAATTATTGTATACAGTCACTGATATGTATGATAAACACCCTTTTTTGCAATCTCGATTTATTTTGTCGTTTTTCTGGAAAACAAATATCCAAAAAGCCTATTTTTTCGGCCTCTAGAGTGGCCTAACCCCTTAATCAGAGAAACTGCGATAAAATTAATTATGGTAATTGTACCAAAAGTAATTTTGAAAGTGGGCGCTGATCGAATGGAGCGAAAGGGAGCGGGCGTGCGGAGAATCGTTTATCAAAATCGTCAAATTATCGAGTGAGATTTAATTCAGCCAGCGTGTGTGTTTAATTCGAATACATATCGGTTCTGGTCCATGGTAGGGCAAAAAAATAGATCGGTGATTATTCATCGCGAATTGTAATTTGAGCGAGGGAAGGTTGCGGTCGGCAAAAGAAAATGATAGGAAAAAAATTGGAACGTGAGAGATAGGGAAAAAAGTAAGAAAGCGCTGGAAGAAAGGACGGAGAGAAATAACGAAATAAGAAGAGGAAGGAAGCGCAACGGAAGTTCTTTTTCTCAATAGTTTCATATTAAAGATACCAAAGTGATAATATCGAGAAGAAAAAAAAACGAAAATTCTGAAAAAACATTTTAATGCTTATCTAGAGATTTTTTCATAATTTATTATATTTTTATAATAATTACAAATTTCAAAATTTTTTGGATTTCCATAGTTGACGAACTCGTCAAATTCGTACATTTAAAAACTCGGCGAATCTTCTTTTCCATTTTTTGCCACTATTTTTCGTCTTCTCATGCATGTTTTCAACTGTCGAAATGAATTCCCCTCTCATTTTTGTAATTTTTTAATTCACTTCGTTTTTATCGTTGTCCGAAAAAGCTTTTTATTTTCTTGCAGAATTGATTTTTTTTAAATTTGCGTTATCAAAAATAAATAGATACTTTGGCGTTCCAATGAGGAAAACTTCAATGCCAACGAAGTGATATCGACAGGCCGAGAGGAGAGCTTATCTAGACAATGTCGATCGTAGGAAATACGAGAATAAAAAGGACGGAAGAAAAATAAGATGAATCAATTCAATATCCGGCTAGGACTGAGATCGTTCACACATATCACGTATATAGACCATGTTTCCTTTAGGGAATTCATATTAGCGAGATTCGAAAGTGAACGAAAGGGATTAGATTTTTAACGAGAGTATAGAGAAAGAGAGAGAGAGAGAGAGAGAGAGAGAGAGAGAGAGAGAGAGAGAGAGAGAGGGATCATTAACGTCGCAAAGGAAAGAAATGGGAAACAAAAAATGTTGTGTCGAATAAAAGCCTACGGGCTTAATAAAGTCGAAAATGTGTATATATATACAGGGTGCTTTACAACTAATACGGTTTCTCTGGTGAGCATCTGAAATTGCGAGCAAAATGCTTTTTTTAAAAATGTTCTGCGACAAAAATTAGCCGAGATAATCGCGTGCTCAGCCCGACGCTCAGCAAGCAATGGCACAGCAGTCGCTGTCCCATTGCTTGCTAATACGGTTCCCTTGGTGAGCATCTCGAATGTATCATTGCGAGCAAAACGCTTTCTTTTTCAATGTCGTGCGACAAAAATTGGCCGAGATTTTCGCGTGCTGAGCTCGACGCTCAGCAAGCAATGGCACAGCAGTCGCTGTCCCATTGCTTGCTAATACGGTTCCCTTGGTGAGCATCTCGAATGTATCATTGCGAACAAAACGCTTTCTTTTTCAATGTCGTGCGACAAAAATTGGCCGAGATATTCGCGTGCTGAGCTCGACGCTCAGCAAGCAATGGCACAGCCGTCGCTGTCCCATTGCTTGCTAATACGGTTCCCTTGGTGAGCATCTCGAATGTATCATTGCGAGCAAAACGCTTTCTTTTTCAATGTCGTGCGACAAAAATTGGCCGAGATTTTCGCGTGCTGAGCTCGACGCTCAGCAAGCAATGGCACAGCAGTCGCTGTCCCATTGCTTGCTAATACGGTTCCCTTGGTGAGCATCTCGAATGTATCATTGCGAACAAAACGCTTTCTTTTTCAATGTCGTGCGACAAAAATTGGCCGAGATATTCGCGTGCTGAGCTCGACGCTGAGTAAGCAATGGCATCGCAGTCGCTCACGCGCGATTTTTTCTTCTTCGAGTATCAAATAATAAACGGAAATAATTGAATCGTATTATCAATTTGCAAAGCAAGTCTCCGTGTTCATTATTTGTTACGGAAAAAAAATTAAAGAAACAAAATGCACTTGTACGAAGGTGGATTCGAAGCCGCGCTCGTTCCGGCTGGTACGTAACGCGCGTGAGCACTTGCTGTGCCATTCTTCTCATGGTGGGAGAAGCGCCAGGGCCTATCGCGAGGCTCGAAGCATGCTAGACAATAAGAGGGGGCTTTGAGGGCTACTACACCAGCTGCGCAGAGGCGACTTGAGTGGATGGTGCGCAACCTCCTTTTTTGCGAGTGTGATGCGGAGCCCGCCGCTGTGCCGATAGTAGAGGTCACAGTGTACTTGAACTTTGAACGCGAATATCTCGGCCAATTTTCGTCGCACAACATTTTATAAAAACGCGTTTTGCTCGTAATGACACACTCCGTATGCTCACAAAGAGAACCCTGATAATAGTGCATCACCCTGTACGTGTATATATATTTATATATACCGTGCCGGGCAATAGTTTTCGATCACTTTGGGTCATTGCAAAATTATATTTGAAAAATATAATTCATTTTATAGTGCTATATAGTATCATCGTAAAATAAGAAATAAAATGAATGATATTTTTCAAATATAATTTTGCACTGATCCAAAGTGATCGAAAACTATTGCCCGGCACTGTATACACAAACACACAAACACATGTGGAACAATCACAAAAGCTATTTTGAACTTAATGAGAATCGACGCGAAGTGAAGAAAAATAAAAAGAAAACGATTTCTATCATTCATCACGTATCATTACACTATCAACTATAATCAAGAATCATTATTCTTCAATCGGACGAGAAAGAGGGTTGACAGATGAGGAGGAAGGTAATCACACGAAGAAATTAATTGCAGTCGAAGTCGAAAGCAAATCGAGAAAAAAAATGCACAATCTTCAGTTTCGTACATATAGACTTTTTTTCCTTTTTCTTTCTGATAAAAAACGTGGTTCTCTCTTTTTTTGGTCGATATATGGTTGTCTTTTTTTATATAGAAAAACGACTTTTACATGTGTCAACGACTGTGAGATATCTCGTGGATTTAGGGGCAAAGGGGGATCTTCGTGGAGGAAAGGTAAAGGAATTAGGAAATAGGGAGAGAGAGAGAGAGAGAGAGAGAGAGAGAGAGATTTGCAGCCGCGACAAATTATCGTATACATGAATAATCACCGCGTGTGAATGCGTAAATAATAAATAAAAAAAAAATGAACGAGAACGTCGCATGCGAAAAACGAGAATATTTAGGGAGGAGAGCGCGCGAGATGAAAAGAAATGACACGAGAAGAGAATTGAAAAAAAATATATATTATCAGATAGCGTATATACGTAACGAAGAAAAAAATGTTAGTCGAGTGGCTGCGCCACCAATGTATACATATATGTATATATATATACATGCAGTCACACACACACACACACACACACACACACACATACACAAATGTATACCGGGTGAGTCCCCAGAAATTAGACACTCGAAAGCTCCTACAAGCGACAATTATGCACAAAAAACATAAAAGGCAGAATTCGAAGGGTTGGGCAACGTCTGCATCCGAGTAACAAAATCGCAAGGAACATCAATTTTTCTGAAGTGCAGACGTAAAAGTGAAACGTCCATTTTTTTTAAGGGTTAGCTCATAACTGAAACGTTAATGTTTCTTTTGAGGACCAGCATTAAATTGACACACAATTTTTTTTTCAAGCGCATTCAACAAACTAAATAACCTTTTTTCCGTCTTTTTTCAAACACAAGCATAAAACTGAAAAAAATGTTTTCTAAAATAAAAAAAATTACATCTCTGAGCCCTTTCTTCCATTTTTTTGACAAACCTGGCCTGTCCACTGGCCTAAAAAGAGTCGAAATGAAATCGGAAATGCAATGTACTAAAAAATAAAAAATCGTTATGAAGTCAAGTTGGGTAATGATCAGATTTTGTAAATTTTTTTTCTGTTCTGTACGTCTTATTTCCGGAAACGAATACATTTTTTTTTATTTTTTGAAACTCAATAACACATGCTAAATGTTTCCCTCTAAAACCGTACCATTTTTTGTTACAATTTTTTTATGGTACGTGGACACTGCACGTCTCGTTCTCGAGTGTCTAATTTCTAGTACCCCACCCTATATATATATATATGAATTACCGAGTCGTTTGAAATTCCCGAATTCCTTCGCAAGTCCTCGCGCTTGCGCGGTACAATCCTCCTGTGGAGAACTCATCGATACAAGGCAAAAAGATTCGAATCAAAGGACAAAGAAAAACAACCCAAAAGGGGCGAAACAACCGAAAAGAAAAAGTATAGACGAAGGAAAAGTGGAAGCGGAAAGGTGCAATTGAAAAAATAATTGTATCATCCCTATAAATACTATATACGAATGTGATTAGGCGAGTGATAGTTTGATGTGAAAAAAATGTAAACAAATATATATATATATTGGCGAGGTTTGCACGAGTTTTTGTTCCATTTAAATGCCCAAATTATTTTCCTCTCGATATGCCATTGATGAATCCTTGCTACTTTTATAGACATCGTTGACAGCAATATTGTAAATTCGAAGGAAAATTCGATTTATATATATATATATATATATATATATATATATATATATATATATATATATAAGTTCGAAAATTCACGCGGGAAAGGAGACGAGAATTTCTTTTTTTTTCAATAATTATTTATTCGTTTACGCGGACACAAGAGCACACAAACATGGGGAAAGAGTGACAGTTATCAATAACCCAGTTGAGGAATGAAAATTATGAGAGAGTGAAAGAGAGAGAGGGAGAGGGATGTGGTTCTAATGTTTCGACTATTATATATATATACGAGAAGAAAAAAAATGCTATTTGCCATCGGTGCTCGAACCGACTCGGAGACAAATATATCTATCAGTATTTATACTCATGAAAAACAAACAAAAAAAACCGACAAATTCGTAGAGTTTTTCAAAATCAGCTGACAAAAGGAAACGCTACGAAGCAAAAAAAAACTCTAATCACTACGCGCGCGCGCGCGCGCGCGCGCACACACACACACACACACACACACACACACACACCCAAGTGACACAGCAACGAGTGTAGAATTAAAAATCACGAAAAAAAAGAATTATTCGCGAGCCTGAATGATGTGTTGAGAGGACGAGACGTGTGCGTTGGAATTATCGTCGTACCGTACACGCGAAATTCTCGTACGGAGCGCGCGGTGCAATGCCACGTACAATTTATCGTAAAAATTGAAAAGAGGAGTATGAAATAGAACAAAAAACCAACTCACACACGCGTACGCAGTGCCGAAGAAATGACATTGACGAAAATGAAAATAATGATAATAATAATACGGGACTGTTGCGATTGACCAACCCGACCATTGGACGCTTCGGTTCGGCCCAAAAGTCATCAAGGGAGGAGATACTTTTGGCGAGGAAAAAATTGCTGATTTTCATTATTTTTTTTAAAGGAAAGATTTTTATACCTTTTTTGAGACTTAGGGTATGGTTTATTACCACTTTTGGCTGTTACATGGCGTTTTTATTTATGTATTTATTTATTTATTTATTTATTTATTTATTTAATAATTAATCGGAAAAAAACCCAACGAAGATTTTTCTTTCATTAACACTCATACGCAGAATGTGAACCAAGAAAATGTGAGAAATGTTGAAAATCGATTAAATGCAACGCTTGGAAACAAAAATATTAAATTTTCCGAAAAAAATGACTACATTTTGCAATGAAAAATTACGTTTTTTTTTTAAATTTTCAAAATCATTTCGGGTCATTTAAAAAAAAATAAAGTTAGAAAGATTTTTAGCAAATTTCATCAGAATCCGTCGATTAGTTTTTTAGCTCTACGTCATGCCAGTTTTCCAGTTTAGAAGACGGTGCCATTCCTCCGCCATTTTTAAAGATTAATAAAAATAAAAAATACACCATCTAACAGCCAAAGGTAGTAATAAAACATACCCTTAGTCGCAAAAATAGTGAAACAATCTTTGCTTAAAAAAATGACGAAAATGAGCAATCTTTTTCCTCGTCTGAAGTTATCTCCCCCCTTAAGATATAACATTTATAGGAGGGGGAAAAAGAGAGAGAGAGAAAGAGAGAGAGAGAGAGAGGCAGGAAAACAGTGAGAAGGAAAAAAGCACGTTAGAAAAATAAAATAAAGAGGAAGCCGTATATTTCGGTCAATTATATAAATCTGGCGGGATAATTGTCAACCTCGTATAAATTAGTAACCCAAACAAAAAAAACCCGAACGCGACGAATCTTGCGACGGAAAAAATCACAAAACAAAACAATAGGGGCGTGACATTATTGAAAGAAAAAAAGGAAAAAAAACCGCGATTATGACGAACGTGAGATAGAGAGAGAGAGAGAGAGAGAGAGAGGAGAAAGAAGATAAAAAGAAGAACTTGAACTAATAGTTATATTATCATCGTTGTTCCGTTGATTGTTTTTCTGATATAGATTTTATTAACGAGGTAAATAAATAAAAAAATCCGAGTCCCGCAAGTCGACGGTGAGCAGGGGGCCGGGAGGGGTGGGGGGGGGGGGGGGTAGAAATGAAAAAGAGGAAAAGTGAACCTTCACGTGGCGAATTTCGCTCGTCCTTAAAAAATGAAAAACTTTTGAAGAAGCGCGCGCGTAATTGGACCGTGGAAATTCTTTCGAAAACGGTGCTATTTGTATACGCGGTGCAATGATTTGATCGTGCAAGAAAAAGAGGAAGAAAAAAATGGAATAAAACGAAGAATTGGGCTGCGTGCGTGCGCGCGCTACGCGTTGTCGTATCAACGTTCTCAATAGCGAGGTGGAATAATTACCAAATTTTTCGGCCCCAAAAAGTAACTAGGGACCCTTACTTTTCGCCTGGGAGCTCAAAAGTCCCTAGGGACCTCCTAGTGCGTAAAAGAGTTACTATGTATATATGAGGACTTTTTCCCTGACCTCCGCCAATTCGATTAATTTTTTTCATCTGATTCAATTGACTCTAAAAGACACCCTGATTTTTTCTATATTTTTCGAAACAACCCTTAGTAAAAAAAAATTCTCCGGAAAAAACCCCATGATTTAAAAATCTGAAATAATTCCCAAAAAAGCGTGATTATATGTAAAAATTTTCAAGCTATCACCCGCAGTGGGAGTATGAATTTTTCTGTGCTTTCTGAGCGATTAAAGTTTTTAAAAATCCGAAAAATTGACTGCTAACTGTTCAAGGTCCATGATGGTGAATTGGTTATTCAAAAATGGTCAAAAAAATTCATTGTGGGTATCAAAATATTTAAGTATCCGCTCAAAGTAAGCGGTTCATTAATTGTTCAGATTTTGTTAACGTTAATCGCTCAGAAACAATCATATTTCCACTGCGGATGATAGCTTAAAAATTTTTAGACATAATCATGCATTTTTGGGAATTTTTTCAGATTTTTAAATTGGGGCGTTTTTTTATACGAGATTTTTTTTACGAAGGGTTGTTTCAAAAAATGTAAAAAAAATGCAGGGTGTCTTTGAGAGACAATGGAATCAGATTTAAAAAAATTAATCGAATTTGCGGGGGTCGGGGAAAAAGTCCACCGGATTCACCCAAGGGAATTTCTAGTAACTATCGCTAGTGATAATACATGTAAACACACACACGTGTATATATATATATATATATATATATATATATATATGAGCAGTGGTAATTAGCAACATACTAGTTATTTTACTAGAGAACTATGGGAGTTACTAGGAAGGTAGAATCTAGTAACCAATACTCCCGGTAAAACACATATATGTACATTAGAACTAGTAATCCCACGAGTGAACTGACAAAGTTACTAGCACGTCGGTATAACCCTAGGGGATTGCTTTTTGGGCCTGAATAATTTAAGGATCATGCTACCAGCTGTCCTTCGTGATGATGAACGTGGACGAACGATATCGAAAGTTTCATCGTTGAAAGTTCGATCCAGCAATCGAAACAAGACGAAGAAGACAGGAATCGAACGCGCAAGGCAAAAAAACAAATTCGGTCAATTTTCGCGAGTATACCGAATTTCCTACTAGGCAATTATCGTTAGATACAACAACAAAAAGTGTTTCTTATAGTCAATGTGAATTAGTACGATAAACCCGATATTGAGAGGAACGAATACATTTAATAGTTGAAATAACTCGCCTCTGGTATATTTATCGACGTTCGTTAGAACTCGTCTCTCCAATTGTTCATAATCATCATCCCTATTATTATCATTATCATCGTCATCATTGTCATCATTATTGATATTATCATCGTAATCATTATGATTATTGCATAGAGTACGATTGAAGCTCGTCTAGTGATCAAAATTAGTCCCAATTGTGAATCAAGTCTTGTTATGCATGTGTTTGTGATATATATATATATATATATATATATATATATATATATATATATGTATACACACGCGTCTATACCCCTATATAGAGAATTTATTGTTCATTGTTTTTTCCTGTCCTATAGATTGATATTTATTCGACGAGAGCTATATATATATATATATAATATTATATAAAGACATAATTATTATTTAATCATAGTTCATAGCTATATAATAATTATATTTATATTTAATATTATATAAAAATAATAATTCTTATTATTATCATTATTTTTAATATTCCACATCCTTTGCTCTTCGAATTGACTGCGACGACTTTATGTGTGCGTGTGTATATATATATATATATATATATATATATATATATATATATATATATATGCGCGCGTGTGTGTGGTAAAAAAAAGAACGAAATCCTCTCCGTTCCTCCTCTTCCTCATCCCGCTCGCCCGACCAACCTCTCTGTCATGCATCTTTTGCATTGGCAGCTCGGAATTTTTTCAAATTGACAACGCGCATACGTATTATTAATTGCGTAATTAATTATGTAATTATTGAGATCGCGAGACGCACCACTCACCCTAGTGCCCCCCGCCCCTCAGACGAGTATTTTTCTAATTTGCAAAAAGTATAGGAAAAAAACAAGGCGATGCAAGACAGGAGGCGAATAAATAGAGGAAAAAGCATTGAAGAGGTTGCATTATCGTTATTGGAGTTTAGACGAACGAGGGAGGGGGAAAAAGCATATATGCGTATATAGCTCACCCATGTACGATGTATATGCATACATGTTTTTTCCTTCCTTGAATGATTAATAAATTATTTAATTGCGTAATATAAATAATTAATTGCTACAATTGATTGATTGATTACTGCAATTAATTAATTCATTACTATAATCACTTAATTAATATATAATATATAGTACATATTTTAAGTAGACAAGCAAAAAAAAAAGAATAAAAAAACTGAAGATGGGACGACGTTATAAATTGTGTATTATAAATACGATGGTCTGGAGTGTCCATTGGTCGACGGGCGTCGCGATAAAAAAGAGTTTCCCTTTAAAAAAGAGAAGAACGAAAAGCGAATCTGGAAACGCGCAAATAGATAAATGTCATTTTTAATTGCCGCGCGCACACACACACGCACACACACACACACACACACACACACACACACACACACACACACACACACACACACACACACACACAAATAAGATTTTAATTGAAAAATTGAAAAAAAATTATCAATGTCGATCGTGGCGAAAATAAACGAAAAATAAAAGAGCTGGAAAAAACGTGTGTGTGTGAGTGCGAGAGAGAAAGAGTTCGAGAAGGGGGAGGGATGGAGCGAGAGCTTTTTGAAAAAAAAGAAAAGCTAGCTCGAAAAAGCGTCACGGTTGGTCGATCAACACGGATGATAATTACTTAAGTAGCATAGAACGAGATGATCGCGATAAAATGAAACCGTACTAGAAGAGGCGAAAAAAATGCGAAGGAAGGCGAGAGAAAGAATCGAAAAAGGAAAAGGGAAAAAAAACCTTGCTCG
The DNA here is from genome assembly GCA_944452715.1 of Ophion slaviceki. NCBI lineage: Eukaryota > Metazoa > Arthropoda > Insecta > Hymenoptera > Ichneumonidae > Ophion > Ophion slaviceki. The sequence goes on along the minus strand of OX101785.1, from coordinate 62,754,568 downwards.
ACGTACTCGAGTAGCGATAAATTGATAAATGCCGAGGAAAAGAGAGACATTTAAAAAAAAAGGTAAAATCGCGCGATTTAGCGTGCGATCGTGAATGTGTGCGTAAATAGTTAATTAATTAAGTAACGGGAAACAAAAAATTGCGGGAGGAAAAAGGGAGGGGGAAGGTTGAGGGAGGGAAAAATCGAGAAAGAGACATGGTACGTTAAAACGAAAAGGAGAATGACAGGATTGTAATGGAGTCGAGTATATAGAAAATATCAATGTAACAATTAATTCGCGTGCGCCTGTGTGTATGTGTGTGTGTGTGTGTGCGTGTGTTTGGACGCGAATGTGGAGAGAGCAAAGTGCGGCGGTATGAAAGAGAGAGAGAGAGAGAGAGAGAGAGAGAGAGAGAGAGAGAGATATACGAAGGACAAAAATCGTTCTATCAGTCACCTCACCTATAATATACAATGTCATAATAATATGCTGCCATACATATAAATATATGTCTACAATAAGAAGGTATATTACTAAAATATTATGAAATAAATATGTTATAAGTATTAACGAGGACGATCCCGTCGTTTGTATCTTCAAGATGAAACCTACCACGAGCTCCTCCTACAAACTTTGCGAGTTTTTCTTTTTTTGCTTGTTTTCCAATCCTACGAACAATTCGGGCCTGCTAAGGGGCTATACCAATGTGACACTTTCAAAAAAATCGATTTTTTTGCCTTTTTCGACAGTTTATACTTTCAAGAATATCATTATCATTTATATAATTTATATCAATATCAATTTATCTTGAAAAAATCGACAGTTACATCTTTAAGGCGTTACCCCCACTTGTAGCGCAAAAAAGGCCTTTTTCGTGATTTTTTAAAAAGAAAACTACAAAACTTTTTTAATCGATCAATATACCATCTTAAAGAACACATCTTGAAGAACTTTCAGTAATTTTTTTATTGAAAAATATTACATTGTTTAGTGGCAAATGGCCGTCAATGAAATAATGTTTTTATATACACGGTTTGCGGTGACCAACATTGCGGCGAAGTGGATCATCTGAAAAAAAAATGCGGATGGATTTAGTCAAATATAAGTAAAACCTAGTCTTTAATCGAAGGATTTTAAAAAATATTCACTTTCACAAAATGGCGGACAGTCAAAGTTAATGGTTCGATTTTAACGAAAAAAAACGGCCGTTTTTTGGCTATAAAACGGTCATTTTTTTTTTCGAAATCAAAATCGAACGATTAAAGACTACATTTTTTATGTATTAAATAAGCCTGCAAAATTTCAAGAAGATCGGTTCATTAGTGTTCGAGTAATCTTGGTCACCGACTTCAGAAATGCCATTTTGAGAAAAACGCGTTTAAAGTTTCAATTTCAGTTTACACGAAGAAAATATTTTTTTTTGTAAACTTACATAGAGTCATCTATTCCGGGCCCATACGGAAGTATCAGTGACTGTATACCAAATTTTTTTTGAAGCGATTAATTTCCAAATGTCGGCTGTGCCGTGTTTATCTCAAAACTGCATTTTTTAAGTTGGCCGGAAACATAACTCGGACAATTTTGAACCGATTCACTGGAAATGTTGAATATATCTTGAAAAATACATTGTCTATGAAAGTACGTAGAATTTTTTTTTATATTGCATAGTTCATTTGTAATTAACAATTATCTGACGAAATTTTTGGAAAGTGAAAAATTTGCCTAAAAAAATCGTCAGATAATTGTTAATAACAAATGAACTATGCAATATAAAAAAAATCCTACGTACTTCCATAGACAACGTATCTTTCAAGATTTATTCAACATTTCAAGTGAATCGGTTGAAAATTGTCT
>OX101785.1:62607806-62752532 GCA_944452715.1 Ophion slaviceki | reverse complement strand
ACCCCCCCCCTCGCCCCCTTCGCGCTCATTCGCTGTGACTTTTTTTCCATCCGTTAAACGAGACATTCGCAACGGAACGAGATGAACCGCGTCAAGTGCACCGGATCGCTTTACCCTTCTTACACACCCACACACACACACACACACACACACATGAACACACTTGGTAAAGTTCCGTGACCAGGAAACCTCAATCAGTTCCACGGTCTCGAATTACCGCAAATTGGACGCTTAACTCCAAATCAGAATTCCACATATACGTACACCTAATTCCTTTTTTCGTCGCTCGAATTAAAACACCCTCTACTTACCGTCCCTAGTCTCGGGCTTTCGTCATTGTTTCATTCACCGCGGATCACAAGGTACGCGCTGAAAATGTAGATTTTGAAAGGGTATATTATATTTATTTTGTGGTCGATGGATACTTTTGTCAGCGGCGATTTTTTGGTGAAATTGAGAGTACGCGTTTCCATTTGAAGAATCGAAAAATATTGCGGTGTTTCGTAAAAGCGCTGACGAAAAAAAAAAAAAATTAATTGCCATCGAATGTCCCAGTTCGAAACATCGAACTATTGTACTGTACATTATTTTGCACGAGTTCGTCTTTGCGCATCATTATAATAAATGTGACACCCTGTATGTATATATATATATATATATATATATATATATATATATATATATATATACGGGGGGTAACAAAATTTGTGGAAATGTAACATCGAATATTTTAGACACTTGGCTACAATGAAAAAAATATATATATACATATATCTTCCATACGTGATAAAAAGTATTTGTTAAAATATAAAGACGAGTGTTTTCAACATTTGGCAATATAGAAAGAAAAAAATACATGTAAATTTTTTTGTAGCCAAATGTTGAGAATATTCGTCAACATATTAAAAAAAAATGCCACGTACACTTTTATGAAAAAACACTTGATATTTCACGCTCTAACGTCCCTTAGTCCTTACCATTGTATCGATAAATATTACATGATTTATAGATACATTTTTCACGTCATATTTTCTGCGTCTATATAATTTTTTCTCAAAACAATTGACAAACGAGAAAATTTTAGTCCTAATGTGGCGAAGAATCAATGTTGAAATTTCTTTCCCATCAGTTTGACCGATTTATGAGGAATCCCGGGAAACATTTCGGTACCGTCCTCGTTTCTGACGTCAACGAAGTTGCGCTCGAGGAGCTCCTCGAAGCCGGCCTGAGCGGCGTTTTTTTGGGAAAACGTGGACGTGAACACGGTCGACGTTGCCCCGATGTCGTAGGCCACTGCTATTTTGTCACTGATGAGACAAATATTTGTAGAATAATTCGATCAAATTATATACAAAACCTTACATTGAAGAAAAACATATTTGGAACGATTGAATCCGTCATTGGGGGTTGCCAACTTCATTTTTTCAAATTCACTTAACATCAAATTATTTTGTGAAAAAATTGAAATGATTCAAATTTAATAATCGAATTACTTTTTAAAAACATTGAAATAATTAAAAACTAATATTCGAATGATTTATTGAAAGAATTGAAATAATTAAAATTATTTATTGAAAGAATTAAAATCATTTTTTGAAAAAATTGAAATAATTCATATTTAATATTCAATTTTTTATAAATTAAATGATTTGAATTTAATATTCAAATTATTTTTGGAGATGATTGACATCGATAAAATTTAATACTCAAATTATTGATTGCAAAAATTGAAATAATGTTAATTCGATATTTAAATTATTTACTCAAAAACTATGAAATGTTAGGTTGTTTGAAAATCATTTGTTGAATATAGCGAATATCCGGAATGATAAAATATTTTAGTCGCTTATCTTACTTTACATTTCAACGATTTTATATAATTTTATATTTGTACATTTGTATATTTATATATTTATATATTTAGTATCAATGCAGTATACACGTGGAACCTGGCCACTGTAAAAAAAAAAGTCCGACCTACCGAGCCTGGAGGAGTTGACATCCTAGGCCTTGTCCACGAAACTTCGAATCGACGCACAAACCATACGCCGTGATAAAATTATCGACCTCGTAAATATCTCGTGTATTCGCCTCAGTCTCCAGATCGTGCATCATGTGTAACAGCTTATTGACTGATACAGAGCGAAACTATGCAAAAAAAAGCACAATCATCTGCCATGCATAAATCTTAACAAGGATGAAAACCAAAGGAACAAACAAACAAAAATTGACAGATAATGAGGCGCAGTTGATAATAGATCGAAAAACCGAGAGGGAGAGGGGGGAGATAATAAAATAAAATTTTATTTTTCTTTTCTTGTAAAAAAAGAAAATCTTTCTTTCTATAAAAAAAGATTTTTTTAAATAAAAATCTTATTTTCTTTCAAAAAAAGAAAATTTTCTTATTAAAAAGAGAGAGAGAGAGAGAGAGAGAGAGAGAGAGAGAGAGAGAGATTTCGGTGGGTGCATTCCCACACCGTGAGATACTGTAGACCATTCTCAGTATTTCCCAAGGAACATCACTTAAGTATCAACCTCCGATTTTGTTGAAACTCATATATGTGATACAGCATTGAAAACTATTAGACACGTGTGTTTTTTATTTACGGAAAAACGTTTTTAAGGGGGGGAAACGACCTCTCAAATAAAGGCGTATCACCCCTTAATTATATTTTTTTCGATTACTACACAATGGATTTTTCATCGCTTTACATTAGAAGAATGTTGGTGTTTGTATCATTGAGATTGGTGTCCTACTTATGGGTGAAACTGCAAAACTGCAAAGGGGTGGTTTCTTCCCTTAAAACCCATTTTCCGCAGATAACAAAAAATCCGTGTCTAATAGTGTTCAATGCTTTATCACATACAGGAGTTTCTACAAAATCGACGGCGGACACTTAAGTGATGTTCCTTGTTAGACAAGATTTTCCACAACCTCGTCAAAATAAAAAAATATATATATATGCGGAACAGAGGGGATAGGACTGCACAAAAATTTAAAAATGACTTTTTACCCTTTTGGTAACATTTTTGTAATAATAGTAGTATTTTTTACCCTTTTTGTAACATTTTTGTAATAATAGTAGTATTTTTTACCCTTTTTGTAACAATTCTGGAACAATAGTAGTATTTTTTACTCTTTTTGTAACATTTTTGTAACAATAGTAGTATTTTTTACCCTTTTTGTAACATTTTTGTAACAATAGTAGTATTTTTTACCCTTTCTGTAACATTTTTGTAAGAATAGTAGTATTTTTTACCCTTTTTGTAACATTTTTGTAACAATAGTAGTACGTTTATCCTTTTTGTAACAATAGAAACATTTACTACAATTTATTTCTAAAGCTGTTCATCATCCAGTTTTTTTTCCTCTCTATTACGTATTTTTCCGACTCTTGTCACTATGACACAATCCCCACGACGGTTTTGTCACGCCAAGATAGCGTGCGATAAAATGCCTCCTTATACAGAAAAAAATGTTGACTTTGAAAAATGGCGCTGTTCAACGCTCCACGCTGACGCTCACCTCGATCCTCGAGTGCAATGTTTCGTCCAAGGTCTTGCAAGCTACCAGGGTCATATTGACACCGGCCAGAACGGGTCTTGAACTTTTGCCGTCGACGAGAAAGGCTCCGGTCACCAGTCCTTTTTGAAGAGGCAAACTCCATAATTTACAAAGATCTTCGATCGCTAGCGGATCTTCGTGGGCCTCTGGAATTTTGTCAGACTTGCGTGAAACACAAGACATGCCTCACAGTCTCATATAGGCTGTCTCAAAATGACCTGACATTTTAATTTATAAATAAAACAAATTATTTATTATAAAAATACAAATATTTTTATTTAGATATCAGGGACGAGGCAAAGATCTTTTGACTTCATTTTCAATAATATTTTGGCATAATTGCGGACTAATTTCGTTAATGGTGCGTGCAATTGGCTTCCTTGAGCTCCGGAATGGTATGTGGTTCATTGGCATACACTTTTTCTTTCAGAAAACCCCAAAGAAAGAAGACCTGCATTTTTCGCCCGCAGTGTGGCAGGTTGCGCCATCTTGTTGATTGAATATGTCTTCCAAGTCCATGCCATTTATGTCATTTATCGGATATTGTGTTCCAATCATAACCTTCACGTTTTCGCCTAATATTAAACAAAAATATTCGTACTTTTCAAATAAATAATACGTTTTATTAATAAATTAAAATGTCAGGTCATTTTGAGACACCCTTCGTTAGGTGGTTGCATTTAAAACCGCCCGCTAGCTACAGATGGCGCAAGGTACAATATTTTCTCGAATTCAGAGTTGGCACTCCCTTATGATAGGTTCATAGAGTCCCGCTGAAGCGCCATCGATGACATTTGCGCACGGCGTCAACATCATCTATTTCAATTGTAGTTACATAGGCAACTTTGCTCGAAATAATTTTCATGTTCAGCAAGTTATGTTCCGTTATTTCCGAGCGAAGGAATCGATCGCGGAAACGCATACCCGAGTAGAAATTGTGCTAGCCTGTCTGAGTTATGACCTAGTAACTGGCTCGGCCGATTGAGCCCAAACGAACTGACCAATGGTTGACTCGCTATGAGCTAGTAATATTGTGAATGTTTTGTTATCCAGCCCTTGTCTAGTCACTGTCCAGCTGATCTTGGTCACAAATGACAATGTGAAGTTATGCGACTACGTATAGTTCCATCGAGCGCATGACTCATGGCTGGCTAGCATTGGCTCATGGCTGGCTAAGCAACTTGAGTTACAGATGGCGTTGCGAATGCAAGCATTCCCAAGTAGGTATCTTTCCATGACCTGCCAGCTTTGCGGCTGCGCACCCCTTGACTAGTCACTACCCAGCCGAGTTTGGTCACGAATGATAAAGTGTGGTTATGTGACTACGTGTAGTTCTATCGAGCGATTGGCTCGTGGCTGGCTAAGCAACTTGAGTTACAGATGGCGTTGCGAATGCAAAAATTCTCAAGTAGGTATCTCGCCATGACCTAGCCAGCTCACTGCGCCTGTGCACCCCTTGGCTAGTCACTGCTCAGCCGATTTTGGTCGCAAATGACAAAGTGTGGTTATGTGAGTACGTGTAGTTCCATCCAGCGACTGGCTCATGGTTGGTTAAGCAACTTGTGTTACAGATGATGTTGCGAATGAATAAAATTCTCAAGTCGGCATCTCGCGATTACCTAGCCAACACTTCCGAACTGCGGCCGCACTAGCCGGAATAAATTATCGGACCAATACAATTTAAGGTTATGTAATTCTATGCGATTAACGCTCTCAATGCGAACGCAATTGAGTCATTGATCCGATAATGTTATTTACATTTGTTAATCCACCCACTTTTCAATAATTTGACAATGTGTAGTGTAACATATGTAGACGATAAGAAAATTCAGAAATTAAACAAGTAGAACTGGCTCAGTGGACAACGTCACAACTCATCACCCAGAGGTCCCGGAATGGAAACCACGTTACGGCGTAAGCGTTTGTCTGAGATAATTAAAAATTGAACCATTAATATATTTACAGCGCAAATATCATAACCCTAATTAATAAACAACGAAGAATATCGTAAAAGGGTCCAATGATGTGCAAAAAAATCACGAAAATATAAATATATAGCCACTTTTTTTAAGTCTAATCGCCACCTAATTTTTTGTTCCTAATCGCTAACTGAAAAAACTAGGTCATGGCTAGGTCATCAATAACATAGCCGTGAGATATATCTTTCTTTCTAGTCACCATTTAATTTTTTGTATTCAGTAACTAGAGGGCCAAAGCGTTACAAGGCTGGGTAGTCAATCGCTAAGACGGCTAGCTAATGGCGATTCGAAACATCACTTTACTAGCTTGTGGCTAGGCGATGATGAGTTACGTTTTACACTCGGGCATTCGTTCCAGTCAATGCAGTCAGCGCTTGCGGCTCAGCATTTGACCTCGTACGGAGCAGTGAAAAAAATGGCTAGATGACTGGATTGCCTCTTAAGTCGAGTTTTTCCTGAGTTGATCGGATGCACTCAGGAAAAACTCGACTTCAGAGGCAATCCAGTCATCCAGCCATTTTTTTCAAAAGATCTGGTCAAAAGACGAGCCGGACTTGCCTCCTCAGATGGACAGTACTTTGGATAAACCATTTCGTCAACATGGTACCCAACCACTATCTTTCCCTTGGCTCAAAGACGGTCGGTTTCGTATGTAGCCACCTAGCAATCATAATTACTATTGGATCACAGTCTTGATGGACTCACTCGAATACTGGCACACCGGCTCGTCGCGGGCAAACCGCTCGCACATCAAATTCAGCACTTCCTCGAAACGATCCTCAGGTAGTTCCTGAATGGAAAAATGCGGATACTTTCCGTCGGGATTCTTTTTTCGTCCGCTCACCACCCCCCACACCTTCAACGGACCGGGCTTTCTCTTCCATCCCAACATATCGTCACTGTACTTCACCAATTTAGCCATGATCTAGCGAATATTTTATGCCAATGCAGATCCACAGAGACGAGCCAAACAAATCGGAAAATAATGACACGATTGCAGCAACTCGTGATTTACGACTAAAGACGCTTGCACGATTCCCGCTGTCGTCATTGACGATAACGGTTCGTGACGAAGAGCATCAACATCCAGACGCGATAAGATTTTTACGTATAGTTACAAAAGAACGATAACACGTGCGGAGCCCGATAAAATTATCGCGTTAATGAAGATTATAGTTTCTTCCGAATGGTTTTCTATTTTTATTCTTCTTATCTTGGCTCTCTCGACGAGAATTTCTTCTTTGTCCAATTGTGTTTTGAGCAATTCTGTTCTGCAGAAAAAAGCAGATTTCTTTCTTTCGTAAGGCCGATATAGAGGAGGTTACAAGGTCTTAAAAAATCACTTGGGACAGTCGATTCGTACAGTCATGGTCAGATAAAATGTAGATCGGACGACGCGAATTGCCGATTTGCGATCGTTCTTCGAGAAGAACTTTAGCCGACGAACTCCACACGCCCCGTCGTCCGTACGGAGCTCGGATGGTCACTGATGCTGCAATCGGACCACTCCACAATGCCAGTGAGGCACATCATTCCAGCTTCGATCGTGCAATTGAACTTATCATTTTGGCCTCAATTGGTCGCCCCGCAGTGGCCCACGCGAATGCGATTGGGGTGTGGAACCTTATAGGAGGCGACTTCTGTCGGCTGCTTAAGGGGTCGAACCCCATAACTGTGTAACTAAATCATGAGAAAAAGGTGCAAATTCTGGATTCCGAAAATCAATAATGAGAAAAATCTTAAAACCCAATGAAAATGTTTGTTGCAAATTAAACTCATTAAACTCCAATTATATATAAATATATATATATATATATGTGTGTGTGTGTGTGTGTGTGTGTGTGTGTGTGTCAATGATATTATAGATGTGCAATTAAAAATAATGAAAGATATTACTATTATAAATATTACAATACAAACAATATTAGAAACATATTTTGTAAAATTTAATGTAAACTAAGAAGCACATCTCCTGCTGTTTCTTTTTTAAGCTCTTCATCATTGCGGTCTCGTATCACTGTTATGTCATTCAAAATTTCATGATATCATTTTTTTATGTAACAGTATATGCACAATTTATATTGAATTATATAAATAAATACACCCATATATATATTCATATATATATATATATATATATATATATATATATATATATATATATATATATATATATACAGCACTGTTCAGGCCATGGAGACTAGACACCGGAGCCTAAACTCCAATGGGAAAACCATGGAGCCTAGATACCAGGAGGTTCAGCGGCAATGCAAAGGCGCTGAAAAAAGCGTCCCCGAAAATGTCCCGAAGTGATGGCGCTGGGGTGCAGCGGCACCTACACATATAGTAATATATTGGTCAACGAGGTGAAAGTGATCGTGACAGGTGACAGACCGATCGTGACATCAAACGTCGAAATATCCGCCGATTCATAATTTCCTCATGACGGTTCGAAAAAAAAACGCAAAAGCGAGAAAAGATCTCAAAGTCAAACTCAAAATGTCGGCGATACAGCCCATCTAGAAAAACGTGTTTTTTTACATATAGCTTCACGGGCGAACGGTTTTCTCGTAAAATATAAGACCTGAAACAAAAACCAAAAAAATGATAATTTATATATTATTAGCTATGAGACTACCTAGAAATTTGCTTTCAAATTTTGCAAAAATAGCGCACTTTGAAGGAAATAAATCGATTTTTTGCCAAAAAAGCAGTAAATTGTTTATAAAAAGATGTTTACATTTAATCAAAAAACGGCTACGTACTCCCATAAAGAATATGATTGTGAAGCTGCTATCAAAATTTCAAATCGATGCATGCAGAGGTGGTCGACTAATCCGTCTTCCGAGATCGAAAAAAAGTGGTTTCGAGAAAAACGCGTTTAAAGTTGTACGAGCAACTGAGCGCGCGCTCCGTGGCGCTGCGGCCAAATTGATAATTGAACCTTTAAATTAAAAAAATCGCTACAGGACCAATTGCATATTGTGTTTACGACACCAAAGTATATTTAGGCAAGAAAACGTCTTTTCAAAATCCTAGAGTGGTGTTATCCCTTAACACGAATGAGGGTTAGGTACATCATCTGTGATCTGTCTTAGATCGCACCCATGTTTAGCGTATATCTATATACATGTAGGTGCCGGAGCACCCCAGCGCCATCATTTCTTGTTCTCGTTTTGGGGACGAGTTGAAAGGCCTCGCTGAACCTCCTGGTATCTAGGCTCCATGGGGAAAACGATACAAAAAAAGCGTACCCAAAAATGAAGGTAACAAGATTGGCGCTGCGATCGCGCGAAGGATTGCGGTGCTAGCTTCACTTGACACAGACCGAACGCGACTTTAACACGTTACTAGAGCGAACGAAAAGACTGCGAAAAAACTGCGAAATTGAGAGTGGTCAATAACTCGATGGTTATTATATTCTTAATGAATAAGTATTGTTAACTTTTAAAAGTTCAATCTTCATTTATTATAATTGCCAATATCCCTTTACATGTTCCTCCAAGTTTTTAAAGTTCTTTACCTTTCGCGTTTACCCCGCCATGTTTGATATCGCATTAATTAGTTAGTATGCTAGCATAGAGTACGGTACTAGCATAGAGAGTACTAGCATAGAGATAGACGAACCTAGCAATATACAGAGTGTACGGGGGCCTCAATACCTATCGATTGAACCCCCATGTATGTTCTGCGATTTTCAGTGCTTTAAAAGTTATTTTGATTTTTGTGATTTTTTTGTAAGATACTAATTTTATATGACAGTTCGTAAATTAAATTAAATTATTAAGCGTACTCCCGTGAATTTTTTCTTTACAGAGTATAATAGTGGGCCTAACGTACTAAACTACTACTTTCACACATGAGCCGAAAAGTTTTTAAATAAAAAATTAAGTCCGTAAATATTTTTGTAAATCAAATTTTTCTACCAACTGTCAAAGGCTCTAGGATAAAAAAATCACATAAGGTTTTTTTCTACAACTTATATATTTGAAACTTAATTGATAACTACGCGCACACAAACATTGTCATGTGAAAGTATTATTATATTATTATTAGAGTATTTTCCACATGAAAATTACGAAAACAAAATTCAATGTGACGTAAAATTCGCGTCCGGTCTCTTGTCGAGTGAAGCTAGCACCGCAACCCTTCGCGCGATTGTAGCGCCATCCCAGTTGCCATCAATTTCGGGCATCATTTTAAACGGAATGACACCTCATCGCGGTCGGTATGGTAGAACAATTATAGATACCCAAAAATCTCTGAAACGGCTCTTCAGATCCCGTCGAAACTTTGCCAAACGACATCAAATAGATAGACGAACAGCTGTCTGCCCCTCAAATTTTCTGAATTTGAGAAAAATACGTAGATTAGATAGAAACGTAGATAGAAAAAAAAGTAGGTTGACTTATGATGAGCCAATGCTCATCATAAGTCAACCTACTTTTTTTTTTCAAAGTTTAAGCTCCTGTATCTAGTCTCCAAGGAGACTAGAGTAAAGAGGATCGCGCTAGCTGCACTCTACACTCTGCAGTGTAAATGGAACTAGGGCAGTGTCTAGGGAGTGCAGTTTATTTCCTCGCGGGTGAGCAACTCAAGCGCGAACGCGATAGTGTACAGGAAACATGGCGGCGACCTAGTGGACCACACCTTAACCTCAAACAACACATGAGATTACGGAGTCTCATCTAACCGTTAAAGAGATATACCGTATAACCTCAAGTTTGTTGATCTCGTAAACTGATTACAATGGACGGTGTTATTGAAATTATCAACTTGTACTTGTAATGGCTCTCAGAATGGATGTATTGATACCAGTTTTACATAGAATGGAGTGTTAGTGATACGATTGTAGAAATCCAAAACCTTCACAAATGCACGCGTTGTTGTCAGCATCAACGACTAAGCCGCCTTCTGAATCTCGGAACAGCACTGCTGACTTAATTTTTTGTTCCTGTTCCATGTTAGCTTCTGTTTGCATTGACAGTAGATTGGAACGTATTGTGATACTGCGAATTTATAATAAACACTTGTCATTATATCTTGTCAATTTTTTATCACCTTGATCAATAGAAATACATCATTATAATACTTTGTTATTTTGAACCTCTATTATTGATTGTTTTTCATACTAAATGAGAATTTGTTTGTGATTACCTTAAATATTTTAGGTTATGTAGTACTCACCTCTGTATACACTCACTCACAGTTTCGCTGGTTATGGGGTTATTCTAGTAATATCACTGTTACACTTTTCGTGTACTTTTACACCTCGTCAAGATCGAGTGTAGAAAGTCTAGGGTTAGTGGCACGAAAGTGTAGCTACACTTGTAACGCGAACAGCGGCGTGTGACGTCATTTCCGCTAAAACGAACGCGAAAGTGTACACTCCCTAAAAAAGTATAGAAAGTGTAGCTAGCGCGAACAAACCTATTGTATTGCTATATATTATCGGTTCCCAAGAACACTAGCGACGCCTGCGGCGGTGAGCACTACACTTCTGCGACCGATTGAAGGAACTGTTTGAGCGGGGAGTGTCGACTCCTTCTCTCTAGTCTCCTTGCTAGTCTCCATGGTCTAGGGGGAAGCCGCCAGAACCATCTGGCAACACTGGCCGAGGCTTGACAGTTCTCTTCGGCGTACTCTATTTATAAAGCACGTGTGTCACACGCTCCCGTACATTCATTGTGATTATGTTACTAATTGCGTACCGGCTAGACAAATCTCATCGCTATATCGCGTGAAAATTCGTCAATTCGCGGAACGAAAAATAATTCGTGCCTATTCGGCGCGCACGGTGGACCACCGCGGATCGTTCTCGCGTTGTTGGAATGCCCCGAGCTACACGGGAGATTATTCGCCATGTCAAAGTTGTTGAAAATTGACGGAAGCCTGGGTGAAGGCGTGAGTAGATGGACTCTTTATTTTTATTTTCCTTATTTTTCCTATGAAGTTACATGTTTATCGTTGCTTTATAATTTATTGCCTTCTATTATTATTTCTGCAGGACGATTTATTTTGTTTTCCTCAATATCTAAATTTGTATTCTTTACCATTTGATTATGTATTGTTATTTCTTTCTTTTATACGATCGCTGATTGCGAAAATGCCCAATTATTTTTCTATTTGGTGATTGTGCTCATCGACGAGTCGGCATAACCTTTACGGCGTGAAATTCAGGAAGCTGTAAAGAAAACAAAATTCCTATGAGAATATTGGAGCGGCAAGGTTAGGATTTTGGAAACAAGTAAAACGTAGTCTTGCCAATTTTGAGCTTTTTTTCATCTGCATATATTGATAAATCATGAAGTTATAATTATTCAAAGAATCCGCCGCCGTTGCGTCTGGAAACTGGACTCAACCGGAATGACAAAAATTAAAAAAATTATTTTTGTATAATTATAAAAATTGGCCATTGGTTGTTTTTTGAAATTTTGAAAATTACGATAGTGACAAGCTGTAGAAAAAAGCTCGATGAAAAAAAAACAACTTTACGCCTTTCTTATTAACAAATCGATCAACATATGAAATAGTAATCTGGTCATACGATAGAAAATGTTATAAACTACGCTCTTTCAGAATTCAAAGTAGACCGAACAAATATATTTTGAGACACAACTTGCACCGCTTCGTAAAACATAACATTGAAATTTTCCCGTTCAAATGCAAAGAAATATTTTTTTTTCAATTTTATCATTTTTTTTGCCATACTTGAGCTATTAAAATCACGCAAACATTTTTTAGGATCTCTAAATAGCGCTATGGGGTTGAAGTTTGCATAGTTGGAATGCAACAAAACTTCTTTATTTTTTTCATTTCTTCATTTTTGCTACTGTCCAAATGGTTTTTTCCGAGTATAGATTGTGGAACACCCTAGTAAGGATCTTTAATAATATTTTTCAGTGATTTTTGTATCCTGAATGGACCAAAGAAATTGGGCAATAGGAAAGAAATTATTTATTTTCGTTGCGTCCCAACGATGAAAACTTCAATGTCATATGGGCGATTTTCAACCTAAATCTACTAAATATAATACTCGATAATAATGAAAATAAGGAATTTTAAAAGTTTCCCAACGTTTTACCGATGATGCAAATTTCGACCCGCTTGTGAATTTTATTTATGTTCAAACGATAGAACTATATATGAGGGATTCTCCGTCAATTCAGCCACTTTTTTTTCGACCATCTCAGATCTGCCCCATAATTGGTTATATCAAAGTACTACTAAAAGGCATTCTATGTCAATTTTTTCAGATTTTTTAAATCCACATTTTAGAAAATACCGTTTTTTTCCAAATGAATATATCTCGGAAACTAGAAGTAACTGAGAAAAAATGTCTGTACATAAAAGTTGTAGTTTTGTGTTAGCTGATTTTTTACCAAAAAAGGGAGAAATTATTTTTTTATTCAAGAACAACCGTTTTTTTTTGGCTGAAAAAATTACAGTTTTCCAGTATGTCTGACGATATCGCAAAAAAATCGCCAGAGTGGCACGGAGCGAGGTTCCGGTATAAAAAAATTAATTTGTGCGGTTTCATTTTTTTTATCCTAGAACCTCGATCCCTGCAACTCTGGCCATTTTTTTGCGATATTGTCAGACATATTGGAAGACTCTGTAATTTTTTCAGCCAAAAAAACGGCCGTTTTTTAATGAAAAAATAACTTCCCCCTTTTTTGGTAAAAAAATCAGCGTTACCGGAACGTAAAAATTATTTCAAGTCGTCCGCTGGAAAGTTAACACAAAACTACAACTTTTATGTACAGACATTTTTTTTCAGTTACTTCTAGTTTCCGAGATATATTCATTTGGAAAAAAAACGGCATTTTCTAAAATGTTGGATTAAAAAATCTGAAAAAATTCACATAGAATGCCTTTCAGTAGTACTTTTATATAACCAATTATGGAGCAGATCTCAGATGGTCGAAAGAAAGTGGCTCAATTGACGGAGAATCCCCCTGTGTAGAATATTTTCCTAAAGTTTCAAAGCAAAATTCGAAAAACTTCAAACGTTACAACCCGTCGACGCTGTGCCTCACCGCTCGGATTCGGAGCGCGCGTCAACTTCAAACGCGTTTTTCTCAAAACTGCATTAGCGAAATTGGCGTGCAGGTTTACTCAAAAACTATTAAGCCAATTGAGTTGAAACTTGGTAGAAATATTGATAATATTGGGACCTTCTACTCGACGAGAATTGTTTTTGAAAAATTGGAAGAAAACTATTTTTTTAATCCACATTTTACAAAAATGTTGCGTGAAATGTTGATTTTTTTTTGTAATGCGTGTCGTTTGCTTAAATTTGCATTTTCTTCATTTTAATTACCGTCACATAGAAACTATACATGTTCTAACTGAAAAAATGTTTGAACTTTTTTGCAAATCAAAGTCTACGGGAATCCAGACTGCACGCCGATTCGCAACTCCCGCGGCAACCTTGCTGTAACACTCTGCCACAGCTCCATCATTTTGATGATTTATTAGTTTAACAAATTGTTTTGTATACCTATATATGCTATTGAATTATACCTAAAGTTTGATAATTGTAGAATAATTATTTCTTACTTTAAAAAATCCCTCAATATTGCTTATTTTATTCCCGTCTAAATGTATATCCCGCCTTAATGAATCATAAATAAATTTGATAAAGTTTATAAACCTTATTAAGTTCAATAATTATAAATGAACTTGTAAAGTTTATAAATAAACTTTTCATAATTTCATTATATCCCATCGATCACCTTATTATTACACTTCTCTTGATTCTAATCAGAATGAATCAGTTGACTATTAATTAACTGTTACCTCATTGATTTGTTATAAGTAGCTCTCCGCCAGCGGCTTTGGCTGCGTAGACTTGTGTCGAATGCTCCTTAATGAAATGTGCTCCAGAAATGTTTCATTAAAGAACACGTAGAATTGTGTTGAAGAGCATTAATACTAAGTTCCGAGTAAATCTGAGCAGATATTTCTTTCACCATACAAACTTTGCTACCCCCTTTTCCCCTTAAGTATTGAATTTCCAAAAACGCTGAAATTTCATTAATTGCGTCTAGGAGCAATACGAAGTTTCATGTAAACTTGACCCGATTTTTTAAACTTTCCCTACAAACTTTGCGACCCCCTTTCGTTTAGGGATTGAGTTTCGAAAAACGCTAAAATACGCTTTTTATTAATTGTGGCCAAGAGCTTTAATACTAAGTTCCAAGTAAATCTTGTGACCAGATTTTTTAAATTTTACATACAAACTTTGCCACCCTCTTTCTCCCCTTAGGGGTTGAATTTCTGAAAATGCTGAAATACGTGTTCCATTAATTGTGTCAAGAAGCACGAATACCAAATTTCAAGTAAAACCGACCATATTTTAAAAAATTTCCATACAAACTTTGCCCCTTTTGTCCCCTCATGGGTTGAATTTCGAAAAATCCCTTCTTAGTGGGTGCTTAGGTCACAAAAGCAACCTACTGTCGAAGTTTCATGTAATTAGCTTCAGCGGTTTTGGCTCGGCGTTGATGAATCAGTGATGACATGTTCTTTTATATGTATAGATTACACAATTTACTAAATTATTACACTAATTTACTAAATTACTAAAATTCATTTAACTGCACCGGGGCTCCGTGCAATTGGATAAAATTGTGCAAGCAATTTTATATTAACTAATCGCAATCGTCGATCGACAGGGTGGCCAGGTGTTGCGAATAGCCCTCAGCCTGAGTGCTCTTTACTCCATACCGGTGGAGATCGAGAACATTCGAGCTGGGCGTCCCAAGCCGGGCCTGGCTGCGCAGCATCTCAAAGGTAAATTACTTTGCTTACTTTTTACACTAGAATTTTTGCGTAGCGTTTACACTGAGAAAAAAAAATCATTGATCCAATATCATTGGTGTTATTGAATGAAATTTCGTTGATTCAATTGTAAAATTGTTGGTGTCAATAAAAATAAAAATAAAAATTTCTATTGAGTAAATAGGTTATTTTATTTTTTTTCACCATATCTGATATTGATTTCCAAGTACATTATTCGTTAAAATATCAATATTTTATTTTGATTGAAAAATATTAAGCAAATGTCTGAATTGGTTGAAAAATCATGCGAAAATAAAATTTGTTTCTTGCGCAAAGAATGGCTGAGGGATTTTCGTGGCTAAAATCTGCTGAAATAAATTTGAGAAAGTGAGAAAAAAAATTAATTTTCATTGCGCTTTAACGATGCAAACTTCAATTCCAAGTGGATGTTGGACGGACGTGACGGACTGACGTTGAGATAAGAATAATAAGAAGTCAGAACATGCCAATACTGGAAACTGGAACATAATTTGGTGATTTGGTCTCGCCGGTCCCAGGAGTCGAACTGGTCCAAGATCTCTGCGACGCCGAGGTGAAAGGTGCCTACGTAGGCTCGACCCGTCTGGAGTTCCGTCCGGGCCACCTCAGAGCAGACAAGAGAGAATTCAAGGCGGACACTCGCACAGCCGGCTGCGTCGGCCTCCTGGCCCAGGTTGCTCTTCCCGTTGCACTTTTTCTCCCCTGCTCGGGGGAGCCACCCGTCACCGTCGTCCTGCGAGGCGGCACCAACGTACCCATGGGACCCCACATCGAGTATCTCACCGAAGTCTTTCGGCCCCATCTCAACAAATTCGGCGGCGATTTCAACTTCACGGTGTTGAAAAGGTGAACCGTTACTTCAAATTAAGCCACTTTGAACATTTTTTTGGGAAAAAAACGAAAAAATGGACATTCAAGTTTGCATCGTTGGAACCCAACGAAAGTTCGGTAGCCCGATCTTTTTTTGGAAAATTTTTCAGGTACGAAAAACACTAGGGTTTTCTGAAAAGAATTTTCATATGAAATCCAAAGGCCAAGTTTACAGAAATCGGATGACGGAGAAAATCAAGGGGTAATGACACTTTGAAAGAGCGAAGTCAAGGGTCATTTTCTCCGATATATTTAAGGCCTTAGGCCACAGTAACGGGTATAAAATCGTGTGTGAATTTAACATTTTTTTGCGTATGAAAAAGTGATTCATTCGTAAAATTAATTACACATCTATTTAGTATGAATATCAAGCTGTTAGAAAATATATGAGGCGTTCCATACCATTTCGAACGGTCAAAAAGTTGTCCGCTCTCAGAAAAATTGAAATTTTGTCAAATTATTTAATGATATGAAGAAAAAAAAAGTGTAAATTTTTTCAAAATTTTTGGATCGCATTTTCTTGAGTTTTCCAAATTTTCAAAATACCGTTATATCTCGTGAGCATTTGATTTAACAGAAAAATGTTTAAGACACAAAAGTTGCAATTTTACATGAACTTTGTGAAAAAATTTTGTTTTGAATTTTTCGAGTTTAAAAAATGCCCATTTTCACGAAAATTATAAAAAAATATTTTTTTTCGGTCGGTATGACACTTTTGATTTTTCTCAAAAAAAATCCAGAAAATACTCTGAAGTGTGTGCAGTAACACCTATTTTTTTCAGAGTGGGTCGATTCGTTGTTCCAAAGCTGTGCTTTGTTTTATTATTATGAGATATTTTTTTTTTAGACACATCAATTATTATTAATAATTATTCTCTCCCAAAATTTTCTCACATTTTTCAGGTAATAAACATCCATAACAGTAATAATTTTTTTGAGCTTAATCATAAATTATCGGTAAGGTATACAAAGTTAACCTTGCCATACAAAGTAACATTCGTCGTCCAACATGAAAATTGTGATACAAAGTAACGTCGTCGTGCAATATGGACATATTATTCGTTGATGCCATCATCAAAATAATTACTCATGAATTAGTTTGTAACAAGGCACTCGAGAAACCACCAAGAAAATTCAAAGGAAGCATATGACTTCTCTGCTTGGCTCACACCGTGCAACCTAGTGTAAAAAACCAAAGCACACTGAGAACTCCGATAGTATTTTGGCATGGAGGGGGAATGTTGACAAACTGAAGGATGTAGAAGGCATTTGACCGCGCACATTACTTTGTATGACAATGTTTATATTGGGCGGTCAACGATAGTTTGTATCACATTTTCCATATTGCACGACGACGTTACTTTGTATCACAATTTTCATGTTGGACGACGAACGTTACTTTGCATGGCAAGGTTAACTTTGTATACCTTACCGATAATTTATGATTAAGCTCAAAAAAATTATTACTGTTATGAATGTTTATTACCTGAAAAATGTGAGAAGAATTTGGGAGAGAATCATTTTTAATAATAATTGATTTGTCTAAGAGAAATATCTCATAATAATAAAACAAAGCACAGCTTTGGAACAACGAATCGACCCACTCTGAAAAAAATAGGTGTTACTGTACACACGTCACAGTATTTTCTGGAATTTTTTGAGAAAAATCAAAAGTGATATACCGACCGAAAAAAATATTTTTGTATGATTCTGGTGAAAATGGGCATTGTTTAAACTCGAAAAATCCAAAACAAAATTTTTTCACAAAGTTCGTGTGAAATTGCAACTTTTTTGTCTTAAACATTTTTCTGTCAAATCAAATGCTCACGAGATATAACGGTATTTTGGAAATTTTGAAAAACTCGAGAAAATGCGATCCAAAAATTTTGAAAAAATTTACACTCTTTTGTTTCATATAATTAAATAATTTGACAATATTTAAATTTTTTTGAGCCTCATATATATTTTTTTTCAATGTACAAAATGGCCGACTATTAATATTTTCTTTTGTTATCTTTTTTTAAGCGCTCCGCGGCGTGACATTTAGCATCCACAATTTTTTACCTAGAACAAAAAACAAATATTCTCGTCAATCTCCATTAGAATACCTAGAGAAGTACGTACGAAATTAAAAAAATATTGTTTTATTCAAAAGTTGTAGGTATTTGAATTGAGTTGTAGGTATTTGAATGAATTTCCAGTGAAAAATTTCGTATAAAACTGCTCATAAAATGAAAAGTTTTCGATTAATCAGAAATTCCGTACGTACTTCTCTGCGAAATGCAATTAGGAACATGACTTTTAAATTTGAAGTAAATCGAGTGAAAATTGTTGAAGTTATTTGTCACGCCAATTGGAAAAAAGCTGTTTCGAGAAAAACGCGTTTACAGTTTTAGGTACTCTATGGCCGTGCCAGAGGTGGGCTTACGTTATACGCTCAAAGTCGGTGAAAAAAAAATGTCTTGCTATAAATCGAATAGTAACTTATTCTTATGTTAATAAAGCACTGTTCTAGCGAAAAAAAAAACAAAAATCGAATTTTTGATAATTCTACTATGGCCTTACCCGTTAAGGGGCCAGTCCACTTTGGAGCCACGAAGAAAGGTTATTTTCGCGATTTTTTTTGAGGATTTTATAAAAGATGTGAATATCAAAGTTGTTGGGCTTGATAAAGTCTTGAAATACATTTTTAAAAAATCGATTTTCGAAATTTTCAAAGTGGACTCGCCCCTTAAGTAAATTGGAGAAAATGACGCTTGATTTCGCTCCCACAAGGTGTAATAACACCCCTTAAGAAATAATAAAATGAAGCCTTTCGTTGAATTCCTACGACGCAAACTCCAAAATCGCAGAAAGAAGGACTTTCAGCGGCTCATTATCAATGACTTTTCCTCTCAGAGGATATTACCCCAAGGGAGGCGGCGAGGTCTGCTTGAAAATTAAACCCGTGAGAAATTTAAACGCCGTGGAAATGACGGCAGCTGGTGATCCGGTCGGCATATCCGGCTGGTCCTACGTCGCTGGATCGGTCAATATTAATGTGAGTGCACATACCGAGTGTCCCGTTACAAATGGATAATCCTGTAACCGTCGATAAGTCAGATAATCTCCAACTATATGCTGAAATTTTAATTTAGTAAAAGTCCCACGATTTTCGAGATTTTGGGCTCCATGTTATTAAAAAAAAAATCATCTTTTGGTTTTTCGCATGAAAAATATTCGTTCGTTTATTTCTTATAACTAAAACATTTTTTTTAGTAAAGTGCCCTCTTTCGGCTGGTGATTATCGGATGATTTCCCAATTTCACTCGAAAATTGAGTTGAACAAAAAATTCCGAAACAAATAGAATGCAACATTTAACCACCATGCGACCGGCGGCGAAAATCATTAGATGCGTCCAAGTTTTTTTTGAGGATATTTCGTAAACGAATCCAAATAGGTAATCAGATCGGAAAAAAATATTTTTTCTTCGAAATAATTTTAAAAAATTGAAGACTTTCATTTTTGATTGTATTCCCGAAAGGTGCAAAACCGAAAATTTTCATAAAAATACATTGCATTTGGACCATTTGTGACAAAGTTATGAGCATTAAAAAAACATCGAGGTTGCAGAGAAATTTATTTTTCAAAAACGAGTCGACAAAAAAATTCGAAACAAAATCAAGGAAGCTTTTTTTACAGGGTACAATGAAATTAAAAAATTTCAGCCGAATTGAAGGGTGGCAAGTCTAAAAGTGCCCGATTTGGTATGGAATACCCCATATGTTATTGTTAAAGTCCGTTCTCAGTGTAAACGCGTTTTACCTAGTAAAAACTAGTTATGACTGAACAACTGGAACTGTGACGTTACAACTAGTTTTTCCTAGTAAAAACTTGAATTTATTCATAAATAAATTTGAATGTTAGTCAAAATTGATTTTAACTTGTATGTTAGTTGGTTCACACTCTTCTCAATATCTCATGTAAATTGCTCGACAATGCCACTTTAAGTTAAAAATATCTATGGCGCGATTCTTGTGTACCTTGTTTATTATTATTTATCCACTTATTTACTAATTTATTCGTTATATATCGTTGATCAATTATTATCATTGTTAGTTATTGATTTATTTGTCATATGCTATGTATAAAACGTCCTTACGATCAAGGAAGCACACAGGATGGCCGAGGATGCCAAAAGGACGATATCCGAGCGACTTGCAGAGGCGAAAATTTACGCACCTCCGATTAACATCGAGGCTTATCGAGAGGACAGAGGAATGGCCCTGGGCAACGGCTCCGGAATAAAGTACATGAAATAATTATTTTTAAACATAATATAACAAAATATAATTGAGTCATATTTTTCAGTTTTATAAATATTCGTGCTAAAGATTTGATTACTTTTTATAACATATTTTTAATGAATTTTATACAATTTGTTTATCTGAATAGTATAATATTCATACAACATATAGTAATAAACCATACACACACACGCACACACATATATATATATATATACACACCAGGCAAAAAAATTAAAGGATATTGAAAAAGTCCGCCAATTTTAGGGTCATTTTCCAATAGCTGTAACTCTGTGAATTCCAACAACTCCAATCGCTCGTCGTATCATGAAAAACGTTCAGGGCTATAAAAAAAAATCTAACAATTTTTTTTCGATTTTTTTCAATTAATTTTTTTTTTTTCATTAAACAAAAATTTGTTCCCGTTGTTCAACAATCAACATTTTTTAGCACCGGAAATTCGGATCAGTGGCAAAAAAATTGTGATTCTCAAAAGACGAATAAAAGGTGGTAGATTTAGCCTTTAATCGATTTTTGGCAAAAACCACAATTTCGATCATTCGGAGCACAATGAAAAAAAAATCGCAGGGGTTTAAACTTTCGAGGCCTTTTTTAGGATACTTTGAGGTCATAAAAAAACCGATTTTTTTTTCATCTATTCGACATTGGCAAAATAATCCTTAGTTAAAAGAATATTCGTAAATATGCCATTTTTCACGTTTTTTAAAGTCCATTATCCCGCATAAAAAAAATCTTGATAAAAAAATTATAAAAGCATCTTATAGAGAACACGTCAAAGTTTCCAAAACCCTCTGTTTTTTTTCTGTGCGACCATTAGTCTCCGAGTAATCAGTCATCAAAGTCAAAAGTGTCATTTTTGCTTTGAACATCGATAACTCAGCGAGAAAAAATCGTACAGAGCTCTCCCACCGCTCAAATTAAAGGGGAAGAATCCAGCTAGACGATCCTTTTAATCCGATCATTTAAAAAAATTTATCAAAGTCCGTGCAGACTGTGAAAGATAAGCAAAAATTGAGAATTTTTTTTACTTTGTTTTTTTGATGGCTACTAAAAATTGGCTGATGCGAAAAATGTTTGAGCTCAAGATCTCAAAACGAGAGATTCACACCTTCAATTTGCTTTTTTTTCATTTTGCTGTACGACCATTTTTCGAGGAGTTACAGCTATTTGCAAATGACTCTAAAATTGGCGGACTTTTTCAATATCCTTTAATTCTTTTGCGTGTGTATATATATATATATATATATATATATATATATATATATATATATATATATATATATATATATATATATATACACACACATACATACATACATACATATATATGTATGTATGTATGTATGTGTGTATGAATAAATTATCGAGAAAATAATTACTTTGGATTCTGTAAAACGTTTTATTCAACGGGTCTGCAAGGACAAAAAACAGAGCGATTTTCAATATTTTTTTCTGATGAGTGTTATTGCTATAACAAGGTCGCAATTTTACACACAACTGATACATAGCCTAGTCAGGTTTGAGTTATTTTTTCGTCCAAAAATATTGATAAACCATAAAGTTATTATTATTTATATGAAATATGATCTAACGCGAAAAAAAAGTTCACTGTCAATAATAAAACTTTCGTATGAGCGGATTTGGAGTTCCGAAAATTACGAAAATGGCAAGCTGTAGAAAAAGTTCGATTTTCGATTGAAAAACAACTTTAGTTATTTGTTACTAACAAATGGAAAATCATATAAAAAAATCTTTCGGTCGTACGACAGAAAGTGTTATAAACTTCGCTCTTTCCGAATTCAGAGTAAATCGGACGAATAGATTTTCAGCTACGACTTACTCCGCTTCGAGAAAAATGCAAAAGAAAAAAGGGTGAATCGCAGCGGGGCGGTTTGCAAGAAAGTTGCAGAAATTGCAACAATCGTCGTAACTCGGACAATTTTCGCAATCTTCACCAAAATCTTTGGTGTGAATGAAAAATGACACTTTAGGCTATAAGAGAATGCGATGAAAAAATCATATTTTTGAAATTTGACGCCTACTTAGGCCTCTGGAGTCGCTCATTGTATCATTGATGTTTACGAATATTTAAAATATGCGAAGAAAACATATATCGCTCATCCACAAAAAACTGTCATAACACAAAAATGCTGTTTTGCGAAAAACGCATTCGTAAATTAGCCTATAATGATTTTATTTATTGTAAAATTTATTAACCTTTTTCAGGGTTATAAATAATATGTAGCCAATCGCAATAAAAAATCGATTACGGATTTTTCTGTGTTATGACAGTTTTTAGAGGATGAGTGATATGCACTCGGCCTACGATATATCAGGACGTTGAATAAGTTCTCGCTGTTCTCCAACAGATGGCGTTACCAGAACTGCGTGCGTGTATTTTGAGGTAGTCCTATCGCTCCACACTAGTCATACCACTGTTCATACTTGAGACTTGTACCATTTTCACGAAAGAAAACAGCGAAAACTTATTCAACATCCCAATGTGTATCCGTGTATGTATATGTGATAAAATAACATTCCATTGCACGAACACACTTCTATAAATATTTATGAACCACTAGCATAGTTTGCCAAACGAGCGGTGGTTCGATCTTCGGAGGTTCCGGTTTGAGTTCGAACCGACGGGACGGCCAAGCATCAACGCCCCCAGGCGTCGAAGCTGCCGATCAAATTCTCCGCCCTCTGATCGCCGGAAGTTGCGTCGACGAGCACATACAGGATCAGGTTTGTTGCCTTTCGAATTCATGCAGAAGGCTCGAGTATTTCGCTCATCAATGACTATTAGGAACTAGGAAGGGTTGAAGTTCCAAAAATGGCTTGCGTTCAACTGTTCGTAACGTGTTCCACACATAACCTCCACGCTTGTACCTCATATTGAAACAAAAATATTCGTACTTTTCAAATAAACAATACGTTTTATCGATAAATTAAAATGTCAAGTCATTTTGAGACACTCTGCAAAACGTTACAACGCCAATTTTTCGAATTCCAAGGCTCCCTACTTTCTCTGAAGCGGGTGGGGGTCAAAATGTCGAATGACCAAATATAGAACGACAAGGATTTCGAAACGACGGAATTATGAACTCTCAAAATAGCGAAAGTTAAATTATTAGTCGAATACCTTAATGGGGAACATGGCATGGCTGCCTGACCCGACTGACCACTAACGCCATCTGCCATCTTCATTCTGAAGCGCAAGTAGTATTGCTCGATCCCAAGTTTTCGCCATCCGGACCGTTCGCCATTTTGGCCCATCGCTATTTTAACTGACCGACTTTTTGGTCCTTCGCTTTAATGAATTCGAAATTGTAAACTCGTAATATTTACAATTCGACGACTTGACGTCCCGAATTGTTTGGTGTAGGGTAGCGTGGTCCGAAACCGACCGCCTAACCAGCAAAGGCAATAAAAGTGCATCAAATTAATTTTATTGTTCAAACGAAATTTTGATTCTTTAGAGGGAACGTTGTTCTAAGTTTTGAGCAGCTTGACGAGGTTTTCGGGTACCGTTTGTTTAAGATACCGAGGCCGTAATGAAAGTCTGCATATTGGTCGTTGTCAAAAATCGTGGTCCGAAACCGACCTCCCCATCGTCCGAACCCGACCCCCTACTTTTTTACAGCCAATCAAGGGAAAAGGCACAATTTCGAATTTATTTTGCAACTTGTTAGCAAAACAATACGATCTGGGAATAATTTTCAAATTTATTTTAGAACATTTCAAGGCCTTTTTTAGGAAATACAATTGAATGAATGCATTGATCACAATTTTACTCGCTTAATGCAAAAATTACAATTTCAATCGCTGTCTGTGCCGTCTTCTGCCTCACAATAACTGCGAATAGCCGACGGACGAGTCCTAATGCCATGGCAGCAAGTGCTCGCCGCAGAATTGCCGGATCTCGTTTTGGCTTTAGACGTTCGAACGATCGCCCCATTTCTAAAACAACTATGTGTAATTACCGTCAGAAGTCATTAAATCACAGTTTCGCTATCAAAAACACGCTGGAAAATCTTTAGTGCGCAAAAACGTAGGGGTCGGTTTCGGGCCACCCATTGGCGGTCGGTTTAGGACCACCGCGACTTTTTTCAAACAATGACTCGCCGTTTACTCACAACGATGCAAGTGATCTAAATTTATTAGTGCGTGTTCAAGTCTAGGCCATAAGCAACCAAAACAACCTACCTTTGGATTTTTCAAGAAAAAATAAAACATTTCAAACTGCAGTTCCGTGCAGTTCAAAAATGAACTTTCGCTTTGTGGAAACACAACGCGACGCAAACCCATTGAATGAAATGAGAGAAAAAGATGGCTGTCTACCTTCAAATTGTCGGTGTTGTGAGAGCTTTCAAATGCCACCACCGACAATTCCGGTTGCAGTACAAGTACTGAGAAACATGGAGAGATCGGTACGGGACCACCGGTCGATTTCGCACCACGCTACCCTATATATACAGGCGAATCGATGTTATATCTCTCATCATTCTGTTAAATCTGATATTTGTTTTCGCTATACATCAACTTCAAGATTTTTGTATTCACAATTTCGATTAACTATTTTACATTTATTCGAAATTTCGGTCCTTCCGAATATTGATCGTTCGAATTTCCGATCCCCAGCCTTCTGAAGCGTTGCGCCGATCTCGACGCTGTTGGCAATGAAAAAATATATATACATTTCACCACGACAGATCGTACTGCTGATGGCACTGGCCAGAGGGCGCTCCCGGATCGTGTTGGGCCGTGGTAAACTCACGCAGCACACGGAGACGGCGATCAAAATAGCGGAGATCATGCTCGCCAGTCGGGGACTCCGATTTGCGCTCTCTCAATCAGAGGCGGAAGGTTGTCCGTCTTTTCTCGAGTGCGAGGGATGCGGCCTCGTTAATGAGACGACAAAGGAATCTTCGTGAATTTCACCTACGACGGACACTTTGGATTTTGATTTTGTGTTTTTTGGTCGCTAGTCACCGAGTCTTCTCTCTCTCTCTCTCTCTCTCTCTCTCTCTCTCTCTCTCTCTCTCTCTCCTCTGACGCGTTCCAGGGAGAATCCATTGGCTCGGCTATTCCGAATCCATTCCGCCGACAATTCCACTTCCATCTTCATCATCACCATCATCATTGCAATTCACGCGATACTCGCACTTTACGAATAAATTTGCCACAAATTGAACATCCTTTTTTGTTTTTCTGACCACGCGGATGATCTCGCGTCCAGCTCCTCGTTCGGATTCGGGAACTCGAATAATCGTCGGTCGCACCATCGACGCGCGATTATTCTTGCTTCGGTCGGAAAAATGGCGCCATTGCTCGCAAGAATTCCTTCTGGAATTCCTCACAGGAAAATCTACTGACCGAGGCTCTGAAACAAACGAAACGCGAACTTAAGGCGGAATATACATTCACAACGATAAAAAAATCGACTTTTTTTCTTTAAGGGGCCAGTCCACTGAAAATTTCAAAAAATCGAAAGCGAGCAAGACTCGAAGAAATCGACGATGATGAGCAATCGGAAGGGATTTTGTACGGTGCAGGAATTGCCGATTGAGTTTAGGTAAGAGTTTTTCATAGTATAAACTTCAAACGCGTTTTTCTCGAAACAACGTTTTCAAAATCTAGCTCCATCGTATCTCTGAAACTAATAAACCGATTCTCTTGAAATTTGAGCCACATATTGTAAACATGATTCGCAACAAGATGACCCTCGATGGTTTTAAAATTTTGATTTTTACTCTTTTTTTGCGAAAAACTGCGAAAAAACGCGTTTTTTTACTTTTTTCGTTTTTCATCTGCCATTTTTTTATTTTTTGATAAAACTTCATATCCGAGGGTCATTTTGTAGCTAGTGTCATACTGAATCTAATCGACTTTGATTTTTTTTATTTTAGACAAGCCGTTGCCGAGTTGTGATGGAGCTACTTAGCCCACCTATTTTTGAGGCGTTACGTTAAACTATAGTTTTTGTACTTAAAAATGAATAAAAATGAATAAAAATATTTTTTAAATGTATTTCAAGACTTTATTTACCAAGCGCAACAACTTTTATATTCGTGTCTTTTATGAAATCCGCAAAAAAAAATCGCGAAAATAGCGTTTTTTTCGTGGCTCCGAAGTGGACTGGCCCCCTAAACGATAGAACTATATACGGAGAATATTTTCCCAGAGTTTCAGCGTGAAAAAATAAACACTTTTTTGCGATTTTTTTTCATCTATATGGATAGAGTAAATTTATTGAAACCTTTTGTACATTGTTAAGTGTCATATCGAGAACATTCCGTGAAATTTGTACGCGAAAATATCCACGAACAAGCCGGTGCCGCGTTTTTACCGAAACCACTTTTTCAAAGTCCGTGTTCACTGCCATTTGAAAACTACATGACCGATTGATTTCAAACTTGGTACACACTTTCTACATATAAAATACCTCCCCCCAATGGTTAGTTTGAGATTTTTTTACATTGAGGGGGTTTTCCACCCCCAAAATGGCGGAATTTTTCGTGAAAAATAGCACTTTTCACTTTACATGACCTCCAAAAATTTGGAAATGAAGAAAAAAAATTATCAAAGACCGTTGGGGGGAGGATTTGATGATACTTTGACTAAATTTTAATGGTACTTGATTTCAGATAATTTCTAACTGAGATACAGTGAACACCGCAAATCGTGTTTTTCCAAAGGCGTTCTTGGAAAAGCTTTGTCACCGGCTTGTTTGTGGATATTTTCGCGTACAAATTTCACGGAATGTTCTTGAAACGACACTTAACAATGTACAAAAGGTTTCGATAAATTTACTCTATCCATATAAATGAAAAAAATTCGCAAAAAAGTGTTTTTTTTTCACGCTGAAACCCCTACCCTTCCCATAAGGTCTCACACTTTCGACTTTACGGAAAAATTGATTTTATATTAACAATGCCGTTTTATTCAATCTTCGGAAATAGATTCTTTCTGTCATTTTTTCCCGGAGACTTGAGGAGTTTCGGGACCGTTCCTTGGCTGCGAGGATGGGGATAAAGATGCGACAAGTTTTCGGCCGAATGCCAAACTCTTGCGAATAAAATTTCATGTATAAATTAATTATCGTTCGGTAATTTTAGAAAAAGTTTATGTTGGTGCTAAATTCAACTATTTTTTATCTCTGGTGTTTTGAGGCAAAACAATTTCAAAATATTCGTAGACTCAGTATAGTCTAACCAATAACATATATTTGAATATTTTTCGTCTTGGATTGTGGCCAACGCTCCAACCTTCCAAAATTTCTAAGTTGACCTTCATATGATCTTGACAGTTATATCCAAAGTCAAATTGACATTCTAATATTTTACCCCTCTTGAAACGAAACAACTTTTACGCGAAATATTTTTCATTTTAATCCGTACTTTCTGAGGTACGAGCTTGGAACACTTTGTCCGAGACACCCCGTATCCACCCACGCAGTACTGATTAGACGTCAATGCGAATCACATCATCCGGAGGTGATGAGAGTTTTTTTTTATTACCTTGCGGCGTGCCTGATCACGTTTCGGTCGTCCGGATGCATATTTATCACATGAGCCAACACTCTACCGTACTCCTCCGCATCGTCGGCCAGAAATCCCGTTTGGCTGCTGGACTGCGTTTCAATTATGTCCGCCCTGAACAGGAAAAGATTGTGCTCGGTCAGCGTAAATAATAAAGTTCTTTCGTTTTTAAGTTATGTTATATATATATATTATTATATATATTAAGTTATATATATATATATATATATATATATATATATATATATATATTAGGGTGGCCGTTATTTTGGCGTTGGTAAAAAAAATTTAACGTCTAGCAAAAAAACTAATCAAGACATGAAAAAAAAAAATCTGTAAAATTTGGACGCGCTGGGATAATGAGAACACGTGCCACCTAGCAGTTTAATTTTTAAAAATACATGCATTTTTTTAATGGCTGCCCTAAAATATTCATTAGTCTCATAATATTAATTAAAAAATCTGGAATTGGGTACATTGATTATACATATTAAGAGGTAAAAAATATATTATT
This sequence comes from Ophion slaviceki, assembly GCA_944452715.1. Lineage (NCBI taxonomy): Eukaryota > Metazoa > Arthropoda > Insecta > Hymenoptera > Ichneumonidae > Ophion > Ophion slaviceki. Next base: position 62,723,930 of record OX101785.1, on the reverse strand, counting down.
TACTGATTTTATTCCATCAATTATGTACAGTCGTGAGTAGATTGAAAAATTAATAGAAAATTTGAACACGGACGTGGTGGTTTGGCCACATTCTGGCGGGAAATCGAAGCAGTGAATTAATTATCGGAGCTGATTTTTTATGCAAATAATAATATAATAATCGTGTATTGAATGCTTCAAAATGATATTTTTTTCTTGAGCCTGCGAGAAGATTTTCCAACTGTAGTGGCGATAATACAAAATATAGTGCAGACAAATAGTTCGAAATTTGGTCGTGGCGCTTCGTCCGCTTATTTTTACGATTATTATTTTTGCGATTATTTTATCACCTCAAAAAAAAAAAAAATTTCAATGCATGGATGGATGGATGGATGGATGGATGGATGGATGGATTGGTGGATAGATGGATGGATGGATAAATGGATATTCGCATATACCTGTTTTTTATTACCCGAAATGTCTGATTACATGTTCAATGCCACGAGATAGCTGCACTTTGTGTAAAAGCTGTAGATGTTCATTTTATTTTTTGTATGTTTTTCCATAAGATGTATGTAATATGTTAATTGGGTGTCATCGTCGAGGAAAAATGCGTCTGCAACGTACCTGGGGCCGCCGGACGCGTGGGCAACCATGACCAAACCAGCGGCCATGCACTCGACGACGCTGATTCCAAAGTGTTCGTTCCACATTGCGTGAAGACCAATAGTGCCCATTTGTAGTTCATCTACGAGCTCCGGATACGGTATATTCAGTTTAAATTCAACGTTGTCCTCGAGAGCGAGATGCTTAGCAAAGTCTTGCATGTCTTTGACGCGTGCCTCGTCCTCGGCGTTGCGACACGAGCCAATCAGGATCAACCGTACCTGAAGAATAAATTCCCTCCTAATCGTTGCTGCAAATGAATTACATCAACGATGTTTGCCCGCGAGTGTTACCGACGTTTTCCCAAATGTCCTCGCGCAAGATCGAGCGGAGTTCGTACATGGCGCGAAGCATCAGCGGATGGCCCTTCTCGGGCCTGAACTGAGCGACCGAGACGATTCTGATTATCGGGCCCTTCTGGTCGTCCTCGAGGAGGGGCAACTTCGTCAAGTGCTCCACGTCGCACGGCGGATAAACCCGATGAGTCTTCAGCGGACATTTCCATATGGCGTTTATGTGATCCTCCGTCCAGGAAGAATTCACCATAACGGCCTCGGCGCATCTGCCCGCACAGCCGTACATCTGCGGGGGCAAACAACAGTCGTCAGCTGAATCGCGTCCTTTGATGTCTTTTTACAAGATTTTATTTAAGGCGGGATATACATTTAGACAGAAAGAAAATAAGCAATGGTGAGGGATTTTTTAAAGTAAGAAATAATTATTCTACAATTATCGAACTTTAGGTATACTTCAATACTATATTTAAGTATACGAAACAATTTTTTTAAATTAATTCGTCGTCAAAATGGCGATGCTGTGGCAGGGTGTTGCAGCAAGGTCGCCGCGGGAGTTGCGAATCGGCGTGCAGTCTAGCCTCCCGTAGACTTTGATTTGCAAAAAAGTTCAAACATTTTTTCAGTTAGAACATGTATAGTTTCTATGTGACGGTAATTAAAATGAAGAAAATGCAAAATTGAGAAAATGGCACGCATTTACAAAAAAAAATCAACATTTCACGCAACATTTCTGTAAAATGTGGATTAAAGAAGTCGTTTTTTTTTCCAATTTTTCAAAAACAATTTTCGTCAAGTAGAAGGTACCAATATTATCAATATTTCTACCGAGTTTCAACTCAATCGGCTTAATAGTTTTTGAGTAATCCTGCACGCCAATTTCGATAATGCAGTTTTGAGAAAAACGCGCTTGAAATTCACGCCCGCTCCGAATCCAAGCGGTGAGGCACAGCGTTGACGGGCTGTAACGTTTGAAGTTTTTCGAATTTCGCTTTGAAACGTTGGGAAAATATTCTACATATATAGTTCTATCGTTTAAAGAAAAAAAAGACATCGATTTTTTTATCGTTGTAAATGTATATGCCGCCTTAAGGGAGCGTGACAGTGTGAAAATTTCAGAAAATCGATTTTTTGTTGCATTATCCGATAGTATAGACGGTTATAAACATGCTGTTCATATAGGTACATAAATGTAAGTAGACGGTTATATGAAAATTCCGCACTCGAAACTTTAAGGAGGTACGGTGATGACCATGCTAGTAAACTTAGAGTCTATTTCACGCCGCAATACCGTCACGTTTTAGATGTATGTAAATGGCCTATTTTTCGAGAAATATTTTTTAAGTATTGAATTTGGAGTTTTCTATTATTTTTATAATATGGAAACAACCTTAATAATCAACTACTCGACTTCAGTAGTACGCCATATCGTTGACGTTTAGCATCGTCGCGTTTTCGGTGGCTGTCATCGGTTCCACGCGCCCGGCTTATTATTTTTTGTAGCCGGTTAACATGGAGAATGAAAATACTGTGGAAGTTTATCAAAAGAGTAACGGGATTGTACCTGAAGTCCAGTTTAGAGACAAATGTAGATTCTGGCAGACAAGAATTAGAAAATGAAAAGATAATATTGCGATTGCAAATAAAAAACGTCGCGTTGAAGTTAACCTCAATGTCCAATGTCCAATCTGTCCAAAGCCAAAACATATTTCATCGATTGTTATGTTATTTTTCCCTTTCCCAATTTTCACAATATTTGCAGGTATAAAAAGGAACGTTTATTTTATGTGACGTTTCTCCCATGCTGAATTTATATATAGATGCGTTGTATAGGTACATGTCGCCAGAAAAATTGAGATGCCTTTGCTGTACGTAAAAGAACGTCAAGTAAATATCGACGAAAGGCCCTTTATAATCCATTAAAAAATGTACGGCTTCGCACAATCATATTTTTAATTCGCGTTGAAAATATCCGATAGACGAATCAAATTTGCGCGGGTATCCGGCGTTGCCACACGTCGAGCAAGATGGCTGCCGTTACGTCACGAGAAGTCTCGCTCTCCGAAAACTTCGGTTTTAGCGACTTTATTTCTAAATTTATTGCTTATTTCTGCGGTGAGCTTTCCAATTCAAGGTGCCTTATCGATCACAAAGATTCAACGAACGCAACCATCAGTTTTTTTTACGTGTTTCTTGGCTCCAAGTAGCACAAAAAAATCGATATATGAGAGGACAGGCACATTTTGTCGTCTACGTGTGACTAATTCACCAACTTTAACAATTAATAACTCGGAAAGTGTACGGTAAATCTCGTAGAAACTCCGCATACGCATGTAAGAAGGTCTCGACAATGCTATAAAAAAAATCGGGCTTTTATCTTGAACTCGCTCCAATCACCGTATCTCCTTAAACGCGTTTTTCTCGAAATGTCGTTTTTCAAAACGGTGCACACTCTCGAAGGATGAGTTTTCAAGCTTTCCGTTTCCAATTTTGACACAACATTCTTCGCGCCATTCTTTATCTTGCTATGGAAACTTTTTTTTAATCTTCGTTTTTTTAACGAAAAACTGTCGAAAACATGGGTTAAATTCGAGATTTTTTGCCAAACCACCGCCATCTTGTCTATATTGGTTTTAAAAACCTTCATTATCTTGTAATATATCTTATTACTTACTTATTAATATAACTTATTAGTAGAACCAATTAAGGACTTAAAAGTAGAAAATAACTTATATGTAAAAAAATATAAAAAAAAACAAGCTATTATTTAATGTGCTAAGTAGAAAATAATTTTTCTCACGTAGTAACCTATATGTGACTATGAATAAAAGCTCGGGGCGCTCAAAATTTAGACATATAATCTTTAATTTACATAAATCCGTTAACATATCAACTGTATTTAATTGACTGTAAAACAACCTTAGTTTTCTTAAATAAAAATCCCGAAACGGAGTATAAACGTGTTATAATGATTTCTGTCACTATTGTGCCAAATGAAATACGGTTGATAAAACTGAATTGATCAAATTTGTTAAACGTTTAAAAAGTTGAGCGCCCCAAGCTTTCATTTATAGTCACATATAGGTGACTTGGTAAAAAAATTATTTTCTTCTTTCCAGTGCATTAAACAAAGCCTTATTTTTTAAAAATATTTTTTACATATAAATTTTCCAGCCAAGTATGAGTCTAGTCACCAGAGCGAAGAGCTTGTAGTAGAGTATTTTGAAGGCCGAGAGAAAGGGATTTCTCGCGATGACTCGATTATTGTTGTGCGATATGACCCTCTTGTACACGTGCCTCAGCATGTCGGTCGATATCGTCGGATAATGCGTGTACGTTCCTACCCTGCAGCCACCGACGTACCGGAAGAGCGGATACGTGAACGAATAGCCCATCGTGTCGATGTAGACGTCTGAAATTCGATCGTCTTGCTTCGTTGACATTCCCCTCGAACGATATACGCGAAGTAGAGAAAAAGCCGCGGAGGAAAGATACACCGGGTGGCCCATTTCAATTCGTCCAAATATCTCGGAGCGTACGAACGACGGGGTAAAACGACTCGAACGAAAGTTGTAGGGTTTCGAGGCGAGCCCAATGTGGCCGACTTGGATAACTCTCAGGTGCCCCGTTTCAAGGTCATTTCAAGGTCAACTTCGTTTTTTCAATGGAAACATATGTTTTGCGATGCGGCATATTACCTTGCGTGAAAAGGCGAAAAACTTTTGTAGGGAAGCTTTTCCTACTGGACGATTATGTTCCGAGATATGGGGCGTTTTAATTGTTGGGGGAATTGTGATAAAAAACCTTCCGGACAAAATGAACTTGTTTTTTTTTTTACAAAGAATGCCGCTCTGAGAAACACAGGTTTCCTTTTCTTTTCAGTTGACCTTGAAGCCACCTTGAAAACGTCTTTTTCGGCTGTTTTGTCGGTGGTATTAATTTATCAGCTATTATTTTTTAACATTTTTTAATTCAAGGCGGGATATTTATTTTTCAAACGATGAGAACCGATTCGTCACCTGGTTGGAGAGCATTGAGGGCTTCGATCCCGAGCCAAATTGAGCCGAGACTTTGACCCAATAGCGTGAAGTGAGGATACATGTTGGCCTCCACCCATTTCCTCTTGTGCAAGTATACGAACTCGACCGTCGGCTGGATCTTGATGTTGAACACTCTCTGCGCTCGTCTCATTATTTCCTCCGGGTCTACTTCAAGATCGCCGGTATACACGACTATGTGAATGTTCGAGTGCCTGGCGAACAATTGTTTTACGGTAATGAGAATTTGTTAGGGTTTGTTGTATCTGTTACATTTGATTAATGGTAAAAATTGTGATAAGTTCCGATCGATTGTTTGAATAATGATTATAGTTATTGTAGGACTTGTTCAATAATAACGATAATCGTTATGAAATTCGATTGATGATGAATATGCTAATACTAGGTGCGCGACTAAGTTTCCGGGTTTTTTTGACCAACAAAAAATCGAAAATTTCAAGACAAATACAAAAAATGGTTCGTTAGAAGTATTATCCCTCGCTATTTACGCATTTTTGCCATCTCTCTGGCAATACATAAATATCGCGACGATAAAAAGACGCGTCTTTGGACATTGGTCCAACCAATTTTGTACTGCATCGTAATTGGCCAAGTGTAGCCCACCCAAGCCACGCGCCATCGACCGGAACAAGTGATAGTCTGAAGGGGCCAGGTCTGGCGAATACGGCGGGTGCGGTAGCAGATCCCATTTCAGTGTTTTCACGGTGTCCTGGACGATGGAACTGCGATGGCACGGAGCGTTGTCGTGCTGCAATATCACACGTTCGTGTCTCGTGTCCCATTCTGGCCGTTTTTCGAGCAATGCGTCGTTCAAATTGATCAGTTGTTGTCGGTAGCGATGCCCATTGACAGTTTCGCCCGGTTTCAGCAGCTCATAGTACACGATTCCTTTCTGGTCCCACCAAACGCAGAGCATTGTCTTTTTTCCGAAGCGATTTGGCCGTGCCGTCGATGTTGACGCTTCGCCGAGTGAAAGCCACGATTTTCTGCCTTTGGGATTCTCGAAATATATCCATTTTTCATCGCCAGTAACAATTCGATGCAGGAAACTCTTTCTGTTCTGCCGCAAAAGCAACATTTCGGAAGTGGCTCTTCGATTTTCCATTTGTCTCTCAATCAACTCACGCGGCACCCACTTTCCTTATGAATTATTCCCATGGCGTGCAAACGTTTCGAAATACATTGCCGAGTCACATTTAATGCCTCGGCAAGTTGATCTTCTGTTTGAGTGTCATCTTCATCCAATAACGCTTGCAGATCGGCGTCCGCAAATGTTTGCGGTCTTCCCGAGCGCTCCTTGTCCCCAGTCTCGAAAGCGCCACTTCTGAACCGCCTGAACCAATCTTCACACGTTGTTTTCGATGGTATATGTTCGCCGTAGGCCTTCTCAAGTGACCGACGTGCTTCAGCTGCTGTTTTTTTAGGTTGAAGCAGAGAAGCAACGCTTCCCGCAAATGCTGTTTATTTGGCACAAACTGTGACATCTTCGACGTTAGAAAAAAGGTCGTTGCGTTGCGATATTCGTTTATATTACGACTGGGTATTCTTAACAGATGTCCGAGCTATAAAGACACTCAATTTCAGACCTGTATGCCGACTACGTGTGTCGCTAGCGCCATCCATGTGTGAAACCCGGGAACTTAGTTGCACACTTAGTATAATAATGTGTTAGGTGTCCAACTTTGCTTGCGCCGTTTCTTGATAAGTGGCTACAGCGGTAAGTGCTGGTCGAAATAGGAAGATGAAAAAAGGTCGTACACCTAATAATTACAGTGGTTATAGAATTCGATAAATAATTACGACACGCGTTCTTTCGTGCCTCCGCTATCGGAAAATACGCGATTCTCACTCTTTCTGCAAAGCGGAGATCGCTTCCCACAGCACCCTCTCGCCGCCTCCCCCGGCGTTGCAGTAAGGATGAAAGAAAGCGACGACGCTCTCTTTCCCAGTCCTCTGCGCCCTTCTCTTGGCAAATCGGCGCCGCCAGTATACGATCAACGCGGGCAGAATTATCAAGATGCCCAAAATCTTGCACGTGATCAGAAAGAGGAGCAACTTGATGGCCGCCATTAGCGTGCCGCTGGAAAAAAAATCTCGTCAGCCTGCGCTGCACCCTCGTTACGATTTTTCTAACCTAATTTTCTACCGCGCGTTTAAATTCGAAATCGAATGCGTCGGTTCTCGATGTAAAAAGATCGGGAACGAAAAATAACGGCGCCGCGCGTTTTTTCGCCGGAAATGGCGCGTTGGAGTAAAAATACGTCGGTGAACCATATGCCGGGTATAACCTCATTTCGGTGCGTTTTCTTTAATAATTTCGATTCGTGCTTACGCGAGGCAGCAAAAATTCCACATTTTCCGGAGAATCCGCGATACGGGATGCCCACTCGAAGTAAAACGTCAACGTGGAAGATGTTTGGAAAAACACAAGATCGAATTTCGATATGGTTTCGGGATTTTACGGCTCGAAGTTAGGTTATGAGTGAAATTGGGAAGGGCTGCGACGTCGCGATCGATCGAACAATGGGGAGGAATTTTTTCAACGATTTTCGTACTTTAACATTTTCATATTCAATATTTGAAGGTTTGTGTACGATTGTCGGAAAACAGACTGTGGATGGCGTCAGCTGACATCAAGCTGAGCGATCGGGACGCCACGTGGACCTGGCAGAATTTACCGGCGAATTATTCTACTGGAGCCACGGTCTTACATACAGGTCTTGCAACGAAGATAAATTTTCGTGGTGGGGGTAGGCACGCTTATCGGCTTTACTTTTCGATTCACTAGGCGCCGCTACGCGTCGCTACTAGCAAGGGGAAGCAGTTTCCCCCTTACCTCTTGCCGGCGAATGGACCGAAGGTGTTTACGTACGTTTTTGCGGCGCGATTGTCGAAATAACCTTTATTTGCGACCATATACCAGAAGGTTCTACGCGATTTACCGTGATACATTTTTTATCGTGTTTTTACGCATAAGTGTGAATTTTTTGTCGTAGCGTTTGCGAAAAAAATTGGAAATGGCTAAGGGTTGCGCGGTCGCAATTGTAAAACGGGGTACAAAAATTGTAAGCAGAAATGCTTCGTGTTTCGCGTGCCCAGAAACATTGAACGATACAAAAAATGGCTCGATGCTATTCCGGGACTGAAAGAGTCTCAGTACGTGTGCGAAAAACATTTCGAAGAACGATGTATTGTGAGACATTGGAGAAAAAAGGATGTGAATGGTCGTAATATGTGCTGGTATAAATTAATGTATTCAAAAAGTTGTCAGTTTTTTTTCGATGAATGTAGTCATCTTTTTTTTAATCAACACATTTTTTTTGGTTTCGTATATTGTGCAGTTTACATGCAGTGTAAGACACGGTCTTACGTACAGGCCTGACAACGGCGCTAGTGGGGGTAGGCACCCTTAGCGGTTTTGTTTTTTATTCCGATTTCTGCCGCTTGGTGCGTGACGACAAGGGGAAGTAGTGGTGCGACGAAGAGAGAAATTGCTCTTCTGTCCTTTTCCCTACTGAACGCAACGCATGCGCCGTTTGCCCTAACTTGATTTATCGTACTGTCGTGTAAACTGCATAATATACGAAACCAAAAAAATGTGTTGATTAAAAAAAAGATGACTACTTTCATCGAAAAAAAAACTGAAAACTTTTTGAATACATTAATTCATACCAGCACATATTACGACCATTTACATCTTTACATTTGCAATTATCATTTTTCAAGTGAAAAAACTGTCTCGCAGACGTTTTAATTGATCCCACAATCAACCACAAACGATTACAAATTAGAAAAAAAAACGAAAAGCAAAAGTCGTATCGCCAAGTTCACGGAGCTGGCATTAGCATGTTTGTGACCGCCGAACGATTCTGCATCGATTTAGCTCTGCATTTTATAGATTGAATGATAAATTTGTAAAAGTCCGCCCAACTTTACGGAAAAAAATACCATTTAAAGCCTTAGGCCACAGTAACGGGTACAGAATTATGTGCGAGTTTAACAATTTTTTTTCGTATGAAAAAGTGATTTACTCATTAAATTAATTACACATCTATTTAGTATGAATATCGAGCTATTAGAAAATATGTATTTTTTTTCGATGTACAAAATGGCCGACTACTAATATTTTCTTTTATTATCTTTTTTTAGGCGCTCCGGGGCGTGATATTTAGCATCCACAATTTTTTACCTAGAACAAAAAACAAAAATTCTTGTTAATCTACATTAGAATACCTAGAGAAGTACGAACGAAATTTCAACAATATTGTTTTATTCAAAAGTTGTAAGTATTGGAACTTAAGAAATGAATTTTCAGTGAAAAATGTCCCTATAACTGCTCATAAAATGAAAAGTTTTTGATTAATCAGAAATTCCGTACGTACTTCTCTGCGAAATGCAATTAGGAACATAACTTTTAAATTTGAAGTAAATCGAGTGAAAATTGTTGAAGTTATTCGTCACGCCAATTGGAAAAAAGCTGTTTCGAGAAGTTTCGAGTAGTCGGCCATTTTGTACAACGAAAAAAATATGTATAAATTTTCTAACAGCTTGATATTCATACTAAATAGATGTGTAATTAATTTTACTAGTGAATTACATTTTCATATGAAAAAAAATTGTTAAATCCGCACATGACTGTATACCCGTTACTGCGGCCTAACCCCTTAATGAATATATAATTGTTTCGTTGATTCTAGTTAACTACAAGGACCTAGGCGTTCCACGGCGCAAACTCTAGGAGCCAAGTTCGAGCACCTCTAGCGCCGCCATTTTGCTTCTTTCGGTAGTCGGCCATTTTGTACATCGAAAAAAAATATATATTTTCTAACAACTTGATATTCATACTAAATACATGTGTAATTAATTTTATGAGTGAATCACTTTTTCATGCGAAAAAAATTGTTAAATTCGCACATGATTTTATACCCGTTACTGTGGCCTAAGGCCTTAATTATAAGAATACGGTGGACCATCGAACTTTTTTATTCGGCTACCATTTGCCACCAAACGATTACAAAAATAAAAACCCTGAGAAGTTCAAGTCGTCCGGCTCAGTTCACGGTGATCGAAAAAAAGACTAGTTCGAAAGCGAAAAGAAGCGATAAAACAACTAATTTGTCTATGGGCATAATCCCAAAAACGTTTTTCGTAACGTAATTGCGGTAATGCCAGAAGTAGGAGAACAAAAATCGTAAGTATGTGAAAAACGAATTGACAGATTTAAACAATTAGCATTGAAAATGGTACTTCGTTTAAATGATAAATTATGGTGCGTTTTACACAAACCTATAACGAAAGACACTGGAAAAGTATTAACAATTTACATTCTACACGCATGGGTTGAAGTTTCGCTAAAAACATGTAAATAACTTTGAATTTTTCAACACTCTTTGTACTTGACATTATACCCGTATTTATTTTGAAGAAGCTAGTTTAATTTTAAATCGTTCAGTGCAGTCGTTTTTGAAATATCGTAGACACTGGCTTTTTTTAAAGTCACTATGGGAAACATTTTTGAAATGTTATATTTTGACAGACTGTCAAAAACCAAAGATCGCTATTTTGAAAAAATGTAACTAAATGTAAGCCCTTAATATTGAAAGAAAATTGAGGTTAATATCCTGTCAAAATGACATACGCGAATACATACTGTAATATACTTCATTTTTGACGATTTTGCGGACGCTTCAAAAGTACGAAATTTGGACTTCTGCCCTCAACTGTCATAATTATTCAACATTACTGTTATTATAATAAGGTAAATTTTAATCGGAATAAACAAAATTTGCTGTAGTATTACGGGAATTAAGAGGCTATACCAGTGTGAATGCTGAAACTTTGATTGAATTTTTTAGAAGAAACGTACTCAATTCAATGTTTCGGAAAATTAAGAATATATTTGGCTATATTTGACCTATATTACATAATTGTTTCATATAAAAATATTGAGATCAAAGCGACTTATACGCTGCCTTCCGAGGCGCAAAAAAAAGTTCCTCCACTGCTGACATGATTCCGGCCGATTGAGTAGCTGAAACCGAAAAAGGAAAAAATGTCGTTAAACTGGAAGGTATTTCCTGTACAATGACGTAGGATTTTCGAAAAATATCAAAATCTAACAAAATGGCGTAGTTATGAAAAAAAGTCTGTTTTCTTGCCTATAAAATGGTCGTTTTTTTCAATGCCAAATCGTCAATTTTCATTCAATCAAAAATATCCTACTTCATTGTAGAGTAAATATATTCAAAAGTACTCAGTTCAAATTTCACGTCATCGGATAATTGCTCTCTGAGTTACAATGCCAGCAAATTTGAAAAATCTCATTTCGAGAAAAACGCGTTTGAAGATTTAACTATCGATTTTTGCAAGATAAAGTGATATTGATATAAATTATATAAATGATAATGATATCCTTGAAAGTATAAACTGTCGAAAAAGGCAAAAAGATCGATTTTTTTATCTGTCACACCGGTATAGCCCCGTAAGATACATTCAAAAGGATATATTACGGGGATTCCCACGAACATACAGATATTTGAAGTGAGTCACCAAACAAAATAATCTTAAACAATATTCTTCCGTGCAATAAAATTATTTGCTACATTTTCTTCATATTCACTTTGCGTAAATATTTCCCTCACATTTAATCGATTTTATTTTTTATTTGTCTTGCGTGGATATTTCTCATTTTTCACGTTTTTACCAGTAACGGTAAGAGTAACTTGAGAAAAGTTACCGTCGTCAGTTGACCGTAAGTGGCATGGCTACCAAAACACGAATCTAAACTGTTAGTTTCTTCTGTTGAGTGCTTTGTCGCGCCACACATCGCTGTATTCACGACTAATCGCCTTCATTCTACGATATTTCGTATTATTTACACATTCTTTTTCATTTTTGACGCTCCAATCGCGAATATTAACAGATGTGAAGACAGCTCCATAATTCTATTTCCCGCGACTCTACACAGTATACACGATCAGGAAAGTTCGGGAACGAACATTAAAGCCCATTCGACGATAAGTTTTGGAAAATACCAAAGGGCCGTCACATATTTCGCTCGTGCGTATAATAAATGCAGGTAAGTCAGTTTTAGAATGTTGAAGTGACATTTCCTCTGGGTTTGCGTGGGCCCATTTATAGTTGCAGGTCACAAAGTTTTGGAATGTTGAAAAAAAAAATTGTCTAGTTTTGTTGCAGTCTTTTTCGGGCGTATCATAATTATATGTTGACAATAGTATAAGAATGTTAAAACAAAAAATTGTTTGGGTTCTTTGAGGCCTGTGTAAGGCGTATAATAATTGCAGCTAACCAATAGTTTTGGATAGTTAAAGAAAACAAAATTATTCCGGTATGTTGAAGTTTGCTTCGGGCGTGAAAAAAATTATTGCACGTTAACGTTAGTATTAGAAAGTTAAAAATAAATTTTTTTCGTTCGTTGATTTTTGTTTTGGGCGTATAATAAATGCAGGCTGCCAAGAGTTTCATAATGTGAACAAAAACTTCGTTTGGGTTTGCTTTGGTCCCCTAGAAACTGCAGGTTAGCGCTAGTTTTCGTATGATGAAAAAATATTGTGTTTGGGTTTGCTTTGAGCCCATATTAATTGCAGACTACCAATACTTTTAGATGTTGCAATGAGATTCTGTTTGTTTTGTTTCGATTAAGGTCGTAGGCCACAGTAACGGGTATAAAATCATGTGCGAATTTAACAATTTTTTTAATGAAAAAGTGATTCACTCATAAAATTAATTACACATCTATTTAGTATGAATATCAAGCTGTTAGAGAATATAAATCTTTTTTTCGATGTACAAAATGGCCGACTACTCGAAACAGCTTTTTTCCAATTGGCGTGACAAATAACTTGGACAATTTTCACTTGATTTATTTCAAATTTGAAAGTTATGTTCCTAATTGCATTTCGCAGAGAAGTAAATACGGAATTTCTGATTAATCGAAGACTTTTCATTTTATGAGCAGTTACTAGGTGCGCAACTAAGTTTCCGGGTTTGTTTTCCAATAAAAAAAATCGAAAATTTCAAGACAAATACAAAAAATGGTTCATTCGAATTATTGTCCCTCGCATATTTACACATTTCTGCCATCTCTGTGGCAATACATGAATACCGGTACGAAAAAAAGACGCGTCTTTGGACTGAAACAATTCGTCCAACTAATGTTGTAGTGCATCGTAATTGGCCAAGTGTAGCCCACCCAAGCCATGCGCCATCGACCGGAACAAGTGATAGTCTGAAGGGGCCAGGTCTGGCGAATACGGCGGATGCGGTAGCAGATCCCATTTCAGTGTTTTCATGGTGTCCTGGACGATGGAACTGCGATGGCACGGAGCGTTGTCGTGCTGCGATATCACACGTTCGTGTCTCGTGTCCCATTCTGGCCGTTTTTCGAGCAATGCGTGGTTCAAATTGATTAGTTGTTGTCGGTAGCGATGCCCATTGACAGTTTCACCCGGTTTCCGCAGCTCATAGTACACGATTCCTTTCTGGTCCCACCGAACGCAGAGCATTGTCTTTTTCCGAAGCGATTTGGCCGTGCCGTCGATGTTGACGGTTCGTCAAGTGAAAGCCACGATTTTCTGTGTTTGGGATTCTCGAAATATATCCATTTTTCGTCGCCAGTAACAATTCGATGCAGGAAACTCTTCCTGTTCTGCTGCAAAAGCAAAATTTCGGAAGTGGCTCTTCGATTTTCCATTTGGGTCTCAGTCAACTCATGCGGCACCCACTTTCCTTCCTTGTGAATTTTTCCCATGGCGTGCAAACGTTTCGAAATACGTTGCCGAGTCACATTTAATGCCTCGGCAAGTTGATCTTCTGTTTGAGTGTGATCTTCATCCAATAACGCTCGCAGATCGGCGTCCGCAAATGTTTGCGGTCTTCCCGAGCGCTCCTTGTCCCCAGTCTCAAAATCGCCACTTCTGAACCGCTTGAACCAATCTTCACACGTTGTTTTTGATGGTATGTGTTTGCCGTAGGCCTCCCCAAGTGACCGACGTGCTTCAGCTGCTGTTTTTTTAGGTTGAAGCAGAAAAGCAACGCTTCCCGCAAACGCTGTTTATTTGGCACAAACTTTGACATTTTCGAGGTTAGAAAAAAGGTCGTTGTGTTGCGATATTTTTGTTTATATTACGACTGGGTATTCTTAAGGCGTTACCCCCACTTGTAGCGCAAAAAAGGCCTTTTTCATGAATTTTTTTAAAGAAAACTACAAAACTTTTTTAATCGATCAATATACCATCTTAAAGAACACATCTTGAAGAACTTTCAGTAATTTTTTTATTGAAAAATATTACATTGTTTAGTGGCAAATGGCCGTCAATGAAATAATGTTTTTATATACACGGTTTGCGGTGACCAACATTGCGGCGGAGTGGATCATCTGAAAAAAAAAATGCGGATGGATTTAGTCAAATATACGTATAAACTAGTCTTTAATCGAAGGATTTTAAAAAATATTCATTTTTCACAAAATGGCGGACAGTCAAAGTTAATGGTTCGATTTTAACGAAAAAAAATCGAACGATTAAAGACTACATTTTTATGTATTAAATAAGCCTGCAAAATTTCAAGAAGATCGGTTCATTAGTGTTCGAGTAATCTTGGTCACCGACTTCAGAAATGCCATTTTGAGAAAAACGCGTTTAAAGTTTCAATTTCAGTTTACACGAAGAAAATATTTTTTTTTGTAAACTTACATAGAGTCATCTATTCCGGGCCCATACAGAAGTATGGGCCCGGATACTTATAGGCCTCCGAAGTAACTTTCGTGGTGGCGCCCCGTAACGGCTGCCGGTGGCAAAACTTGGATTGGCGCATGGCGGTTAAGGCAAACCGGCACAAACACGAAAGAGCTAGGCTTGAGCAAGCATCATCGATTGGAGATCTTACATTGTAAATGGAATGTGCTTGTAAATAAAATAAAATAGTGTGATGGAAGTAATAACGATTACTTGCGGATTTCAATGTATCCTCATGACTTCCTTTCGCCCTAAAAGCAACGTCGATTCGGAAAACCATAAAAATGGAGTTCTGGATTCCTCGCTTCCGTGTGGGGACAACCCTCAACACAACATTTGCGATTAGCGCCTTCAACCGATCGAGTACCCATCACGTTTATTAATTTATAATGCTTGTTTACGCTGTTTTTACAACGTAAACATCACACGCGGTACTGTCATTCACGCAAATACCTGATTTAAATGGCGACCGGCATACTGCACTAGCAGACGAAAACCAATCCAAGTTTTGCCAAAACTCGCCGTAAGGGTGCGCCACAAGAGTTACTTCGGAGGCCTATACTTCAAAAAAATGTAATAAAAAAAAATCGATTTTTTCAAAATCGCAAGTGGGGCTAACCCTTTAACAGATGTCCAAGCTATAAAGACACCCAATTTCAGACCTGTATGCCGACTACATGTGTCGCTAGCGCCATCCATGTGTGAAACCCGGAAACTTAGTTGCGCACCTCGTATAACGAAATTATTCACTGAAAATTCATTTCTTAAGTTCAAATACCTACAACTTTTGAATGAAACAATATTTTTTAAAATTCCGTACGTACTTCTCTAGGTATTCTAATATAGATTGACGAGAATTTTTGTTTTTTGTTCTAGGTAAAAAATTGTGGATGCTAAATGTGATGCTGTGGAGCGCCTAAAAAAAATAAAAGATAATATTAGTAGTCGGCCATTTTGTACATCGAAACAAAAATATAAATTTTTTCTAACAGCTTAATATTCATACCAAATAGATGTGTAATTAATTTTATGAGTGAATCACTTTATCATACGAAAAAAAATTGTTGAATTCGCACATGATTTTACACCCGTTACTGTGGCCTAAGGCCTTATGTTTGCTTAGGCTTGCTTTGGGGTTTGCTTTGGGCCCATATATAATTGCAGGCTATCAAGAATTTTAGAATGTTAAAATTACATTCTGTTTGGGTTTGCTTTAGGTTTGTTTGAGCTTACATTGAGCCTATAATCATTGCACGTTACCAATACCATTGGAATATTGAAATTTAATTTTCGTCGCGATTGTTCGGGTTCGTTTCGGACGTATAATAATTCGAAGTAAAGTAAAGGTTAAAAAAATACTTTTTCGAGTTTGCTTGGATTTTGTTACTCGCCGATCGACATTTTCCAAGTTATCGAAATGTTTACGAGTATCGTTGCAGGATACCATCGACGGTTGTAACAATCGTTGTAAAATGGGATTCCAGTAACGATAATATAATCAGACCAATGATAACTGAGACTCAAGTTTGCATCGTTGGAACGCAATGAAAATCATTATTTTTCGGTCACTCGAATTTCTTGTGGCAAATATTCGTCCACGATCGCGCAGTGATTTTCAAGTCGCTTACCGAGAATTCAAATCTCCGAAAAAAATATTTTACAAAATAATAAAAATGATCAAATGAAAGTAAAAGGTAATAATTTCTTCGCATTCCAACCAATGGTGTTGAAGTTTGCATCATTGGAATGCAACGACATTTTTTTTTCTCCAATGCCCAATTATTCTTGGCCCGTTTAGTCTAGGAAAATCATTGGAACGTTTTTGAGGATCCTCATATTAGGAACGTGTGACCCAAATCTGCAAAAAGAGATTTTAGATATTAGGAAAAGTAATGAAATGAAAATTAACAGAGAATTTCCTTTGCATTCCAAAGGTGCAAATTTCATGGTGTTGGAACGCAATGAAATTGTTCCGCAATGCCTGTTTTTTGGCTCATTTAGTCTACGGCGATCACCGAAACGTTTTATGAGGCTTATATGAGGCATTCTTCATTAACTAAGACACTTTTTTTTCAACCTCTCCAATTTTTTTCAAAATCTGCCAGTTTGAAATATTAGTCAAAAGGAACGTCTGCGATTTTTTAAAGATTTTTTTAGGCGTCCGTTCAGGATGTTCAATGTTTCACAAAAAAATCAACAATCATAATTTTTCCGCATTCAGAAAATTGAAATTTGGTAATAAATGAGAATAAGATTTTTTAAAACCTAATAACACTTTCGATTTCGGTACAAATTTTACAGGATGTCTGTCATTGGGTAAAGAATCTGCGAAAAAAAATTCAGAATGATACCTGCAATGGTTAGGATGAAAAAAAATAAAAACTCTGCGAAATCTCAAAACCGCATATATGCGGTTATGAGATTTCGCAGGGTTTTTATTTTTTATATGAGATTTCGCAGGGTTTTTATTTTTTGCATCCTAACCATTGCAGGTACCATTCTGAAATTTTTTTCGCAGACTCTTCACCCAATGACAGACATTCTGTAAAATTTGTACCGAAATTGAAAGTGTGTTATTATGTTTAAAAAAATCTTATTCTCATTTTTTTGCCAAATTTCAATTTTCTCAATGCAGAAAAATTATGATTTTGATTTTTTTCGATAAAGCGGAGAAAAATAAAAAGTTTTCATTCTTACGTTTTTTTTTGTTTGATGAATATTTTTTCGGATACAGTGTTCGTAATGAAAAATTGAAAATCCCGAACGGACGCCTAATAAAATTAAAAAAATCACAGACGTTCCTTTTGACTAATATTTCAAACTGGCAGATTTTGAGAAAAATTGGAGAGGTCGAAAAAAAGTGGCCCAGTTGATGAAGAATGCCTCATATGAGGAATGTGTAGCCTTAATCTGCAAGAAAGATTCTAGATATTAAGGCACAACACCACTGTGACCCCCTGTTTTTTTGCCATTTTTCAAGAATTTTTTTTTGTGGGAAAAAAAAGAGATATTCAAATTTTTTTTTTGTTTTGTTCGTTGTTTATTGAAGATACATAAAAAAAAATTTCAAATTTTTCACGCCCCATGGTGACGCTGGGGAAGCTCCCGCGTCAGGTACTGTTGCCTCTGCAGTGGTTCGCGGCACGCAGCAGAACTCTCTTCAAAGTCGATCTGAAAAAAAATACCGAGTGTTTTCGTTAATAATATGATATTTTGAAGAGAAGTACATAGGGATTTGAAAAAATATTGATTTTTTAAAAATAGGCACGCTTTTGTAATTAAAGGACGATTTTCGAGCAAAATTTCTCGTCGAAAATAGGCTATAACTTTTTTTATTATTGAGATATCCAAAAAATCCTATGTACTTCTTTAGATAATCTAGTTTTATTGATGCAGTCCAAATTTGAAGTCGATCGGATAAAAATTGCTCGAGTTCTGCTGCGTGTCGCACTTAAAAAAGTGGTTTTGAGAAAAACACGTTCAAAGTTTTAGGTTTGTTAATTTATGCGATAAATTGGAAAAAAATGTTTTACCTTTAATCAGCGATGCCGGCACCATATAGCTGGCCTTCAAGAAGCAAATCATTGTCCCTAGCATCTTTTCTCGAACTTGTAGAGGCTCTTCTTGCCTCTTTTGCAGCGTCTGTGAGCGAGCGCTCCGCCAGCTCGATCCGCGCTGCGTCGGTTTCAACGCAAAAATTGAAACAATTTGGGCCGATAGTTATCCCCAACGTCTCCAAAACTTTCATGAGGCTTCTCAGGCCATCATTGAATAATAATACCGCGATATCAGCTGCAATATCGACGATTTTTTTGCTCCCGGACTGACACTTGGGGGCTATTGCCCAAACTGATTTGTTGTAGCTTTCGTTGTTGTTTTGCGTGAAGCCGCCCAAACAACGCTGCAGCAAATCGTCTCTGCTCAAATTTATATATCCCGGTATACCTGCCGACCCTGAGGCGCGCAGCTGCGCGGGACCCCGAGCGTCACGGAGCGCTGCACCGCTCCACAAAATATTCAATATCTCCGAAAATAATTATTTTTTCGACCTGGGTCCAACGGCATCTTAATCTTAAATGTATGTTAGATTTTTCTAGATGGTTTTCAAAAAATCGATTTTTTGAAGCCGTCACAGTGGTGTTGTCCCTTAATAAAAATAATGCGCTCAACAAAGGAGAATTTTCGTTGCGTTCCAACGATGCAAACGTCATCATTCCAACTGTGCAAACGTCAAGACCCTAATAACAGCAGTCGTCAAAGTGTCTCTGCATCACGACCGCCCAAAATGATAAATTCCTATTATAATCAAACCGATGGACCGACTAGTTGTTGTCAGCTCCGATCGATTTTGCGTTGCATTAGATATCGCCCGAGCCTACGATACGGCGATGAGTCACCGTTGCGGAGCTTAGCGGCAATTGGGCAAATTGATGATTTCCCGAATGGACAGTATGGCCACCGCCGAATGTCTGACCCTGGATTTTGGTCCTTTCGAGACTGTGCACCGATGGCAGCGAATGCCGGAGTGCGACGAGTTCGTCGGGGCCAGGTAAGTAACAAAGCGGACAAGTTTCTTTCCGACACCCATCAACGCCGAAGGCTAAAGTACCGAAGCGATGCACCTTTTCAGACGCAGCAAGCACACGGTGGTGGCCTACAAAGATGCCATCTACGTGTTCGGCGGTGACAACGGCATCAGAATGCTCAACGACCTCCTGCGCTTCGACACGAAGGAAACTTCCTGGGGAACAGCCATTGCTACCGGCGCACCTCCCGCACCCAGATATCATCATTCCGCCGTCGTTCATAACTCGTCCATGTTCGTTTTCGGCGGCTACACCGGCGACATACACTCCAACTCAAATCTCACCAACAAAAACGATCTCTTCGAGTACAAGTTCCAGACCGGACAGTGGATAGAGTGGAAGTTCATTGGAAAGTTAGTACTCGGCTGGTTTTTGACTTTTCTCATTCTACGCAAACCCAACGGCTTTATATCCGGCAGAGTTGGCCGTAATTCTATTTATAAATACGAATACGAATTTATTAACATCGTGATTTTCATGTGAATATAAATACAAATATATTCATACTTCGCTTATTTAAATTCACACGCATGCATACAAATACAATTGTATTCACAAATATTCTGAACATACAAATAAATTCACAGAAAAAAATTGTGAATATTCACAAAAAATGTGAATATTTACAAGAAATCCTGTGAATTGAAAAAAAATTCACATCAACATCTGTGAATGCAAATGTATTCACAAAAAATTGTAAATACAAAAAAATTCACAAAATAAGTTGTGATTTTTTTCGTATTTAAGACATATTAAAATCAACTTCACAACGATTAGACTAAAATTTACACCAAAAGTGAGTTCTTACGTATTTTGAGAGAAAACATTGCGTCGAGGCAAAAAAATTTTGTCAACAACAGTTGTGAGTTTCAAATATTACATTATAAATATGAAAAAATTCACAAAATATGTTGTGAATTTCCTCAAGTTGAAGATAATTCAAATCGAAGTCACGAAAATTATATTTAAATTTACACCACAAGTGAGTTCTTACGTATTTTGAGAGAAAACATTGTGTCGAGGCAAAGGAATTTTCGCACAAAAAGTTTTGGGCAAAAATTTCTTCGCCTCGAGGCAATGTTTTCTCTCAAAATACGTACGAACTCACTTTTGGTGCAAATTTTAATCTAATCATTGTGAATTTGATATTTATTTGTCTTAAACACGAGAAAATTCACAACTTATTGTGTGAATTTCTTGTATTTACAATTTTTTGTGAATACATTTGCATTCACAGATTTTGATGTGATTTTTTTTTAATTCACAGGATTTTTTGTAAATATTCACAATTTTTTTCTGTGAATTTATTAGTATGTTCAGAATATTTGTGAATACAATTGTATTTGTATGCATGCATGTGAATGCAAATAAGTGAAGTATGAATAAATTTGTATTTATATTCACATGAAAATCACGATGTGAATAAATTCGTATTCGTATTTATAAATAGAATTACGCCCAACTCTGATATCCGGCTGATCTATGGTTACAGAAAACTTACTATCCGACTCATTTGTACTTACAAACTTACAAGGAACATCCCTCAGGTGACACCCTTCGATTTTGTTGAAATTTGGACATGTTATAAAGCACCGAAAAGTAAGCGATACGTATTTCTTTTTGATCGGCGGCCACCCCTCGAAAAAAGGCATCTCTAGGGGCAATTAGCAGTTTCACACACAAGGAGTCCGCCGATTTTAATGAAACAAAAACGAAAATTCTTCTAATCCGAAGCAATGAAAAATCCACTATAATGACATTGCAAAAACAAAATAAGGGGTGAACCACCCCTATATTAAGGGGTGGTTTCACCCCTTAAAACTGTTTGCTTTATAACATATCCAAATTTAAACAAAATTGAAGAGTGTCACCTGAGGGATGTTCCTTGTTAGTACCTCCGATTTTCGGCTCGCTGAAGAGCTTGGAGGATGTTTGGCATTGATCGCCAGAAATAAAATCATTTTTCGACATTCAACATCTCGCATAGAATGATTCCAAACTTTGAAAAATTACACGTTGCATAATTTATGTGGAAAAAAAAAGATTTAAAAAACAATCTTTTATTTAATGTACTAAAAAGTATAATATAATTTTTCTACCAAGTCACTTATATGTGACTATAAATAAAAGCATGGGACGCTCAACTTTTTAAATGCTTAATAAATTTGATCAATTCGGTTTCATTAACCGTATTTAATTTCGAGCAATAGTAATTAGAGAAATTATTGTCACACGTTGATACTCAGGTTCAGGATTTTTATTTAAGGCCTTCGGCCACTCTAGAGGCCGAAAAATAGGCTTTTTGGGGATTTTTTTTCACAAAAACTACAACATAAATCGAGATTACAAAAAAGGGTGTTTATCATACATATCAGTGATTGTATACAATAATATTTTCGAAGCGATTAATCTCAAAATGGCGGCTGTGCAGGGCGTATCTCAAAACTGCATTTTTTAAGTTGGCCGGAAACATAACTCAGACAATTTTAAACCGATTCACTTGAAATGTTGAATATATCTTGAAAAATACATTGTCAATGGAAGGACGTAGGATTCTTTTTTACCTGACGATTTCTAGGCAAATTTTTTTAAAGTGAAAAATCATCGTCAGATAATTTTTAATTACGGCGACACTCTGCCGCAGCTCAGCCATTCCGATGATGAATTAATTTTAAAAAATTGTTGCGTATACTACGTATACTGTTTATAATACGTAAATATACTATTAAAGTATACCTAAAGTTTGATAATTGTAGAATAATTATTTCTTAGTTTGAAAAATCCCTCAATATTGCTTATTTTTTTCCTGTCTAAATGTATATCTCGCCTTAAGGCGTTACCCCCACTTGTAGCGCAAAAAAAGGCCTTTTTCATGAATTTTTTTAAAGAAAACTACAAAACTTTTTTAATCGATCAATATACCATCTTAAAGAACACATCTTGAAGAACTTTCAGTAATTTTTTTATTGAAAAATATTACACTGTTTAGTGGCAAATGGCCGTCAATGAAATAATGTTTTTATATACACGGTTTGCGGTGACCAACATTGCGGCGAAGTGGATCATCTGAAAAAAAAAATGCGGATGGATTTAGTCAAATATAAGTATAAACTAGTCTTTAATCGAAGGATTTTTAAAAATATTCATTTTTCACAAAATGGCGGACAGTCAAAGTTAATGGTCCGATTTTAACGAAAAAAACGGCCGTTTTTTGGCTATAAAACGGCCATTTTTTTTTTCGAAAAAAAAATCGAACGATTAAAGACTACATTTTTATGTATTAAATAAGCCTGCAAAATTTCAAGAAGATCGGTTCATTAGTGTTCGAGTAATCTTGGTCACCGACTTCAGAAATGCCAGTTTGAGAAAAACGCGTTTAAAGTTTCAATTTCAGTTTACACGAAGAAAATATTTTTTTTGTAAACTTACATAGAGTCATCTATTCCGGGCCCATACAGAAATATGGGCCCGGATACTTATACTTCAAAAAAATGCAATAAAAAAAATCGATTTTTTCAACATCGCAAGTGGGGGTAACCCCTTAAAGTTGTACGATGCGCCTGAAAGAAGTCCGAGGCGTTGCGTCGAAATCGATAATCAATCGTTAAAAAAAATTGCTTCAGGACCAATTGCACATTGTTTTTATGACCCCAAAGTATTTCTAAGCAAAAAAAAAATTTCAAAAATCCTAGAGTGGTGTTATCCCTTAAATAAAAGCTTGCAGAAAGAGCCTCAATGTGAGTGGGCGGGCTGTTCTTTTTTGTCTCGAAAAAACTTATAGTTGTTTTATATACGCGGACAATTTGCAAGCCAATAGTGCCTCGTGGGACGCTCTGAATGGATTCAGCGAAAGTTTCATTTTTAAGGGGGTTTTGATTTTTTGAAAATAGCTTTTTGTCACCTCGTATGGCGGGTAAAAGGATTTGCTCTCCTTCCGAAGGACTCCCGTGGCGAGATCGGCCCACGGTGCGGCAATTTACGACAACAAGCTCTGGATATTCGCCGGATACGACGGGAACGTTCGGCTGAACGACATGTGGACGATATCACTGTCGCCGGAAGAGCCGAGGATCTGGAAGGAGGTCGTACAGTCGGGCGAGTGTCCGCCCACCTGTTGCAACTTTCCGGTCGCCGTTGCTCGCGAATCGATGTTCGTTTTCAGCGGCCAGAGCGGCGCCAAGATCACCAACAGCCTCTTTCAATTCCACTTCAGAGAAAAACGGTATACCGATTGAGCTCACGATGGGTGGGGGTCAACATGTCGAATGACCAAATACAGAACGACAAAGATTTCGATACGACAGAATTATGAACTCTCAAAATAACGAATGTTAAATTATTCGAAAATTTATCCTTTGACCGATGACGAAATCGAATGACTATTACACCAAAGAATTATTTATTCGAGAGCTCATTTATTCGAGAACATATATTCATAGAGTCTGCAGTTTGAGTCATATAAATACAGATTCGAACAATCTAAAACATTCATATCTTCGAAATAGAAAAAAGTGAGTACCTAATACTCGTAAAACCGTCCATAGTGAAAAGACATACTAGGTGTGCAACTAAGTTTCCGGGTTTCACACAACGACTTTTTTTTAACCTCGAAAATGTCAAAGTTTGTGCCAAATAAACAGCATTTGTGGGAAGCGTTGCTTTTCTGCTTCAACCTAAAAAAAACAGCAGCTGAAGCACGTCGGTCACGTGAGGAGGCCTACGGCAAACACATACCATCAAAAACAACGTGTGAAGATTGGTTCAAGCGGTTCAGAAGTGGCGCTTTTGAGACTGGGGACAAGGAGCGCTCGGGAAGACCGCAAACATTTGCGGACGCCGATCTGCAAGCGTTATTGGATGAAGATCGCACTCAAACAGAAGATCAACTTGCCGAGGCATTAAATGTGACTCGGCAATGTATTTCGAAACGTTTGCACGCCATGGGAAAAATTCACAAGGAAGGAAAGTGGGTGTCCGCATGAGATGACTGAGAAACAAATGGAAAATCGAAGAGCCACTTCCGAAATTTTGCTTTTGCAGCAGAACAGGAAGAGTTTCCTGCATCGAATTGTTACTGGCGACGAAAAATGGATATATTTCGAGAATCCCAAACACAGAAAATCGTGGCTTTCACTTGGCGAACCGTCAACATCGACGGCACGGCCAAATCGCTTCGGAAAAAAGACAATGCTCTGCGTTTGGTGGGACCAGAAAGGAATCGTGTACTATGAGCTGCTGAAACCGGGCAAAACTGTAAATGGGCATCGCTACCGACAACAACTAATCAATTTGAACCACGCATTGCTCGAAAAACGGCCAGAATGGGACACGAGACACGAACGTGTGATATCGCAGCACGACAACGCTCCGTGCCATCCCAGTTCCATCGTCCAGGACACCGTGAAAACACTGAAATGGGATCTGCTAGCGCACCCGCCGTATTCGCCAGACCTGACCCCTTCAGACTATCACTTGTTCCGGTCGATGGCGCATGGCTTGGGTGGGCTACACTTGGCCAATTACGATGCAGTACAAAATTGGTTGGACGAATGGTTTCAGTCTAAAGACGCGTCTTTTTATCGTCGCGGTATTTATGTATTGCCAGAGAGATGGCAAAAATGTGTAAATAGCGAGGGACGATACTTCGAATGAACCATTTTTTGTACTTGTCTTGAAGTTTTCGATTTTTTGTTGGTCAAAAAACCCGGAAACTTAGTTGCGAGTAATTCCCTTGTTACTTTAAAAAAGTCTTTTCCCCATTTCGGAGGCTTCCTGTTCGAGATTCCCCTTATTTCCTCTCTCAAACCATCAGCCATTTATTACGTTCCATTCTTATCATTAACTGTATATACCTCAACGCTCTTTCCCTAATTTTCTACTCGAATGTTGGTATTCCTAACTCAAATATTTCAAACGATTTTTTTCTCGTAAAAAAATTGTTTATGAAAAATGTCAGCTTCACCCGACTGAACATCACGTATAACCCAATAAATGATATATCCGAGAAATCGGATAACATTTTGGACTGTGATGATCCCCTAATAAAATCTGAGAATTGCCACAATCGGATAATGCAAAAAAAATCGATTTTTTTTCGAAGAAAAGCTAACAATTGCCATAACCGGATAACGTACAAAAACATCGATTATTGAAAAATGTACACTGTTACGACGCCACAATAAAACCTTTGAATTGTCATGGCAGTTGGACTCGTATCTCGACGGAGCACATACTGCGCGGAGCGCCACCGCCGCCAGCTCGTCGTTACGGCCACACGATGGTGGCGTTCGACCGTCACCTCTACGTGTTCGGCGGTACGGCGGACTCGACGCTCCCGAACGATCTTCACTCGTACGACCTGGACACGCAGACGTGGAACGTGGTGTTGCCCTCGTCCTCGAGTCAAGTGCCCTCGGGTCGTTTGTTCCACGCTGCCGCGGTAATCGGCGAGGCGATGTTCATATTCGGCGGTACGGTCGACAACAACGTTCGTTCCGGCGAAACTTATCGTTTTCAATTCTCCTCCTACCCAAAATGCACGCTTCACGACGATTTCGGCAAATTGTTGAATTCTCGGCTCTTTTGCGACGTCGAATTCGTGGTGGGTGAACACGAGAGCGAGACGAAGATACCAGCGCACGTGGCGATGGTAGCGGCGCGCTCGGAGTATCTGAGCGCGCGTATAAAGCACGCCCGAGAGCGTCACGAGAAGTCAACGGAGGTCGAGTCGCCGTTGCTCGAGGTGAAACTCGAGGACGTCGTGCCCGAGGCCTTCCAGATGGTCCTCAACTACATATACACCGACCGCATAGATCCGACCAAGAGAAGCGAGGATCCCGAGCCCGGCAATCGAATCGTTCTCCTCACGATGGACGTCTATCGCTTGGCCGTTCAATTCAACATGGCCAGACTCGAACAACTGTGCGTTCATTATCTCGAAGCGACCATCACCCACGCCAACGTACTCGTCGCTCTTCACAACGCCGCGCATCTGAATCTTCACTTCATCAAGGAGATATGCCTCGGTTTCGTCGTCAAGGAGACCAACTACAATCAAATCGTCATGAGCCAGGAATTCGAGACCCTCGAGCAACCCCTCATGGTCGAAGTCATCAGGAGACGACAGATGCCTCAGGCGCGCAACTTCACCAAACAATACGAGCCAGGCACCGGCACCACCCTCGAACAGGACATGGAGGCCTTCCTGAAAAACGTCGGTCGCGAGTTCTGCGATATCACCCTCGTCCTCGACGGCGCACCAATTCCCGCCCACAAAGCTGTCCTCGCCGCCCGATGCAGCTACTTCGAGGCCATGTTTCGATCCTTCATGCCTGAAAACAACACCGTCAATGTGAGAACCTTGCGTCAATCGAATCGAATTCTATTTGCACGAGAATTTTAACGCGGTCCTCTAGTTTCTCGGCTGTTTTTTTTTTACGGCTTTTTCAATAATTTTTTACGGGCAAAGCATCGAAATAATCAATCTCATTGTTTTTGCACAATCTTTATCAACATTTAAATAAGCTTTACAAATTTTTTGAAGTCAAAATATATAATAGAATAACAGTTACAGTGGCCGACAGGAAGACATCAAGTAAAAGAGGTGCTTGACGGTGACCAAGATTGCGGCTGTTCTGCTTATCTGAAATCAAAAAACCAAACGGCATTTTAATCTTCATATTCAAGACTAGCGATTGAACTAGAGTGAATTCTAAATTACAAAAATTGACTTTTATACACTTTTGAAAATCACGTTCTATTTTTTACTCATTTTTTCTTAAGTTTTTCGCTCGTACAAAAAAAAAACTATCGAAGCGATCGTGATAATCCTAGTTCAATCGCTGGCTTATAACATATTAAAGATGCTGTATAAATTTGAACAAGATCGGTGCAGTAGTTTCTGAAATATCGTGGTCACCGTTTCGAAAAATGGTGTTTCGAGAAAAACGCGTTTGAAAGTATACCTGCTCCGTATACCTGCTCCGTTCCAAGGCCGTAACTTGTGAACCACTTCGAATATCGAAAAATCCTTTGGCACACATTTTCTACACACGTTGTAGAAGTGATTTATGAAAAAAAAAAATCGATTTTTTCGACCCGAGAAACTAGAGGACCGCCTTAACGAGATATTTTCTCTCTTACATCTACACCAAGGGAGGACTCAGTAGTGTAGATGTAAATCCAGTTTTTTTTCCATTTCGTCAAAAAGGGGCAGATCCAGTAACTGCCCCTTTTTGACCATTTTCTGGGATTTTTTTTATTCGGTAATAAAATACGTGGGCAAAAGAACTTTTAGGCTTCATTAGGTCTAAACGAAGCCTAAAAGAACTTTATTAGAACTAAAAAAGCGGAAGGGAACTTGTAGGATTTATTTATTATTATTAGGGTAGCGTGATCCGAAACCGACCGCCTAATCAGCAAAGGCAATAAAAGTGCATCAAATTATTGAAATCATAATCAAATCGAACTTTCCATTTCGGCGCACAATTCGATCGAAATGTGGAAAAAATAATTATTCCTGGAAAAAAAACAAAGCTTCGCCCAGAGAGTAAAAAACAGCGATAAAAAGCCACACGTTTTTTGTCCGTTTCGCGATGCACAGATTCAGATAGGCGAGATGATACCCTCCTCGGAGTCGTTCGCCTCCCTCCTGAGGTACATCTATTACGCGGATGTCTCCATGCCGCCCGAGGATTCTCTCTATCTATTCACCGCACCCGTGTTCTACGGTTTCACGAACAATCGCCTCCAGACCTTCTGCAAACAGAATCTCGAGATGAACGTCACCTTCGAGAACGTCATACAAATATTGGAGGCTGCCGACCGAATGCAGGCAGCCGACATGAAGACGTACGCCTTGAATCTCATCGTGCATCATTTTAGCAAGGTACCTGCGCTGCTCGTCGAAACCGGATTGAAACATTGGGACAGGGCTCTGTCTACTTTGCATGCGTGAAAAAAAACGCTATTTTTTATTATTTTTTTTTTAAATACCGTTATGTTTATTGATATGAAACTTGTTAGGCTTAAGGCGTTACCCCCACTTGTAGCGCAAAAAAAGGCCTTTTTCATGAATTTTTTAAAAGAAAACTACAAAACTTTTTTAATCGATCAATATGCCATCTTAAAGAACACATCTTGAAGAACTTTCAGTAATTTTTTTATTGAAAAATATTACATTGTTTAGTGGCAAATGGCCGTCAATGAAATAATGTTTTTATATACACGGTTTGCGGTGACCAACATTGCGGCGAAGTGGATCATCTGAAAAAAAATGCGGATGGATTTAGTCAAACATAAGTATAAACTAGTCTTTAATCGAAGGATTTTAAAAAATATTCATTTTTCGCAAAATGGCGGACAGTCAAAGTTGATGGTTCGATTTTAACGAAAAAAAATCGAACGATTAAAGACTACATTTTTATGTATTAAATAAGCCTGCAAAATTTCAAAAAGATCGGTTCATTAGTGTTCGAGTAATCTTGGTCGCCGACTTCAGAAATGCCATTTTGAGAAAAACGCGTTTAAAGTTTCAATTTCAGTTTACACGAAGAAAATATTTTTTTTGTAAACTTACGTAGAGTCATCTATTCCGGGCCCATACAGAAGTATGGGCCCGGATACTTATACTTCAAAAAAATGCAATAAAAAAAATCGATTTTTTCAAAATCGCAAGTGGGGGTAACCCCTTAACAAAAACATTCGTAAATTACGAGAAATAAAAATGTATTGATTTTAACCACTTCTTTAGTGTGAAAATGCCAGGTAAACTGGAGTCCTCAAAAAGGTAGGTGTGCGCTGTTGAAAAAGTCTGAACGGCCCATCTGAAACAAAAAATTGAATGGTTTTAGGTTTAGTGTGACGGTGGCTATATCCCGTACCTCTAATATTAATTTATATGCAAAAATAACAAAATGGCGGACACAAAAATTTTTAAACGTGTTTATTTGTATGTTTTTTGCCTAAAAAATAGTGATAGTTAAAATTGTGCAATAATTCTGGTACGGGATAGACCGATAAGTGTACAGAATATGTGGTTAACATTTCATAAGGATCAGTTCAGTAGTTTTTGAGATTTTTTCAACAAGCGGTACGAAAATTTTGTTTCGAGAAAAACGCGTTTAAAGTTTTAATTTATAAAAAATCGTAAAAAAATCTGACTTACACTTAATCAGCATTGCCTGGACGATACATAATTCCTTCTGCCTCTTCCTGTCAACCATTCTTGCAATCAACTCAATTTCAAACCCAAAATCCTGCACTCAACTCAATTTCTTGCGGTTTAGCTTTTTTGAAAGTTTCAAAGTAGACAGAGCCCTTGAGGAGGGCACGCCGTAAAGAACGCCGAATCTTAGTCGATTTTCACGATTTTCTTTTTCAGGGTAAGGAATGCATATATCTTTGCAGGGTCATAGGTACTTTTTATTACATAATTCGAGTTTTCAAGACGATTCTGGTTGCTTGAAAAAAGTAAAAAATGGCGGAGATATATAACCAGTCGCCGTGAAGCTGTCCGGAAGGGAGGCTGAATGTGCTGTACACTACGGTGGTTCATAAAAATTAATTTTTCGCGCTACTCAACGGAAAATGTTACTACGTTACGAAAAAGTAATTCATACAAAATTTGAGAGGTCTAAACATTTTTTTAGGTAGTGCTCAAAGGGCTTTTGATTTTTTTTCTCGATTTTTACTCAATTTTTTTTCCCGCTAATAGACATCATAATAATATAATTTTCTCAAAACTTTTTATGCTCTGTAGCATTTTCTAAGTTAACATAAACAGGTCGTTTTCATTTCAAGTAGTTTAAATGAAAATAATAATTCCAAACGATGTTTAAAAAATATGTATTCTGGATTACAGTATGCGATTGTTGAAAAACTTACGTAATTACTCCGAAGATCGAGCCGAATAATAATTTCCCTTGTCGCAAAAAGGATGGATTTTTCTGTGCTCGCGTCACAGCTCGCAACTTTTTGAAAGTAATCAAGCACGTATTATAATCCTGATTAAAGTCCCAAAGTGAAGGATTCAGGTCCAAAAAACTGCACGGGAGCTCAAATCGTTCGAATAAACTTTTTTACATTTTTATTTTTACGTGTACTGTGACGTACCTCGATACAGCAACTACTGGAAACAGTCAAATGAATCGCGAAAAGAACTCACGGACAGTCAGAGAAACAAAGGTGCAGTAGCGTCAACAGCGCCGCGGCTTGTAACTCTCGAATCCGTATGACTTTGTTTTCTTACTCCAAAACAACATATTACGCCAAAAAAACACGCACACTTGTTAGACGTTCAGTGATGTAAACACCGTGTTCTTGTTCATCAAGTGATTGATATCATTTTCACAACCGAATTACATACATTGATTCTTAATCTGCAAATACAAATTGTTTATGGTACAAAAAAATATTTAAATAAAAATTGTGTATTGTTACAGAAAAAAATTAAATCAAGACTTGCATTGGATCACGCACTAACATATTCTACGTCGAGTTAAGAAAAAATTAATACTCCGATAATCATGAGAAAAAAAACATGAAAAAGGCGTTTGAACACTAACTAAAAAATTGTTTAGAACCCTCAAATTTTGCAAAACTTTATTTTTCACAACATACTTTAATTTTCCGTTGAGAAAAAATATCGATTTTTTTCTAACCACCCTAGTGTACACTCTAGCACCTAGTAGGATTATGTGAAACAGTCTGTGCAAACAAAATTCATTAGTATATACATGTGGTCACTTGATGAACCAATAATGTTGAAAAAATAATGTAAACTGCCTAAAGGGGAGGCCTTAGAACAAAAAAGTTGATTTTTTCGGAACAAATGTCAAACTTTGACCCATCCAGAAAACATGTTTATTTTCATCGTTTTTAGTCGGTCTTAGATTCATCACCTTCTTTCGGAGATCAATAAATTAAGAAATACCATGGAAAAGCCAAAAGTAGTAATAAAACTAAGTCTCAATAATGGTGAAGAAATATTTCCTTTAAAAAAAATCATGAAAATCAGCAAATTTCCTCGCCTCAAGGTATCTCCCACCTCAACCTTGCCCATGTTGCTTTGGTTCTTTCCTCTACACTCAGAAAAAAATCATTGATCCAATATCATTGGTCTTATCGAATGAAATTTCGTTGATTCTATTGTAAAATTGTTGGTGTAAATAATCGGATTTATTAGTCCAAACAAAACGCTATTGACTTTAATAACATGATAAAATTAAACGTTTTTTTGATTGATGTCCCTGTCTCGAACGAAAGGTGGCCCGATTACCAAGGCTGAAGCAGCTGAGCAGGGATCTTCTCCTGGATATCCTGGAAGCCCTGGCGGACGAGCAGAGCGAGGCCCGGACCTGTCAGGATATGTCGAGCGATTGCTGACGTTATGCCTCGGAACGTCGGCGCTGCAGGCTACGAAGTCCGGGTGGTGCCGCGGCGCGTCATCCACCCGCGTTTGGCAACAGTGCCCCGTTGCTCTACACCAACGGCCCGCCGTTTTTCGCCGCCAGGTCACACCGACGTGGTACCGGTAGTAACTACACGTACATTACGTTTCCGCTGTGCGAGTGAGCGACGCAGCAACGTCCTCTGTCTCAGTTATCCACGAACGACAGCTTTTGGAATTGTTCTCGCCATTTTTTCATCGAATTCAATGATGCGGGTGTCAAAACGCACGTTTCAACGACGACTAGGTCGAGTAGCTCTTCGTTTCGCGATTAGCTCAGCCGAAAGTTCATTTTAGAACGCTTTTTCGATTTCGATCTTTATCTTCGGAGTCGCGAAACAATCGAGCCGTTTTTTGCGTACAATTCCAAAAACTCCGAGAGAGAGAGAGAGAGAGAGAGAGAGAGAGAGAGAGAGAGAGAGAGAGAGAGAGAGAGAGAGAGAGAGAGAGAGAGAGGGGGGAGAGAGAGAGAGAGAGAGAGAGAGAGAGAGAGAGAGAGAGAGAGAGAGAGAGAGAGAGAGAGAGGGAGAGAGAGAGAGAGAGAGAGAGAGAGAGAGAGAGAGAGAGAGAGGGGGGGGGGGGGGGGAGAGAGAGGGAGAGAGAGAGAGAGAGAGAGAGAGAGAGAGAGAGAGAGAGAGAGAGAGAGAGAGAGAGAGAGAGAGAGGGGGGGGGGAGAGAGGGGGAGAGAGAGAGAGAGAGAGAGGAGAGAGAGAGAGAGGAGAGAGAGAGAGAGAGGAGAGAGACTGAAGTTGCGTTTGGCGTCGTAAAACTGAATTGGATATAGAACAATAACTGCGTAGTTCGATGCTTAAGGCCTTAGATCACAGTAACGGGTATAACATCATGTGCGAATTTAACCATTTCTTCGTATGAGAAAGTGATGCACTCATAAAATTAATTACACATCTATTTAGTATGACTATCAAGCTGTTAGAAAATATACATTTTTTTTCGATGTACAAAATGGCCGACTACTAATATTTTCTTTTATCTTCTTTTAGGCGCTCCGCGGCGTGACATTTAGCATCCACAATTTTTTATCTAGAACAAAAAACAAAAATTCTCGTCAATCTACATCAGAATACCTAGAGAAGTGCGTATGGAATTAAAAAATATTGTTTTATTCAAAAGTTGTACGTATTTGAACTGAAGAAATGAATTTTCAGTGAAAAATTTCGTTACAACTGCTCATAAACTGCTCATAAAATTGAAAAAAATTGAAAAAAAATTATTTTAAATATTTTCATGTAGTTTTTTAATTTTTTTTTACGAGATGGTTCGCCGAAAACCGCCTCAATCGGCGCGCACTCTGGGTGATGTTGTATGCATCTGAAAAAAAATATATATTCTCAATCTGTATGAGTATTCTGAGCACTGGTAGCAGAATTAGTACTTAGAAAAATTTTGTTACAAAATGGCGGCCTGTTAAACTTTGATTAACGATATTTCATACATTTTCGGGTATTCGACGAGTTATAAAATGTGGGCAAAATTATTGTTCGACTCAATTCTGCTACCAGTCCTCAGAAAGAGGCTACCTAAGGTATGTGCAAAATTTGAGCTCGATCGGTCAATTAGTTATCGAGATATCGTGGGCGCCGATTTGAAAAACATAGTTCTGAGATAAACGCGTTCAAAGTTTTGATACCGTTAGATGAGGTTTGCGCGCGGCTTGCTTATAATTTCTATTCCTCTCCTAATTTTTGAAATATCGATAAACGGTTTTCACGAGCGTATTGAGAAAGGTCTAAGGAATAATAAAATGAAAAAAAAATCGATTTTGTCAAATTTCTAGACCAGACTACTGCCTTAATAAGCAATTCCGTACGTACTTCTCTGCGAAATGTAATTAGGAACATAACTTTTAAATTTGAAGTAAATCGAGTGAAAATTGTTGAAGTTATGTGTCACGCCAATTGGAAAAAAGCTGTTTTGAGAAGTTTCGAGTAGTCGGCCATTTTGTACATCGAATGAAAAAAATTCTAACCGCTCGATATTCATACTAAATAGATGTGTGATTAATTTTATGAGTGAATCACTTCTTCATGCGAAAAAAATTTGTCAAATTCGCGCATGATTTTATACCCGTTACTGTGGCCTAACCCCTTAAGGTTATTCGCCGTTTTAGGTCCTAGACGTTCGATCAGCCTAATTGACGAGCGCCCTCGTTCGTCACTGTAAACGAAGGATCAGCGTAATCGGCATTCGGCCGACAATATTGTAGGTTATGTCGGACAATTTGCTGTGCAAATGGCCGACGTTAGTTCGCAAATATTCTCCCAGATGGCGCACCCGCGGACCCACGAGTGCGCAATATTTCGCTGGATTTTCCGTCGGGAGACGTTTTTCGCTTTTTTTTTCGTCAGATTTCGAGGCAACGTTCGTTGAACGAGGAGCGAACGACCGTAAAACACAACTGCCGAAGTTACCGACTGTGGGTAACGTGGGAGCGCCTCGTTACGTGTTCGACTTGTTTCACGGCAACTGTACGGACGCCATATTGGAGTTCCTTTCGCGTTACCAAAATGGCGGTGCGACTGCAGTGGTGGGGATGAAGTCTGCCGGATTTCTTTTATTCGACCGCCAGGTTCGCGTCGGGGACGTACCGAGCCATTGGTTACATTGTTTAGACACTTGCCACGTAGAATATAAATACTCGAAAACAAAATTTACGACGTTTCACGAATTGTTTTCTTTTTTGTACATTATAAACGTGTAATTAAAAATGTTTATTTCAAGATCGTCGCTTTATTTCCCACAACGCGAAATTACGACTCAAATTCGAAATCAGTTCGACTTTTCGGAAAAAAATTGCGATATTCATAATTCGAAATTATTCGCGATACAATCGCACTTGTAAAAATTCACTTTGATGAAAAAAAAAAATTAATTCACGACACTTTCGATTAATTAACTTTCAATAGAAAATTACCAATAAAATTTTTTTCGGGCTCCGTAGAAAAGTGGCAAAAAATGCTGCAGCTTTTCTCGTTTCCACAAAACGGCACCACCGACGCCCTGGAACCGGAAGAGCCTCAAGGATGCCGGACAGGGGGTAAGAAAGTTTTTCCAAAACAACAAACTAGCGATAATTAATAAATTACGCATTATATTTATATCTCATCGCACGTAAGTCATACAATCTTAGGCCTCAGTTGTTCTCTGTGTGTATGTGTGTGTATGTTCGTGTACGTGTTCGTTCTCTCAATTCTTTCTCCTTTTCGCTTAGCATTATATTTCAACGTAGCTTGATGCAAGCGGCACGAGCGAAGGAATAGACAACGTACGTGGAGGAAAAACAAAAGGAATGATACATGGAGCTTTCAATGTCGAAATAATCGAAAACCAAGGAAATAATATAATCATCACATTGAACTATAATAGTGGTAACGTTAAGTCTACTATAAATATATAGATATAGTAGTTGTCTCTAGTTTGATATTCGCGCTCTCCGTTCGCGCGCAGCCGAACGGAGCGGGATTATTTTCCCATCGTACAACGATTAATTTGTACTTAAAAAGAATATATAAGGTATTCCAAGTGTTTTCGAACGGCCTAAAAGCCTTTAATCTTTTTAAGCTTTTAATCTTTTTTTAAGATTAAAGATTAAAGAAAAGCTTTAGGCTTTTTCTAAAAGTTTTTAAACTTTTCTTTAATCTTTTTCAAAGTTGGTGAAGCTTTTGTATCTTATATTTTGACTACGTGGCATTTTTTTCAGAGTTTTATCGACTCGCTAACTCGGCTAACTCGGGGATAAGATTTTACACGTGATAAAATTTCAAATGATCGTATCGTAGTGATCTTCTCATCGTACGAAAAAATGTCCTCTACAAAAAAACATGCGTTTTTCTATGAACTGTTCAGAAAAAAAAAATTCAAAATTTTCCACGTACTACAACACCAAAAAAAAAGAAAAATCTTTCATTTTTCAATTTTTGAACCCCAATGACTAGGTTGATCCTGCTGAAATTTACACTGAATTTTCTTTAACTAGTATAAAACAACATGTGTAAGTTTCATTCTGGGCTGGGCTAGCGTTCAGTTAATATCGTCTTAAATTTAATGGACCATTGTTTTCGTTGAATAACTCGGCGATTTACAATTTTTAAGTAAAAATGGTAATGACTAAACTTGTAGGAAATCGAGCGCATTACAACTTTGGTCATTACAGTTTTTTCTCTACCATCGATATTTTTCGAATTAAACCCGAAAAAAGCGGCTATTTCATTATCTCGTTTATTTTTAACTTTAGGGCATAAACGAACATGGACAAACTTGTAGAGAATGAAATTTTGGATAATTTTTGTTCCCACCTTTTTTTTCCTAGAATCAATATTTAAGGTCGTACGCCAACGGTAAAAGAAAAGGGCGAATGGTTCGCGAAATATTTCCACGCTTCTCGTTATTTTTACCGTTGGCGTACGACGTTAAATATTGACTCTAGGAAAAAAGGTAGAGACCAACATTGTCGAGAATTTCATTCTCCACAAGTTTGTTTACGTTCGTTTATGACCTAAAGTTAAAAATGAACGAGATCAGGCAACAGTCGCGTTTTTCAGGTTTAATTCGAAAAATGTCGATCATAGAGAAAAAACTGTAACGACCAAAGTTGTAAAGCACTCGATTTTCTACAAGTTTAGTCATTGCCATTTTTACTTAAAAATTGTAAATTGCCGAGTTGTTCAACAAAAACAATTTCCCTTTAAATTTAAGACGACGATATTAACTGAACGCAAGCCCAGCCCAGAATGAAACTTACACATATTGTTTTACACTAATAAAACAAAATTCAGTATAAATATCAGCAGGATCAACCTAGTCATTGGGGTAAAAAAATTAAAAAATTAAAGATTTTTCTTTTCTTTTAGTGTTGTAGTACTTGGAAAATTTTGAATTTTTTTTTCAAAGTAGTTCATAGAGAAACGCATCTTTTTTGTAGGGGACATTTTTTCGTACGACGAAAAGATCACTACGATACGATCATTTGAAATTTTATCACGTGTAAAATTTTATCTCCGAGTTAGCCGAGTTAGCGAGCCGATAAAAATCTGACAAAATGCCACGTACTCAAAATATATGATACAAAAACATCACCAACCTTGAAAAAGATTGAAGAAGGGCAGGCCGTTCGAAAACACTTGGAACACTTCATATATATATATATATATAAGGAAATGTCGACAAAAAATCAACTTTTAACTTTTCGAACAATACTATTGGGTATAAAAAAATCCTTGCCAAATTTCACTTCTCTAAGTGAAGTCTAACAGTAATTTTTTTCCTCCCATTTAATTCCCTCTTGAGGTTCAAATTAGCGTAAATCAATAATTAATGAATATTTATCGAGTCCAGTTGATGACTTTTCAAACTGACCCTTTAAGGCTTCGTAAAAGGTTTTTTTTACCTAATCTCGATATTATCTTTAATTCACGAATGGTGGTTATTGGAAAAATGCCGTCTGTATTTTCGCCAGACGATGCATTTTTCAATAAACAGTACTAAAAATAATATCGATTTTTTTTAAATAAAAGCTTTTTTTAAAGGTGTCGAGGTAAGAGAAAGTTCAACCGGATTTGACAAATATTCGTGAATTGTTGAGTTATTCGGGCTTGAACGCAAAGTTTCACCGTAAATTGGAGGGAAAAAAATTATCGAAAGTTTGAGGCTTCCGTTGGAGAGCTCAAATTCGGGGTGAATTTTATTTGTACCTGGTGGAAATATTGCTTGAAGAAGTGAGGATTGACTTTTCATTCGACTCTGCTGTACAGGGTGCCCGATTTGACTTGGGTCACGAAAAGTCAAACGAAGAACAAAATAGCGAGATTACTTTTTTTTTTTAAATTTATTTGACATTTCCCAGGTTACCCAGTCAAATTAATAAAAAAAAGATACCCATATTTTTTAGGGGCATCTTAGACTACGTAAAAAAAAGTTACCTTTGTCCGCAACATTTTCTCATTCGGCCATTATTTTCGGATATTTTACAAACGCCCTTTTTTAAACAAACACGTAGCTATTTTTTACGTAACGTTGGAGGCTACTTTTGTCACGATCTATAAAGAACCCGATGGGCACTACTGTTGTTAGAAACGCTCGTCTCAGTATCCGCAGAGAGACTTTCTTTTTATCAACTATTTATTCGCCGTTGTAATTTATTGCAAGTGGACGGCCATCGTTTTTAACCTCTTTCGTGTTAAAAAAAAATAATGGCCGAATAACACAAATGTTTCGGACGAAAGTTACCTGTCTTTTTTTTTAACGTAGAATAAGATGCCGCGTTAAACAATGAAGGTTGCCATTTTTTCTAGCTCAACCTTGAAATCACGTTGAAAACGTCCGTGGCATAGAAAGGTATCTTGCGATTTTACCCTTCATTTGGATCTACTCTTCTTCGTTCTCGAGTCATTTCGATGTCCCAAGCTCAATGGGACTTCCCGTATACATATATACACAAATATATGTGTATATTGCTTTGGACATAGGAGCATGAGGCCGTAGTCGTGAAGGCCGGATCGCGTAAGTTCGAATTAATAATTATCTACAAAATGGTCCTTATACTTATTCCCTACTAAAAGATCACACTCT
Organism: Ophion slaviceki; assembly: GCA_944452715.1. Taxonomy (NCBI): domain Eukaryota; kingdom Metazoa; phylum Arthropoda; class Insecta; order Hymenoptera; family Ichneumonidae; genus Ophion; species Ophion slaviceki. The sequence continues at coordinate 62,685,560 of OX101785.1, read as the reverse complement.
TCGACCCTCGTCTCCTCTCCGTTGCGCTCGCAATAAGCCTGGAAAGATTTTTTTCGTTCCTATAGTATAATTACATCCAAGTACTAATAGGTTCTCTCTATCAATCTTGCGTCGTTTCCCTAACATTTATATTCAAATATTATATCCTACGTAGGCCCGTTTGTTCGCTTAATTTATCTAAGTAACTTTGCTGCCTCGGCTCGCCCGTGTACCACGCAATTATTTTTTTCATTTTTTCCAGGCAAGACCACGCGGCGTTTCTGCTCGTTTTTCTCTCTCTCGTCGCAATACAAACAAAAATAATAATTCAGGGAAAAAAAACATAGACAGACGGAAACTATTGGAATGTTTATGACGCGTTTACGCTAAGGAGGTATTAAATCGCATAGTCGTGTTGTTAAAAACGTCCACGTTGACTCGGAATGGCCCCTATCTGAAAGCAGGAGAAAAAACGGATTTGTTGCATGTGGATTCATTTTTATTCATTCGCAATCATTGATTAGTTAATTGATTGATTGGATTGGATTGAGTCGATTGAGTGGATTCGATTGCATTGGACTGATTGGTACGGACTGATCGCTTGGGATTGGATTGATCGGATTGATTGGATTGGATTCGATTGATTGGATAAGATTGATTGGAATGGATTAAGCGGATTGATTGGATTGGATGGGGTGAGTGGATTGGTTGGATTGGATTGATTGCATTGGATTAAGCGGATTGATTGGATTCTATGGGATTGAGTGGGTTGGTTGGATTGGATTGCATTGGACTGATCGGATTGGATTGCATTGGAGTGATTGGATTGGATTGATCGGTTTGTATTGGATTGGGTTGAATTGGATTGGATTGGTCGGATTGATTGGATTCGATTCGGTTGATCGGATAAGATCCATTGGATTGGATTGGATTGCATTGGACTGATCGGATTGGATTGCATTGGAGTAATTGGATTGGATTGATCGGTTTGCATTGGATTGGGTTGAATTGGATTGGATTGGTCGGATTGATTGGATTCGATTCGGTTGATCGGATAAGATCCATTGGATTGGATTGGATTGATTGGATTGGATTGGATTGATTGGATTGGATTGGATTGGATTGGATTTGATTGATTGGATTGATTGATTGAATAATAATAAATTGAATTGTGTAATTTCGGAATCATTGATTGATTGAATTGGATTGATTGATTCATATATTGATTGGATTGGTTGGGTCATGTTGATTGATTGGATTCATTGATTGAGTGAATTGGTTGGATTGGATTGATTGGATTGGATTGGTTGGATTGGATTGCATTGGAGTGAATGGATTGGATTGCATTGTATTGCATTGGAGTGATTGGATTGGATCGCATTGGAGCGATCAGATTGGATTGCAATGGAATGATTGGATTGGATTCATTCAATTGGATTGATTTGTTTGGATTGAACGGTTTGGGTTGGATTGGTCGGATTGATTGGATTCGATTCGGTTGATCGGATAAGATTTTTTGGATTGGATTGGACTGATTGGATTGGATTGGATTGATGGATTGCATCGATTGGATTGGATTGATTGATTGAGTAATGATACATTGAATTGTGTAATTTCGGAATCGTTGATTGATTGAATTGGATTGAATTGGATTAAGGGGTTACCCCCACTTGCGATTTTGAAAAAATCGATTTTTTTTAATTGCATTTTTTTGAAGTATAAGTACCCCGGCCCATACTTCTGTATGGGCCCGGAATAGATGACTCTATGTAAGTTTACAAAAAAAAATATTTTCTTCGTGTAAACTGAAATTGAAACTTTAAACGCGTTTTTCTCAAAATGGCATTTCTGAAGTCGGTGACCAAGATTACTCGAACACTAATGAACCGATCTTCTTGAAATTTTGCAGGCTTATTTAATACATAAAAATGTAGTCTTTAATCGTTCGATTTTTTTTTTTCGAAAAAAAAAAATGGCCGTTTATAGCCAAAAAACGGCCGTTTTTTTTTTGTTAAAATCGAACCATTAACTTTGACTGTCCGCCATTTTGTGAAAAATGAATATTTTTTAAAATACTTCGATTAAAGACTAGTTTATACTTATATTTGACTAAATCCATCCGCATTTTTTTTTTTCAGATGATCCACTTCGCCGCAATGTTGGTCACCGCAAACCGTGTATATAAAAACATTATTTCATTGACGGCCATTTGCCACTAAACAATGTAATATTTTTCAATAAAAAAATTACTGAAAGTTCTTCAAGATGTGTTCTTTAAGATGGTATATTGATCGATTAAAAAAGTTTTGTAGTTTTCTTTAAAAAAAATTCATGAAAAAAGCCTTTTTTTGCGCTACAAGTGGGGGTAACGCCTTAATTGCATTGATATATTGGTGGGATTGAATTGCATTGGTTGGGTCATGTTGATTGATTGGATTGATTGGTTAGTTTTGAGAGAAAGAGAAAGAGAGAGTTATTTGTCTACTCACCGATTGTTGATTTGCTCGTTTATTACAATTTCGTTCGTTTCGTAGGCTTACAAGTGTACAAGACAATTTCGACAATGTTAGAAAATTCCGGCACTCGTCGGGGCTTCAATTGAACCACGGCCGTCTCGAGTGTGCGGACACCACACTTGTCCGCACATTCGACGTTTGTGGCGCCGGAGCGAAAATCCTCGAGGATCAACGGCAAAGGACGAAGCCTGCGTCCTTGACGAATCGCGTCTGACATCCTCTCAAAGGATCCCCGTAAGGTTTCATCGATTTTCCTCGTTTCTGCGGACAACGGAGCGATCAATGAGAGAAAGACTTTGGAGAGCGAAGGGCACGTTCGATCGTATCTTAAAATCTATTCGTTCGATTCGATTGAAATTCAAACAGAGCATAGTTTATCACATTTTCTATCCCATCGATGATTCTTTCATAAATTTATCCATTTGTTGTTGACAAATGATGAAAGTGGCTTTTTTGGTCGAAAAGCAAACTGTTTTTTTACCGCTTGCCATTTTCGTAATTTAAAAAATTTCACACAAGTATTCGTTCGTACGAGAGTTTTATTTTTACACTACAAGTACATTTTTTTTATTTTTCATTCGATCGCGCCAACTGGTGGTGAAATGTCGAACTTTTTTTATATTTTCGCGGACGTTCTTTTTACCTACGGAGTTTAGTCTCCTGCGCTCCAAGCTTCATTACCACGCACAGTAGCAGAAAAGCCCAAAAACCTGGCCAAAACCCCAAAAAATAAATTTTCGAAATAGGGTCAGTTGAGTAGTCATTCAGGTAGAGGACTAGTAACTGCATTCTATTGTGGAAGGGAAAGCCCTTTAAGTGTATACCTGCGCCGCAGCGTCAGTTGGCAGTTAGTGTTCGTGAAGAGTGTACGTGTCACGCGCTGAACAGACGAAAATAACGCTGACTTCAAAAACCCATAACTTTAAAGTGACGGGTTTAATTTCAATTCTGCAACATGGATACGACTTCTGGAGGTATGTAGAACATGTTTTTACATCGGTTGAATCTAAAGTTTATGTATAAATGATTGAAATGTAGTATAGCCTTCGGCATAAATAAAATTGAATAATTTTGAAAACTTATATTTTCAACGGTCCGAAAAGTTATATATTTTGTCACATTTTGCAAAGCTCCTAGTCTCGGCCTTTAGTTTAATGTATAAGCTTTCGAAATTTACAAGAGTTACCTGCGGAAAACGTGCGTCTTGTCCGTTATGATTTTTTTCGCATCGTGCGGTAGCCGAGCGTGCACGCGGCACTATTGAGCAGCCTCTGCGCCTCTACCTGAGAATGGGTGAAGTAGCATCATAACGGACAAGACGGCTGTTATACGCTTGAAATAAATTATTTTAATATATATGTATGTGTATATATATATATATAAATTTTCTGTGATTTAATTATGATATATACGTATGCATATATATATATATATACATATTAAAATCAACCACATAAAAATTTCTTAAATATGAATGAAATGTTATAACATTCAAATAAAATATTTGAATATATATATGTATATATAGAGACGAATTTTGCGCCGAGATTGAAGCCGTGCCGGGAGTTGTAATAGATACAAACTCGGATAATGATTCTGACTCCGACTCCGACTCCGATTACGATTTTGATTAAGAATAAAATTTTCTATTTTTGAAACGTTCCGTATGTATTTTGGAAATAAAAATAATAATTGCGTAGAATACACTGTTCACGTTTATTTTATTATGATGATTTTTTTTAATATATTAATTTATCTATTTAGCAGGATACTCGGCCATTTTGTTTATAACAATTTGCTGTAAGCTCTTTGTTGCAAGTTATAAACAATAGATATCGGATTGGTAATCAGCGACCTTGAAAACCCGTATATACCAATTTTTGTCAACATCTGGTAACTTTTTAACGTTCATGTCGGCCATATTGGATCGGCCATTTTTTTTACGATAATTTGGCTTGCGGATTCGTAATCAGCGACCTTGAAAACCCGTAAATACCAATTTTTGTCGACATCTGGCAACTTTTTAACATTCATGTCAGCCATATTGGATCGGCCATTTTGTTTACGATAATTTGGCTTTCAGATTCGTAATCAGCGACCTTGAAAACCCCTGTAAGCCAATTTTCATTCCCGTCAAAGGTCATTTGAGGTTTTGGCCAGGTTTTTGGGCTTTTCTCCTACTGTGCCACGAGGGCGAATAGGGAAGACCGGAAAGGAAATATCAAAAATACCTTCTTTCTTCCTTGGCGACGATTCCAGTCGGTGGTGGTCTCTGACTGGGCTCCAACCTGCGGCGTCTCTCCTCGATCGCCTCGGTGTCGAGGCTCAAGGTCGCCTGCATCGGCGTCTGCGTCACCGAGGCGTTCAGCACGTGTCTCGTCTTGATGAGGGGTGGATTGCGGGATTGGGGTATTGCGAATGCACGCCTGAGAGCCCCTCTCGGCGGCGACGGGGGCGGATAAGAGATGCCTGCGAAAATTAACGCCTTTTGAAACCTTGCCTTCTTATACACTGAGAAAAAAAAAACCAATTGAATGAAAAAATTATATTGGTTGATCCGAATAAATGGGCCACCGATATATGAGATTGTTACAATACTATAAAATATTGGAAAATGTGATTGATTCAAATAACATATTGGTTTATTTGAAAAAGCTCTTCTGTTCTCTGAATATCTACATTATCCTTCGAATAAAATTATATTCTATTGACATCATTCTATATACAATCCGTAGATGTACGGATGAAATAATTAAGCGGTTGCTACAACATTTTTTATTTCGTACAAAAATATAATCAATAGAATCGATTTTTTCTTTACTGCATCGAAACGAATATGCCATGGGACGTAAGTTTTTCAATTTGTTTTAAATCTTAAATAAAAAGTGAGCATTAGAATGATCATCCACGATAATAGTGGAGAGAATATCAGATATTCAACTGATAAGAACAGATATTACACTTTGATCTTAGCCACAGGCCAAGAAGCAATAGTCATTAGAGTTTCTCCGGCGTTTAAGGAGGTACGGTGATGACCATGCTAGTAAACTTAGAGTCTATTTCACGCCGCAATACCGCCACGTTTTAGATATACGTATATGGCCTATTTTTCGAGAAATATTTTTTAAGTATTGAATTTCGAGTTTCCTATTGTTTTTATAATATGGAAACAACCATAATAATCTACTACTCGACTTCGGTAGTACGCCATATCGTTGACGTTTAGCATCGTCGCATTTTCGGTGGCTGTCATCGGTTCCACGGGCCCGGCTTATTATTTTTTGTAGCCGGTTAACATGGAGAATGAAAATACTGTGGAAGTTTATCAAAAGAGTAACGGGATTGTACCTGAAGTCCAGTTTAGAGACAAATGTAGATTCTGACGGACAAGAATTAGAAAATGAAAAGATAATATTGCGATTGCAAATAAAAAACGTCGCGTTGAAGTTAACCTCAATGTCCAATGTCCAATCTGTCCAAAGTCAAACAATATTTCATCGATTGTTATGTTATTTTTCCCTTTCCCAATTTTCACAATATTTGCAGGTATAAAAAGGAACGTTTATTTTATATGATGGTTCTCCCATGCTGAATTTACATATAGATGCGTTGTATAGGTACATGTCGCCAGAAAAATTGAGATGCCTTTGCTGTACGTAAAAGAACTTCAAGTAAATATCGACGAAAGGCCCTTTATAATCCATTAAAAAATGTACGGCTTCGCACAATCATATTTTTAATTCGCGTTGAAAATATCCGATAGACGAATCAAATTTGCGCGGGTATCCGGCGTTGCCACACGTCGAGCAAGATGGCTGCTGTTACGTCACGAGAAGTCTCGCTCTCCGGAAACTTCGGTTTTTGCGACTTTATTTCTAAATTTATTGCTTATTTCTGCGGTGAGCTATCCAATTCAAGGCGCCTTATCGATCACAAAGATTCAACGAACGCAACCATCAGTTTTTTTTACGTCTTTCTTGGCTCCAAGTAGCACAAAAAAATCGATATATGAGAGGACAGGCACATTTTGTCGTCTACGTGTGACTAATTCACCAACTTTAACAATTAATAACTCGGAAAGTGTACGGTAAATCTCGTGGAAACTCCGCATACGCATAGACGAAGGTCTCGACAATGCTATAAAAAAAATCGGGCTTTTATCTTGAACTCGCTCCAATCACCGTACCTCCTTAAGTAGATTTTCGGTTCGCGCTACGCTTACGCGTAACGAGCGCGCGTGCGGCTTCTAGCGGTTACTCCGAGAACTACGGGTTTCCTCACACCTATAATTTCGGTGGCGCTCGGCCATGATTTGGTTGCATTTTTTCAACCAAATGCGCAAGAAACAAATTTTATTTTCGCATAATTTTTCAACCAATTCAGGCATTTGCTCAATATTTTTCAATAAAAATGAAATATTAATATTTTAACGAATAATTTACTTGGAAATTAATATCGGATATGGTGAAAAAAAATAAAATAACATATTTACTCAATAGAAATTTTATCTGAATCAAACGAGCGAGATTCAACTTTTCTTGTGTACTCGAATCAACAATATTTATGTTATGAATTGAAACGCTTTTTTTGTTCGTTGCAGAAAATGCATTCATAACTATGTAATTCGTTCGCGATAATTTTTTAGATGGTTTCAATTATATATTGTTCTCGGCTAACAATATATCTTTCGAATGAAAAAAAAAACTTTTAATTTTATCATGTTATTAAAGTCAATAGCGTTTTGTTTGGACTAATAAATACGATTATTTCGACCAACGATTTTACAATTGAATCAACGAAATTTCATTCAACAACACCAATGATATTGGATCAATGATTTTTTTTCTCAGTGTAAGGCTTTTTTTTAAGTAAGAAAACGACCAGGTAAAGCCTAGATGTGGATGCGTGGGCTGATTTTCTTTTTTTTAACACACTAAAAATGATAGTTTGTCGCGATGCCCCGACGAATTTTTGCACACCAATAATGCCTCGTGGGACGTAGCCTCTGAATGAATTCGGTGAAAATCGCTGACAGGTTTTGGTTTTTGAGGGGGTGTCATTTTTTTCTTTATTTTTCGTCTTTTCAAGCACACCTTGATTCGCTTCCCAAATTCTTCGAGTCATATCCGGCTTTAAACGCCTCAAAATTTGTTGAAAATGGCTTTTTCGAGCAAACTGGCAGTTTTAGGCTTTAATTTTTTTAGGCTTTAAAGGGTCTTCTCACTTTAGACGCTAAAAAGGCTATTTTCATGAATTTTTGTGATAGTCTTATATTATAGATATTGATACAAAAGTTGTTACACTTAAGGCGGGATATACATTTAGACACGAAAAAATAAGCAATATTGAGGGATTTTTTAAACTAAGAAATAATTATTCTACAATTATCAAACTTTAGGTCTACTTCAATAGTATATTTAAGTATACAAAACAATTTTTTAAAATTAATTCACCATCAAAATGACGGAGTCTAACTTCCCGTAGACTTTAATTTGCAAAAAGTTCAAACATTTTTTCAGTTAAAACATGTATACTTCTATGTGACGGTAATTAAAATGAAGAAAATGCAAATTTAAGAAAACGGCACGCGTTTACAAAAATAAACCAACATTTCACGCAACATTTCTGTAAAATGTGGACTAAAAAAGTCGTTTTTTGCCAATTTTTCAAAAACAATTTTCAAGTAGAAGCGATCAATATTATCAATATTTCTACCAAGTTTTAGCTCAACTAGTAGTTTTCGAGTAATCCTGCACGCCAATTTCAATAATGCAGTTTTATAAAATCCTCAAAAAAAATCGCGAAAATAGCCTTCTTTCGTGGCTCCAAAGTGGACTGGCCCCTTAAAGAAAAAAGAAAAAGAAATCGATCTTTTTATTGTTGTAAATGTATATCCCGTCTTAAGAAATACACTTTCGAAATATACTTTTTTTAAAGTTATATATTTATGTAACCCAAACAAACTTTAAATGCGTTTTTCTCGAAATAACGTTTTTCCTCGGTTTGTTGATAAAACCTTCGAAACTACTGAACCGATCCTTATGAAATTTTAACCAGGTATTCTTTACAACTATAGCTATGGCGCATATCGAGGATTTTTTCAAATTTTGATATTTACCATTTTTTTTCCAAAAAACGGTGAAAAAAACACGTTTTGTTTATTTTTTCGAAAAATGTCCGCCATTTTGTTATTTTCGCTTATATAGAAAATCGTATGATATGCGCTATAGCCATTGACATACTGAATCTAAAACCGTTTGATTTTTTTCCTACAATTTTTCTAGTACATTCTTTTAACCACCATTTTCGTCTATAAATAGTGACTTGGATAAATACATTTTTTTCTCAAATGTATTTCGAAAGTGTATTTATTAAGGGAGACTTTGTCCTTGAAATTTTCAAAAAATCAATTTGAGCTCAACACGAGCAGCTAGAAGAAGAGGAGGGATGCCTCTATCGACCAGGCATTGCCGATTAGCGGTAATTATAAACACATTTGTGTAAACACATTACAAAACTTTAAACGCGCTTTTCTCGAAAACACGTTTTTAAAAATGGCTGACATTCTCCTGACCGCTGTAATTAACATATCGACCTGAAATTTGGAGAGCATACTCAGAAAATATGTCTTCACGGAATGACGGATCGTTTTTTCGATAGATACATTTTTGCATTTATTATTTATCTTTTTATGCGAAAAAAAAAAAACGCGAAAATTCGATTTTTTTTTAAATTGCCGCCATTTTCCGAAATTTGTACTAAACGAAAAACCCATCCGTCATTCCATGACCAAAGGGTCACAGATTGATAATATGCTTTGAATTTGTGTTTCAGATCAACAAAGAGGGGGCAGTGATGTCAGCCGTTTACCTCCCGCGATTTGAGGACCTGTTTTCGCGGAGCTGCAACGGCCGCCATTTTGGTTTTTTTTTCAAAAAAAAAATTTTTTAACGTTCTGTATATCATCAATAAAAGCAAGAAAAAAACCGCACTCAAAAAGCTTTACTCGTTTCCTTTAAAAAAAATAAAATGTAAACACCTGAAATATGGCACTCCAAGGACAAAGTCTCCGTTAAATGTAACAACTCATATCAATATCTACAATATAAACATATTAAAAAATAATGAAAATAGCCTTTTTCAGCGTCTAAAGTGAGAAGACCCCTTAAGAAAATGGCTTAATTTTTTTGAAGTAAAATCGCGCAACTTGTCGATTTTCGATACCTCTGTGTCCGGGTGACAAGAGCGTGTCCTTGCTCTTGGTGATTTGCGGCACGATGAGTAGCGAGTTCGGTGGGGTGGGTGAGACCGTAGAGGTCTGCGGGGACGTCGCCAGTGTCAGATTTGGAAGCGACTGGCCCAGGCTCGAGTAAGCGGGCACTTGGACGCTCAGTGTGTTGGGCGTCGGCGATTTACTCAACAACGAACGCCTGCGGACATGCGAAAACGTCTTCAAAAAAACTGACAGCTTCTCAGATACAATCAGGGCGCGAAAAAAACGTCAGTACCCCGACAAGCTTACTCGTAGTGTTAATTTTTTTTTCCCGTTCTTTAAAATTATTTATTTTCCAACAAATCATAATTATTTCCTTTCCCGACAAATTATAATTATCTAAACGTCGACGAGAAAAAAAAAAAAAAACAAAATAATAAAAAAAATCACCTGATTTGCAGAGGCCGATGATTGTGGCCGGCTCCGCCGACCTCGCCGCCCTCCTCCGACGAGACGCTCGAGGCACGTGGTGGCTCGCTCGTTTCCACGCTCACGTTCCGACTGGCGTTGTAGCTCGGTACGAAGTTACTGCTGCCCGGCGACACCCCTTCCATTTCCATACTTCCGCTGTAAAAGCACAGCAATAACGATCAAAGACTTTTATTCATTTGTTAAGGGGTTATCCCCAGTTGCGATTTTGAAAAAATCGATTTTTTTTATTGCATTTTTTTGAAGTGCAATTTGAAGTGCAGTTTTTTTTTAATGCCCGGAATAGATGACTCTATGTAAGTTTACAAAAAAAAATATTTTCTTCGTGTAAACTGAAATTGAAACTTTAAACGCGTTTTTCTCAAAATGGCATTTCTGAAGTCGGTGACCAAGATTACTCGAACACTAATGAACCGATCTTCTTGAAATTTTGCAGGCTTATTTAATACATAAAAATGTAGTCTTTAATCGTTCGATTTTTTTTTCGAAAAAAATGGCCGTTTTATAGCCAAAAAACGGCGGTTTTTTTCGTTAAAATCGAACCATTAACTTTGACTGTCCGCCATTTTGTGAAAAATGAATATTTTTTAAAATCCTTCGATTAAAGACTAGTTTATACTTATATTTGACTAAATCCATCCGCATTTTTTTTTTCAGATGATCCACTTCGCCGCAATGTTGGTCACCGCAAACCGTGTATATAAAAACATTATTTCATTGACGGCCATTTGCCACTAAGCAATGTAATATTTTTCAATAAAAAAATTACTGAAAGTTCTTCAAGATGTGTTCTTTAAGATGGTATATTGATCGATTAAAAAAGTTTTGTAGTTTTCTTTAAAAAAATTCACGAAAAAGGCCTTTTTTGCGCTACAAGTGGGGGTAACGCCTTAATTAGTTTATTCGTCTCATTCGTCCAATTTATCGAAACAAATATTCCACATCGAATTTTCACTTTTCTCAAGCGACATTTAGTACAGTCGTGATGTCGCTGAAAAACCCCGTAATCGTAAAAAATTTGAAGTCTAATTTTTTGGCAGGTGATTTTGTAGGTGCCGCGGGTGCTAAATCCAAGTTTGCCTAAAAATCGGGGTGTAGGGTTTTTTTTAGGGGATGAAAGGGGATGGGGGTGGATTAATGCCAAACTACAACCTCTACGAGGTCGGCGCCGTGAGACGAAATGTGCAGAAAAATCCAGGCTTTAGTTTTGTCCACAGCGCCGAAGTCGTGGAAGTTCATTTTGGGGGTGAAATTTTGAAAAATCAGTTTTAATTCAATAACTCTTTAGAAAAAATTCGTACACTTTTTGTTCAAATGGGAACGTTGTAGCCTTTGAAAAGACGCGTTGGTCGAGTATTCGATCATCACTCTCCGATAATATCTTCACCCCCAAAAAATGTTTAAAATACCAAAAAAAAAATGGTTTATCGAATAACTCAAAAACAATCGATTTTTCGGGTACGGTGCAAATGTACGAAATGTAGAGAATAATTTTCTCTATATTTTCGTTTCTATGGACCACCCTTGAATTTTGATTTTCCAACCCCCCTCGGGGGTTGAAAATTCAAAATGAAATTCTGGGAAAACCATTGACCGTACGAATTCGGCGCTGTGGAAGAATTTGTAGCTTGAACCCTCAGCTACATTTTTCTCCACAGCGCCAAACTCGTGTCTCTTTATTTTCGGTCAATAGTTGTCCCGGAATTTCATTTTGAATTTTCAACCTCTGAGAGGGTTTCGAAAAAGCAAATTTCAAGAGTGGCCCATAGGAACGAAAATATAGAGAAAATTATTCTCTACATTTCGTACGTTTAAACCATCCCCGAAAAATCGATTGTTTTTGCGTTATTCAATAAACAATTTTTCTTTTATACTTCAACTATTCTTTTGGGGGTGAAAATATTTTCGGAGAGGGTTGATCAAATACCCGATCGACGCGTCTTTTCAAGGGCTACAACGTTCCCATTTGAACAAAAATTGTATGAATTTTTTCTAAAGAGTTATCCAATGAAAACTGATTTTTCAAAATTTCACCCCACTTTTTCACCCCCAAAATGAACTTCCACGACTTCGGCACTGTGGACAAAAATGAAGCCCGGATTTTTCCGAACATTTTGTCTCCCGGCGCCGACCTCGTGGGGGTTGTAGTTTGGCATTAACCCACTTCCATCCCCTTTCATCCCCTAAAAAAACCCCACACCCCGATTTTTAGGCAAACTTGGATTTAGCGCCCGCGGCACCTACAAAATCACCCGTCAAAAAACTAGCCTCCTAATTTTTTCCGATTCCAATATACAGCACGACTGTACTAAACGTCACGTTTATACATTTTTATTATCACATAAATTATTTGTATTTTTATATAAATGTTCGCAGATACATAATAGTTAATTATTATATTGATATATAAATAATGATTAAGTAAAATATAATTTAAAAAAACGAATATTAATAAATACATAAAAATAATATATGAATAATATTTTTTTAAAATATTTAATTAATTAATAATAATTAATTATTGAATTAATTATTATTATTATTCATTATAATATATATAATTATTAATATATATATATATAATTAATTATTGAATTATTGAATTAAAAAAAAAGAATAAAAATACCTGTGACTGTGAGCGAGACTGCTGACTCTCGAGGCCCTGCTACTGCCTCGCGGTGTTCTCGGCATTACGTCGCACTCCTCCATCTCGTAATCGCCATCCCCGAGGTAAGTGCTCGCCTGTCGGCTGACCGTCGCCACAGGCTGGACACCGCCAACCGGCGGCAGTTTCATGATGGCGAACTGTTGCTGAGCCTTCCTCAGTGACTCCATCCAGGACTTGAGGTCGGACAAATTCGAGCGAAGAAGAAAAACGAGAAAACGCTCGATTGGATTTTCACGTGGGCAAATTTTTTTTTCATAATTCTTGAAAGTATTGACTTGATCTTGAAAGTATTGACATAATCTTGAAAGTATTCATAATTCTTGAAAGTATTTAAGTATTGACAAATATGTTGGCAACATTTTTATTCACAAGTTCGAAAATTGACGGAGTTATAGTCACTTTAGTGAGAACAGGACTGGATACTTCAATGTAAGTATCAATATTCTAAAAAAAACGTAACTTTATGTCAAGAAACACGCAACGAAAATTTTGAACGCGTTTTTCTCGAAACTAGTTGTTTCGACCTTGCCCGAGCGAATACTTAAAAACCTATCGACCGATTTTCAATTTTTAAAAAAACATTTTTGCCATCGGAGTGACTAAGGCTGTACGTATCTGCGTTTTTAACATTTGATTGTTACTATTTTTAAAGACTGCGTGAATACAGAAAAAGGGCCTTGAAATAGAAGAAAAATGTCCAAACTGTCGGCATTTTGTAGAAACAAAAACCAAAATAGAAAAACGGCTACGCATAGCGATAGCTACATTTGTATAGATATCGATAAATTGTTGACTTTTAATTTACAGATAGCCTTTCATAAAGATATCGACGGGAGAATGACGAGAATTTTTTTTTCGTCTTCAAATCAAGGCATATATCTCGGTTAATTTTCAAGATTTTGTCATAAAAATTGGTATAAAACTAGATGAATACATACTTAATAAAATGAGTATAAACCCGATCCTTTTATAATTAGTTATGTCTATGAAAAAAATCGCCATTATTGACGACAAAGCACCCGTTACGTAACGGAATGGGGGGGGGGGGGGGGGGTAACATTCGGAAACTTTGCGTTACGTAATTTGTATACGCCCCCTTATAGACGAAAATCAATTAACTAAAGAATCTTCGAGTTCGTTAAGGGGCTGTACCAGTGTGATACTTTCAAAAAATCGATTTTTTTTTGTCTTTTTCGACAGTTTATACTTTCAAGAATATCATTATTTATATCACTTATATCGATATCATTTTATCTTGCAAAAATCGATAGTTGAATCTTTAAACGCGTTCTTCTCGAAATGAGATTTTTCAAATTCGCTGACATCGTACTTCAAAGAGCAATTATCCGATAGACTTGAAATTTGAACTGAATACTCTTGAATATATTTACTCTACAATGACGTAGGATATTTTTGATTGGATGAAAATAGACGATTTGGCGTTGAAAAAAACGACCATTTCATAGGCAAGAAACCAGACTTTTTTTTTTCATAACTACGCCAATTTGTTAGATTTTGATTTTCAGCGTCCACACTGGAATATCCCCTTGAAGAAATACTTCAAGAGCATGAGATGACACACGGACCGAGGTTATGGTTCACTTGACAATACGGGAAATAATAAGCGGCAAGGGGGGAAGGGTGAGATCACAGAAGGCCATGGGTGGGGGGGTATCCTTCGATAGCAGCGACGCATGTGGCAGCTAGCGGAATAAAACGTGGATCGCTCAACGGTACGGCTCCATTGAAATCGGGTTTCGTTTCCAGACCTGTATGTACTAGGTGCGCAACTAAGTTCCCGGGTTTCACACATAGATGGCGCTAGCGACACATGTAGTCGGCATACAGGTCTGAAATTGGGAGTCTTTATAGCTTGGACATCTGTTAAGAATACCCAGTCGTAACATAAACAAATATCGCAACACAACGACCTTTTTTCTAACATCGAAAATGTCAAAGTTTGTGCCAAATGAACATCATTTGCAGGAAGCATTGCTTTTCTGCTTCAACATAAAAAAAACAGCAGCCGAAGCACGTCGGTTACTTGAGGAGGCCTACGGCGAACATATACCATCAAAAACAACGTGTGAAGATTGGTTCAAGCGGTTCAGAAGTGGCGATTTTGAGACTGGCGACAAGGAGCGCTCGGGAAGAACGCAAACATTTGCGGACGGCGATTTGCAAGCGTTATTGGATGAAGATCACACTCAAACAGAAGATCAACTTGCCGAGGCATTAAATGTGACTCGGCAATGTATTTCGAAACGTTTGCACGCCATGGGAAAAATTCACAAGGAAGGAAAGTGGGTGCCGCATGAGTTGACTGAGAGACAAATGGAAAATCGAAGAGCCACTTCCGAAATGTTGCTTTCGCGGCAGAACAGAAAGAGTTTCCTGCATCGAATTGTTACTGGCGATGAAAAATGGATATATTTCGAGAATCCCAAAGGCAGAAAATGGTGGCTTTCACTTGGCGAAGCGTCAACATCGACGGCACGGCCAAATCGCTTCGGAAAAAAGACAATGCTCTGCGTTTGGTGGGACCAGAAAGGAATCGTGTACTATGAGCTGCTGAAACCGGGCGAAACTGTCAATGGGCATCGCTACCGACAACAACTGATCAATTTGAACGACGCATTGCTCGAAAAACGGCCAGAATGGGACACGAGACACGAACGTGTGATATTGCAGCACGACAACGCTCCGTGCCATCGCAGTTCCATCGTCCAGGACACCGTGAAAACACTGAAATGGGATCTGCTACCGCACCCGCCGTATTCGCCAGACCTGGCCCCTTCAGACTATCACTTGTTCCGGTCGATGGCGCATGGCTTGGGTGGGCTACACTTGGCCAATTACGATGCAGTACAAAATTGGTTGGACGAATGGTTTCAGTCCAAAGACGCGTCTTTTTATCGTCGCGGTATTTATGTATCGCCATAGAGATGGCAAAAATGTGTAAATGGCGAGGGACGATAGTTCGAATGAATCATTTTTTGTATTTATCTTGAAATTTTCGATTTTTTGTTGGTCAAAAAAACCCGGAAACTTAGTTGCACACCTAGTAAGACCGTGGTTTGGCCTCCTGTACTCTAACCTCTGTGGTATCAGGTTGATAAAAAAGTTTTGTCGCAAAAATTTTTAAAATGTCTTTTTACGTATTGACGCAATATGACATCGAGCTATGTCGAGAATATTCTAGAATGTTTTCTACTCTTCCGCGTGACAGGGTATAAAAGGGCGATCGCGCGTTCTAGTGGACAGAAATGGCTTCGATCTCGCAGGAGCAACTTCGAGCGATCATTTTTTACGAGTGGCGGCGCGGCACGAACGCAAGCACAACTGCTAAAAATATACAGGATGCATTCAGCGAGAACGTAGTTTCTCATCGAAGAGTCCAGCGTTGGTTCAATCGTTTTAAATCTGGAGACACAAGCCTTGAAGATAAGGAACGTTCCGGACGACCGTCGACCATCGATGATGAAGCATTACTCCGCTGCATCAAAGAAAAACCGGAAGCAAGTACGCACGAGCTAGCAAGAGAACTTGGCTGCACCCAACCGTCAATAGTCAATCACTTACACAACTTGGGATACAGGAAGGTTCTAGCTCAATGGATACCACACCGTCTCACCGACGACAATAAGAACTGTCGCGTGACCATCTGCCAGTCTCTCCTGCTTCGCCACCATCGCAAGGAGTTTTTAGAAGATCTTGTGACGGGAGATGAAAGCTGGGTCTTGTATGATAACAGAACGCGTTTAGCCTACTGGCTTCCTATCGGAGAAAAACCGCCACACCAACCGAAATCTGATCGTCACTCACAAAAGGTTTTGTTGTGCTGTTTCTGGGACGCAAAGGGAATGCTGTTTCACAATTTTCTCCCTGTAGGTAAGACGATCTCCTCTACACGATACATCGAAAATCTCCAGGAATTGGCAAAAGCTATAAGAAAAAAAGGGCCAAGACGCGCGACTGTGCACCTACTCCACGACAACGCGAGACCCCATGTCGCACAGTAGGAGAAAAGCCCAAAAACCTGGCCAAAACCCCAAAAAATAAATTTTCGAAATAGGGTCAGTTGAGTAGTCATTCAGGTAGAGGACTAGTAACTGCACTCTATTGTGGAAGGGAAAGCCCTTTAAGTGTATACCTGCGCCGCAGCGTCAGTTGGCAGTTAGTGTTCGTGAAGAGTGTACGTGTCACGCGCTGAACAGACGAAAATAACGCTGACTTCAAAAACCCATAACTTTAAAGTGACGGGTTTAATTTCAATTCTGCAACATGGATACGACTTCTGGAGGTATGTAGAACATGTTTTTACATCGGTTGAATCTAAAGTTTATGTATAAATGATTGAAATGTAGTATAGCCTTCGGCATAAATAAAATTGAATAATTTTGAAAACTTATATTTTCAACGGTCCGAAAAGTTATATATTTTGTCACATTTTGCAAAGCTCCTAGTCTCGGCCTTTAGTTTAATGTATAAGCTTTCGAAATTTACAAGAGTTACCTGCGGAAAACGTGCGTCTTGTCCGTTATGATTTTTTTCGCATCGTGCGGTAGCCGAGCGTGCACGCGGCACTATTGAGCAGCCTCTGCGCCTCTACCTGAGAATAGGTGAAGTAGCATCATAACGGACAAGACGGCTGTTATACGCTTGAAATAAATTATTTTAATATATATGTATGTGTATATATATATATATATAAATTTTCTGTGATTTAATTATGATATATACGTATGCATATATATATATATACATATTAAAATCAACCACATAAAAATTTCTTCAATATGAATGAAATGTTATAACATTCAAATAAAATATTTGAATATATATATGTATATATAGAGACGAATTTTGCGCCGAGATTGAAGCCGTGCCGGGAGTTGTAATAGATACAAACTCGGATAATGATTCTGACTCCGACTCCGACTCCGATTACGATTTTGATTAAGAATAAAATTTTCTATTTTTGAAACGTTCCGTATGTATTTTGGAAATAAAAATAATAATTGCGTAGAATACACTGTTCACGTTTATTTTATTATGATGATTTTTTTAAATATATTAATTTATCTATTTAGCAGGATACTCGGCCATTTTGTTTATAACAATTTGCTGTAAGCTCTTTGTTGCAAGTTATAAACAATAGATATCGGATTGGTAATCAGCGACCTTGAAAACCCGTATATACCAATTTTTGTCAACATCTGGTAACTTTTTAACGTTCATGTCGGCCATATTGGATCGGCCATTTTTTTTACGATAATTTGGCTTGCGGATTCGTAATCAGCGACCTTGAAAACCCGTAAATACCAATTTTTGTCGACATCTGGCAACTTTTTAACATTCATGTCAGCCATATTGGATCGGCCATTTTGTTTACGATAATTTGGCTTTCAGATTCGTAATCAGCGACCTTGAAAACCCCTGTAAGCCAATTTTCATTCCCGTCAAAGGTCATTTGAGGTTTTGGCCAGGTTTTTGGGCTTTTCTCCTACTGTGTGTCGCAAAGGAAACCCACAAAACAATCACTGAGCTTCACTGGAATATCGTTCCTCATCCACCATAATCTCCCGACATCGCGCCATCTGACTACCATTTGTTCAGACATTTGAAGGCATATTTGAGAAACAAAACTTTGGAAAACGTCGACGATCTCAGAAGGGATATTTCAAATTTCTTTGAGTTCCAGCCGCCGCAGTTTTGGGCAAAGGGAATAAATGAGTTGCCAACTAGATGGTCGAGTGTCATAGAAACCGATGGCGAATATATTGTTGATTAGAAATGTTTTGTATAAGATATATAAATAAATAAATTATATTGAAATTATTGCGACAAAACTTTTTTATCAACCTGATATTTACCTTGGCGAGCTTTGGCTCACTTGCGCTGAGTACCAGCGCCGCCGAAGCCGCACCGTACTCGTTCAGATAAACGAGACCGAGGCTCGAGGCTTCCTTCAGCTCGTGGACGCGTATCCGATCGACCACGTACGGTTGACGTATCACTTTCAATCCGCCACCGGCCCCACCCGAACCGCCACTCGCTGAGCCCTTATTCTTCGTCGAAGTCTTGCACAGCAGCAACATGTCCGTCAAGAGAAGTACGTGGACCTCGGTCTGCGCGGAAGGAAACATCATTCATAGGCGCAATGATTTTTCCGGGTGGGAGAAATAATGTGGCGAAGAGGATTTTCGATGTTGGTGAAATACTTGGTGAAGTTTGGGGACTCATTGGAGATTCGATTTAGTAAGGCTCAACATTTTGTTTCGGCTAATTAGTCGTGTTTGAACCTCTTTTTATTTATTTGGTCTCGGAATTGGAAATATAAGAATTTGAACATTTTTCTCATTATTTATTCGCAAATTAGGAATTTTAGAATCTTAACATTTTTTTGTTTATTTGTTCTCAGAATTAGGAATTTCAGAATCTGAACATTTTTCTGTTTATTTATTTTCAGAATTAGGAATTTAAGAATCTCAGCATTTTTCTGTTTATTTATTTTCAGAATTAGGAATTTAAGAATCACAACATTTTTCTGTTTATTTCTTTTTAGAATCAGAAATTTAAGAATTTAAACGGTTTCTTACTATTTATTCTCAGAATTAGGAATTTCAGAATCTGAACATTTTTCTGTTTATTTATTTTCAGAATTAGGAATTTACGAATCTGAACATTCTTCTGTTTATTTCTTTTTAGAATCAGAAATTTAAGAATCTGAACATTCTTCTGTTTATTTCTTTTTAGAATCAGAAATGTAAGAATTTAAACGTTGTCTCGCTACTTATTCTCAGAATTAGGCATTTTCGAATTTGAACATTTTTCTCGTGATTTATTTCCAGAATTAGGAATTTAAGAATTCGAATATTTTTCTCATTATTTATCTACAGAATTAGGAATTCAAGAATCTGAGTCTTTTTCTCATTTATTCCCTGTATTGGGAATTTAAGAATTTGAACATTTTTCCCGTGATTTATTTCCAGAATTAGGAATTTAAGAATTTGAACGTTTTTCTCATGATTTATTTCCAGAATTAGGAATTTAAGAATTCGAACATTTTTCTCATTATTTATCTACAGAATTAGGAATTCAAGAATCTGAGTCTTTTTCTCATTTATTCCCTGTATTGGGAATTTAAGAATTTGAACATTTTTCCCGTGATTTATTTCCAGAATTAGGAATTTAAGAATTTGAACGTTTTTCTCATGATTTATTTCCAGAAATAGGAATTTAAGAATTCGAACATTTTTCTCATTATTTATCTAAAGAATTAGGAATTTAAGAATCTGAGTCTTTTTCTCATTTATTCCCTGTATTGGGAATTTAAGAATTTGAACATTTTTCCTCATTTATTTCCAGAATTGGGAAATAAAAAATCTGAACATTTTCCTCGCTATTTATTTTCAGAACTAAGGGATTCAGAGTATTCGCATTTTTCTCATCCCTCGATTACGCAATTAGGAATTCACGATATTGAACATTTTTTTTCATTATTTATTTCTGGAATTGAGAATTTCAGAGTATTCACATTTTTCTCATTTCTCGATAACGCAATTGGGAGTTTGGAATATGAACATTTTTCTCATGTTTTATTTCCAGAATTAAGAATTTCGGAACGTTCCCATTTTTCTCATTATTTATCTACAGAATAAGGAATTTAAAAATCTGAAACTTTTTCTCTTTTATTTCCAAAATTGGGAATTTAAGAATTTGAACATTTTTCTCATGGTTTATGGCATCATGGCGTTAGGAATTTCAGAATTTTTTTCGATGATTTAATTGAAACATTTCGAATCGGAGCATTTTTCTTGTTTCTTATTTCCAGAGTTAAGAATTTCCGAATTTAAACACGTTTCTCAATATTCATTTCCAGAATAAAAAATTACAGAATGTTCCCATTTTTCTCATTATTTACGTAATTAAGAATGCAGGCTTTTTAACATTTTCTCATGATACCCTTCCAGCATTAATAATTTCAGCATTTGAATATTTTTCTCATCAATTATATCGAGGATTAGAAATTTTAAAGTTGTTATTTTTTGGTCGAAAATCGAACTTTCTACAACTTGCCATTTTCGTCATTTTCAAATATTTTGCAATTAAGATAAAGTTTTTTTAACTCGAAAAAAAGTGCTTACTTTGCTGGTCGCTGCGTCGCGCAATTTGAGATCGCCTTCGCGCACGAGAGTTCTGAGCGAGTCCTTTGGGCAGCCTGGCATCGGCGCGCTCGTTATGTCCAGGCAACTGTGAATCTTGACCAATTTTTCGAGCTCTTCGTCCCTCGACTCGACCACGTCGTAGCTCTCGATTCGCGACGCTGCTCCGGCAAGCCTCGCCGTCTCTTCCGTTCTTCTCAGTGCTGCGTTCACAGACGCGACGAAACTGTCCACGCATTTTATCTGCAAATTTCATTATTCACTTGTTCACTCAATTGTGGATTTCATCACTTGAATGTATTCGATTATTATATTACGTTATTCAATGAGTTACTTTTTATTATATGTATGAATAAATATGAATGATCGTTATTATTGACGCTATACGTCAACTATAATGATCTATTGATGATTTATTATATTACGTTTGCATTATTGAATTTAATTCACCAATAAATTACGAATTGTATTATTACTAAGGCGGGATATACATTTACAACGATAAAAAAATCGATTTCTCTTTTTTTCTTCTTTAAACGATAGAACTATATATGAGGCGATCCGTGTCAATTCAGCCAGTAAAAAAAAATTACCACAAAATTTTTTGAAAGATCGAGTTACTTTATTGAAAAATAATCACCGAGTGTCGACATTTTTAAAAAATTTCCGACGTTTTTTCTCGTTGATTGCCATTTTTTAATATTCTTCCATTCAAATGGCTGTATCTTTGGCAGGATTTGACGTATTTACATTAGTAAAAAACGAAAATGTGCGTCTTTTTGTGGCCTTCCAGAAAAAAATTAATTTAGATTTTATTGAGCAAGTCGAACGTCCGTTTCAGGGCAAAATATGCAGAAGAATTTTTTTTCTCAAGGAACGACACTCGTTATTTTATTTTTTTAAATTTCCCCGAATTGTGAATACGAAAAACAGATTTTTGGTATTTTTTATATTATGGGATTCCTAAACACCGTGAAGTAGCAGCTATTTCTTTTTCCTATTAATATTCGATTGAAGAGTGTGGAGCACTCGCTGTATGTTTACCAGGTTTTTAAAATACATATGACATATATGTCATATGTATTCATATGAAAATACATATTCATACATATATCATATGTATCGATGAAATTTGGTATAAATATTTCTTACCTTATTGTCTACAACATGATCCTAAATGTTTTTGCAAATAAAAAAAAGCGTATTTTTTTTATTGCAAAATGTTATTTTTCTCGCAAAAACTTTTTTTTGTGAGTTCTTGAAGCATCAACAAAAATACTAAAAAATGGATGGTAAAAATATACACTTTTTTTTTATCAAGCCCAAAAAAACGCCTCTACGTTAGGCCTCTTACACTTTACCCCCTTTTTTGTAAGGGGTTAGGCCACAGTAACGGGTATAAAATCATGTGCGAATTGAACAATTTTTTTTTTCGTATGAAAAAGTGATTCGCTCATAAAATTAATTACACATCGATTTAGTATGAATATCAAGCTGTTAGAAAGTATAAATATTTATTTTTTCGATGTACAAAATGACCGACTACTAATATTTTATTTTGTTATCTTTTTTTAGGCACTCCGTGGCGTGACATTTAGCATCCACAATCTTTTACCTAGAACAAAAAACAAAAATTCTCGTCAATCTGCATTAGAACACCCAGAGAAGTACCTACGGAATTTAAAAAATATTGTTTTATTCAAAAGTGGCAGGTATTTGAACCTAAGAAAATCACGTTTTCATTTTTTTAAAATTGTTAAATTCGCACAGTGTTCTTCCATTGCTATGATTATTTTTCGATTTGTATACGCCCAGCCATATGTCGATTTTTCAATTTATTTCCAATCGTGTAGCGCAACTAAATGTTTCATCTTATCAAGTATTAGAGCCCGCGTGTTTATTTTTCAATTTTATTTCCCGTTACAATTAACTCGACTCACCATCACCGTCAATTCGGCTCGTTGCTCCTCGTTTTCCGTGTTTTTGTGGACGGCTTTGAGCAGAAGCGAGTATTTGGTCAAACGCTGCATCGGCTTGACGAGAATATCGAGGAGCCTCAGGCGGTTGCAGTCCTTTTGCGTCTCGCACCACTAGCGAATGAAAAAAAAATTAAATAAAAAAAAATAGCAATAGTTCGTCAAATTGACGATCAAAATTGTTGCACCCTCTCGGAGAATCGGCGAACCGATTTCGGGCTAATTGGGACACGACATCGGTCAATAAAGAATTTCGCAAAAAAATTCGAAAAAAAAAAAACTTTGCAAAAGAGATTCTAGCGGCATTGTAACTTTCGTATTATAACGATAAGACAAAGTTGACACCTTCACTTTCAACTTGAAGCTTTAACTTGAACATTATAAATGTACGAAAATATTTTGTGCAACTGATTTGACTTTTAGACGGGGGATAAATCGATCTCTCGGTGATATAAATTTCAATCGAACCTGGATGACGATTTTCGTCTCGAAACACCTTGAGGGATCTTCTCTTTAAAAAATGACACACACACACACACGCACGCACGCACGCACGCACGCACACACGCACACGCACGCACGCACGCGCGCGCACGCGCACGCGCGCACCCGCGCACACGCGCACACGCGCACACGCGCACGCGCACACGCACGCGCACACGCACGCGCACGCGCACACGCACGCGCACGCGCACACGCACACACACACACACACACACAAAGAAGCGTAAATCCATCCGCACAACCTCCACGTTTTGGATAATGCTAATGTCGGTGGTAAAAAAAATGACAGCATCTTAAAAAATCGAACGATTTTTTTAATGACTCTGTACTTTGTCAATATTGTACAGATGAAATTTAACAATTTGGTTATCAAAGAACATTTTTAAAAAAAATTTTTTCGTTTTACTTCCATGTCACACATTTTTTTATGAAAAGAATATTGATTCTTGCGAAAAAAATCTTCCATTTAAGGGGTTACCCCCCCCCCCCACTTTCGATTTTGAAAAAATCAATTTTTTTTATTGCATTTTTTTGAAGTATAAGTATCTGAGAAGAACTTCTGTATGGGCCCCGAATAGATGACTCTATGTAAGTTTACAAAAAAAATTTTTTTCTTCGTGTAAACTGAAATTGAAACTTTAAACGCGTTTTTCTCAAAATGGCATTTCTGAAGTCGGTGACCAAGATTACTCGAACACTAATGAACCGATCTTCTTGAAATTTTGCAGACTTATTTAATACATAAAAATATAGTCTTTAATCGTTCGATTTTTTTTTCGAAAAAAATGGCCGTTTTATAGCAAAAAAAACGGCCGTTTTTTTCGTTAAAATCGGACCATTAACTTTGTCCGCCATTTTGTGAAAAATGAATATTTTTCAAAATCCTTCGATTAAAGACTAGTTTATACTTATATTTGACTAAATCCATCCGCATTTTTTTTTCAGATGATCCACTTCGCCGCAATGTTGGTCACCGCAAACCGTGTATATAAAAACATTATTTCATTGACGGCCATTTGCCACTAAACAATGTAATATTTATCAATAAAAAAATTACTGAAAGTTCTTCAAGATGTGTTCTTTAAGATGGTATATTGATCGATTAAAAAAGTTTCGTAGTTTTCCTTAAAAAAAATCATGAAAAAGGCCTTTTTTTGCGCTACAAGTGGGGGTAACGCCTTAAGGAGGGAGGTCTAGTTAAAATTTTCAAAAAATCGATTTTTTTTTCATTTTCTAAAAGTATAATATCTTACGAGTATTTTCCGACTAATTGAATGTAAATCAGACCATTATTCGCCGAAATACATAACTTTGAAGGACGCCGTGTTTGAGCCATGCAAATCGTACTCAAAAGTTTAAACTCGTTTTTCTCAAAACCTTGTTTTCGAAGTCGGTGATCAATGTAACTCGAGAACGGCTTTACCGATCGGGTTGAAATTTATATCACTTTTTCTATACATAGTTTTCGTCCGGATGAACGAAGGATTATTTTTTTGGACAATTATTTTTTTTTTTATAGTCAATTTTTGTAAGTGAAATTTTGGTCAAAACACTTTTGACTTTCAACGTCCGCCATTTTGTGAAAAATGGAAATTTTTCAAAACCCTTCGTTCAACCGGAGCATTATATCATTAACTAAAGATTCCCCCCTGTTTTGTTGGTTTCAGATAATCCGTCACCGCAAAACCTGTTTTTTTTTTGCAGCGTCCTCGGCCATTGATACGTATCGGCTTATTTTGAAACATATTTCTATAAAAAAATTATAATGTTTACATTAAATATATATCTTTTAAACGGAAGAACTTTTGTTGTAAATTATTTTATCGTTTTGCCGAAAAAAATCGGAAAAAAGGCCTTTTTTTTTAACGTTCCAACTAGACCTCACTCCTTAAGTAGATTTTCGATTCGCGCTACGCTTACGAGAAACGAGCGCGCGTGCGGCTTCTAGCGGTGACTCCGAGAACTACGGGTTTCCTCACGCCTATAATTTCGGTGGCGCTCGGCCATGATTTGGTTGAATTCATTCAACCAAATGCGCAAGAAACAAATATTATTTTCGCATAATTTTTTAACCATTTCGGACATTTGCTTAATATTTTTCAATCAAAATAAATTATTAATATTTTGACGAATAATGTACTTGAAAATCACTATCGGATATGGTGAAAGAAATAGTAGTATAGATAGGTAGGTCGTAGGTTCGAGTCCATGTTCAGGCGAAATACTTTCTTCGATAGAAATCATTTCAGGAGGTCAGGGAATGACAAATTATGATAAACAATCATATAGTGAGTACTCTCAATAGAGAATTTTTGAATTTATCGATAATTATATACATTTAGCAGACACACCATTCAATATGGAAGAAATCACTATTTTTTGATATTGTAAGGAAATATCCATTTGATGAAAACATACTATATTATGTGGCATCGAACAATCGACGTATGCTTGTAAGATTGTTGGTTGCGGTCAACATACGAGCATAGTTAACACAACTGCTAAAATATCACAAGCAGTACTATATTTTATCCAGTAACCGTGACTATAAAATATTGATGTCCCCTCAGGGTAATATGGTTGAAGTTACCATGGATTTCGATTTTTTTTATTGGGCGTACAACTTGAATCGGTCCGTTTTTTGCTTAAAATACGCACTTGTTTGAATGACAAAATGAATTGATACATTAATCAAAATATTGTACATCGCTAGCCACCACTTTTCCCCATCTTTCTGGCAATTTGTGAATTCCGTCGCGGAAGAAGCGTTCATCGTTTGAAGCCAAGAATGAATCGAGCCAATTTTTGACACCCTGTTGTGACGTGAAGCCTATTCCAGTCAAAGCGTTCTGCATCGATCGAAAAAAATGGTAGTCGGAAGGGGCAAGGTCTGGGCTATGAGGCGGGTGAGCCAGAATTTCCCACCCGCTATTTTCCGAATAGTTTTTAACCACAACAGCAACGTGAGGCCGAGCGTTGTCATGTTGAAGGAATATGGACTCGTGTCTGGTCGCGTATCCTGGACGTTTTTCGGTTATATCTCGCTTTAAGGAGGTACGGTGATGACCATGCTAGTTAACTTAGAGTCTATTTCACGCCGCAATACCACCACGTTTTAGATATATGTATATGGCCTATTTTTTCGAGAAATATTTTTTAAGTATTGCATTTCGAGTTTCCTATTATCTTTATAACATGGAAACAACCTTAATAATCTACTACTCGACTTCAGTAGTACGCCATATCGTTGACGTTTAGCATCGTCGCATTTTCGGTGGCTGTCATCGGTTCCACGCGCCCGGCTTATTATTTTTCGTAGCCGGTTAACATGGAGAATGAAAATACCGTGGAAGTTTATCAAAAGAGTAACGGGATTGTACCTGAAGTCCAGTTTAGAGACAAATGTAGATTCTGACGGACAAGAATTAGAAAATGAAAAGATAATATTGCGATTGCAAATAAAAAACGTCGCGTTGAAGTTAACCTCAATGTCCAATGTCCAATCTGTCCAAAGTCAAACAATATTTCATCGATTGTTATGTTATTTTTCCCTTTCCCAATTTTCACAATATTTGCAGGTATAAAAAGGAACGTTTATTTTATACGACGATTCTCCCATGCTGAATTTACATATAGATGCGTTGTATAGGTACATGTCGCCAGAAAAATTGAGATGCCTTTGCTGTACGTAAAAGAACTTCAAGTAAATATCGACGAAAGGCCCTTTATAATCCATTAAAAAATGTACGGCTTCGCACAATCATATTTTTAATTCGCGTTGAAAATATCCGATAGACGAATGAAATTTGCGCGGGTATCCGGCGTTGCCACACGTCGAGCAAGATGGCTGCTGTTGCGTCACGAGAAGTCTCGCTCTCCGAAAACGTCGGTTTTAGCGACTTTATTTCTAAATTTATTGCTTATTTCTGCGGTGAGCTTTCCAATTCAAGGTGCCTTATCGATCACAAAGATTCAACGAACGCAACCGTCAGTTTTTTTTTACGTTTTTCTTGGCTCCAAGTAGCACAAAAAAATCGATGTATGAGAGGACAGGCACATTTTCTCGTCTACGTGTGACTAATTCGCCAACTTTAACAATTAATAACTCGGAAAGTGTACGGTAAATCTCGTGGAAACTCCGCATACGCATGGACGAAGGTCTCGACAATGCTACAAAAAAAGATCGGGCTTTTATCTTGAACTCGCTCCAATCACCGTACCTCCTTAAACGGATCAACTGTTGCCTGTAGAAGTCTCCCGTGATTGACCAGCATTCGGTGCACGTTTCTTCCAATTGAAACAGAAAATCAACACTTCCCGCAAACGCTCCTTATTTGAGACGAAATTCGACATGTTCACCGCAGTAAAAATTAGACTTGATCCGCAAAACTCAAAGGTCTGTGAACGATATTTGGTTAAGGGACAACACCTCTGTGACGGCTTCAAAAAATCGATTTTTTGAAAACCTTCTAGAAAAATCTAAAATACATTTAAGATTAAGATGCCGTTGGACCCAGGTCGAAAAAAATAATTATTTTCGGAGATATTGAATATTTTGTGGAGCGGTGCAGCGCTCCGTGACGCTCGGGGTCCCGCGCAGCTGCGCGCCCCAGGGTCGGCAGGTATGCCGGGATATATAAATTTGAGCAGAGACGATTTGCTGCAGCGTTGTTTGGGCGGCTTCACGCAAAACAACAACGAAAGCTACAACAAATCAGTTTGGGCAATAGCCCCCAAGTGTCAGTCCGGGAGCAAAAAAATCGTCGATATTGCAGCTGATATCGCGGTATTATTATTCAATGATGGCCTGAGAAGCCTCATGAAAGTTTTGGAGACGTTGGGGACTAACTATCGGCCCAAATTGTTTCAATTTTTGCGTTGAAACCGACGCAGCGCGGATCGAGCTGGCGGAGCGCTCGCTCACACACGCTGCAAAAGAGGCAAGAGGAGCCTCTACAAGTTCGAGAAAAGATGCTAGGGACAATGATTTGCTTCTTGAAGGCCAGCTATATGGTGCCGGCATCGCTGAGTAAAGGTAAACAATTTTTCCAATTTATCGCATAAATTAACAAACCTAAAACTTTGAAGGCGTTTTTCTCAAAACCACTTTTTTGAGTGCGGCACGCAGCAGAACTCGAGCAATTTTTATCCGATCGACTTCAAATTTGGACTGCATCAATAAAACTAGATTATCCAAAGAAGTATTGGGTTGGCACAAAAGTAATGAGACACTTGCTTTACGTTTTATAAATTTTATTATTTTTAACATAAAAGAAGTTTAATTACTAATATAGTCACCAACTGCATCTATGACCTTAAGCCAACGATCAGGCAAACTTTGGATGCCTTTCGCCCAGAACTCTGGCGTCCGCGAGTTGAAAAAATCGTTCAAGTGCGATTCCATATCGCCAAAATTATCAAATTTCTTATTTCTCAGATCATTCTTCAGGGCTCTAAATAAATGATAATCTGAAGGAGCGATGTCTGGAGAATATGGTGGGTGCGGTACCGTCTCCCAACCTAAGGTCTGTAATTGTTGACGAGTGGTAGAAGCAACATGAGGGCGAGCGTTATCATGAAGCAAATAGACGTTGGCTCGTCTGCGTCGTTTTTCTTTAATAGCAGCGGCTAAATTGCTGAGCTGAGATGCATACTTCTTAGCATTTACCGTTTCATTGTGTAGCAATTCATAAAACAGCATACCTTGCGAATCCCAAAAACAACAAAGAAGAACCTTTTTGCGGTGTCTTTGATCTATCTTCGGTTGAGTTAGTGGGGTTTCCTCTCGAGGCAGCCAAAAGGAGCTACGTGTATCATTTTCATAGTGAATCCACGACTCATCGCCGGTAACCAAATCAGATAAAAACTCTTTACGTTGCGGTCTTAGCAAAAGGGATTGACATATAGCGACCCGAACTGCACGATTGTCATCTGTGAGGATGTGCGGTACCCACTGAGCCTTAACTTTCCTATATCCTAGCGCATTAAGATGGTATTCCACCGCGTGGTGACTGCAGTTAAGTGCTTGGGCTAATTCACGAGTGGTAGCAGCAGGGTTTGACTGCAGCTCGCGGCGCAAATCGTCGTCGTCCAACGCTTGTGGTCGTCCGGAGCGTGGTTGACTTTCAAGGCTTCTGTCTCCCGATTCAAAACGTATAAACCACCGAGACACTGTCGCATGGCTAGTACTCCCAGCACCCAATGTAGTATTGATATTGTCAGCCGCAACCCGCGCGCTGTGGCCTAACAAATACTCGTACAAGTAAAGAGTTCGAAGTTGTCGCTCGTCCATTTCTTTTCATACTGACAAGCTCAATCGCGGGAGCGCTCTTTTATACCCACAGATAATAAGTATCTAGAATGTTCTACAACATACTAGAATATTATCGAAAATAATTAATTTAAAGAAGGAAATGTATCGAGTTTTCTAGAGTGTCTCATTACTTTTGTGCCAACCCAATACATAGGATTTTTTCGATATCTCAATAATAATAAAAGTTATAGCCTATTGTCAACGAGAAATTTTGCTCGAAAATTGTCCTTTAATTTCAAAAGCGTGCCTATTTTTTAAAAATCAATATTTTTTCAAATCCCTGTGTACTTCTCTTCAAAATATCATATTATTAACGAAAACACTCGGTATTTTTTTTTCAGATCGACTTTGAAGAGACTTCTGCTGCGTGCCGCGAACCACTGCAGAGGCAACAGTACCTGACGCGGGAGCTTCCCCAGCGTCGCCATGGGGCGTGAAAAATTAAAAAAAAAATTTTTTTTTATGTATCTTCAATAAACAACGAACAAAACAAAAAAAGTTTTCGAATATCTCTTTTTTTCGCACAAAAAAAATTCTTGAAAAATGGCAAAAAAAAACAGGGGGTCACAGTGGTGTTGTGCCTTAAGAGATGTTGATACTTCACGATACGGCAAAAATAAGCTGTTGCCGTCAACCATTCATAGCACCTAGAGCCGTCTTTTGAAAATGGACCCGAACTGAGTTGTACACCTAATAATTCCAAGGTCACGCATACCGTCGTCATTTTCAGTCGACAATCTTCTCATTTCGAAATCATCGTCGTTCTATACTTGGCCATTCGAAGTGTTGACCCCCACCCTAAAGCGCACACTTCGTACGTCACTGCCCCAAAGGCTAGCAACAACCTCGATACGAGCCGAAGCTTCCAACGTCCGCGCGAGCGAAGTCGCGGTCAGAAGCCAACACGCGTGTCCCTTCGCACAGTAGGAGAAAAGCCCAAAAACCTGGCCAAAATCACAAAAAATAAATTTTCGAAATAGGGTCAGTTGAGTAGTCATTCAGGTAGAGGACTAGTAACTGCATTCTATTGTGGAAGGGAAAGCCCTTTAAGTGTATACCTGCGCCGCAGCGTCAGTTGGCAGTTAGTGTTCGTGAAGAGTGTACGTGTCACGCGCTGAACAGACGAAAATAACGCTGACTTCAAAAACCCATAACTTTAAAGTGACGGGTTTAATTTCAATTCTGCAACATGGATACGACTTCTGGAGGTATGTAGAACATGTTTTTACATCGGTTGAATCTAAAGTTTATGTATAAATGATTGAAATGTAGTATAGCCTTCGGCATAAATAAAATTGAATAATATTGAAAACTTATATTTTCAACGGTCCGAAAAGTTATATATTTTGTCACATTTTGCAAAGCTCCTAGTCTCGGCCTTTAGTTTAATGTATAAGCTTTCGAAATTTACAAGAGTTACCTGCGGAAAACGTGCGTCTTGTCCGTTATGATTTTTTTCGCATCGTGCGGTAGCCGAGCGTGCACGCGGCACTGTTGAGCAGCCTCTGCGCCTCTACCTGAGAATAGGTGAAGTAGCATCATAACGGACAAGACGGCTGTTATACGCTTGAAATAAATTATTTTAATATATATGTATGTATATATATATATATATATAAATTTTCTGTGATTTAATTATGATATATACGTATGCATATATATATATATACATATTAAAATCAACCACATAAAAATTTCTTAAATATGAATGAAATGTTATAACATTCAAATAAAATATTTGAATATATATATGTATATATAGAGACGAATTTTGCGCCGAGATTGAAGCCGTGCCGGGAGTTGTAATAGATACAAACTCGGATAATGATTCTGACTCCGACTCCGACTCCGATTACGATTTTGATTAAGAATAAAATTTTCTATTTTTGAAACGTTCCGTATGTATTTTGAAAATAAAAATAATAATTGCGTAGAATACACTGTTCACGTTTATTTTATTATGATGATTTTTTTAAATATATTAATTTATCTATTTAGCAGGATACTCGGCCATTTTGTTTATAACAATTTGCTGTAAGCTCTTTGTTGCAAGTTATAAACAATAGATATCGGATTGGTAATCAGCGACCTTGAAAACCCGTATATACCAATTTTTGTCAACATCTGGTAACTTTTTAACGTTCATGTCGGCCATATTGGATCGGCCATTTTTTTTACGATAATTTGGCTTGCGGATTCGTAATCAGCGACCTTGAAAACCCGTAAATACCAATTTTTGTCGACATCTGGCAACTTTTTAACATTCATGTCAGCCATATTGGATCGGCCATTTTGTTTACGATAATTTGGCTTTCAGATTCGTAATCAGCGACCTTGAAAACCCCTGTAAGCCAATTTTCATTCCCGTCAAAGGTCATTTGAGGTTTTGGCCAGGTTTTTGGGCTTTTCTCCTACTGTGCTTCGCGTTGACGATCGACCGTAAAGTCGAAAATCGTACCCACCACGAGATAAGCCGTGAACAATTCGTTGTCGTTCAGCCGATCTCTGCAATACTGCTGGCATTTGCTCTGCTCCGAGCAGTATCTCGTGTAGGGTGCAAAAGTTTGCTCGAACGTTTCGAAGCCGTGAAGCAAGTGGCCAGGATCCAACGGGTTTCCGGTTGACTTGGCAGCTTTTATCATGCCCAGTACGTGCTCGCTCCAGAAGTAACGATTCGCCGTGTAAATGTCGGGTATATTGCTGAACAATCGCGTACGATCGACCTCGTTCAATATGTTCGACGCTTGTAAGCTGCACAAACACGCCATGAAGAGCTGCGTGAGAAGAACAAACAAAAAGAACGAAAAGAAACGATAATGGCTTCAAAGATGCGCCTCGGGTCGGGACAAATCGAGAATGACAAAACGACAAAATCGGATTTTGGTTATTCTTTAGGTAGGTGACTTTGCCGATTTTTTTAAAAGAATCCTTAGTAAAAAAAAAAAATTCTCCGAAAAAACGCCGCGATTTAAAAATCTAAAAAAATCCAAAAAATTCCCAAAAATGCGTGATTACGCGTAAACATTTTCAAGCTATCAGCCGCAGTGGAAGTACGATTTTTGCTGTGCATTCTGAGCGATTAAGGGGTTGCCCCACTTGCGATTTTGAAAAAAAAAAAAACGATTTTTTTATTGCATTTTTTTGAAGTATAAGGGTCATTCCATGTCAAATCGACAAATTTTTTACCTGACCCCCTTTGATTTCGCTGAAAATTTTCTATCTTTTTCTACCCCCCGAAAGTTATTTTTCAGAATTTTTTCAAATTTTTTTTCCCGACTCAAAAAAAGTTATGAATTTTTGAAAAAAACCGCTCTTTTATTTTTAAATTGCCAGAACTTTTTCAAAAATTGACCGTTTGGGAACTTTTTTTTTTCAAAATTTTTGTTTTTAAATGTAGTTTTCGAAAAAAAATATGAAAAAATTTTCAGAATCCCAGATATATGAAATATTTTAGTTTTTTTGAAAAAACCGTAATTTTCTCAAAGTCCGACCGTTTTTTTTTTTTTTTTGCTCTAAAAATACTTCAACTAATTCTGCAATGATCCCCGTTAATCAAAAGATGTGACGACAATCGCTTCTAATTTTTTTTCTTGATTATAAAAAAATTTTTGTTGAATTTTTGCTGATTTTATATAACTTTGTTATGAAATTTTTTTTATTTCCTCGTGAAACCTCAAAAGTTGAAAAATAAAATTTTATTGGAGAATTTCAAGTGATTATCGTCCAAGAAATTGTTATTTTAAAAAAAAAAAATAATTTTTTTCTCTCATTGACGTTATTTTGTCATGTTTCAGTACCAAAATGACGTTAAGTTGTCATATTTCAGTACCAAAAAAAAACGTCCATAAGAGTAAAAAAATAACGTCAATGAGAGAAAAAAATTATTTTTTTTTTAAATAACAATTTCTTGGACGATAATCACTTGAAATTCTCCAATAAAATTTTATTTTTCAACTTTTGAGGTTTCACGAGGAAATAAAAAAAATTTCATAACAAAGTTATATAAAATCAGCAAAAATTCAACAAAAATTTTTTTATAATCAAGAAAAAAAATTAGAAGCGATTGTCGTCACATCTTTTGATTAACGGGGATCATTGCAGAATTAGTTGAAGTATTTTTAGAGCAAAAAAAAAAAAACGGTCGGACTTTGAGAAAATTACGGTTTTTTCAAAAAAACTAAAATATTTCATATATCTGGGATTCGGAAAATTTTTTCATATTTTTTTTCGAAAACTACATTTAAAAACAAAAATTTTGAAAAAAAAAAGTTCCCAAACGGTCAATTTTTGAAAAAGTTCTGGCAATTTAAAAATAAAAGAGCGGTTTTTTTCAAAAATTCATAACTTTTTTTGAGTCGGGAAAAAAAATTTGAAAAAATTCTGAAAAATAACTTTCGGGGGGTAGAAAAAGATAGAAAATTTTCAGCGAAATCAAAGGGGGTCAGGTAAAAAATTTGTCGATTTGACATGGAATGACCCATAAGTATCCGGGCCCATACTTCTGTATGGGCCCGGAATAGATGACTCTATGTAAGTTTACAAAAAAAAATATTTTCTTCGTGTAAACTGAAATTGAAACTTTAAACGCGTTTTTCTCAAAACGGCATTTCCGAAGTCGGTGACCAAGATTACTCGAACACTAATGAACCGATCTTCTTGAAATTTTGCAGGCTTATTTAATATATAAAAATGTAGTCTTTAATCGTTCGATTTTTTTTTTCGAAAAAAATTGCCGTTTTATAGCCAAAAAACGGCCGTTTTTTTTTCGTTAAAATCGAACCATTAACTTTGACTGTCCGCCATTTTGTGAAAAATGAATATTTTTCAAAATCCTTCGATTAAAGACTAGTTTATACTTATATTTGACTAAATCCATCCGCATGTTTTTTTTCAGATGATCCACTTCGCCGCAATGTTGGTCACCGCAAACCGTGTATATAAAAACATTATTTCATTGACGGCCATTTGCCACTAAACAATGTTATATTTTTCAATAAAACAAATTACTGAAAGTTCTTCAAGATGTGTTCTTTAAGATGGTATATTGATCGATTAAAAAAGTTTTGTAGTTTTATTTTAAAAAATTCATGAAAAAGGCCTTTTTTGCGCTACAAGTGGGGGTAACCCGTTAACGTTTAAAAAGTCCGAAAAAAATTCAAGAACCGCTTACTTCGGGCGAATACTTAAATATTTTGACACCCACGATGAATTTTTTTGACCATTTTTTAGTAACCGAATCACAATCGTGGACCTCGAACAGTTAGCGGTCGATTTTTCGGATTTTTTTAACGTTGACCGCTCAGTAAGCACATAAAAAAACATACTTCCACTGCGGGTGATAGCTTGAAATTTTTTACATATAATCACGCATTTTTGGGTATTTTTTCAGATTTTTAAATCGGGGCGTTGTTTTTTGGAATTTTTTTTTTTCGACTAAGGGTTGTTTCGAAAAAAGGAAAAAAAAATCAGGGTGTCAATGGAATCAGAAAAAAAAATCGAATTGGGGGGGTCAGGGAAAAAATCCACCGTATTCACGTGGAATACCTCGTATGTAGTATATTTTCCTAATTATATGATTAATTATTATGTTATGATAATTGTATTATGATAATTGTAGAATAATTATTTCATAGTTTAAAAAATCTCGCAATATTGCTTATTTTTTTCCTGTCTAAATGTATATCCCGCCTTAATAAATACACTTTCGCAATACATTAAAAAAAAATTTTAATGTATTTATGTAACCCAAACAAACTTTAAGGTAGTTCCTCTGCGAAAATCTCAACCAAAAGTTTACATACCATGTTCATGTTTAAAAGATTGATAATTGGTTTAATTAGTAATAAATAAAATTTAAAACTACGCAATATTGACTCGGTACTAGTAGATAATACGATGGATATCATTTATTGCCGTAAAATATATTTTATATGGTGTTTTTGATCTACCATTGCCAGTAAACTTTTTGCCGGGACTGTCCAGGCTTTGCCCCAATTGTTTTTTTTCCAGGCTTTGCACCAAAATTGTGAGGGCTTTTCATGGTTATATCTTGGAAACTAGATGGTGAATCATTCTCATTTTTTTTTCACATTATTCGTGATATCTTACTCTAGCTTATCCTCGTTTTTTTTTATCAATTTCTTAATTTTAGTTTTGACGGTAAAATTAATGATGCTCTGTTTGCCAATCATAACGCATTTGTTGCGTGTAAACCAAGCCAACGTTAAGTGTAAATATCTCAGGTTTGGGGTGGTCAAACTTATTCAAATTGCACAGATGTTTGGATAATGTATTGAATAACATATATGTCAAATTTCAACCATTTCTTAATTCAACTCTTCTGTGGAGGTACTACCTTAAACGCGTTTTTTTTCGAAACAACGTTTTTCGACGGCTTGTTGATAAAATTTTCGAAACTACTGAACCGATCCTTATGACATTTTAACCACATATTCTTTACAACTATAGCATATTAAGGATTTTTTAAATTCTAATTTTTACTAAATTTTTTTGCCAAAAACTTTTTTTTTTGCCAAAAACGGCGCAGACCTACAATTTTTTTAGAAAATTTTTTTAACTACCATTTTCGTCTATAAATAGTGACTTAAATAAATTAATTGAAAAAAAATGTATTTCGAAAGTGTATTTATTAAGTATAACAACTTTTATATCCATATCTACAATATAAACCGATCATAAAAATTCATGAAAATAGTCTTTTTTAGCGTCTAAGGTTTGAAACCCCTTGAGCAATTTTTTACGGGCAAAATGTTGTTCAAAAATATTTCGAGTTTTTCAAAAAGCCAAACAAACTCAATATAGGTGTCGAAATGTTAAAAAATGCCCTATTTTATCACGTGTTCCCGCGTAAACCCCATAACTTTTTATGGCAGGGGGGGTGGTGAATTTCAGCTTCCCCCGACTGAATATCATCACTTATAACCCAATACATGAGAAAATAGCAAAGAAATGTAGCTTCATTTTTCGGAAAAGTCACTTACCTAAAGAATTACCCGGATTTTTTTATCGCCGATTATTTATTAGGTAGTTGCGTGGAGAACGGCTGGTGCAATTATTTTTGGGAATGTTTCCGAAAAGGACATACCTCCAATGAATTTGGAATTTTGTGTATGCGTGTATTTTTACTCGCTGATCACGAATGTGATAGTGAAAATACCCGCGAATTCGATTTTCAAGGTCAAAAGTGACAGAAACGAATTTAAAAAAAAGTGTTTCGATTTTATTGTAATCAATGTTGATCTTAGAGAAAAATATTTCCTACAAAAGTTGTAGCCTGTGAAGAGATTGATCTTTTTCATTCAGTATTTATTTATTTAACTTAATTTAATAATAATAATAATTGTTTTTTGCAAAAATTTATATATTTTTATATTCCGTGTACAATAGTGTGTAATTGAATTGATACAATATATTGGTTATTTTTATTTTTTTTCCATTATACTTAATTTTTGTTTTATTATTATTATTTATTATTATTATTATTTCCATGATTTATTCCATTATATAAAAATATAAAAATATTCCGTGTATAATGAGTGTATAATTGAATTGATACAATTCAGTTATTATTGAATTGTATCAAAAGATCATCGATCAATTGTGCGAAAAACTGCCAGTTTCTGTTCCATACAAATGAGTCCGAAAAAAGCGTAAAATTTCTTTCTTTTTTTCGATTTCGTTTCTTTTCGAGTCGAAGTCACGAGGGCTGCAATTGTTTTCGGAGCTTAATGAGCGTGAACTCGTGCGTCGGTGCCTGCACTTCTAGTTGAGCGGCATTTGAAATAGCGAAATCGAAAGAATATTGAAATTGAAAGGAGAAACACTCACGTCCGTAACAACTTTCAATGTTCTTATGTAAGCGGCCTCGGTCTGCGCCAATTCCCAAAGTGCGGTTTGTTGTTGCTGTTGTTTCTCCGTCAGACGATCCGAATTCTCTACTATGTCGTGCCAATCGTCCTCCAGGCTGTACAGAGCTGACGAACGCGAGTACGAATTAATGGTAAAAAAAAGGCACAAGCGAAAACGAAACAATAATGGAATTATTTGATGTAATAAATAGAATTATTTATCGAAATAATAATAAAATAATAAAATAATAAAATTCGTCAGAATAATGATAAATAAAAATGAATTATTAGAATGACAATAAACAGCATTATTTCCTAGAATAATTATTAATGAAAATATTCATTGGAACAATAATGAATATAATTATTTAGAGAATTTGGCAAATACAATAAAGAATAATCGTTTTGATCTAAAAAAAGGGACAAGCGAAAACGAAAGAATGATGCATTTATTGTTGTAATAAATATAATTATTTACCGAAATAATAATGAATAAAACTATTCCCTAGAATAACAAAGAATATAATTTATTATTAGAATAATGATAAAATAATAAAATAAATCAAATAAAAATAAATGAAAAATAAACTACTAGAATAATATAAACAGAATTATTTCCTAGAATAATTATAAATGAAAATATTCATTGGAACAATAATAAATATAATTATTTAGAGAATTTGGCGAATACAATAACGAATAATCGCTTTGATTTAAAAAAGGGACAAGCGAAAACGAAAGAATAATCAAATTATTGTTGTAATAAATAGAATTATTTATCGAAATAATAATGAATAAAATTATTCCCTAGAATAACAAAGAAAATAATTTATTATCAGAATAATAATAAAATAATAAAATAAAAATAAATAATAAATAAATTACTAGAATAACATAAACAGAATTGTCTATTAGAATAATGATAAATAAAATGAATTATTAGAATAACAATAAACAGCATTATTTCCTAGAATAATTATAAATGAAAATATTTATTGGGACAATAATAAATATAATTTGGCAAATACAAAAACGAATAATCATTTTGATTGAGAATAATAATAATTTATAATCGAAAGTCCGAAGTCTCAATACAAATCTCGTTTCGCTGGAAAATATTTTTTTTTGCCATTTTATAAAAACGCTTCTTTTCTTCTTCATCCCTTGCTCTCCTTCCGATAGGGAAGACAAATGGAAATACAATACGTAACGGCAGTGGTGGGTGGACGGCGGTGGGGGGGGGGGGGGGGGGGGGGGGGGAGCGTATCTAGCAAGAGAATAAATTGAAGCTATTTTGCGGGAACGAAGAATGGCCAAGGTAACTTCACGAGCGAGCCGTATACCCAACGGTATTTTTATACACACCGAAAGGAATCGCGTGGAGATTCGAGACTTCCATTATCCGCTCGTAAAACTCCGTAAATTTTCACGAGAGCTCGCAACGCATCCTCGCGAAAATTTATTTATTCATAAGTCGAAATAGATACGAACCGGAGGGAATATTAGACACGTATCCATATACCTACATTTAATCGAGCCATTTTTTTTCAGTTATGCGACTTAAAAGTTACAATACTACCGGTATTTCCAGTCACATAACCGAGAGATCGATAAAAAATACTTATACATAGTGTTTTGAAAAGCTCGCGAGTTAGGCTATAAGAATATACAATAAAAAGTAAGGCTACTTATGAAAAATTTCGAAGTTGACCTTCCCATGACCTTGGCGCTTATACCCAAGGTCAAACTGACATTGCCATCTTTTTACCCACTTGAAACGAAACGACTTTTACTTCGAACATTTTTCATAAAAATCCGTACTTTCTGAAATAAAAGCTCGTAACACTTGATCCGGGACACCCTGTATATAAGTCTCTAAGTACATGCAGATAAATATATATTAAAAAAGTATATATGGCCGATGAAAGTTCAACTGACGAAGTTGCCACCACTCGACATTTAATTGCCCAGCTTTTAATTATTTATTATTTCATCTTTCTCGAAAGCGACACAGTGTGGAACTTGCGGAAACTTCCAAGTTGAACTTTTGTTCAACATATATCTAAGTGGAAAAAAAAACATCAGTATCCTTTAACGTCCAGTGGCGAAACGGCCTCTTAAAACCGAACGTGTGTGTATATATATATATATATATATATATATATATATATATATATATATATATATATATATATATATATATATATATATATATATATATATATATATATATATATAATTTGTATTATCGTAGATCTCGTTTTCTCATAGTCTTTAGCGTTATCGTGCGCGACTATTGCACGAAGAGGCGAAGAAGCAAGAGGCGAAGATTCGGCGTGTCTTCGTCGCCCGCGTGGCACGACGATATCTCGGTCCTCACTTTCGTGCTCGAGTACTCTTCAC
Organism: Ophion slaviceki; assembly: GCA_944452715.1. Taxonomy (NCBI): domain Eukaryota; kingdom Metazoa; phylum Arthropoda; class Insecta; order Hymenoptera; family Ichneumonidae; genus Ophion; species Ophion slaviceki. Next base: position 62,645,463 of record OX101785.1, on the reverse strand, counting down.
CCTCCTACGCGTTCTCTTTATGATACACGAGGGTAATAACGATTTGGCTGTCTTGCTGCTGAACGACGTTTTCTGTTATTACACCAGTATGGGATATCCTACCGAAGGGCCTCCGTCCGCAGACGCGGTGGATTTAGACGGTCAAAGCACGAAGCAATCGAAGATGTATCACGCATGCATTGCCTAGCCAAAAAGTCTCGGTCGATCTGAACCTCGACAAACGCGTCGTGAAGCATCAAACACAAATTTCACACTGTCGGAATTTTTCCGCATCACAAAGTCCTCTTATGCTGATCGAACGAAACTTTTAGCTGGGAATGTACGCGTGGCACATGTACAGAGTACAAAAAAAGTGAGCGGCAATAATGAACAGTTAGATACTGGACGAAATTCTGAGTCGAAAAGTCCTGAGGCGCTTTCGGATCGCGTAAACGCCTGGCGAGTTATTAATTATCAACGTCGACCAATCAGAAGCGCGACCGCGAGGTGGGGGGCTCGCGTCTCTTTCCGGGCTCCGCCCCCCAGCCAGCGCGCCCTCTGCCCACCGGATTTCTAATGTGTATCGAAAACAATTTCGGATTTTTACTGGACCACAAAATCCTCTGATTCTGATCGAATGAAACTTTTGGCCGGGAATGTACGTGTGACACGTACAGGGTAGCGAAAATGTGAACGACAATAATGGACAGTTAGATTCTGGACGAAATTCCGAGTCGAAAAGTCGTGAGGCGTTTTTGGATCGCGCAAACGCCTGGCGAGTTATTAATTATCAACGTTGGTCAATCAGAAGCGGGGCCACGTGGTGGGGAGCTCGCAGCTGCTCGTGCGGTCCGCCCACCGAATAACCAATGAGTATCGAACACAAATTTCACATTGCCGGATTTTTGCCGAACCACAAAGTCTTCTGATTCTGATCGAACGAAACTTTTGGCTGGGAATGTACGTGTGACACGTACAGGGTAGCGAAAAAGTGAACGACAATAATGGACAGTTAGATTCTGGACGAAATTCCGAGTCGAAAAGTTCTGAGGCGTTTTTGGATCGCGCAAACGCCTGGCGAGTTATTAATTATCAACGTCGACCAATCAGGAGCGGGGCCACGTGGTGGGGAGCTCGCAGCTGCTCGTGCGGTCCGCCCACCGAATAACCAATGAGTATCGAATACAAATTTCACAATGCCGGATTTTTGCCGAACCACAGTCTTCTGATTCTAATCGAACGAAACTTTTGGCTGGGAATGTACGTGTGACATATGCGGGGTATCCAAAAAGTGAGCGACAATAACGAACAGTTAGATTCTGAACGGAATTCCGAGTAAAAAAGTCCTGAGGTGCTTTTGGATCGGATAAACGTCTGGCGTGTTATTAATTATCAACGTCGACCAATCAGAAGCGGGGCCACGTGGTGGGGAGCTCGCGACTGCTCGTGCGCTCCGCCCACCGAATAACTAGTGAGTATCAAACACAAATTTCAGAATGGCGGATTTTTGCCGCACCACAAAGTCTTCTGATTCTGATCGAACGAAACTTTTGGCCGGGAATGTACGTGTGACATATACGGGGTATCCAAAAAGTGAGCGACAATAATGAACAGCTAGATTCTGAACGAAATTCCAAGTTGAAAAGTCCTGAGGCGTTTTTGGATCGGACAAACGCCTGGCGTGTTATTAATTATCAACGCCGACCAATCAGAAGCGGGGCCACGTGGTGGGGAGCTCGCCGCTTCTCGTGTGCTCCACCCACCGAATAACTAGTGAGTATCGAACACAAATTTCACAATGCCGGATTTTTGCCGCACCACAAAGTCTTCTGATTCTGATCGAACGAAACTTTTGGCTGGGAATGTACGTGTGACATATACGGGGTATCCAAAAAGTGAGCGACAATAATGAACAGCTAGATTCTGAACGAAATTCCAAGTCAAAAAGTCCTGAGGCGTTTTTGGATCAGACAAACGCCTGGCGTGTTATTAATTATCAACGTCGACCAATCAGAATCGCGCCCGCATAGTGGGGAGGGCGCGCTCTCGCGCGCTCCGCCCCCCAATGTGCTCCTACCCGTCGCGTGCTTCTGATCCGTCACCTTTGATAATTGATAACCGGCCAGGGGTTCATCCGATCCAAAAACGTCTCGGGACATTTCGACTCAGAATTTCGTCCCGAATCTAACTGTTTATTATTTCCGCTCACTTTTCGGGCACCGTGTATATGACACGTACATTCCGAGTCAAAAGTTTCGTTTGATCAAAATTACAGTACTTAACGACGTAAAAAAAATCTGAAAAAAAAATACGAATAAAATGGTAAACGATTGTTCGTAATTACCTTCCTCGTTGGACGTGATATCGTAAGGCGGTTGCATTTCGGGAAGACGTGGAACACCGTGCTTCGTGTAGCCGTTGAGTTGTTCAACGAGCATTTCCATCTTGGTGCCTTTCGTATTCGTGAAAAAGCCGCTCCAGCGCTGCTTGCTCGCCTTGAGTCCCGCAGCTCCAGCGGAACTCTTGGCGTTCGCGAGCGCCGCCGTAGCATTATTTCCGAGCTCCGAATCGACACTCGAGTCCTCGGTCGAGACACTGAAGAAGCGACCGCTCCGACCACGGTAGCTCTGTATCAACACAATTCGATAAATTCGAAATTTGCGAAGAAAAAAGAAGAAAAAAAAACGACAATGATGAAGGGTCTCGAGGTTTATAAATCTTCTGCTTTCTCGAGAATGCAAAGTGCAAAAAAGAAAAACAGCGAGCACATACCCCACTCGTCTTGCGCAAGGAGACATTCTGATTGCTTCTCTGGCTCGCCGAACGTGACGCGATTTTTTCGTCCTTAGCTGCAAGAGCGTGGGGAAAGAGAAAAAAATTCAATTAATGTGTAGTTCGCTCGAATGAGGTTTGAGCGATTCTCGGTGATGAGAAACGAGGGGCAGCGGAAGCGCCGAGGGGATTGAAAATTTTATATTTTGATGCGTTATTTCCAGAGATTATAATGTCAAGGCAACATCGTCACAAATTAAAGATAAATTCATCCAAATTAACGAGTACCAAATTACATTTATTTTTCATATCGACGGATGTGTATGTATATTTCGCGCGATTTTTTCACTTCCGTTATGGTTACGAATAAATGAATGGCCAACTAAACACTAACGTCTGCCTTCGATTTTGAGGAAAGGAGAACAAAATATAGATTTCATAGGATCGGTCACTAAAGCTCAAAAGATTACAAAAAAAAACTTATACCAGCGCAAATGAGCCGCAATTTCTTTCTAAAATTTTCGAAAGGGAGGCATATAAACAAAAGAGGACAAAATAAAAACCTATGATGCAGGAAAATTTGAAAAAAATTAGTGCTTCCTCGAAAAGGCATCTAGATTTTCCTTATGCCCGTCACTTTTCGGATCATCCTGTGTATGTATATACATATATATATATATATATATATATATATATATATATATATATATATATATATATATATATACACTGCCAGTCAAAAGTTTTCGATTACTTTGGATAATTGCAATTATATTGCATTATATTATAATTATTTCACCTATCTTATAGATCTGTATAGTATCATCATAATGACTTACAATGGCCTTAGAATGGCCTTGCAATACGAAAAATTTGCAATGAAACAGAAAAATTTCAAAAATTTCCTATCATTTGGAAATCGTATCGTAAAACGTATCGCGGTTTATGAACAAGTTTTTGCAACTATAGAATAATTACTGTTTTGCATTTTTTTTGCATTTTAAGGCCATCCCAAGGTCATAATATTGTAGATCGATTTTGTTTTTTTTGTGCTCTACATTGGTGGGCAATAAAAAATAAAGGGGTTTCCCTTTAAAGAAGTGGAAATGACCTTGGAGTCTGGTTGATACCTCTACTTGAAAAAATTCTAGAGCTCTGAAAATGTAGACATTGACGAATCATGCAAATTTTGTCTCCGACTTTTTTGTCTAAAATAAATATTTATACGTGTTTTTGAGTCACTAACTTCTAATGCATCACCCTGTATGTGTATATATATATATATATATATATATATATATATATATCATGATCACACAACTTTTTCCTCTACTAAAAGTATCTACCCCCTTAAAATATATATATATGTGTGTGTGTGTGTGTGTGTGTGTGTGTGTGTGTGTGTGTGTGTGTGTGTGTGTGTGTGTGTGTGTGTGTGTATTAAGGGGGGAGATACCTTTAGTCGAGGAAAAAAATTGATGACGATCATGATGTTTTTGTAAGGAAAGATTTGTTCACTATTTTTTAGACTTAGGGGATGTTTTATTAATACTTTTGGCAGTTAGATGGCGTTTTTTAAATGATTAATTATTAAAAATGGCGGAGGTAAGGCACGGTCTGTTAAATATCTCTCTCTCTCTCTCTCTCTCTCTCTCTCTCTCTCTCTCTCTCTCTCTCTCTCTCTCTCTCTCTCTCTCTCTCTCTCTCTCCCCCTCTCCCTCCCCCTTTCCTAAGGATCTATACGTATAGAGTGGCTGTTTGTAAGTGCACAAAAAAAAGAAAACGAAAAGACGTTCGCCTCTCGAATTACGACCTCAACCTTCGGTCGTTTCTTCTCGTCGCGCGGAAACTTTTTCCCTCCGAACGCCCATCGAATGAGGTAACAGCTTCGCCGCGGTTAATCCTCGAGCGCCGAAAAAAAAAACTTATTTTACTTCTACTTTATTGACGCGAACCTAAAAAGTTTTTTGGGACCACACGCGCGAGATATCGGCGAGCCCATAGATCGTACTTAAAGTTTGTCGAAATTCTCGACAAGTAGTTGGTGTCCGTGCATGGTCAGACCGACTCCCGAGCACGGAGTAAAGGAAAGAAAAAAGAAAGAAGGGGGGAAAGAAAACAAAAGGATTTCGCGAAATCCAGAAACTTTTGCTACCGAAGCGAAACTCGTTGGAATTCGTAAGTAATGTTGGGGCTCGTATGATTCGTTGCACTTTCGTGTCCTTTTGTTTTTTTTCTCCCATAAATAAACTGGAAAATATCCTTAAAATTTATCAGCATTATTATTATTATTGATATTGTATTTTTTAAATGATTTATTATGTTATATTAATTGTTTTTGATAGGTTTTTAAATATTTGTCTTTGATACCATTGTTATTATCATTATTAGGCACATGCCATTATCATTGGTCTTATTGTTTATTATTTAATATTGATGTTATTATTATTATTGATATTATTACATTTGAATGCATTGAAGGGAAGAAAGATGATAGTGTCCATTTTCTGTGATGGTAAATATTTTTCGTAGAATGGAATAAAATCTCTCCAATTTCACTTGAAACTTTCAAGTCTCATAAATCAAAGAAACTTATCCATCGCGTTTTGAAAAGCTCTCGGGGTAAGCTATAGATATATACAATAAAAAGTAAGGCTTCTGATTAAAAATGTCGAGGTTGACCTTCATGTGACCTTGGCGATTATATAGAAGGTTGAATTGACATTCTCATATTTTTTCCCTCTTCTAACGACGCAACTTTTATTGGAAACTTTTTTCATTATAATTCGTATTTTCCGAGATATACGCTCGTAACGCTTAATCCAAGACATCCTACGTTTGACATATTATAATTTAATATAATAAATGGTTCTTCGTTAATTATTAAATTTTGAGCATCGTTGAAAATACTACTAGTATATCAAAATAATATCAATCAAATATTAATGATTAATAATTATAAAATAATTAATATCATAAAATTATTTACGTGCGTAAACATGTGTATAATAAATTTAGGCAAAAAATGTCCTAAAAATGACTATTATTTGATCCCTGAATGCGTTGATTATTTAATCTGTATATTAATTAAATATTAATTATTTCTAATTATAAAATAATTTTATATAGAATGGTTAAGTACATTTTATATATGATAATTGGATACATGTCATTAATAATATTAATTAAATATGATGAAATTATTTGTGCATAAAAATGTGCATAATACATTTGGTTGAAAAAATGCCCTAAAAAAATGACTACAATTTGATTCCTGAATCCATAGATTATTCATATTTTCCGAAGAGTAATTGCACAGCTGTTGCGAAAAAAATGACCGATCAACGAGGAGCATGGTGCGGCGCGATTGAAAAATTTAATAAATATGAATTTTGGCGAAAAGTTCAGGGGCTATGCGTTAAACTCACATTCGTGGAAATCTCGGTTGCATTACCAGAAGTTTAATTAATTGGAGGCACACGGTGCAAAGCGAGCGCGTTGGTGGTTCGTCGGAAATTAATATATGTTGCAGCACGGTGTAACTGAATATTAGATAAGGTTTCGCTCGATTGAGAATCAAGTGGTAACGGCTGGGAGCAGCTCGGACGAGCGCTCCGAAGAACTCGCGTGCAAATTGATTTTTCAAATACGCTTTTTTTCCCCTCGAAGCGAGTCGAAATTGTTGCACTCAATTCTATCGGCGATTTTTTACATTTGTATCGGTATTTTTCAAATTGTTTCGCGCGAGGAAGAATTTCGGTTTTTTCCGAATTATTTTGAACGGTGAGAGAAAATAGCTGAGAGAAAGGGAGACAAAGAATGGTATTGAAGTTTGCATCGTTGGGATGCAAAGAAATGACATTTTTTTCGTACCGCCAAATTTTTTTTCACGATATTAAAGCTACAAAAATCATTGAAACACTTTTGAACGTCCTTTTTAGCGATTCACAACCTAAAACAGGAAAAAAAGTTTGGATGGTAAAAAAAATTACGAAAGAAGAAAGATAGAAGAATTTTTGTTCCATTCCAACGTTGCAAACTTCAGTGAGTGAGTGAGTGAGTGGGTGAGTGGGCGAGTGAATAAGTGAGTGAGTGTGTGTGAGTAAGCGAGTGAGTGGGTGAGTGAGTGAGTGGGTGAGTGAGTGAGTGGGTGAGCGAGTGGATGAGTTAATGAGTGCATGAGTTAATGAGTGGATGAGTTAATGAGTGGATGAGTTTGTGAGTGGATGAGTTTGTGAGTGGATGAGTTAGTGAGTGGATGAGTTAGTGAGTGGATGAGTTAGTGAGTGGATGAGTTTGTGAGTGGATGAGTTAGTGAGTAGACGAGTTAGTGAGTGGATGAGTTTGTGAGTAGATGAGTTAGTGAGTGGATGAGTTAGTAAGTGGATGAGTTAGTGAGTGGGTGAGTGAGTGTGAGTGTGAGTGAGTGAGTGAGTGGGTGAGTGTGAGTGAGTGAGTGGGTGAGTGAGTGTGTGACCGAGTGAGGGGGTGAGTGAGTGAGTATGTGAGTGAGTGAGTGGGTGAGTGAGTGAGTGGGTGAGTGAGTGAGTGGGTGAGTGAGTGAGTGGGTGAGTGAGTGAGTGGGTGAGTGAGTGAGTGGGTGAGTGAGTGAGTGGGTGAGTGAGCGTGTGAGTGAGTGAGCGAGTGAGCGAGTGAGCGAGAGAGAGAGAGAGAGAGAGAGAGAGAGAGAGAGAGAGAAGTGAGAGAGAGAGAGAGAGCCTAACGGAAACTAGCAGAGAAAGAGACGAGATGGTCGAAACTTCCAGACCTAATGTGATTTTCGTGGTCACTTCCACCTGGGGAAATCACTCGAGAGAAACTCCCAACGTTTTACCGCGAATAACGCTGCCATTCTAAACCAGCCTCGAAATCTATGGGCTCTTCCAGCCCTTCGAATTTACAGCCCCAAACATGCGAGTTCTCCCCGCAAACAACGCTTTTTCCTCCTGTTAATGCGTTAGGCCACTCTAGAGGCCGAAAAAATAGACTTTTTGGGGATTTTTTTTAGAATAACTAAAAAATAAATCGAGATTACAAAAAAGGGTGTTTATCATACATATCAATGACTGTAGACAACATTTTTTTTGAAGCGATTAATTTCGAAATGGCGGCTGTGTAGCGTTTGTTTCAAAAGTGCATTTTTTAAGTTGGTCGGAAACATAACTCAGACAATTATCAACCGATTCACTTGAAATGTTGAATATATCTTGAAAAATACATTTTCTACGGAAGTACGTAGGATTTTTTTTTTATATTACATAGTTCATTTGTTATTAACAATTATCTGACGATTTTTAGGCAAATTTTTGGAAAGTGAAAAGTTTACCTACAAAATCGTCAGATAATTGTTAATTCAAGTGTTGATAACGGTTACTTCAAGTTAAACTGACTCAACTGAAAGTGACGCTTCACCTCGCGAAGAATCGACCCAAATGTAAAAATTCCCGAGAGCCACCGAAAACGTCCAGTTATTTACGATATTTTTTTGTAGATAATTTTGCGATTCAGCTAGTTAAGGCGGAACACCACTGTGACGGGTCGAAAAAATCGATTTTTTTTGCATTTTCTCAAAGTACACATATTCAAAAATATGTGAAAAAATGTTCAAGATAAAATATTGTCCGATTCAAAATTTAAAGCAAAATGAAAAATGTCCATACTTGTAGTAGTTATTGTTGCGCGTAGACGTTTTCCTGTCAGTTTAGTATTAAACGGCTTTATGCAACGAGAACTATATTTACATCGATCAGAAAACTTTTTAATTTTTATTTTTCAGGCGACCGATTGTCAAGTTATCGATTCGGCCGTTGGACAACATTTTTTGTACAGAGGCTTTACACCTCAATGACGTTGTTAATTTTTCTATAAAAAAATAATGTAAAAAAACATAAAATGTTTTTAAATAAAAATGTACACGATAAAAGTTCAATGTATGCTTAATAACATACCGTTTTTTCAAATCCCAAATAAATAATCTAGTTGACGAAAAAAAATCCGAAAGAACGACTTTTTTTCGGTCCGTCACTTTCATTATTATTGTTATTATGGTATTGACTTTCATGAAAAATGTTCACTTGGTGAGGAAAAAAAATGCATACAGTATCCATAGTTATTTCGAAACATGATTAAAATTTCAATTGACCATCTCGTTGGCTTTCGTTTATCCGAGCTCGAGTCATTTGCGTCCAATTTAATGCGAACCATTTATTGATAGGATCCATACGCGAGAAGAGAGAACACGAAATGCGTGCGCGGTTCGCAATCCGACCGCAAGGCAATCACAAATTGGACTCGACAGATGTAGAATTCAATATGAGCTCGTACAACAAGATGAGCTCGGTGTAAACACATTTGTGCAGTATTCCCGTCAATATTGCTATTATATATTGTCATATACATATATGACAATATATTGCCAATAAGTGTAATTTTATTCATAAAATTTATTTACCGGTAATACGAAGGTGTTTCCCACCAAGGCTGGAAGTTTCAGTAGTAAGAATCGGCAGCGGATTTGAAAAAGCTTCGAGAAGTACGTCTACGCGGCCCAGGTCGATTCCGCGACGCTCGCAGGCAGCTCCGAGTGCTTCACTGTAACGAAAAAAAGAAAAGTTTTCACTTTTTTCACGAAAAAAAAGCTTAAATTCAAAAACAAAAAATTACATTATACCTAAAAAAAAGTATATCTGTATGCATACCCATATAGACACATTTAGCTCATATTGGCATCATATGTAGATCATCTATGAGGCATAGAAAATCACACAGCTATGTGTCCCGTATGAGTGCTCCCCTTCGAGAAATATTTGCATCATATGATGATTCACAACAACAAATCCAAAGAAAGGGAAGTTGTTCTCACGCGAGTATGCATGCAGTGAATTCATCCGCACTAGCAAAATCGGCTCACGAATATCCAACAATAAGTGAGTGCATACGGGGCTCATATGGGTGTCACAGCGTAAATAAATTGTAGTGCTCCTACGGAGCTCATATCGGCGGCATGGCGTGACGTAACTATGTTGTCCTCATATGGAGCTCATACGGGTGCCACGGCGTGAAAAAATAAAAAATCCAAAAATGTTCAATAAAAAAGTCTGGTAGTATTTTTTGTTTCCATACGCTTTATTTCTGTTCCTGCCTATAAGATAATTGGATTAAAACTTGTCCTGCCTCGTTAAAGTGTTTACCTACCCTCGGCATTTGAACATACGTCTTCTAATTCCAGAGCTGAGCGCCCTCCCTACTTAGCAATTCTAACACTTGTGCAAACTTTCATTGTTTCTTTGCCTATTTTTATCATTATTGATGTTTATCAATATGCATGTCGCCGTTATATTGCGCTCATCGAACGTATCACTGAGAAACATGTATATCACCGCCATGGAATGTATCACTGAAAAACACGCATATCGCCGTCATATTGCGCTTATGGCATGTATCACTGAGAAATATGCATATCGCCGTCATGTTGCGCTCATCGAATGTATCACTGAGTACATGCATATCACCGTCATGGGATGTATCACTGAAAAACACGCATATCGCCGTCATACTGCGCTCATGGAATGTGTCACTGAGAAATATGTATATCGCCGTCATATTGCGCTCTTGGAATGTATCACTGAGAACATGCATATCACCGTCATGGAATGTATCACTGAAAAACACGCATATCGCCGTCATACTGCGCTCATGGAATGTGCCACTGAGAAATATGTACATCGCCGTCATATTGCGCTCATGGAATGTATCACTGAGAACATGCATATCACCGTCATGGAATGTATCACTGAAAAACACGCATATCACCGTCATATTGAACTCATGGGATGCATCACTGAGAAATATGCATATCGCCGTCATATTGCGCTCATCGAATGTATCACTGAGAACATGCTTATCACCGTCATGGAATGTATCACTGAGAAACATGCATATCGCCGTCATGTTGCGCTCATCGAATGTATCACTGAGAACATGCATATCACCGTCATGGAATGTATCACTGAAAAACACGCATATCGCCATCATATTGCGCTCATGGAATGTATCACTGAGAAATATGTATATCGCCGTCATATTGCGCTCATCGAATGTATCACTGAAAAACATGCATATCGCCGTCATATTGCCCTCGATGTATCACTGAGAAATATGTATATCGCCGTCATATTGCGCTCATCGATTGTATCACTGAGAACATGCATATCACCGTCATGGAATGTATCACTGAAAAACACGCATATCACCGTCATATTGCGCTCATGGAATGTATCACTGAGAAATATGCATATCGCCGTCATATTGCGCTCATCGAATGTATCACTGAGAACATGCTTATCACCGTCATGGAATGTATCACTGAGAAACATGCATATCGCCGTCATGTTGCGCTCATCGAATGTATCACTGAGAACATGCATATCACCGTCATGGAATGTATCACTGAAAAACACGCATATCGCCATCATATTGCGCTCATGGAATGTATCACTGAGAAATATGTATATCGCCGTCATATTGCGCTCATCGAATGTATCACTGAAAAACATGCATATCGCCGTCATATTGCCCTCGATGTATCACTGAGAAATATGTATATCGCCGTCATATTGCGCTCATCGATTGTATCACTGAGAACATGCATATCACCGTCATGGAATGTATCACTGAAAAACACGCATATCACCGTCATATTGCGCTCATGGAATGTATCACTGAGAAATATGCATATCGCCGTCATATTGCGCTCATCGAATGTATCACTGAGAACATGCATATCACCGTCATGGAATGCATCACTGAGAAACATGCATATCGCCGTCAAATTGCGCTCATGGGATGCATCACTGAAAAATATGCACATCGCCGTCATATTGCCCTCATCGAATGCATTACTGAGAACATGCATATCACCGTCATATGATGTATCACTGAGAAACACGCAAATCGCCGTTATGTTGCGCCCAACGAATGTATCACTGAGAAACATGCATATCGCCGTCATATTGCTTGCATGGCATGTCTACTACCAGTGCTAACCCAGTGAATTCACCAACGAAAGTCATTGGATGACTTCGATATGACGTCAATCTGCAAATATTCATTGTAAAATTCAAATTTGCCGTCTCATGAGTTCATCTTATAGTCAACGGATGATACATTATGAAACGACAAATTTAAGTCACGATGTATCTCAATTTCATGATACTGAATGAGCTCATGAAACTTCTTCATCAACGTATACGAAATTGCGTTGATGTTAAGTACAATTCATGAGAACAATTAATGCTACCATGTGAATACACGCCAAAATGTTTACACATTACTTCAATATGACGTAAAATTTGCGAGATAATAGCGACTGTCTATCTGGGTATATTAGTTTTAAGAATTTACACTTGTTAACATTTTTGAAAATATCAATTTTCTGTTTTCGCCGGATTCTAAAAATATAACTATACACAAATATTCTCTGAAAATTTCAAGTCATCCGTTGAAAATTGGCGAACTTTAAAGGCGTTTTTACTCGAAATGGCTTTTTAAAAATCGGAGACCACGATATCTCAAAAATTACTATACCAATCAACTTCAAACTTTACATGTTGCTCTTTAATATGATTTTTTTTAAACCTGGACACATTTTCCAAACAAACATCGTCTCTTTTCCGGCCACGAGCTCAGTGCAGTTATCATTGGACTCTTCTGATTATGTAGAAAACTATACGAGTCTCCCTATCAAAACCCATCATTGTTTTTCGTCCCGTTCTCGGAAAACCACGAGATACTTGGTTGGGGATAAAAAGGGAAAACTTCTCCACGAGCGATCCCCGGGCACTCTCGATCGACAATATACCTGATTCAACGTGAAAAACTTCAGCGGGTTTATAACTCTTCGTCCCCGAGCGAGTTTTGCGGTTCTAACTTGGTATTTTTTTATGGCGTTGGGAAATAAAAAGGTTAGAGAACAGTGGCGAGAGAGGGAAGGATCTGAAAAGAGGAGGGAGAGCAGAGAAAATCTGGAAGAATAACTTTTATAATTATTCGGCAGCGTCTATGGTTGTAGGATTTTTTAATATAATTATTCGGTATACTTATATAGTTTGAGTTCTGTTTATATGAATTTCACGTTTATTGAAAATCAGTCTTTATTATATGTAATTATATATCTTGTACAATTATAGGTTTATTAATTATTCAGAATTTTATGGTAATAAGTTACATTTTTCAATTCAGTGACTGTTTTGTACAGTTTTTTTTGTATATGGTAATTTTTATAGTAATATAGTTATAGTACTATTTAATCGTTACTTAGAATTATATACTAATACGAATGCGGTAGATTTTAATAATTTTTAAATAATTTATGTTATTATATTTCATAATTATTTTAAATGATGTAATAAAATGGCAAATTTGTTTATATTTTTAAATTGTGCCGATATATATGGTTATAAAGTAATAGTGCTTTTGTTGAGGAATATTTTTATACTACTTTTTATTTTTATTCAATAATTTTTATACGGTAAGATAACCATAGTAATAATTAACTAATTATCAAAGTTGGAATATTTTCACACTGCTCTTCATTTTGATTCAGTAGTTTGTGTGGAGTTATATAGTCATAGTGATTTTTTGTTAATCTCTTTATCATCTTTCAGAATGATACAATTTACTTCGTAATGAATAAATAGCGTGATTTTTACAGTTGATAGCTTTTAAATAGTTATTTACGATTATCAAGTACCATCATTAGGGTGTTTTTGATTATTAATATTTTCGTACTGCACTGTTTCAGGAGTTTCTGTACAGTATTTTTATTTAAAAAATGTATTTTCATTGTCGCTTCCATTTGTTAAGGGTCCTTCCCCTTATTACACTCCCCACCATATTCCACTTTCTGTACAGTATTAAAGTGGTCGTTGTCAATTCCTTCGCAATTATTCAAAATTAAATAGTTATATTCCAGAATTATTGATCATTATCAAGTGATTTTTCCTAATTATTCAATTTCGGCGTTTTTATATGTCGTAATTTTTTAATCGTTTTTCACGATTATTCAGTAATATCATTATAGTATATTTGAGTAATTATATTTTTATATTGGTCTTTATTTTCATTCAGGAGTTTCTATGTAGTGACATACTCATGGTGACTTTTGTAAATTTCTTAATCATTTTTCAGAATTGTATAGTTATATTTTATAATTATTTAGTGATTTTTCATAATTATTCAATTCTGTCATTTTTATATGTCGTAATTTTTAAATGATTGTTCACGATTATTCGGTAATATCATTATAGTGTTTTTGGGTAGTTATATTTTCATATTGCTATTCATTTTCATTCAGGAGTTTTTGTGTAGTAACATACTCTTAGTGATTTTTGTACATTTGTTAATTGTTATTAAGAATTGTATAGCAATATTTTATAATTATTTGTAATTATTTAGCGATTTTTAAAACTATTCAGTATCTTATAGTGATTTTTTATAATTATCAAAAACGATATATCAATTTGTCATTTGTCTGCGACTCGATGTTCACGTTTTGATAATTATTACACTCAATTATGTCAGGCTACGTTTAATTGGAATTTCTGCGTGAATTTCTCTCTCAGCGGCTCCCTCTCTCTGTCTCGCCGTCTCTGTCTGTAATTGATCCCCGTAGCTGAGGATTTAATAAGACTTTCCTAACAGACGACTTGACCCTGGAGAGGCGCAGATTTATTTTTCTCTCGCTGCGTAAAGCATCGCACCCTGCGCGGCCACCCCCGTCTCATTTGACTTAATTCATTGGGGCGAGCCCAGGCACGAGAAGAGCTCAACGCGTCTAGATAAGCGCGGAATTCCCGGTGTATAATTATGTACCCAGCCGGGAAATTAGTCGCCAGGGATGCGCGGGATGAGGTCGTATAAGAGGGGCACCGGAGGGACACGAGAGGATCATCATCGTCGACTCGCACCCCCGCACTTGATATACGCAGCTTGGAAATTTCATTGGCCCATAACACTCCGGCAAATCGCTCTTCTCATTAACCCCTTAAAAGAAAAGCCTTTGACCAAGTTCGAACAAGGACCCCAATTAATTGAGCTGTGCTTTACTGGAAATATTTCGGCAATGATTTTTTTCTATATTGATAAAAATTAATTAAATTAAAACGGCTTTGTGGGAAAACGAATTTTTCTTTATTTAGTCTGAATAAACTTGTTTTTTTTTTGTACTATTTTATACTATTTTATACAAAACATTATTTAGGTATTGTAAAATGAAGAAGTATTTTTCTGCATTTGTAGTGGGCGATTTGTTTTATTTTTTACAAAAATAATCGGTCGGTGACACACAATAAAAAAAAAACTTTTTTTCTGCAATTCATTCAGCCGAATATGTTTAGGTTTAATTTTCATTACATTCTAAAACAAATGCGACCATATAATAAAATAGAAAAGAGTTTTTCTAAATTTTACGTAACTAGATTTGTTCTACTTTGCCTGAGTTTGGTCTTTTTGGTATTAAACTTAATTTAAATAAATTGATATTTAAAAATATAAAAACGCTTTTTCTCAATGTTACTTAAATGAATATGTTTGCTTTAAAACGATTTTATGTTTAAAAAATGTTGATTCGATATTGTAAAATGAAAAAGTATTTTTTCTGCTTTTATTGGGATTTGATTTGTTCTACTTTATTTTAATTTTAATAATCAGCCGCTGTTACAATATAGAAATTTCTATTATCCCTAATTTATTCAGTTGAATATTTGTGGCTTAATAGTCATTGCATAACATAAAAATTAAGACGGTTTACTAAAATACAAACGAGCTTTTCTAATTTTTATTAAACTGAATTAGTTCAGGTGTAAAGTATTTGGCATTAAAAACAAATTAATTAATCATCACCGAGTAGAACACCCGTATACCGAAATTTATTTAGTTTACGTTACATTTTTTGAACATCCGTTTGGTTTTGTGTACTTTCAGTCAACAAAAAAAAAATAATTGAAAAACAACAACAACAATCAAATTCAATCGAATGAAAAGACCACCAAATTGAAATCGAAAAAAGGGCTCAAGTATTTTCAAAATCGTATTAAAAGAGTAAACAATGAAACTTTTATTCATTAGTTTTGAATATTGAAATTCTAATGACAGCAAGATAACATTTTTTTTTATACTCAAACGAACGTGAATTTCGTTTCGCTACCTATCTCGCGAATTCCGGCGTGGAAATAAGAAAATAGCATATTTAATGAGCAATAAGAAAGTGTGCTATCCAGACGAGCACAAGGCGTCTTATTTGACGCCCACGAAGTTGCCTCGAATAATACGAGGCGAAAATTCAACGGGCGCGAAATTCGGTCACCCCCTTCGATAAAAAGAGAAGAAACTAGAGCTTAAGTACTTAAAAATGTTAACTACGTTGAGCATTTTGGAGAGAGAAGGTGGGCGAGAGCAAAGAGACGTGGCGAATACGTGTCTTGGCTGAGTGCCAAAACCGACGTGTGATATACTCGCATTCGAGAAATTACTTCGCCTTATTTGTAGTTGTATTTGGAGCATATGTAAATTTAATCGTATATATATATATACACAGGGTGTCCCAGAACTAAATGGGTTCCCTGAAATGGGGAGGTTGGGGGTGAATTCTAAGTCGATTGCTATAAGCATGTGTGGGTCTCAGATCAACCCCTGAATTATTATTAATTTTTAAAGGCCGACCAATCAGGTGCGTCCGATGAGCCGGCGCCCGTCGGTATCATCGGCTCATAGGGCGCACCTGATTGGCCGACCTTTGAAAATTAATAATAATTCAGGGGTTGATCTAAGACCCACACATGCTTATATCAATCGACTCAGAATTTCACCCCCAACCCCTTATTTCAGGGAACGCATTCAGTTCTGGGACACCCTGTATATACAAGTGTGTGTACATACCGTGTGTTGGGTTTGAGAAGGAAACCTTATGTGGTAATTAAAGGAACCACTGTTTGGCTTTTACTTAAGAGGGAACTGGGCTTGAAGGGAGAGAGGGAGAGAGGGAGAGAGAGGGGGAGAGGGAGAGAGAGAGAGAGAGAGAGAGAGAGAATTTTCATTGAATCATAGTATGAAATAATTGAGTGCAATAATTATCCAAGCGCGATAAAAAATCTCTAAGAAAAAAATACAATAGTTATGTACCCGGCTTCGTAACTATTGGGTGGTTGCATATGAAACGGCCCGCTGGTGATAGATGGCGTTAGGTGTACTATTTTCTCGAATTAAGAGCAGGCAATACACATGACGATAGGTCCAGGTAGTCCCGCTAAAACGTCATACGTGACATTTGTGCGACGTCTCGAAGTGGTCATCCCATGTGACAAGTCCAAAAAATCGATTTTTTTTGTTGCACAAATTGCAAGAAATGTGTGCGTGTTATATGGACCCGGCATAGCAGACTAATGCTGAGTCAACATTTTCTTTGTATAAATCGCACTTGAACCTTTAAACGAGTATTTCTCAAGAGGATATTTTTCAAATTGGCTTCCATAACATCTCAAAAACTATTGAACGGATTTTATTCAAATTTTTGTGGTATAGTCACATCTACAGTTCTCCCTAACTGCAATATTTCTGATATTAGACATACTTTTTTCTACGCAGAAAAAGTCGAAAAAATTGACGAAACTTGGAACTTGTAAAATCGTGCAAACAATTCAATTTCCGATATTTTTACTTGACCCCAGTTCCGGCGATAGCCTGAGGTCTAGAAATTAAAATGCTGTTTGATTTTTTGAAGCCAACCAACTTTTTTTTTGCATTTGAATGTCTTCCGAACGGTGTAAAGTCGATGCAACTCGTTATTTTTGTTTGAAAAAATTCTGAGGGACTGTAACACTGTTAATAAATGTATGGTAAAAATTCTAAGATAGCGTGTTTTAATTGTCCATAAAAAAAATCGCAAAAAAGCGATGTTAATGGTATTTTTTAAAAATAGCACTAACATAAGAGGTATTTTTATTTTTTGACAAGATTTTAATTATCCGAGATATTTAGATTTGTATTTCATTTTAATAGGTGACCTTGAATGACCTTGAACGACTTTGACCCCCTAATGTTTTTTATGCGGATTGAGGTGCTCCACAAGATGGTTGAAAAAAATGTACCTTTCCATTTAAAACAGCGGAGGTGACCTTCACTGTGGGTCAGCGTCTCCGCCGAAATAAAAATAATTGGTCGCGTTTGATGGCCCCCTTCACACCGTACAACTTTTGTCTGGAACATTTTTTTGTGACGTCGATAATTACCGAGTTATTTCGGGTGGCAGAGATAAGAGGGACACCCTGTATATGCGTTACCATCGTCAAGTACACGCACGAAGTTGGGTTACAATTCGTACAATAAGAGGTTAAACATAATGGGGGGAAATGTGCAACAACGGCAATGGAAACTCTTTGAACTTTGTGAGGATCTCCTCTTTCCGTCTCCTCTTTGTTCTTTTCTCACACGTCGTTTTTTTTTCCTTTTGTTTTTCTTCGAGGCTACCGCGGCGAAAAAACAAAAGTATACATACAGTTTCGTCTTTCCGCCACCAAAGCCTTGAAGAAAATAAAAAATAAAAATAGAAACTTTGCACACGCGCGTATAGTGAAAATTGGCGAGCAACGGAGACGAATAGTCAGGCTGAAAATGGAGAAACGAACGAGATACGGTAGCGAGCCAAATGATAAGAAAAAAAGAAAAAAAAAAGAATGAAATGGAAAAAAAATCGAATACGATATAGAGCCACGCGGGAGCTTTTGTCTCTTCGCTCATCCGCAAAGAGAGAGCCACGAGGGGAATAAAACATCGCGGTCGAACGCAGACGATTTTTTTTTACGCTGTTACAAAAGAATTCGCGTATTTTATATCCCGTGCTATTCTCCAGGGTAAATCGAGCGAGAGCAGGACGAAAAAAAAATTTCGGTTCTTTTACGCGATTTGTCGGCTCGATCGAGCGCGTTATCGAAGGGCCTCAAAAAGAGTTGCGCGAAAGATCCGTTTTTAGCCGATTGAACCCGTTGATAGTTTTCGTATTGTTTTTACCTTTCCGGCCGAAACACGTTACTGAGTAATCGAACCGAGTATTTCGAAATTTCAGCCACCATTTTGGGCGCTTTATTTTATCTGGAAACTGATATAGCGAAAAAGATGGGAAAATTCGCTTAAAAAATTGTTTCTCGCTTGATTTACACTGATAAAAAAAATCCTTTTTTTTATTTGGACTGACAACAATTTTCGTAAAGTGGATGTTTTTAACAATTTTGTTCTACTCTTCCGGAGATCATTTTTAAATATATTTATTTATTGAAATCGGGATCTATGAGTAATTAAAAAATTGGATGCTTTTAATAATTTTGGTATTTGGTATTATCTAATCAAAGAAATATTTAGTTGTATAGACTAAATGGGTCTATGAAGATTTTTTTATTCGAATTAACTGGGAAATTATTTTGGGGTTGGTATAATTTACTCGAAAAATACTCAGTCGTATATACTAAATGGGTCTATTTAGATTTTTTTTAAATTTGAGTTCGTTGCCATAGTACGCTCGGTGGCCGCAGTGTGGCGCAGGGCCCGAGGCTTCTCCCGCAAGCCATTTGTACTCTGACAAGGAACATCACTTTGGCGTCCTCCTCCGATTTTGTTGAAACTTTTTTATGTGGCCGAGTATCAAAAAGTAGGAGTCACGTATTTTTTCATCGGTGGAAAAACGGTTTTAAGGAGTGAAACGCACCCTCGAAAATAGGGGTGTTTTTCGTTTTTCGTCGATAACGTTATCGTTCTTATCTCCAATGTATAGTGCACAAAAAAATTAACATTGTTGCAATTTGAAATTTTTCCATTTCTCGTACCGTTCAAACGTTATCGACGAAAAACAAAAAAAAACATCCCCATTTATGAGGGTGCGTTTCACCCCTTAAAAGCGATTTTTCGCCGATAAAAAAAAATACGTGTCTCTTCGTTTTTCATACTCTTCCACATAAAAAAGTTTCAACAAAATCGGAGGAGGATGGAACATCACCAAAGTGATGTTCCTTGCAAGTACGCCACATTTTCTCGTGGTGTTCCTTGTGAGCGGGCATACAATCGAATCCGTGAAACTTATCGACGCACCACGAATTCACCCACATTGGATTATCACCATTGAAATGGTGATGATTCAAAATATTTTTTATAATTTTTCACCATTCAGGATTGTTAACAATACGCATTTATGTATTATATATGGGCAAACATGGTAAATTTGCTGATTGCAAATCTAAATCCTAGTAATTCAAATAAAATTCACGTTCGTTCGAAATACGTTGATTTACGTCCAAATTAATATATTTTGATCGAATACGTATTTATTGAATCGTCTACATCAAAGAATGCTTGACAAAAAAAAGTATACTTAAAACAAATGGAATCGAAGAAGCAACGAAAAAAAAATTAACTCGAGTACATCCTAATTAATTATTTAAAATAATATTGAATACAGTCACTGATACGTATGATAAACACCCTTTTTTGTAATCTCGATTTATTATGTAGTTTTTCTGAGAAAAAAAATCTCCGAAAAGCCTATTTTTCGGCCTCTAGGGTGGCCTAACCCCTTAAATAAAATAAAATATTTTAACAGTCTGTATCGCGTCATGACAATGATTATTTGTATATATCAATATATACATACAAATAATTAATACACATTCCATGGACACAAGTAGTATATTATATTTATTATTATTATTATATTATATTTATTATAGATATTATTATTTGTACAAAATATGAAAGTTCAACGATGTGTACTTATATTCTTGCGTGCGTGATTTATATTTATGGAAACGTATTTATCACCGTGTTTTTTCCCATTGTGATTGGCACCTGTATTTATGGATAAAATATACACGGAAGCTCGTGAAGCGCCGAGATAAAGCGTCGTTGGACGCGTCGGACCAGCAACGGGGAAGCGTTCCTATCAAACGATAACGTTCACGCAAGAACGCGCTCCAAACGATTCGCTAATGCGAACATGAATGTACGTGTGTGTGAATATATATATATGTATATTTCGGCCATCGTTGTATATATGTGTAAATATCAGCACAGACAAACACGTATGCAATAACTGAACGAATAAATGAATAAATAAATGAACAAATAAATAAATAAATACATACATGAATGGATAAATAAATAAATACATACACGAATGGATAAATAAATAAATACATACACTGCCGCTCAAAAGTTTGAATACACCAGTCGATATTTCTTGCCGCACTAAAAGTTACATAGCTTTGTCAAAAAAAAAGTTAACCAAATTTACCAAACGGCGTTTTGCAGGCAACAAATTCAGCTTTGTTTTGCTTTTTCGAAATATTTTTTATGTTTTTTTTCGACCCGGTACGCTCTTTTGTACGTGACTGTTTTTCGGCTTTTTTTCGACCATCGAGAATTGGGCGCATGACTTATGGACAAAAAAAAACTTGTCAGTTTATCCATGATAAACTTGAACGAGGTAGCAGGAGCTCCATTTTCGTTTTTTAAAAAGTTTCGTATGATTTTTTTTCGCAAAGTTATTTAATTTTCGGCTAAAAAAGACAAATTTTGGAAGATGCAACGTAACTCAAGGACTATAGGGTTTAAGAGGAAATGTCAAAGATGTGAAAAGTTGCGTAAGTTTATACTGGATCTCCTGGAATTATTTCAAAATTTTCCTCCGAGATTTTTTTGTAGTATTTTTGCTCGAAACTCTGACGAGTAGGATGGCTAAATTCGAAAAGTATGCCGTTTATAGCAAAACATTAGGAGGAGAAACTTTTTTAATGTGCGATTTTGAATTTGCTAAAAATTTTTCGAAATTTTGTTCTGATATATTTTTTGGCCGAACCTCGGAGAATCGTCCGAACAATTGATCGGCGTATCTCGAAAACTATCGAGCTAGAGACAAAATATCAGGAGAAAATATTGCAGTGTTTCGTTTCAAATACGTTGACATTTTTTCAGAGTTTTTCAATTTTTTATTACAATATTTCAAAAGCACCTAGACTTGAAAAAAAAACATTGTAAAAAACATTGTAAAAAAACATATCCAAACTTTTGAGCGGCAGTGTACACAAATAAATGAATAAATAAATATAGGGGGACATGGAAATCAATGAGACACACATATAACATCGTTCCCGCGAGATCAAGCCGACAGATTCGTCAATGTTGGACCAGTTTGTATAAATAGAATATTGCTCCCCTCCCGATGTCACCCCATCGCGCTTCCGCTCGCCATTTCACGCGCGTGATTGATCAAGAAAAAATGCATAAAAAACTCAACGTATATAACCACACCACGATTTTCGAAACACGAAAACGAAATTTCGTATTTGTGTGTTTCAACGCCTCGTGTTAATTTTCAATTGCTTTTTCGAAATGATTCCAATTGATTTCGGCGTCGCTTTCCTTTGCGCCATCGAAACAGACGTTACGGGTGACTAAATTATACGAATAGTGAATGAGAGAGGGTATGGAGGGTCAAAATGTTTTGGGGTAATTGATAGTTTTATTACGCGCAGATTTTATAGCTTTGGGGCAAAGTAGGCATAGACACAGCACAAATTTTAGTGCCCTCTATTCTTGACAAAGAAAAATACAACGATAAAAGAATTTTTTTTTCAAGATGAAACATTTGAACAATCAATCGTTTAATTTTTTAATGACAATAAAAAATACTTCGGAGTACAAAAAAATTAAAGATTAAAGACAATAAAAATAAAAATAAAACGATAATATATAAAAAGGATTACCTCCGGAATTTTCAGACTTGTACAAAACCGTATCAAATTAATAATCAAATACCCATGCAAAATCAGAGAGAGAGAAATGGATTGATATGTTTATTAAAATAAACAGAAATAAAAGAACCGAATATTTATTATAAAGGTATATCATATAGTATGAAAACACAATGATTACTAAATAAAACTACAAAATAAAATAAATACACGATATAGAGAAAAAATAAAAATGATAAACTTAAAATAACAAGATAAAGATAGAGACAGCTAGAAAAGGCGGGAAAGGGGAGGGGATGTGGTAATATCGGAAGGTCTCGTTTCGAGATAGCTCGTTGAAGGGGAACCTGGATTAAAACGTCCGAAAAATCGTTTTTTTTTTATAATTGCTTAAACCGATAGATAAACTATCCAAGAATATATTTACAAAGTTACAGAGGCCAATTGTAAATATTTTCGAAGATACAAGGCCAAAAGCAGAGAAGCGATTGATATTCGACATCGATATTTCCTCCTATTGGAAAATTTGAAGCGCGTTTTCTCCAGTTTTTATTTTCACGATTTTTCCAAATTTGCGGGCGCGATAGCAAAAAAACTAAACAACTTATTGAATCAAACCAAAGTTTATTTCCTACAATATGAAAATCTTTTCTAAGTCGTTGAAAAAGTTTTTAAGGTCGTTAAAAAAGTATTTTTAATCAACTTTTATAGCACGTTAAAGTGTTTTTTAAACTCTGAGTCTAAACTCTAAATTTAAACTCCAAGAATAAACTCTAAGTTTAAACTCTAAGTCTAAACTTTAAGTGTAAACTCAAAGTTTAAACTCTAAGTCTAAACTCTAAGTTTAAACTCCAAGTTTAATCTCCAAGTGTAAAGTCTAAGTTTAAACTCCAAGTTTGAACTCTAAGTTCAAAATTTAAGTTTAAACTCTAAGTTTAAACTCCAAGTGTAAACTCTAAGTTCAAACTCTAAGTTTAAACTCTAAGTTTAAACTCCAAGTTTAATCTCCAAGTGTAAACTCTAAGTTTAAACTCCAAGTTTAAACTCTAAGTTCAAAATTTAAGTTTAAACTCTAAGTTCAAACTCTAAGTTTAATCTCCAAGTGTAAACTCTAAGTTTAAACTCCAAGTTTGAACTCTAAGTTCAAAATTTAAGTTTAAACTCTAAATGTAAACTGTAAGTTTAAACTCTGAAGTGTTTTTTAAACTCTAAGTCGTTGAAAAAGTCTCTTTAAATAATTTTTACAGCACGTTAATGTGCTTTTTTTAAACACTTTTTCTTTCAAACCTGAGAAAAGTTATAATCTCACGATTTTTTCAGCTTTTCCTTAATTCACCCAGAAGACAAATATATAACAATTAAAAATGTTATTGGTTTATTTTGTTCAGTCGAGAATTACGAGCTGCATCTTTCCCGCCGATTAGGGTACTGCAGTGGCAAGACGCACATGGAATAGGTTGATAAATCTGCAGTCATTTATTGTTTCATGTTGAACATTTTTTTTATACATTTCAAATATACACGAAGAGATACCTCAATGTTTACGGGGCACACTTGTTTTTTTCCCTTCTCAAAAAATTCCCGAAAAAACGCTTTTTTTGGACCTTCCAATTCAGGCTCTCGTCTAAGTGAGCTCTGTATCGTGTCTCTCGTACACGATCTTTCCTCTGTTCCTATCTCCGAGGCACATCGATCACGTATCCGAATCAAATTCCCTGTGATACTCATTGGATTAGAAAGGGATGGAAAATGGATATGTGTGTACACGTGGTCGAATTGCACGGCGAATCCTGAGAGACGAAAGGGAGAAAAATAGGGGTCGTCGCTCTAATTGTCAGGAGAGGTCGTGTACAGGATGGTTGCCAGGGAACGTAGAGGGATGATGAGCCATTCGATTCTTTGGGAGTTGAATAAACCGAGGGAATGTGAGAGGGGGTGGGGCACGGGTAGGTGGATGAACTGTTAGATAGTTAAGTAGATAAGTAGATAAATAGCTAAACAACCGAGTAGTTAATAGATCGGTACATAAATCGATTCACGGAGAAATAGATAAGCTGATAGGTCAATAAAATGTGTCTCAAAATGACCTGGCATTGTAAATTGGGCGCAATTTACTGAATAGTAAAAACAGATAGCGGTCAACACTTACACCAAAAACGTGCCCTTCGTAGCCGGCAAAAATTCCTCTCGCTCCAGCGATCCACACTCGTCCCCAACCTCAAAACTGACGCTGAAGTATTCGCTGCTCGATACCTGAAGATACAGAAAGAAAGTAAAAATTAAAAGGAAGCAATAAAATAACTAACTCATCTATAAAAATAATTGTGAAAACGTTTTTTGTAACGTGATTGCCGTAGTATTCGAAAGAGGAGCACGAAAATTGTAGGCATTTGGAAAAAAAGGGAATGTAAGTTACAGATGTAGACAATAGCATTGAGATTGGTACTTTTTTATATTTGAATTATTTTGTATAGCTAGACAGATAGATGTGTATATAGGTATATAGACATAAAACATATATATATGAATATATCGTAGATACATAAAAAAATTTGGATAAACGGATACCTTCCAATTTAACTACAGTTAAGAAAAAGTCCAATAGCCTCGTGCATCATTTTAGCAGACTCGAATATATAATTTTCCTAGAGTCACTTGTAACCAACAAGGAACATCACTTTGGTGTCCTCCTCCGATTTTGTTGAAACGTTTTTATGTGTTAGAGTATCAAAAACTAAGAGACACGTATTTTTTTATCGGCGGAAACAACGGGTTTAAGGGGTGAAACGCACCCTCAAAAATGGGGATGTTTTTTGTTTTTCGTCGATAACATTGTAACGGTACGAGATATAAAAAAATTACGAATTGCAACAATGTTTATTTTTTGTGTACTATACATTGGAGATGAGAACGAAAACGTTATCGACGAAAAACGAAAAACACCCCTATTTTCGAGAGTGCGTTTCACCCCTTAAAACCGTTTTGCCGCCGATAAAAAAAAATACGTGCCTCTTAGTTTTTGGTACCCTTCCACATAAAAATGTTTCAACAAAATCGAAGGAGGATGGAACATCACTTTGGTGATGTTCCATCCTTTGGTGTGGTTTTGAGGATTGGAGGAGGAACATCACCAAAGTGATGTTCCATCCTCCAAACCACGCCAAAGTGATGTTCCTTGCAAGTACGCCACATTTTCTCGAAGTAAAACTCACGGGCCTCTCAAATACGAAACAAAAGGCGGGTAGACCAAAAGCTGAAATTTTATCTACCCCGCCAATTTTCCATTCTATCGATAAAATCATTTCCCCCTCTCACGCAATAATGCAGCCCGAAACTGCATCTGCAATCGGATCTCTGCAATCAGCAAATGAGAAAGGACGAGGGAAAAGAAGGAAGCACACAACGTGCTTCGGTAATATGGGTTTATCGTTTTTCGAACGCGAATTATAGAGTCGTTGATCGAAATGGATTTCGGAAACAATTGAAGTGACATCGTGTGAAGTGCCCACCGGGTAATTATGCAATTTCCCGTCCGCGTATCACGTGAAAACGTATGTCGACGAATTGTTAGCCGAGAGGGAAGTTCGTCGGATCGTTCCATTCGGTGTTCAAAAGTGTTCGCCCGATTGGGTGATCGCGCCAAGTGCCCATTTCGCATTGCAACGAAACGTTGGATTTTATCGACGTTTGGACCAAGAGCTCGATGTCATTCGTTACAAGTGTGCCAGCCGAAGGTTTCTCCCTCTGCCCTGTGGCGACCGAACTGGGGGAGAGCCTCTCTCCCACTCGCTCAACTCCCCCCACTCCACCCACTGGAGGAAGGGGCTGATAGAAAGCTCATAATGCCTCGTGCAGATCGGATTACTCGAGGCAGTCTACCTCATCGTGACGTGCACTCGTGAGCTTTTCATCTCTTTCAGAATTATGTATATACAGTTGGACGTATCCCATAGTATGGCAACTTCAACGAACACATTTATTGCGCGGGCGTGACCTCGTTATGCTCCTCAATTTGAGGCGCGGCAAAAAATAATATCGGATTCCTCGTACTTCATTATCCGGTCCAATCTGACACTTTGATGACACCATGTGCGGCGCGAGTTTTTCTTTACTTGCGAAAATGTAACGCTGATTGAGGGGTTGCGATTTGCTTCGTTATTGATTGTTATTTGCTAAACTTTTGAGCGATTTTAGAAGAACAAAAAGATTATTCCGAAATCTCGACTGGGGACGGAGTTATGAGTTGGAGCGTGAGAGTGCCAGAATCCGTGCCCGGACCTGTATTTTGATCTAGGCAAATGTTGCCTAGTGTATCAAATTTCTATTTAATTAAGGTGATACAAACGAGCAGAACGTCTTCTAAGTGCAGATTATCATAAATAAATAATATATTTCACCAAATATATAATAAGTAAAATCAATGAAAATTTATTATCGTCACAATCCTACAAAAAACCACGAAAGGACAAAGTCCTTGCTGCGATTTATAAAACTGAAATCCTTTTTTTTATTATTATTTTTTATAGAAATGCACTTCCAAATTATGACCGGTAAGAAACGATAATCCAACCTAACCTAATTGAGAACAACCCACACCAAGCAAAATCAACCCAAAGCCAAACCACACCAAATTCGGTTTCTCTCTTTCTATTTCTTCCCCTTCAGTTTCCGCCCACCCCTCAGTATGCGAATATATTCTCGCACACGTGTATACCCGGTAAAATAAATATTTCAAACGGCTGGGCATGGGTCGTGATACATATATATAAATACGTGTACTATCGCTTTTCTCCAGCGGCCATAAATATTCGCCGAATCGAGGGTATTCGTAAATCAAACGCCAGCCTTTTTACGTATACAAATCTACGGTTGCACATGGTACATATAAATATCAGTTGGTTGCTCCCCTACACGTGATATGTTAAATTGTTTCCCAGCGTCACATTGAATAATGAACACCACGCAAATAGCCCTGTGGAAACAGCCCCTCCCCCCAAATCATTTGTATTATTTGTCGCAATACTGCTAAGAGTTTAATTATCAATGAGGTCAATTCAGTTAATGAGGTCTTCCGGATAATCAAATTTGATGTACTGATGGTGCACTGGGAACGGTCGTGAATGCCGTCATATCTCGAAATCCGTCGATAAAAAACTGTCAGCTTGTTTGCAAAAAAATCAATTTAATCCGCATTTTTAAGTTAAATAATTGTGATTATTGTAAAATAATTAGGTTGGAAAAGGATAAGAAAAACGATTTTCAATTTGACGAAATTCTATCCGCCCTATTCTCGACACTGCAGGGAGATAAATTATTTATTTAAATTAACCCAATGCAGTACGTGTGATGTATTTTTTTATTGTGATTTTACCGAGAATTTCCATATACGAGAGGAAAAGTCGAGTAGACGGAAAATTCCGTGCATGGCACTTCATGTTCGTGAGGGTTAATCATGCAAGGGATATGCAGATTGTCGTTCGAGATTAATATTCAAAGCTGTATAGTGTGCATGAATGCACCGAGTACGAAACCTCTCATTTCGAGTGCTGCTTACACTGCCGGACTCATGCTGTCTCGCGACGTAAGGCAGATATCAAACATCGCCCCGGGCTTATATACCGCAGTCTCTCCCCACCACGCTGGCAGCTCTGGCCCGTAGCCGAGGAGGGAGAACGGCGGAGCCCGTGGCGCTCCCCTACCACGCGCGCTCACGCAATCACGACTCAGCGCGCTGGAGTGGGGACGCGGCCCCACCACGGACGAGCTGCGCAGTAGTCCCGGGGGCGGGGCGTGCGCAGCCTTGGCCGTATAAATACAGAGCCGTGAGAACAGCGTACGCAGAAGACCCCGAGGCTTCGCATGCACGATATCCAACAGCGCGGAGTCCCGTATCGCTGCGTCGTGGACGCTAATGTACAAAACAAAAGGGTCTGCTGTAATCCCCGTGTATATGAATATCCACTCTCCGCAAGCCGAGCTGGCTGACTAGTAGTTCAGACAAGGCCGGGGAATTTTCGGGCATTACAGGCGAAAGATAGACATCGCTGATCCAATACCCCGAAGAGTGGTGAGAGTAAGCCAGACGGAAGCGAGTGAGAGGAGAATACTGGTTCTGGGCGGTAAAGGGGAGACATGAATCGTGCGGTCTCGTTGATCGCAGAAAACATAGCGCCGGTAGAGCTCTCTCGTGAGCTCTACTCGGATATGAGGGTTGAAAGTGAACGAGGCTGAAGATATAAACGTGATCTAAAAGATCTCTCAGGGAGAGGTATACGAAAAGGTTTTTATAGGGGCATGTAAAAGCGAGGAAGAAAAAGCGATGGACGAGAAAGCACGAACTTAGTACGCGTATGTTCGAGGCATCAATCTGACTTTTGCTCTTGGTACTTTACATGCATATCGATTCGCACATCAAATCTCTTACGGTTCTCCTACGGATCTCTTCTCCTTTCTCTCGATATCGAGAAAACGGAAACCCCAGAGAACAACCCAAAACGTTCTCTACGTGCTCTGGCCGATCTTCCTTCCTTTCTCACGAGTGAACGCGCTAGCGATATATCACTGGATCGTACGTGTAGGTGTGTGCTACATGTAACGAGTGCCACATTTCTTTATCCGACACGACGTCTTCTCCCTTCACTGACTCCATGCTCTATACTTACGTTGAGTGCAAGGGATAATAAAGATAGCCGTGTGCCTTGGACAAATGGATCCCGAAATCTAGTTAGCTTCTTTCTTCTCTCGTTGGAACGAGCATTGCCGAAGAGATCTTTGAAAAATTAAGCAACTAACACCGTTAAGAAAGTTCATTCGATTTAACTGGAATCTATTCGAGTCGGGTAATTTTTGCGGAGCCTCATAGCCTACTACGATTGTATTTGTTTCAAATATATTTGAATTACTAGAATTTTCATTTATAATCAGTTAATTGATCAAATTTTGTTCCGTGCAATGCATATTTACCTGTGTTGTTAATAATTCTCAATGGTGAAAAAGTATAAAACTTATTTTGTATTACCACCATTTCGGTATACACGAGGGGATTTTCCTCTTGCGTAGGTATCACAAGATGTGTAAATCCCACGTCTTCCGGAATACACTTGGCCGACCACGAGCGACAATGCACTAAATTTGTGGTCCGTAGGTACGTTTCGCATGCTCATAGTACAAATGGCTTGGGTGAGAAGCCTCCGGCCCTGCGCCACATTGCGACCACAGAGCGTACTACGTCTTTGAATTTGATAGATCACTTAAGGCCTTAAGCCACAGTAACGGGTATAAAACCATGTGCGAATTTAACAATTTTTTTTCGTATGAAGAAGTGATTAACTCATAAAATTAATTACACATCTATTTAGTATGAGTATCAAGCTGTTAGAAAATATATATATTTTTTTTTCAATGTACAAAATGGCCGACTACTCGAAACTTCTCGCAACAGCGTTTTTCCAATTGGCGTGACAACTTCAACAATTTTCACTCGATTTACTTAAAATTTAAAAGGTATGTTCCTAATTGCATTTTGCAGAGAAGTACGTACGGAATTTCTGATTGATCGAAAACTTTTGTATTTTATGAGCAGTTTATGAGCAGTTATAACGAAATTTGTCACTGATAATTCATTTCTTAAGTTCAAATACCTACAACTTTTGAATGAAACGATATTTTTTAAATTCCGTACTTGCTTCTTTAGGTATTCTAATGTAGATTGACGAGAATTTTCGTTTTTTGTTCTAGGTAAAAAATTGTGGATGCTAAATGTCACGCCGCGGAACGCCTAAAAAAAAGATAAAATAGATGTGTAATGAATGTTATGAGTGAATCACTTTTTCATACGAAAAAAAATTGTTAAATTCGCACATGATTTTATACCCGTTACTGTGGCCTAAGGCCTTAAATTTAAAAAATCTAAATAGACTCATCTAGTTAATACGAATAAATATTTTTTTAGTCAATATTATATAATATCAAAATTATTGGAAGCATATCAATTTTGTATTACTCAACGGTGTCAAATAAATATTGATTTGAAGATAAAATGACCGCGTTTAGATCAGACCCGCAGTTCGAAACAAGATATTTAAATATGCACAAATTAATTTCGCTCGCACCAAGACCAAGTACTTCTTTCGATGGTCACTTCCTCACCCAGAAATAAAATTTCACAATGAGGAGCCAAGTGTACTTCGCTCAGCCTTATGCAGGACGAAGCAATGCGGAAAATTATCCATCAGGACCTCAGGGCACTTTATCCCTTTCAGGAAAATCTCGAACGGCATGATGAATGAGATGGGAGAACGTTGAGCGGAAAATCCGATGGAACGCGAGAGGAAAGATCGTGCTCATTTTCCGTCAGTTATTAATCGTTTTGTCTCGTTCGCTGCGCGACGCGCGTGATTCTGGACATCGATCGTGGTCTCGCTATACATTTGCGATCGTGTTCGCCCCTCTTACGATCCTTCGTGTACGCTTTTCCCTATGTACGAAGCATTATGAAGTGGACTTGGGAATTGGAATATATATATATATATATATATATATATATATATATATATATATATATATATATATATTAGGAAATATGATTTTAAAGAAATTGAACTTCGAGGACCGTCCACATAGTAGCTTTGTGTCCTCATACTCAACATTATGTAAACGCGAAGGTCGTCAAAATAACATGTAGATAAATGTAAGCATATTTACATGAAGATAAACTCAAGCACCGCACTGTACTCAAAATCAGCACTACGCATCTGAGAAAAAAACGTGAGGACTGTCCTCGAAACAGCCCGAAGTGTGGATAACCAACATTGTGCTTTCCTATACACATATATATATAATGTCGGTATGGAACCTCGGTGAACACTCCTTCCCTCATTCGCGAGATTTATCGTCAATTGCACTTTTATCCGGTGCATCGTCGACCTTCCTCGTATATTCTCGCCACTCTTATACAGGGTGTCCCGGATAAAGTATCACAAGCGTGTATCTCAGAAAATACGAATTATAATGAAAAATGTTTCGAATAAAAGTTGTTTCGCTTCAAGGGTCGAAAAAGTTGGGCATGCCAATTTGGGTCTAACCGC
Organism: Ophion slaviceki; assembly: GCA_944452715.1. NCBI lineage: Eukaryota > Metazoa > Arthropoda > Insecta > Hymenoptera > Ichneumonidae > Ophion > Ophion slaviceki. The sequence goes on along the minus strand of OX101785.1, from coordinate 62,613,836 downwards.
CAAGGTCATACGAAGGTCAACAACGAAATTTGTTATCAGAAGTCTTGTTTTTCATTGGATATTCTTATAGCGTACTTTGAGGGCTTTTCAAAACCATATAGACGAGTGTTTTTTCATCGAGGATTTTTTTTCAGCCATGAGGCTTGAAGGTTACAATACCGCCGGTATCTGAATGGCCGCGGTACGCCTTGAGTAAGGCTGATACCGGCCGTATTGTAACCTTCAAAATGGTCCGAGTTTGTTACAGATACCCTGTATGGACGGTTCTCTTTCTCTCTGTCTGCATCTCTCATACGCTTACGCCCTTCATTGTTTTTTATCGTCTGCTCTCTAAGGAAAGTTATGCCCTTCAGTATATGAGGCAAAATACTCGTATACATACGTTTATGCGGTCAATGTGGATATCAAGGAGGCTGATACTTTTTCATCGGCTCTAGTGGAGAATGACTTATGAGGGAGGCAGAGAGAGAGAGAGAGAGAGAGAGAGAGAGAGAGAGAGAGAGAGAGAGAGAGAGAGAGGGTGTTTCACGGTATTTGGTCCCCGCTTAGCAATTCAAATGATCGGGAGAGAGAGTGGATGTGCCACTGAGTCAGATGTGAGCGAGCCAGGGAAGCGTGAACTGCTCTAAAGTGCAAGGGTTGTCCCGAACAGTTAGTGAGAGCTTGCTACATGTCCATACATATGTGTGTGTGTGTGTGTGTGTATGTATATATATATATATATATATATATATATATATATATATATACATATATATATACATATATACATATATATATATATATATATATATATATATATATATATATATATATATATATATATATATATATATATATATATATATATATATACATATATATATATATATATATATATATATATATATATATATATATATATATATATATATATATATATATATATATATATATATATATATATATATATATATATATATATATGAGGTATTCCACGTGAATCCGGCGGACTTTTTCCCTGACCTCCGCCAATTCGATTTATTTTTATTTATCTGACTTCATTGACTCTAAAAGACACCCTCAAATTTTTTTAGATTTTTCAAAACGACCCTTTGTAAAAAAAATCTCCGAAAAAACGCCCTGATCAAAAAATCGGAAAAATTCCCAAAAATGCGAGATTATATGTAAAAATTTTAAAGCTATCACCCGCAGTCGAAGTATGATTTTTTCTGTGCTTTCTGAGCGATTAACGTTAAAAAAAATCCGAAAAATTCACGAACCGATTACTTCGGGCGGATACTTAAATATTTTGATACCCACAATGATTTTTTTTGACCATTTTTGAATAACCAAATCACAATCACGGACCTTGAACAGTTAGCAGTCAATTTTTCGATTTTTTTTTAACGTTAATCGCTCAGAAAGCACCAAAAAAATCATACTTCCACTGCGGGTGATAGCTTGAAGTTTTTTACATATAGTCACGCATTTTTGGGAATTTTTTCAGATTTTTTAATCGGGGCGTTTTTTTCGGGGGATTTTTTTTTATTAAGGGTTTGTTTGGGTTTGGTTTGGTTTTGAAAAATGTAAAAAACAAAATCAGGGTGTCTTTTAGAGTCGATGGAATCAGATTTAAAAAAATTAATCGAATTGGCGGGGATCAGGGAAAAAGTACACCGGATTCACGTGGAATACCTCATATCTATGCATGTGTATATATGAATACTCACATCCAGGGTGGCCCAAAAAAAAACTAGATGCCTCCCCATCTAGATGTCCGATCCAAAGCATCCCCATGTATGTTCTACAATATTTTTTTACTTTTTGAGGAAAGACGCATTTTTTATTCTCCTCCTTCGTGTATGCACTTGCCTCACGATGTTTTTTACTCGTCTTATCGTTACGAAGTGCATCGTTGAGCAATAAATAAATGACCAACTGAACACTCACGTTGATGCCTTAGATTTTTAGCAAAAGTTAAACGAAATAGATTTGAGGCGTCAGTCGCTAAAGTTCAGATAAATAAAAAAAATCACACCAGTCTAAATCACTCATAATTGCTTCGAAAAACTTCCAGAAGGAAAGTACATACACAAAAGAGAAAAAATATAAAAATCTTTTTAACAGGAAAAGACGAAAAAAAAATGTTCAATTCGTTTTTCTCAAAAAGTGAAAAAAGATCGTAGAACATGGATGGTGATGATTCGAATAGGTAGCTATACGAGGTATTTAGATTTTCCTTATGCACGCCACTTTTTGGGCCACCCTAGAATGCCCATATATAAGGGCACTGTAATCTATATATAGAACAGGATATAAACGGAGGAACGCGGTGTTATGTCAACGCAACTTAAGAAATAATGTCTATAGATATATGTGTGCATACATGTATATATTCATATATATACAGGGTGTGCTGTTATAAATGGATAATCCTGCATCCGTCGATAGGTCAGATCATGTCCTACTATATGCTGACATTTCAGTTTAGTGCAAGTCCCACGGTTTTAGAGATTTTCGGCTTTATGTTTCGTTTTGAAAAAAATCTGCTTTCGGTTTTTCGCATGCCATTTCTACAAATGAATGAATCCACAATAACTAATCAACTTTTAAGGCGTTACCCCCACTTGTAGCGCAAAAAAGGCCCTTTTCATGAATTTTTTTAAAGAAAACTACAAAATTTTTTAAATCGATCAATATACCATCTTAAAGAACACATCTTGAAGAACTTTCAGTAATTTTTTTATTGAAAAATATTACATTGTTTAGTGGCAAATAGCCGTCAATGAAATAATGTTTTTATATACACGGTTTGCGGTGACCAACATTGCGGCGAAGTGGATCATCTGAAAAAAAAAATGCGGATGGATTTAGTCAAATATAAGTATAAACTAGTCTTTGATCGAAGGATTTTAAAAAATATTCATTTTTCACAAAATGGCGGACAGTCAAAGTTAATGGTTCGATTTTAACGAAAAAAAACGGCCGTTTTTTGGCTATAAAACGGCCATTTTTTTCGAAAAAAAAATCGAACGATTAAAGAGTACATTTTTATGTATTAAATAAGCCTGCAAAATTTCAAGAAGATCGGTTCATTAGTGTTCGAGTAATCTTGGTCACCGACTTCAGAAATGCCATTTTGAGAAAAACGCGTTTAAAGTTTCATTTTCAGTTTACACGAAGAAAATATTTTTTTTTGTAAACTTACATAGAGTCATCTATTCCGGGCATCAAAAAAAAAAACTGCACTTCAAATTGCACTTCAAAAAAATGCAATAAAAAAAATCGATTTTTTCAAAATCGCAAGTGGGGGTAACCTCTTAAAAGTAATTGGAACGATATGCGTAGTACATTTTTTCGCATTGCAGGCTATCAAAGTCAGATGTTCGAATTAGTTTGTATGAAAATTCTGCATAAGATCTTTTTTCATGAAGTTTCCTTAAAGGAAGTTTCTGCCTTGTTGGGCCAAAAAATGTTGCATTTTTCACCAATCTTTTGTGCGAAAAACATTAAATATAGAATGTTGAATTTTTGTATGTTTACTAAGCGGTCTTTATTGAACATAATTATATTTTTTAAAGTTTGACAAAACTTCGCTTGCGGGAGTTCTTCGCTTGCGGAAGTGCTCCCACACGCCCTAGATGAGCAATCGTTACGAACTTTGGCAGGTACGTGTACAACAAACGTCTTCATTAGTCGAACTAGAATTATCCAAAAATATTCAAACGTTTTTATTTTATGTACAAAAAATTGCAAACATTTTTGGTAACAAACTAAACTTCCCCTTCGATAGCCCACAATTATTTTTTTTCACTTTTTCTTCTCGATTCTAGTTCGACCTATACACAATATTGTACAGAGTGAAAATATGTTTGATTTTTTAGGACTTCCGCAAGCGAAGAATGTCATCGCTCGCGCACCGACATACCTGGCTCCTCCCACTCTCAGCACCATGTTTTTTCAAACTTAAAAAAATATTTTGATGTTCAATAAAGACCGCTTAGTCAACATACCAAATATCAACATTCTGTATTTAATACTTTTCGCATAAAAAATTGGTAAAAAATCAAAGATTTTTTGGCAAGGCAACCCAACAAGGCAGAAACTTCGCTTAACATTTAAGGTTGAAAAGAAGACTTTTCTCGATAAAACAAATAACCAAGAGTAATTTTCAAAAACCGGGTCACAAAAGTTATCATTAGTAGAAATGGCATGCGACAAACCTAAAAAAGATATTTTTAACATATTTTTTCCAACGAAAAACTCTCGAAAAAATACGCTGATTTCGATACTTTTTTTTTTCAAACCGCCGCCATTTTGCGAATTATGATTTTTTTTAAACTTTCATCGCAAGATAGCGGCTTTCATACTGATGAATGATCTTTTCACAAATTTTGTTTCAGACAATACTTACTCCCACAACTGTGTACACCGTGAGGACTCCTTTTTTTCGAAGACATGTTCAACCGTTAAAAAACATGTAAAAAAAATAAACGTTTAAAATTTTATTTTCTGTTCGTCACGAGTGCTTTGATTTGACATAAAAAAATAAGACTGATTAGCGTATTTTAACCATCGAAAAAAAACTCGCGAAACTCGTCTATTTTTTTACCCGTTACACCGTGATCCCTTCGAACAAGGCGTGAACTGGTAAAATCATAATTTTTTTCAGTCAAAATTTTCGATACGTGTTCAAGGGTAACTTAAAAGAATGGAAACTTATATTTTTATTACGGTGTCTTCTCCTCCGAAAAAACAGCTTATTTTTGTTAATGGCCAAATAAAACAAATGTCCCGGACAAAAGTAACCTGTTTTTTTCTCACGTAGCACAAGATACCGCTAGAACAAAAATAGATGTCCACTTTTCAAATTGACCCTGAAATCTCCACGGTAATTTCGACTTAATAAAAAATAATCTTGCCATTTTACTTTTCGTTCGAATCTACTCGATACGTGTCTCGGGATTTTTCGATTCACTTACCTGTTCTCGCGTTATTTCCATGTCTCAAAATAAACGGAACACACATATACAAGTATTCAAAGTAATTGAACTATTTATCGCACGTGAAACAATCAAGCTTCGTTAGCGCGAAACATGATAGTAATAATAGTCATGATATATATTAACCCGAACAAACCCAAATACAATGGCAAACGAGAGGGTTTTGAGCATCGGAAGTAAAGGTACTTTAATTATGTTCATTCGTTTGTTCGAGGGGCCTCGAACTAAATGAAATGGACAGCCGTGTACGTACATCCATATATATATATATATATATATATATATATATATATATATATATATATATATATATATATATATATATATATATGCACATACATACAGGGTGTCCCAGAACTGACTGTGTTCCCTGGAATTGGTGTTTGGGGGTGAAATTCTGAGTCGATTAATATAAGCATGTGTGGGTCTCAGATCAACCCCTGAATTTTTATAAATGTTTAAGGCCTTAGGCCACAGTAACGGGTATAAAATCATGTGCGAATTTAACAATTTTTTTTCGTATGAAAAAGTGATTCACTCGTAAAATTAATTACACGTCTATTTAGTATGAATATCAAGCTGCTAGAAAATATATAATTTTTTTTTCGATGTACAAAATGGCCGACTACTCGAACTTCTCGAAACAGCTTTTTCCAATTGGCGTGACAAATAACTTCAACAATTTTCACTCGATTAACTTAAAATTTAAAAGTTATATTCCTAATTGCATTTCGCAGAGAAGTACGTACGGAATTTCTGATTTATCGAAAACTTTTCATTTTATGAGCAGTTTATGAGCAGTTATAACGAAATTTTTCACTGAAAATTCATTTCTCAAGTTCAAATACCTACAACTTTTGAAGAAAACAATATTCTTTAAATTCCGTACATACTTCTCTAGGTATTCTAATGTAGATTGACGAGAATTTTTGTTTTTTGTTCTAGGTCAAAAATTGTGGATGCTTAATGTCACGCCGCGGAGCGCCTAAAAAAAAGATAAAAGAAAATATTAGTGGTCGGCCATTTTGTTCATCGAAAAAATAAT
>OX101785.1:62526995-62607606 GCA_944452715.1 Ophion slaviceki | reverse complement strand
CCGCCTTAAGTGGATCTTGAACTCTCGAAATTTCATTTTTGTCTATATCGAATTTTACTTTATATTCGTGTCAATCGATTTTTTTAATTTCCATTTTTGTGATTTCTTTCCCTCTCTTATCGCATCTTATAGTGTGTATTTTTTTGTTATATATCGAATCCTTCATTCTTGAATTTTTGTTTACTTTCGAAAAAAAGTATGTCAAATTTTTATTTCTTTAAGTTCCTGTTAATACTGATTTGCATATTTTTTCTGGATTTATTCGACTTTGATGTTCTCCACGATGGACCAGGCAAAAATGGCGCAGCATTCCGCTGTTCATTTACCCCCCCCCCCCCCCCGCCGCTCGGCTCTCAATCAATGAATTGCCGTGAGCAACAATGAATGAAATGAAAAATAAAATCAGAGCGAAGAAGCGAAAAGCCCCGTCGAACTACGATTACGTGACTATAGCTCCGAGAATATTTGCACAATTTCATCCCCAATTTTTGCAGTCTGCTTCAATCAGCATAACGGACTAATCGCTAATCGATTAGCCGATGTCGACTTTTTTCCTGCCAACCCACGATCCGCTGATTGCCCGAACGTTGTTCCGAAATTGCGAACGGTATGCGCAATCCCCCTTAATTGGCTAATCAATGAAACACCCTGTTTTTTTTTCCGTCAAAATTTGTTTTTTATAAACATTCTTCGGCGAAACAGACTCCGCGGGTTGGGGGGGGGGGGGGGGGGGATGCTCCGATCTTCGGTTAGCTCGGCCGTCTTGGTCTCGATGCATGTAGAATACGTTTTGCTGCATTGAACCTGACCCACGTATTATTTGCTTGTTCAATGCTTGACATGCAAATTATTTCGAGCAGGGCATCGATTGACCAAGCAGTGAATGGATCGAATAAAGGGGGGCCAAGAAGTGTCTCGGTATAGCATCAACATTTTGAAAAGAAAAAAGAAAGCGGTTCTTTGGTCAAAGTGGCAATTCATATTCAAATTCCGATCCAGAAAAAATCCATTTGCGAAGGTTTCCTCCCTCGCAGGGTACATTCAATTTGCAACGGGAAGCCTCTCGTGTGTACTCGGCTGTTAACTCCTCGAGGAGAAACGTTTGCCATCGCGCGGAACACGAAATACCCTTGGCAGAAATATTCCGAATCATTGGCGATTCATCGAAGAAGAAGAGAAAAGAAATACTAATATATCCGCACGACTGAGCCTCAAGTACATATTCGAGATAGGGATGATAATCCCATCGATTTCGACTACGCCAAAAGTTCCTTCCGAAACCAACAGGAGTTCGCAATGAGTGAGGTCCGTGAAGGAACTGCGTCGATCTCCCGAAGCACAAACGAAGGAGCAGGATCAGTCTTGAGATCTTGGGATGGTACGGAAAAAAGACAGGGGAAGAAACTCCTATGTACGTGTTAACGAGGACGTAACCGATGACGTTGTGGAAAAGTGTACTCGTGCGAGCCGTAACGAGCCAGCATTATGGTGGGGTGTATCGAGGCGACGTGAAGATGAATGACACGTGTAACACGCGAGTGGGGTCGCAGTGTGTCGAGTGTTATTAACCTGGACGATGTAGCATTAATCATTGCGAGAGGAAGAAGGTAAAGGAATCTCGAGAGTGTTTAGTCCGAACTACAAAAAAGTGTCTGGCATCGTTTGGCACGGACACAGGGTGTCCTAAAAACCGCAGTGGATTGCTTATAGTATCGTGTAGGTCGCGAAATTCTGATGATAAAAGTCCTTTTTCGTTTATCTCTCCGATGTACCGTTGCTCGGATATTGATCAACGAGTGTCAGCCAATGCGGCGCCTCGTACGCACTCTCCACTACTCCCGAGCCTATCGGACGCGACTAGCGGGGCGTGGCGCTCCTCCCACTCCACGCGTACCAGATTGGCTATCGCTCTTTCATTGATATATTCGCTACGGTGCATCGCAGAAAGAAATGGTTTAAGACTTTTCTCCCTAGAATTGCGCGATCTGTTCATCCGTCAAAGAAACAACCTGTATGGTTCGAACACCAGCGAACGCAATGCTGATCTTCACTGCACATAAGTCTCATCCATTGTGCCTACCATCTACTGCCTGCTCTCCTACGCTTGTCTGTTACCCTCTCCCCTCCAGCACTCCCCTCGTCCGCTGGAACGGTCCGGAGCTCTCTCCGTCCGCTGACACAGACCGTGTAACGGACTACACAGAGTCACCCCTGGCGCGTTGCCAGAGTTAACTTACCACCGCAACGATTCCCCTGCTCGTATGCTTTCGCGGGCTTCCCATCAAAACTTCGTGTGTTTCGCGGGTGTGACAGAGGATAAATAATCAAACAGTCGACGATCCAATTAGACACGTGGGAACCATTTTACCAAAATGGGTTCCTACAAACTGCTGTAAGAACTGTTTGGGTTTGTGGAGCTTACCTGATTGGTTTTCTGATTCTCATCATCACAAATGCGGGATGTAAAAATTGTTTAGATTTCTTTTAGGCTCTGTTGGAGAAATTCACGGCTCGCCGAACGAAAAAAAAAATCGGAAATGTAATAATAAACTGGGTCATGCAATAATCGAATTTCCACTTTACCAATACGCAGCACTGAAATTTCCATTCCGCGATATTGGACATTCTCCGATAGTAACCGTTGCTGGGAACGACACTTACCTGAAAAAATAGAGAAGATTCGACACGTTAAATCGATTTCATAAATCAGCGAATAAGCTGACACGATTATTACTTCGACATGACTTATTTTCGACCAGTTTTCCTTTATTTCATTATCACCAGGCTCAGAATATTCGCAGTGTCACTTTTCTTCCTGCTTTTTCAAATGTATACATTATACTTTCCGTGCGGAGGGGCAATTATAAGACTGTGTTGTAAAAAAGTATAAGATACGCTTTCCGTTGCACCAACACAGTCATCCGACTAATTTTCCGCCCTCAAATTTATCATCGGGATGCGGCAACAGTCTTAAGTGACGCATTAAACGCTTTAATTGCCCGGTCGTACAAACTCGTGAAAAAAGTCGTCACGGCTTATGAACGAGCGGCTTTGTCGTTTATACGGCTGGAATTTTGCTGACTTTCGGGGCACGTCTGCCGAGGAGTTAACGTGTAATACATGTTTGGCCAGAAGTGGGTTCCAAGGACCGGCACTGGATGGGGTGGGATTTGGAGAGCCTAGGACGAAGAGAGGGGGGGGGGGAGAGAGAGAGAGAGAGAGAGAGAGAGAGAGAGAGAGAGAGAGAGAGAGAGAGAGAGTACTCATAGATCTAAGGAGAATGGCTGTTATTCCTCTTTGTCTGCCTCCTCCCCTCTCTCTCTTTCGCTCTCTCTGTACATACGTATACAGAGGAGTTCTAGTCAAGCAATGTTCTCGCAGTTCATCGATATCGCATTTTCCCGAACCTCTTCGTTCCAAAACGCCTTCATCGACAAAATTTTTTATCTCGAATATTGTCACCCATGCCCTTTCGTCTGATGTGCATCGTCGCTTTTATCGCGACGAGTCCTCACTTTTATTTGTATGATCGGGCCAAAGGTCGAGGGGTGAGTTTTCTCTCTTCCTCTCTCCATATATGTGTGTGTGTGTGTGTGTGTGTGTGTGTGTGTGTGTGTGTGTAATTGCACACAGACATGAATATATACAGGGTGTCCCAGGTCGACCACCCGATCTCCGAGTTCTAAATACATGCCATCATTCTGAACAAAAAAGTCCTTTGCCATTTTAGCGTCCGACGCACCGTTGCCAAATTACAGTGCAATCTTCTCGCGCTGACAGCAAGCCTGCTATAGCTATAGCGAAGCAACGGATCGTTGGACACCGAAGTGGCTACGACTTCTCAATTTACAATGACAAAATGAAAACAGAGCGACATTGAAAAAATGGTTTTTTTTTCATGTTGCCAAAACTTGTATAAAAAATTAATAATACGTTCCTTATGACCGCGGGAATTTTTTTTGGGATAATTAAGAAAGGAAAATCGTACGGTTCAACCGTTACGAATTTGTTGTTGCAACGTCGAATATTTTTGTTAGCCCGTTGCTTTGCTATAGCTATAGCGAGCTTGCTGTCAGCGCGAGACGATCGAACTGTAATTTGGTAACGGTCCGTCAGGTGCCAAAATGGCAGAGAACTTTCTTGTTCGGAATGATGGCATGTGTTCAGAACTGAAAGATCGGGCGATTGACCTGGGACACCCTGTATGCAGACATGCAATATATTCCAGGATCTCGTCAGCTGAGCTCTTAATCTCGCGGCAGATTTTGCTATCCCCTTTTTTCGCGCATGCATACTCTCTTTCATTAGGCCGAAGTACATATTCTCTCTCTCTCTCTCTCTCTCTCTCTCTCTCTCTCTCTCTCTCTCTCTCTCTCTCTCCCTCCCTGCATTTTCTTTTAATTTGCATTTTTGTTTTTGGTCTCTATAGAGTCACTTTTCTTTTGTTTCGTATTGAGTCTTTTCATTTCCTTGAGTATTTTACTTTGAATTTATCGAAAAATTGCGTCCCAGAGGACACTTTGTCCTGGTCTTGTAATAAACGATATCTAAGAGAGACAGAGAGAGAGAGAGAGGGAAAGAGAGAGAGAGCTGCAAAGATGTACACACGATTCCCAATTTCACCAATTTGTCCATCTACGTACATATTAATATTATCTTAATCTTGTATTAATATTGATCAATTTTGAATCAAATAAACATATCAATACTAATTAAATTTCGTATTAATATTAATGAATTTTAAGTTAAACTTACACATTCATATTAATTGAATTTCGTATCAATATTAATTAATTTTTAATCAAATTAACGTATCGATATTAATTTTGTCATTTCCCGTGCACAAGTCGTCGAAGAATAATTATCAGTTTTTCCAAAAAGTTTTCAAACGAAACGCGCGCAGCCACCGGTACATTTAAATAGCACGGGCCTTTTTTCACCGTGTCATATGTGACGTGTTATCAAAAGTGCAATTTTCTCGCACGTTGCGCCTATACATATACACAGTTTTTTTTCGTCGTTGTACTCTCGCCCTACCTCGCCGTGTCATGTAACCAAAAGAAAAAGACATAAAAAAGAAATGACAAACGCGCGTATCACTCTCGCGATAAAAATGCTCACGGTCCCGTGAAGTCTGTGACCGGAAGCGAAAGCTCAACCACGAGACAAGAAGACGCTCTTAAACTCGACGACACAGCCGAGCTTTATGCTCGTAACCGCAATGCATGGGAAACGCGAAAAAACGGAGGAGCGGAGGAGGGCGAAGGGGACGTATAAAATATCGTCGGAATTCGTATATTCAATATTCTATTTTCTCATAAAAAAAAAGATGGCGACGAGGTCGTCGAGGGCCAGAAAGAGATTTCGTACAGGGAGAGCAAGCGAAAAAAGGCACCTTTTCTTGGCCAAAAAATAGCCAATAATGTTTATCCGCGTTGGCACTCGAGCGAAATCGGTGCTTTGGAGGCTTTCTCCGATCACAAAGTTGGATTACCCCCCCCCCCCCCCCCGGTCTCCCGCTCCTGCCCGAGGATTAACAACACAAATGGGACTCGCGGAGAACAAAAAATAGCCGTCCGTTGTCCCGACAAAAAAAAGGAGAAACCCGAAATCGAAACGTTAGTCGTGCAGAGGGGTGGGAGCGAGAAGAAGGAAAAGCACGGAGATTTGGTGGGAATCAACGGAAATGAGTTGGAAACGTCGAGGCCTTTTTTGGGGTCACGAATGCAATGGTAAAGATGTTTGAAATGAGAAATAAAGAAAAAAAAACGGAGCAGGGTATGAAGAAAGTATAAATAGGTAAAATTAATAGTGATAAAAATGGTTAGGCATACTAATGCGCAGTTGATTACTCATGTTTACTTTTGTATGCATAATACATATGTGAATGTACTTAGAGGGGGGAGATACCTTTAGACGAGGAAAAAATGTGCTGATTTTCATGATTTTTTTTAAGGAAAGATTTATTCATCATTTTTGCGACTTACAAGGAACATCACTTAAGGGGTTAGGCCACAGTAACGGGTATAAAATCATGTGCGAATTTAATAATTTTTTTTCGAATGAAAAAGTGATTCACTCGTAAAATTAATTGCACATTTATTTAGTATGAATATCAAGCTGTTAGAAAATATATATATATTTTTTTCGATTTTCTTTCGTTATCTTTTCTTTTAGGCGCTCCGCGGCGTGTCATTTAGCATCCACATTTTTTTACCTAGAACAAAAAACAAAAATTCCCGTCAATCTACATTAGAATACCTACAAAAGTACGTACGGAATTGAAAAAATATTGTTTTGTTCAAAAGTTATAAGTATTTGAACTTAAGGCGGTCCTCTAGTTTCTCGGGTCGAAAAAATCGATTTTTTTTTCATAAATCACATCTACAACATGTGTAGAAAATGTGTGCCAAAGGATTTTTCGATATTCGAAGTGGTTCACAAGTTACGGCCCTGGAACGGAGCAGGTATACGGAGCAGGTATACTTTCAAACGCGTTTTTCTCGAAACATCATTTTTCGAAACGGTGACCACGATATTTCAGAAACTACTGCACCGATCTTGTTCAAATTTATACAGCATCTTTAATATGTTATAAGCCAGCGATTGAACTAGGATTATCATGATTGCTTCGATAGTTTTTTTTGTACGAGCGAAAAACTTAAGAAAAAATGAGTAAAAAATAGAATGTAATTTTCAAAAGTGTATAAAAAAGTCAATTTTTGTAATTTAGAATTCACTCTAGTTCAATCGCTAGTCTTAAATATGAAGATTAAAATGCCGTTTGGTTTTTTGATTTCAGATAAGCAGAACAGCCGCAATCTTGGTCACCGTCAAGCACCTCTTTTACTTGATGTCTTCCTGTCGGCCACTATAACTTTTATTCTATTATATATTTTGACTTCAAAAAATTTGTAAAGTTTATTTCAATGTTCATAAAGATTATGCAAAAACAATGAGATTGATTATTTCGATGCTTTGCCCGTAAAAAATTATTGAAAAAGCTGTAAAAAAACAGCCGAGAAACTAGAGGACCGCGTTAAGAAATGAATTTTCAGTGAAAAATTTCGTTATAACTGCTCATAAAATGAAGAGTTTTCGATTAATCAGAAATTCCGTACGTACTTTTCTGCGAAATGCAATTAGGAACATGACTTTTAAATTTGAAGTAAATCGAGTGAAAATTGTTGAAGTTATTTGTCACGCCAATTGAAAAAAGCTGTTTCGAGCAGTTTCGAGTAGTCGGCCATTTTGTACATCGAAAAAAAAAACATATTTTCTAACAGCTTGATATTCATACTAAATAGATGTGTAATTAATTTTATGAGTGAATCACTTTTTCATACAAAAAAATGTTAAATTCGCACATGATTTTATACCCGTTACTTAAGGGTATAAAAGAGTGCGGTTACTTAAGGCCTTAGACTTAAGTCTAAGGCCTTAAGTGTCTGCAGTCGATTTTGTTGAAAATCATATATGTAATGAAGCATTGAAAACTGTTGGACACGTATTTTTTTAAATCTGCGGTAAAGCGGTTTGAGGGGGGAAACGACCGCTGGAAGAAAGGCGTGTCGAGGGGTGGTTATGCAGTTTCACAAAAATCAAAATTCTTCTCATGTAAAGCGATGCATAGTTCATTTGTTATTAACAATTATCTGACGAAATGGTTGGAAAGTGAAAAATTTGCCTAAAAAATCGTCAGATAATTGTTAATAACAAATTAACTTTGCAATATAAAAAAAAATCCTACGTATTTCCATAGACAATGTATTTTTCAAGATATATTCAACATTTCAAGTGAATCGCTTAAAAAAAATCATTGTATACAGTCACTGATATGTATGATCAACACCCTTTTTTGTAATCTCGATTTATTTTGTAGTTTTTCTGAAAAAAAAAATCGCCAAAAAGCTTATTTTTCGGCCTCTAGAGTGGCCTAACCCCTCAAGTCGATTGAGTGTAAACTTGGTAGAAATATTGATAATATTGGTACCTTTTACTCGACGAAATTTTTTTTTTGAAAAATTGGAGAAAAAAACTAGTTTTTTAATCCGCATTTTACAAAAATGTTGCGTGAAATGTGGATTGTTTTTGGTAAATGCGTGCCATTTTCTCAAATTTGCATTTTCTCCATTTTAATTACCGTCGCATAGAAACTATCCATATTCTAACTGAAAAAAAGTTTGAACTTTTTCGCAAATCAAGGTGTACCTTGCTGTAACACTCTGCCACAGTTCCGCCATTTTGATGATGAATCAATTAAAAAAAATATTTCGTATACTTAAATATACTATTGAAGTATACCTAAAGTTTGATAAATGTAGAATAATTATTTCTTACTTTAAGGCGTTACCCCCACTTGTAGCGCAAAAAAAGGCCTTTTTCATGAATTTTTTTAAAGAAAACTACAAAACTTTTTTAATCGATCAATATACCGTCTTAAAGAACACATCTTGAAGAACTTTCAGTAATTTTTTTATTGAAAAATATTGCATTGTTTAGTGGCAAATGGCCGTCAATGAAATAATGTTTTTATATACACGGTTTGCGGTGACCAACATTGCGGCGAAGTGGATCATCTGAAAAAAAAAATGCGGATGGATTTAGTCAAATATAAGTATAAACTAGTCTTTAATCGAAGGATTTTAAAAAATATTCATTTTTCACAAAATGGCGGACAGTCAAAGTTAATGGTTCGATTTTAACGAAAAAAAAACGGCCGTTTTTTGGCTATAAAACGGCCATTTTTTTTCGAAAAAAAAATCGAACGATTAAAGACTAAATTTTTATGTATTAAATAAGCCTGCAAAATTTCAAGAAGATCGGTTCATTAGTGTTCGAGTAATCTTGGTCACCGACTTCAGAAATGCCATTTTGAGAAAAACGCGTTTAAAGTTTCAATTTCAGTTTACACGAAGAAAATATATTTTTTTTGTAAACTTACATAGAGTCATCTATGCCCATACAGAAGTATGGGCCCGGATACTTATACTTCAAAAAAATGCAATAAAAAAAAAATCGATTTTTTCAAAATCGCAAGTGGGGGTAACCCCTTAAAAAATCCCTCAATATTTCTTATTTTTTCCCGTCTAAATGTATATCCCTCCTTAATAATAATGTTTGGAATACAAAGAGTTGAGATAAAAAGATCGTATGAGAGTAACTTTTCAACTTTCGGACCCCAGAAGGATTCGAACGAGAGAACAATGCGAAATTCCGTGCGAACGTGAAAGAATGTGAGAAAAAAAGCAATTCTCATCACGACCCGAGTGACAAAGATTCCGCGTAATTTTCGTTTTTTCCCCCTTTTTCGCGATATCTTCACGTTCTTCTCGTTACACTTGGAAAAGTAAAAGTATTGAAAAAAAAGTTCCCACGAGGCTGGGGATGGCGGGGTAGGTGGGCTATTCGGTCGCCAAGGAGCTGTACCAAACGGAATACCAGTTCGGGAATCTTTGCACCGATAGTCCCCGTGGGATATCCGTGATATCCCAATCGCGCTTGTCGAAGCTCCCATACACGAGCAGACAATTCGATAAAATCTTCGTGTGTTATTCGCTTGTGACACGTGAAACACAAACGAGAAAAAATAATAATAATGTTTTTGATGTTAATAACGATGGAAAAAAAACAATCATAATGTTAATGTTAATGCCATTGTTATCAACAAAAAATAATAACCATGATAATGTTATTTGGGTTGTTGTCAATGCTAATGATGTTTTCAATGTTAATAACGAAAAACAACAGTAATAATGTGATGTAAATGAAAATAATAAGAATAATGTTAATGTCAATGTTAATAACTGAGAAAAGTAATAATAATGTTAATAACGAATAATAATAATAATAATAATGAATATATATATATATATATATATATATATATATATATATATATATATATATATATATATATATATATGAGATATTCCACGTGAACCCGGTGGACTTTTTCCCTGACCCCCGCCAATTCGATTTATTTTTCTTATCTGATTCCATTGACTCTAAAGACGCCCCGAATTATTTTACATTTTTCGAAACAAACCTAAGTAAAAAAAAATTCTGCGAAAAAAACGCCCCGATTTAAAGATCTAAAAAATTCAAGAACCACTTACTTCGGACGGATACTTAAATATTTTGATACCCACAATGACTTTTTTGGCCATTTTTGAAAAACATTTGGTTATTCAAAAATGGTAAAAAAAAATCAAGAATTTTTCGGATTTTTTCTAACGTTAATCGCTCAGAAAGCACAGAAAAAATCATACTTTTACTGCTGGTGATAGCTTGAAAATTTTAGCATATAATCACGCATTTTTAGGAATTTTTTCAGATTTTTAAATCAGGGCGTTTTTTTTGTGCTAAGGGTTGTTTCAAAAAATGTAAAAAAATCAGGGTGTCTTTTAGAGTCAATGGAATCAGCTTAAAAAAAATTGATCGAATTGGCGGGGGTCAGGGAAAAAGTCCACAGGATTCACGTGGAATACCTCATATATATATATATATAATTAATGTAGAAATAAGAGAAACACAAATTATTAATAAATTATTTCAGATTGGCCGGATAGGCAAATTAGAATACACGTCATCCGACCACCCATCTTTCGAGCAATGTTGAATAACTTTCTTGGAGATTTATATGTTTCCTTCGTATCTGACCTTGTCAGCAATAATATACGAAAAATACATTTTCGACCCCTCTTTTTTCCGGCCAGATGCCCTGATCGTTTCTATTGTAATTATTTTTTCTTCACGCGTGCCTAATCATCAACTACGCGTTCGTGTCTAGAATGTGAATATTCGTGCCTTGAGCTCATATCTGCCGTAAAACACGCGATAGACGTCAGTGGGAGAAACTTGAATATACCTAACCCACATTCCTATCGGACCATTTGTAGGAGATATTGCGATAATTCATCAAGTATTGCGTATATCGAATCTGTACGGCACAAAGGATACGAAAAAGTTGACAAAAGCATAAACTTCCGTTTTTCATTGTTACAACACATGAGTAAATAAGGATAAGTATTAAGAATGTTCGAAAGTTTCTTCAATTTTTCGTCCGCCCCTCTCTCTCTATCTTGCAGTACGATGCTATTTTACTTCGACATTCCCGATAACGTTTAAGGTCACACAGCGTCTCAGCCATTTACATAGTCACGACATTAGATGCGAGTGTGAGATACAAACTATATGAACCGTCCGCTGTACATCGTCGACACTAAAAATAACCTCGATGCCATAAAAATATCGTCGGAATTCGCGGCTTGAATTCCAAGAAATTCGAAAACAAATGATAGCTGCCACGATAAGGGACCGTCAGACCTAATTATCGCGGAGATGAAAAAAGTACGTCAGCAAACCTGCGCGTATCATACGATTGAGGCATGGAAAAAAGGAACGTTCGTTCGGTGAAAAAACATTCATCGATGTCGCAAAACACGCACGTGTATTCGAAAAGTCACGTTGGATCTTCATAGGGCCGATAGATCGCGAAATTCTGAAGGGAAAAGTCCTTATCCGTTTTGCCCTCCGACGGACCGTTGTTCATATACCAATAGATGAATGAGAGCGAATCCGGTGGGCCGCGCGCCCTTCCACTACGCTCGGGCCTATCGGGCGCGACCGGCGTAGCGCGGCGCGCGCTCTCACTGGACGCTTCCCACTCACCCACGTGGTACGCTTCGCTGCGGGCGCGCACCCCATTGGCTATCACAGACTTATCGGTAACTCGGCAACTGTGCGTCCAAGGGAAAAACGGATAAGGACTTTTCGACGTGGAATCACATGATCCATCTATTCTGCAGTCATCTGACGCACCTTTTGGGGTGCCTCCTATCCAATTGGTAGGGCTTGACAGCGGTTTAAACTCCAGCTGGAAAGCGAGTTGCAAGCGTTCTAAACACGTTTTAACCAGATTACAGAATGACTGTGCACAGAGAATTTCGCAGGCAAATGCTAAAGCCCACGTGAAACTTTTATTACTCTATAACAAGTTACAGTGCGCGCGCCCGCGGCCAAATATCGCTATGCCAAAGTTCTCCGCTTGAATTTTCTCATTGTGTGACGCGTTGAAGCTCCAGGCCGCAATATCGATCTGTACGAAAGTGGAACACGCAGAGTATTGCCGGCAATGAAGAGAACACGTATTCGCCAATAAAGCCAGGATTAAAGAATACCCTCAAAGTCATTTTTACATGATCAACTTTGAAAAATAAATCCTTCGGAAAAAATTACGAGCTACAAATTGCACTTCGTAGACTTTCCAATTTAGCCGAATTGTCCAATAATCCATTATTCTGGTGGCATCAGTTGGTGCCTTTAGAAACGTCATTAATTTCCACGATAATGTTGAAAGCGTTGTAACACTCACTTTAGATGGGAAATCAATCCTCGAAAAAGCATAGTTTGAAGGTAGAAGTATAAGAGAAGAAAAAAAAACAAAATGTCTTCGGCAAAGAAAACGCCGTAACCCACACAATTTTTCACCGTAAATCGTCTCCTTTGCACCCTTCGTTCGATACCAGACTATGTACGTCTGATGTATACTTTTATGTGTGTGTGCGTGCGTGTGCGTGTGTCTACACATACTTTTGCCTCCTTCGCCTTGTCCTCAGTCTTGAGGTTCTCTTCCCCACCCTCTTGTTTTCTTCCGCAGCTAAAAGCCATGCTCTTTTTCCCTTTACCCATATTCCTTCTCGCTCCCGTTCCCACTGACAACCCACCGCGACGAGACATTTATCGATTATACCGGAAAGCCGGAGAATCGGATCTTGACGACGTTGAAATTGAAGCGAGAGAACCAGCAAGAGGGAGAGAGAGAGAGGACGAATGGTATTTATTTCGGACACTCTAGATGCTGCTACCTAAAAGTACCGTACATAGAAGTACAAAGTGGACCGATGCCGATGGAACGAACATTTAGATAAATTCAGAAAACCAAATTGATTAAGGCCGTAAGCCACTCTAAAGGCCGAAAAAATAAGCTTTTTGAGGATTTTTTTTCAGAAAAACTACAAAATAAATCGAGATTACAAAAAAGGGTGTTTATCATACATATTAGTGACTGTATACAATATTTTTTTAAGCGATTAATTTCAAAATGGCGGTTGTGCAGCGTTTATCCCAAAACTGCATTTTTTAAGTTGGCCGAAAAC
The DNA here is from genome assembly GCA_944452715.1 of Ophion slaviceki. Lineage (NCBI taxonomy): Eukaryota > Metazoa > Arthropoda > Insecta > Hymenoptera > Ichneumonidae > Ophion > Ophion slaviceki. The sequence goes on along the minus strand of OX101785.1, from coordinate 62,594,446 downwards.
GTAACTTGGACAATTTTCAACCGATTCACTTGAAACATTGAATATATTTTGAAAAATACGTTGTCTATCGAAGTACGTAGGATGTTTTTTTTATATTGCATAGTTAATTTATTATTAACAAATATTTGACGATTTTTTAGGAAAATTTTTGGAAAGTGAACATTTACGTCAGATAATTGTTAATAACAAATGAACTATGCAATATAAAAAAAAATCCTACGTACTTCCATAGACCATGTATTTTTCAAGATATATTCAACATCTCAAGTGAATCGGTTGAAAATTGTCTGAGTTACGTTTCCGGCCAAATTAAAAAATGCACTTTTGAGACAAACGCTGCACAGCCGCTATTTTGAAATTAATCGCTTCAAAAAAATTATTGTATACAATCACTGATATGTATCATAAACACGCTTTTTTGTAATCTCGATTTATTTTGTAGTTTTTTTCTGAAAAAAAAAAAATCCCCAGAAAGCCTATTTTTTCGGCCTCTAGAGTTGCCTAACCCGTTACGGAGTTACCCCCACTTGCGATTTTTTTTATTGCATTTTTTTGAAGTATAAGTATCCGGGCCCATACAGAAGTATGGGCCCGGAATAGATGACTCTATGTAAGTTTACAAAAAAAATATATTTTCTTCGTGTAAACTGAAATTGAAACTTTAAACGCGTTTTTCTCAAAATGGCATTTCTGAAGTCGGTGACCAAGATTACTCGAACACTAATGAACCGATCTTCTTGAAATGTTGCAGGCTTATTTAATACATAAAAATGTAGTCTTTAATCGTTCGACTTTTTTTTCGAAAAAAATGGCCGTTTTATAGCCAAAAAACGGCCGTTCTTTTTCGTTAAAATCGAACCATTAACTTTGACTGTCCGCCATTTTGTGAAAAATGAATATTTTTTAAAATCCTTCGATTAAAGACTAGTTTATACTTATATTTGACTAAATCCATCCGCATTTTTTTTTCAGATGATCCACTTCGCCGCAATGTTGGTCACCGCAAACCGTGTATATAAAAACATTATTTCATTGACGGCCATTTGCCACTAAACAATGTAATATTTGTCAATAAAAAAATTACTGAAAGTTCTTCAAGATGTGTTCTTTAAGATGGTACATTGATCGATTAAAAAAGTTTTGTAGTTTTCTTTAAAAAAATTCATGAAAAAGGCCTTTTTTTGCGCTACAAGTGGCATAGCAAGCTTCACATTTGAGATTAATTTAGCAATTTTAGATGCATTTAGCAATTCTAGATACATTTACAGATTTTGAATGAATTTAGACCACTAGTATGATTAATAAAAGAAATAATAGAAAGATTCAGATTTTGGATACATTTAGTAATTTCAGATACATTTAGAAATTCTAGATACATCTACCAATTCTAGATACATTTACAGATTTTAGATGCATTCAGAACCTTAAATTGATTAATAAAAGAAATAATAGAAAGATTCAGATTTTAGGTACTTTTTGCAATTTTAGATACATTTACAGATTAAGATTACAAAACATTTCGATACATTTAGAACATTTAGATATAGAGATTGAGATTCTTAGAGTATCGTTGTTCATAGAGCGAGAGAGGGGGGGGGGGGTAAAACCGGGGGCCGCAGTCTTGGGCGTAAGACGAGAGAAATGATCACCACTTAGGACGCGACCCTTTTCGCGAACCCAAGCAAACTGAAGACTTAGAGAGCTCCAGAAAGGCGCGGGGGGCAGACGAGCGAGGGTGTAGCAAAGAGCCGCAGTGGGACAGATCCGAATAAGACGTGAAAAGATGAACAGACAAACAGAGAGAAATAGAGAGAAGAATACGACATTTCTGAATGCTGACACCCCCCCCCCCCCGCGTCTCACGAGAGAAAGAAGCTTCAACTATTATGAAGATGACCCGAATCACTTTCTGACAGCGATCCGGTGATCCTGCTAATTACGTCACCTCTTCCCCTTACTATCAATTATGCTAAGGAGATAAAAGACCGCGTTACCCGGGGATCTAGAACGTGGAAGTATTTTCCTTTCCCATATACAGGGTGGCCCTCATATCTCTGCCACCCGAAATAACTCGGTAATTATCGACGCGACAAAAAAATGTTCCAGACAAAAGTTGTACGGTGTAAAGAGGGACATCAAATGTGACCATTTTTTTTACGCCGGTGGAGACGCTGACGCACAGTGAAGGTCACCTCCGCATTTTTAAATGGAATGGTACATTTTTTTTTTCAACCATCTTGTGGAGCACCTCAAGCCGCATAAAAAACATTACGGAGTCAAAGTCGTTCAAGGTCATTCAAGGTCAGTATCGATTATACAAATCTAAATATCTCGCATTACTACCAAATATTTGGCAGTGATCCGAGACGTTTAGATTTGTATTTCTTTTTAATAGGCGATCTTGAATGACCTTTAACGACTTTGACCCCCGAATTTAGGCGGCTTGAGATGCTCCACAAAATGGTTGAAAAAAAATGTACCATTCCATTTAAAAAAGTGGAGGTGACCTTCACTGCGCGTCAGCGCCTCCACCGAAATACAAAAAAATTGGTCGCATTTGATGGCCCCCTTCACACCGTACAACGTTTGTGTCGAAAATATCCTATATCTATCGAAAATCGACGGTTGAAGGATTATCCATTCGTAAGAGAACATCCGGTATATATATATATATATATATATATATATATATATATATATATATATATATATATATTAGGGTGTGCGGAAAAAAATCGATACTTTTTTTTTCGGTTGCATCCACCAAAAAAAGGTGAATTAAGGTAAAAAATGAAGAATCCTCGAAGGAGAGCTCGAAAAAAAATTATTTCGAATGGCGCATTGCATTTGAATATTTTCCATAAGAATAACCCAGGAAAATATTGAGATTTCTGAATGTGGTAGTGCAACTCGTCAGAAAAAAATCGCACAAAGATGTCATTAACATATTCTCATGGAGAATCGAATTGGCAACAAAAAAGTTTTTACGAAAAATTAGCTCAGAACAACCGTTCAAGTGGGATCGCTGTCTGAAATTGAATTGATAGAAAAAAAATAATTCAAAAGGCTGTAAAAATCGAATTTTTCGCTTTACGAAAAAACTTTTTGGGTTTTTTTTGTAGAGAATGTTCTGCTCTAACATACAATTTGCATGGAATCGTTCTCAAAATACTTCTCTGATACAAAAAAGAATCAAGTACAACAACAAATATAAAAGAAACGACGTCCATCATTGACCGTGTTTCGAAAAGTTTTATTCAATCAATTTGGTTTAATAAGATAAAATCATTTGTTTTTACATTATAATCCTTGATAATTATCGTTCCTTTTTTTAAGAGTCTGTTTGTTGCAATTAGGGTATTTCTGTCGATGATTTTGCACTACACCCAATAAATATTGTAGCTACTCTTCGTTTTTTGTTAATGAACCGTTATATGCTTCTATCAAACTGACACCTCGTTCGGCTACGTTATTAACGACTTTTGGATTGAAAAAAAATCTGAGCAACTCAAATAAGTGGCATTTTCCGGCCATAATTCAATATTTACTCTCAAAAAATCATGAGGTAAATTGAATTGCTGGAAAAGAAATAAGGATTCTTGAGTAACGAAATCGCTTATGTCTTTTTTCAGCAACACTTCCTAATCATTTTTTTTTAATTACTCACTCGGACGGATTTTTGGATTTTTCTCGAGATTGCAGAGCTTGTACCATTTTTGCCTTCACACTTATCGGCACAGCATTGTCGAAAAACGATAAAGCAACAATTTTCTCGTTAAAGTACCACAAGTGACTAGCTAATTTTTTCGAGGCAGCCTCTCCTACTACAGGATTCACTTCCCAATAACGAATGAAATTTTGTAGCAGTGACAGATCTTGATTTGGGGCCAAAATGGGCGAAAAATGTCGCGGTTTCCCGTTCGTGGCGCTAGTGTGAAGCTTGTAATTTTGCACTACGAGCTACCGCATGCTGCCGCCAGGTGGCAGCGTGTGCTATGGCGCGCACGCCGCTTAAATAATAAAATTTAATTTCAGACAGCGATACCACTTGAACGGTTGTTCTAAGCTAATTGTTCGTAGGAACATTTTTTGTAGGGCATTCAATTCTCTATCAGAAAATCTTATTGACATTTTTGTGAGATTTTTTCCTGAAGAGTTTTACTACGACGTTTAGAAGTGCCAATATTTTCCTGTGTTATACTTATGGAAAGTATTCAAATGCAATGCGCCGTTCGAAATAATTTTTTTTCGAGCTCTCCTTCGAGGATTCTTCTCTTTTTATCTTAATTCATCTTTTTTTGGTGGATGCAAGCGAAAAAAAAATATCGATTTTTTTCCGCACACCCTAATATATATATATATATATATATATATATATATATATATATATATATATATATATATATATATATATATATATATATATGGTATATGGTGTATGGTATTTTATATATTTATTATTATTATTGTTAAATTAATATTATTAAAATATATTATTATATGTAACATTTGATATTCTATTAAAAAATACACATTTTACCTTTTGTTGTTAGAATTCCATACAAAAAGACAAAAACCATTAAACTACTCTAAAATTCCGAAGTGAAAGGAACAATTTTTTTACAATTCATTGTGATCAGACGAAATATTTATTTGGAGTGGATATACCACTTCATCGATTAAGGGGTTGGCCGCACTTGCGATTTTGAAAAAATCGATTTTTTTTATTGCATTTTTTTGAAGTGCAATTTGCAGTGCAGTTTTTTTTTGATGCCCGGAATAGATGACTCTATGTAAGTTTACAAAAAAAAATATTTTCTTCGTGTAAACTGAAATTGAAACTTTAAACGCGTTTTTCTCAAAATGGCATTTCTGAAGTCGGTGACCAAGATTACTCGAACACTAATGAACCGATCTTCTTGAAATTTTGCAGGCTTATTTAATACATAAAATGTAGTCTTTAATCGTTCGATTTTTTTTCCAAAAAAATGGCCGTTTTATAGACAAAAAACGGCCGTTTTTTTTTCGTTAAAATCGAACCATTAACTTTGACTGTCCGCCATTTTGTGAAAAATGAATATTTTTTTAAATCCTTCGATTAAAGACTAGTTTATACTTATATTTGACTAAATCCATCCGCATTTTTTTTTTTCAGATGATCCACTTCGCCGCAATGTTGGTCACCGCAAACCGTGTATATAAAAACATTATTTCATTGACGGCCATTTGCCACTAAACAATGTAATATTTTTCAATAAAAAAATTACTGAAAGTTCTTCCAGATGTGTTCTTTAAGATGGTATATTGATCGATTAAAAAAGTTTTGTAGTTTTCTTTAAAAAAAATTCATGAAAAAGGCCTTTTTTGCGCTACAAGTGGGGGTAACGCCTTAACAAAAAAAAGTCCGTTGAGCCGTGATTCAGACAAAACAAACTAGGTTAGTAATAGAAGAATTGCACACGAGTACGAAGGAACTTGACGCGCGCCCGAGTCACTTCCGATTGTAAAAAAATGAACCGCGATTATTGCTTTATTCCGGCTTCTTCTCTTCTGGGCCCTCGAACATATATCTATACAAGTGCACGTGGAGAGCTGGTGAAACGTGTCTTGGTGTAGCAGGTGCCTGGGTTAAATTGGGTTCAACTACCCCCCGGAATGAAAAGCAGCACGGTACTTATCGCCCTCGCTCCGAAAACGAAAAAGAATACCCTCCTCCATCGGCACATTATTTTCCCCATTTATTAATTTGCTTTTGCGTTCCTTCGGGTAATTCGTTAGCACGGAACATTCTCGGGCAAATAAAACGTGAAATAATTCGAATGGAATAATGGAAATAGAATAAAAGCATTATAAATATATAATTATAATTATTATATACAATAAAATTATAATATAATTATAATGAAAGAAAAAACCAATATAAAAATATTGAAAATCGGAATACCGTATTGATCAAGGGCAAAAGAGATAGAATAAAAATATATTGAGGCAGCAAAATATCGAAATACAACAATGAGCAGGTGCGAAAAAGACCAAACACAAAAATATCTAAGTACAGAAATATCCAAGTACAACATTGATAAAATGCAAAAATAAGCACCTGACAAAAACCACTAAATATAAAACTTACCGAATGCAAAAATATACAAGTACCTACTGAAAATATAAAAGTCCAAGTACTATACCAAAAATGAAAAAAAAATACGACAAAATCCAATGAAAAAAAAACCTGAAAACAAAAAAGAAATTTCAAATCCAAAAATAACCGGGGGAAGAAATAATATGATACATATTATTTCTTCAAGGGAAAGCCATAAGTTACCGCAAAGTCGTTAAAACAACTATGGACTCATCAAAGTTACCAAGGAGCCGCCAAGGTGTCCTTGAACCCGTGAAGGTCGCCCTGAAGTCTTTGAAGTCGCCAAGGTCACCTTCAAATCGCCAAGGCTACGCGTTTCCGAACAACAACTGCCAAAAGCAATCTTACCCCAAACGGTATGAGTTTTGCGAAAATATTTCCACGAACAACGCGTACTTCGGACAAATATTTGTGGCTAAACATCAAGACGTGTATACACTAATTTGCATGGTAATTGAAATATTAATTAACGATAAGTGTAAAGAATGCAGCGACGCAAAGCGCAACGTTTCTTCACGAACTTATCGCCTTCTGCACGTGCCCCTGAACAATAGGCAGTACATTTCGAGGCCAGGCATATTCGAACGATCTGGCAAGTTTCGCCATAAACCGAGTTAAGGGGAAAGTCCACTTTGAAAATTTCAAAATATCGAAAGCAACCAAGACTTGAAGAAATCGACGATGATGAGCAATCAGAAGGGATTTTGTACGGTGCAGGAATTGCCGATTGAGTTTAGGTAAGAGTTTTTCATAGTATAAACTTCAAACGCGTTTTTCTCGAAACAACGTTTTCAAAATATAGCTCCGTCGTTTCTCTAAAACTAATAAACCGATTCTCTTGAAATTTAAGGCGTTACCCCCACTTGTAGCGCAAACAAGGCCTTTTTCATGAATTTTTTTAAAGAAAACTACAAAACTTTTTTTATCGATCAATATACCATCTTAAAGAATACATCTTGAAGAACTTTCAGTAATTTTTTTATTGAAAAATATTACATTGTTTAGTGGCAAATGGCCGTCAATGAAATAATGTTTTTATATACACGGTTTGCGGTGACCAACATTGCGGCGAAGTGGATCATCTGAAAAAAAATGCGGATGGATTTAGTCAAATATAAGTATAAACTAGTCTTTGATCGAAGGATTTTAAAAAATATTCATTTTTCACAAAATGGCGGACAGTCAAAGTTAATGGTTCGATTTTAACGAAAAAAACGGCCGTTTTTTGGCTATAAAACGGCCATTTTTTTCGAAAAAAAAATCGAACGATTAAAGACTACATCTTTATGTATTAAATAAGCCTGCAAAATTTCAAGAAGATCGGTTCATTAGTGTTCGAGTAATCTTGGTCACCGACTTCAGAAATGCCATTTTGAGAAAAACGCGTTTAAAGTTTCAATTTCAGTTTACACGAAGAAAATATTTTTTTTTGTAAACTTACATAGAGTCATCTATTCCGGGCCCATACAGAAGTATGGGCCCGGATACTTATACTTCAAAAAAATGCAATAAAAAAAATCGATTTTTTCAAAATCGCAAGTGGGGGTAACCCCTTAAACCACATATTGTAAACATGATTCGCAACAAGATGACCCTCGATGGTTTTAAAATTTTGATTTTTACTCTTTTTTGCGAAAAACTGCGTTTAAAATTTTTTTTTTCATTTTTCATCTGCCATTTTTTTATTATTTTTTTTAACTTTATATCCGAGGGTCATTTTGTAGCTGGTTTCATACTGAATCTAATGGACTTTGATTTTTTTGTTTCAGACAAGCCGTTGCCGAGTTGCGATGGAGCTACCTCGCCCACCTATTTTTGAGGCGTTACGTTAAACTGTAGATTTTGTACTTAAAAATGAATAAAAATGAATACATTTTTTTAAAATGTATTTCAAGACTTTATTTATCAAGCCCAACAACCTTTATATTCATATCTTTTATAAAATCCTCAAAAAAAATCGCGAAAATAGCCTTTTTTCGTGGCTCGAAAGTGGACTGGCCCCTTAAGGCAGTTCTGTTGTTACAGGTATGAGCCAAACGTTTCGGTCGAAGCGTATAGTCACATCCAATGTCTATACGATGCTGTTGGTTGTACATTTTCGACAGAGCTTGTACCCTCTATATGTCCCGCACATTCGCACACATTATCATGCATAGATGGGTCTGATACTCGAAAATACCCATATTCAATTGCAATTATCTCATGAACTAAACGGTGAATCGAATCGCATTTTTGGGTATCAGTCCATGAAGGTCATGTCTACACCATACTTAGATTTCAGCCAATTCCTAACATTTCACCAAATCTACAGAACTACCTTAAATGAGCTTCCAACAGACCGGGCGAGCGCCAGCACCATACTTCGAACTTTAAACTCGTTTTTCTTGAAACGCTGTTTTCAAAATGGGTGGACGGAATATCTCGTGAACCACTTGATGGATTGTTTCCAAATTCACAGGAAATACGTCGAGAAACATTGAAAGATCGTTGACGATCTCACTTCTTAAAAATCGATCTTCATTTTTCAATACTTACGTAAAGATTGACAATTCTTTTCATAGATTTTGTATGCGCAAGTTTTAATTCGTCGCCACTTTGTTTGAAATTTTTTTTTTAAATCGACCATCGTCAAAGACTTGTAATTATTGTTAACTGAATTAATCCGTTTCATTTTTCAATTTCGGATGGACCGTTTAAGCTGGAGAGTGTCCACCGCCTAACGTCGCGAAAAAAATTTCATCATCCACCGGCGGCCATGTTTTTGTTGTATTTCTGTATTTTTGGTGTTTTTTTTTAAAGATCTCAATATATGTACTTTTGTGTTACAAAAAATTAGGTTTTTTTTAACCAACGGTTCAGCAGAAAAAATTGGAATTTCGCCATTTTTGTTCGGGCTCCTGGGTAGATGTAGCCCTATGAGGCTTCGATTTTTCACCTATGTATATAGTAGAAAATCGGAGGCTTATTTTCAAGCAGACTTCACGGCTCACCGGTTCTTCAAGTCTCGAGTATAATTGCATAGAAAGGGAGAAGGCGAAAGACACTGGAACGAGGGTGATAGACGAGGCCCTTCATAAATTGTAATTATTATCGTTATTGGTTAGAAATACGGTATCGTCGAAACTCGATAAAACCACCAAGTAAACGACGACGATAACTACCGCGCCTGAACTTAGCCCTCACTAACGAACAAGCTGTTGACTAGAGGCGCAGATCGAAGAAGCTACGCGGGGGTGCCCGTTGCCGATGTCGATTACTTTGCCCCTTCAGGGCCCGGCCGATGTGGCGGAGAAAAAAAATTGTTTCGACCGAGAATTGTGACCATTGTAAAGGAAGCAAAAGCCGCTAAACACGTAGACACAACAAAAAAGTACTATCGTTATACAAGTGGACCCATTTTAATTATTCGGGGCAATTTTTGTTCTGCAACTATGCGAAAGAAATTGTTTCCAAAGAACCGTTCAAATTTCAAGGTGACTTGGTCACATCAAGCTACACATCCGTTGCAGAGGGCTCGGAGAATATGGCGAGAAAACTTTGCAAAAAAAGAAAACGCTGTCGAAAAGCAGAGATTCTTGGCTTATCGAGTAGCTGGACCGTTCTCTCGCGAATGAAGAGACGAGACCCCGAGCAGAAATCTGATCAGGCTGCCTGAGGATTCATCAGGGCCTTATCAGCCATTAATAAGGCGCCCTGATCAGGCACGCCTGATTTGCGCCGGATAGGAGCCTTATCAGGCATCAGTAAGGCGCCCTGATCAGGCACGCATGATTTGCGCCGGACAAGCTAAAATATTGGCAATAAAATGATAAAACAGAGATTACTATTAGTTTGAAGAACAATTTAATCAATTTTTTACGATTGATTGTAATGCACGAGCATACAGTCAGTCTAGAAATGCATTTTTTAAATATATACGTATTTTTATTCTCTTAAATTTTATATTTTGTAATATATTTAATGCGAAACGAACCTCGTATTTTTTTTTCTGTTATCAGTGGAGAAGAGACATCACCCAGATCTTTTCTTCCGTGTCGTTGTTGCTCGTATCCAAACACACGATTTTCCGATCGACAGATACCAATGAGCATGTTTTAATTGTTTCCGTTTTTTTACTTGCCACATGTTGAACGTTGCCGACTCGCATGGATAAGTATACATAGATTTCGTAATCCGCAACAAGATAAGTTGCTTGATCCGCGCCTGATGAAGCGCCTGATCAGAGCCTGATCAGAGCCTGATGAGGTGCCTGATCCGGACCTGAATTTGCAAAAGCGTTACATCCCTGATCAGGGCCGGACTAAATTTGCCTGACCCGGCCCGGATTTCACCCTGAACAAATTTCTGCTCGGGACGGAGTAACCAGAGATTTGTCACGTTACTCCGAGACTCTACGCACCCTTCTGCAGTTGTGAAAAATATGAGATTTTACAAAAAAAAGAATCGGTAGATGAAATGCAAAGTGATCTTGGTTCCACGTTTTTTTTTCTCGATAAATCGAAATAATTTTTGTGGCCCAAAAACGCGTGGATTATGGATATTTTTTCGGATAAAAGTTGTCGGATTTCGAGGTGACAATTTGGAACACAATTAATACATAGTCTGGGCAAGTTCGATGTTTTTTTTTCTTTAAAAAAATATCGGCAAAACCATTACGTTATTATTATTCAAAGAACGGGCCGCCGTTGCCATATATGGTCTATCAGCCTAGGTACTCCGGCAACCAGGGTGATCCGGAATGAAAAATTTAAAAAAACTTACTTTTAGTATAGTAATAAAAATTTCGTGTAACCGGATACTTTCTTGAAATTTTGGAAAAATTGCGGAAGTAACAAGCTGTATTAAAAAAGTTCGATTTTCGACAAAAAAAAGAACTCCGGTAATTTGTTATTAAGAAATTGATAAACATGTGAAAAAATCAACGCGTCGATGATAGAAAGTGTTATAAAATGTGCTCCGTCCGAATTTGAAGTGTCGGAAGAATAGATTTTGAGATACGACGTCTTACACCGCTTGGCACAGCCAATGAGGCACCGTCATCCGTCAATATGGACAATTGACGAAAAAAATGTTCATCCTGAAAAAGTGCATGACAAAATAAAAATTGGTCCTTGTATTGACTTCTCAGCAAAAGTTGCAATTTCAATCGAGCACTAAGAATTCGAGCACTAAGGAAAAAAATCGCAGCCGTTTGAACTTTTGTGGCTTTCTTTGGGATACTTTGAGGTAAAAGAAAAATGAAAATTGTCCTTTGTCTGTTCATTCTTTGCACAGTTATCCAAGTTACACCAAAAATCGTAAAGAGTCATTTTTTACCTTTTTTTCAAACGAATTTTTCGAATCGGAAAGAAAATATTATGAAAAGACAATAAAAGCAACTTATAGAGAATACTCGGAAGTTTTCTGAACTTTCCCTTTATGTTCTGTGCGACCATTATAGTTCCCGAGTAATTGATGATCAAAGTCAAAAGTGTCGTTGTTTGCTTTAAACACCGATAACTCGGCGAAAAACCATTATACAGAGCTCTCCGACCGCTCAAATTAAAGGGAAAGAATCAAACTAAAAGAGTTTTTGAATGAAATTCTCGAAAAAAATTCACTGACGCCCGTGCACCTTTCCAAAAATGAGCAAAAATTTGGAAGACAAATGTCCGCTGATTTTTTTGGTATTACCGTAAAATAGTCAACGATAAAAATATTTGACCTCGAGATCTCAAAACAAGAGACTTGAAGCTTCAATTTGCTTTTTTTGTTTTTGCTCTGCGACCATTTTTCACACCCTGACAGCCTTATGAATATTAGCGAAAAATTTCGGATTTTTTTCATATCCTTTAATTGTTGTGCCTAGTGTATATGTGAGTTTCAACAAAATCGGTGGGCACTTGAATGATGTTTCTTGTAAGTCGCACCGAGCCGCTCGTTCGCGTAGACAGTGTGCAATTTATCGCGACATTTTTTCAAGCATACGCAACCCCGCGCATGATCGCTGAAAATACATTACCCGAGATTCTTGTGCAGCGAGGAAAAAGTCGACAAAAGTATATCTGCGCATATTTGCTCGTGCCTCACGTAAACCAACGAGCTGCGGTGGTATTCGTCCTTGTCGCGATAATAGTCAACGATCAGGTGATCCAAGAAATTTTTCACGTTTCAAAAATTTGCCTAAAAAATCGTCAGATAATTGTTAATAACAAATGAACTATGCAATATAAAAAGAAATTCTACGTACTTCCATAGACAATGTATTTTTCCATATATATTCAACATTTCAAGTGAATCGGTTGAAAATTGTCTGAGTTATGTTTCCGGCCAACTTAAAAAATCCATTTTTGAGATAAACGTTGCACAGCCTCCATTTTGAAATTAATCGCTTCAAAAAAATTATTGTATACAGTCACTGATATGTATGATAAACACCCTTTTTGTAATCTCGATTTATTATATAGTGTTTCTGAAAAAAAAATCCCCAAAGAGCCTGTTTTTCGGCCTCTAGAGTGGCCTCTAACCCCTTAATAACATGATAAAATTAAAAGTTTTTTTTTTCATTAAAAAGATATATTGTTAGCCGAGAACAATATATTATTGAATCTGTCTAAAAAATTTTCGCGAACGTATATAATTTTGAATGCATTTTCTGCAACAAACAAATAAAGCGTTTCAATTCAAAACACGAATTTTGTTGAGTCGAGTACACAAGAAAAATTAAATTTCGCTCGTTTGATTCAGATAAAGTGTCTATTGAGTAAATATGTTATTTTATATTTCTTGCCATATCCGATATTGATTTTCAAGTACATTATTCGTGAAAATATTAATATTTCATTTTGATTGAAAAATATTAAGCAAATGTCTGAATTGGTAAAAAATTATGCAAAAATGAAATTTGTTTCTTGCGTATTTGGTTGAAAAAATTCCATTATAATAACCAAATAATGGCCGAGCGCCACCGAAATTATAGGTGTGAGGAAACCCGTAGTTCTCGGAGTAACCGGTAGAAGCCGCACGCGCGCTCGTTTCTCGTAAGCGTAGCGCGAACCAAACATCTAATTAAGGGGTTACCCCCACTTGCGATTTTGAAAAAATCGATTTTTTTTAATTGTATTTTTTTGAAGTATAAGTATCTGAAAATATGTCCTGAAAATTTCAAGTCGATCCGAACAAAATTGACTGAGATATGAGCGTTGAAAGAGAAGAATCCGTTGTGTAAACGACCGGCTAGTCTGCCGTCTGACGCGCCGTCTGGCGCGTTTTTCTCAAAATGGCATTTCTGAAGTCGGTGACCAAGATTACTCGAACACTAATGAGCCGATGTTCTTGAATTTTTACAGGCTTATTTAATACATAAAAATGTAGTCTTTAATCGTTCGATTTTTTTTTTCGAAAAAAAAAAATGGCCGTTTTATAGCCAAAAACGGCCGTTTTTTTTTCGTTAAAATCAAACCATTCACTTTGATTGTCCGCCATTTTGTGAAAAATGAATATTTTTTAAAATCCTTCGATTAAAGACTAGTTTATACTTATATTTGACTAAATCCATCCGCATTTTTTTTTTCAGATGATCCACTTCGCCGCAATGTTTGTCACCGCAAACCGTGTATATAAAAACATTATTTCATTGACGGCCATTTGCCACTAAACAATGTAATATTTTTCAATAAAAAAATTACTGAAAGTTCTTCAAGATGTGTTCTTTAAGATGGTATATTGATCGATTAAAAAAGTTTTGTAGTTTCCTTTAAAAAAATTCATGAAAAAGGCCTTTTTGCGCTACAAGTGGGGGTAACGCCTTAAACGCCGGAGCAACTCTAAAGAGTATCTCTTCTTGGCCTGTGGCTAACAAGATCAAAGTTTAGTATCTGTTCTTATCAGTTGAATATATCTGATATTCATTCCATTGGATATTCCATTCGATATTCCATTCGATATCTGATATTCTCTCCACTATTATCGTGGATGGTCATTCTAATGCTCACTTTTTATTTAAGATTTAAAAAAATGACAATCTTTCAATTATTGATATATTCTTTTGATCGCAATGAACCTTTATTTCATCGAATATTATATTTTATTTCTACCGTAGACTAAATACGTTGCTACAAATGGCACTCGTACTTTGTGGCAAAAAAATACCATTATTCCGGATCAATATTGTTGATATTTCAATCATGATATACACTTGTCTCTATCTCATACTATTTGCATGATATTGCACTTTTGATATTGTACGGAGTACGAAAATGTTACGTCTAATGGCATATTCGTTTTGATGTAGTAAAGAAATAATCCATTCTATTGATTAAATGTTTGTACGAAACAAAAATTGTTGCAGCAATCGCTTAATTATTTCATCCATACATCTACAGATTATATATAGAATGATTTCAATAAACTATCATTTTACTTTAAGGATAATGAAGATATGGAGAGAACAGAGAGGAGATTTTCAAATAAAAGTAATGTATGTATTTTTTTTTATTCAATTGGTTTTATTTCTCAGTGTACCTCTCGCTTCTATAAATATGAATAAACTTGGAGACGAGACAAGTTTTAAAAAATCACGTTAAACAAATAAATCTAAAGTCCATGGATTGAGCATAGTCTCCATGTTATATTTATCAAAATATTACATGTTGACATCAATTTCTCTATAAGACAATTACTCCTCATTTCGAGGAAGAAAAATGAATTTCCTTCGGAAAGTTTGTGGAATTTTCAAAATCTTGAGACTCGGGCAAGTGTCCCGCTACGGGCGTCATCCTTTCTGCTCCTTTTCTCCCGTTTCTGCCGTCTCTCAAAGCCTACATCACGAGGTTATCTTTGCCGCGTTACTATCTGCGATAAAAGCTAATAATTCGGCAGGCGAGGGACTCTAAATTGGCCGAATCCGAGCCAATTAATATTTTCACACCTAATCGCCAATTGCGCAACTGAGGTGAACCGTGAGCAGTCTCGGAAAACAAATAAGTATCCCCTTATCTATGCCGAGTGGCTTGCCATTCTTTCACATGGGTGATTTCTATTTCGTTGTAGGCTTGACCTTGAGAGTTAAATATACGAAAACATGCGATATTACTCAATTCCAGAATGGCGACGTATACGTGCACGATCATTTACAAGATTCTATTATCGTTGCTTTTTGTCCTCATCGACGGGCTCGCCTCGGCTATATATGTGTAGGCGAAATGGAGAGTTGCATGGCATTCTGTTTGTTCTTGGTTTTCGCGAATACACGAAACTCGCGAGATTAGCTCAAAAACTTATTGGTTTTCTTCCTGGCTAATATTCCATTGTGCGTGTTACGAACACTTTGAAAAGCACTTTCGGCAGACTGGTGAGACGATTGGCTACGTTTTTCGGAGAAATCGCCCGTGGGAAACTGCTACTGACAACTTGCCTGAGCTTGGAACATCAAGAATGACGATTCGTGCGATTCTCCTGTGCATCGCAGCTTGCACTATTGCGGGTGAGTATACTCAGCCCGGCAAGCCTCCGATTTCTCATGACTCATGAGAGAAGAGAAGCTTTGTCACAGTGTAATTACAGATGACAGGCCTAACGATATCTTCAAAGTCGAACATCGCGAATTCTAAAGTGGAAAAAAATATTCGGAACAAAAGGAAAAAATCACGAATAAAGTAGGGGTCTGTAGTGATTGGTTCAATAATTTGACCAATAAATATTCAGCTGATATGCAGTTATTATTATTGTGTATGTTGTACTAAAATCATTTACTGTATATTAGTTCCGATTTTGTTCAACAATGCGCAATAATAATATCCCAATGGTTCCGGCTGGGTGAAGAAAGGGATCTTGTTGTTTCACGTTTTAGATCTAATTAACGAGGCTTTCAACAAAGTAGAGGTCAACTTAGCGATAGCTTGATTGCCCATTTCTACAAAACCTGTTGACGTAACGTAACCGAAATAATGGTGATCGAATGTTCTAATCAAATGTATGCTAAAAGAAAACATTCTAGTACCTACCTAGAATATTTTTTAGATTTTTCGAATCAATAGTTGAAAAATTGGATAATTGCAAACGATTGGGGTAGAATATCCATGAGTCGAATTTCCATAACCGAATATCCGTAAGTGAGTATAGTATATAACCCAAAGTATATAATCCAAACAAACTTGAACTTTTACCGAGCATTCTCTTTATTAAAATCTTCTTAAAATGCTCATCTTTTTTCGTCTTTTCACTCTTCCGCCATTTCTGGCGGTCATTTCTACTCTGTACTTGCCTTCAATACTCACTTTTCCTCTACCTCCCGTCATTTCTGGCGCTCCTTTCTACTCTATACTCACCCTCTATACTCACTTATCTCTACCTCCGGCCATTTCTGGCACGCATCTCGACTCTATACGCACTTATGGATATTCGACTTGTGGATATTCGACTTATGGATATTCACTTATGGATATTCGACGACAGTGATTGCAAACTACTTAAAACCTTGATTCTTCGCAAACGTTTCAATACCTTACGACGAAAACCTGACAGATGGTAGCGTAAAATTATCACTTGTATGTGTAGAAGGAACTCCGCCAGACCAGAGCAGCGCCATTAGCAGCGGCAATGTATGCTCGTCAATGGAATGCCGCAATGCCGGTTAGTTAAAAAAATTATATAAATTATTTTCAAAGGATTACAATAATAGATGGGAAGAGAGCACCTGACGGAACTCTGATAAAGTAAACGAGAACGTGTCCCCTAAACGACAACCCGATCAAATAACCTTCATTAGACACTTTCATTGTCTTCTAATTGACAATCACAATATCGTTGTGCTAATCACGTTGCGATTAGCCTCTCCCTCAACTTTGGTTATCATTCTCTACGCATTACTATGGGCGTTCGTCTACAATACCATTCGATCCTCTCAAATAATTTTTATCCTCGGAGGTACCAGAAACATAATTTAATCTTCAGCATCCGAACTCTCGAAGCTCATTGATCCGACAATCGATCCGTGCGTGGACTTTTACGAATTTGCCTGCGGCAAATTCCTGAAAACGGAACCGACCAATATAAACCGTAGGTACGAGGGAGATTTGGACAATGAAATACGCGAAGACCTTAAGAAGTTGATTAAGGCTGACATCGACCCGAACGAGCCAAGACCCTACAAGCTCGTCAAAACATTGTACAAGAGCTGCATGGACATGTGTGAGTAGTGTTTTTCTGATGCGAATCGTACAACAGTAATTATCATTGAACTTAAGGGTTACGGTTTGATAGTTAATTCAATGCTGCACCTTGAAGGAATATTCATTGCAAAGTATCAACACTCACAAACCTTCAGCGAATATTATTTTATCCCCCCAATTGCAGCGGAGGCAAACGACGTGAAAACGTACTCCCATGGAGAACAAAGTTGCTAGGCGGCAGATCACAAAATGGTTGCTTACGAGCATTTTGTGGTCTGCCTCCTACCCGCCGAAAGCGGCCTCAACACCTAAACGAAGGTAGAGAAGTTCGCTGCTTTAACCCAAGAAGAGAATTATGGGAAAGTAGAAGAAGAGGTTGCTCCTGGAGATCACCTAGATGGAATGATACTTTTGGTAGCCACGAAAAGCAGCCTTTTCGGCTTCTTTCCTGTAGTTCTCTTGGTGGATCATAGCAGCAGACTTTTGTGGGTTGGGTATGGACAGTACCGCCAACTCTTCAATGTCACAGCCTCCAGCTGTCTGGATATTTGTTACAAGCAATCATGTGGATTGACATTACTGGCAACATCAACATGCCTAATCGCCTTTCTAAACAGAACAATTGTGTTATTGTTTCCCTTGCGTATCAACACCTATCGACGTAGCAACTCTCTCTTGTAATATTGATCCTTCATTGCTTAGAATTATTCTTTACAAAGCTCGACCGTGCGACTATTCCCACTTGTGGATTAAGGGGCTATACCAGAGTGAACGCTAAAAATTTGGGTAATTTTCGGGAATTTTTTGAAAGAAAAGTACTCAATTAAATAGTTCGGAAAATTAAGAATAAACATGACTATATTTGACCTATATTACATTTTTTTTTTTCATAGAAAAATATTGAGATGCAAGCGACTTATGCGCTGCCTTCGGAGGCGCAAAAAAAAGTTCCTCTACTGCTGACATGATTCCGGCCGATCGAGTAGCTGAAACCGAAAAAGAAAAAAATGTCCTTACTCTGGAAGGTATTTCCTGTACAGTGACGTAGGATTTTCGAAAAATATCCAAATGTAACAAAATGACATAGCTATGAAAAAAAAACGTCTGTTTTCTTGCTTACAAAATGGTCGTTTTTTTTCAATGCCAAATCGTCAATTTTTATCCAATTAAAAATATCCTACGTCATTGTAAAGTAAATATATTCAAGAGTACTCACTTCAAATTTTGAAGTCAATCGGATAATTGCTCTTTGAGTTACAGTGGCAGCAAATTTGAAAAATCTCATTTCGAGAAAAATGCGTTTGATGATTTAACTATCGATTTTTGCAAGATAAAATGATTAGCGATACGGCCTTGATTTTTTTACAGGATATTCTTGAAAGTATAATCTGTCGAAAACGGTAAAGAAAATAGATTTTTCAAAAGTGTAGCACTGGTATAGCCCCTGAAAACTGACAAATGTCTGGCGTGACAAAGTTGCCGAACTACGACGTACTCGTTCTAGCTGGCGTAACTGAATGTCCGAAGGTCTGGTATCGGTTGCTCTAACTCATACGTATACACCTCGTCGACAAGAAGTTTTCCCAATTCATTTTGGTCTTCGCATAAACAAATAAACGAAAACGAAAAGTATATATATAAATGATTAAAAGTTTAATACTTACACCTCCTTCGCAGCCGCTATAGAAACCAAAGGGCTCGACCCGCTTGATGATTACTTGCGGAATCTGGGAGGGTGGCCAGTGGTCGAAGGCGACTCGTGGAACGAGCAAAACTTCGATTGGCGACGCACGATTTATAAATTTCGGGGACCCGTTATAAAGAGCGGGGACTTCTATAGATATTACATGGGGGACGCAGTCGGTTATTTGATTCATTTCAGCGTTGAACGCCACCAGGAAGATGTGACGGAAAATATTATGTCGGTTCGTACGCATTCTTACACTATTGAAGCTTATCGTCGATTTATAACTATTTGTCCGATAAATTGTCGCAATAACAATGAAAATGTGAAATTTGAGAATAATAATTAGTATATATTCGTTATCAAAACGACGATTATTGCTGCCATTAACGTTTGCATTGATTCTTTCTCCAATAGTTTAAATTTCCATTTGGCTTACTTCTGCCTGGTCCCGAAGCAACGGACTTTTACAAAAAGCCCGAGGTTCGCCGTAAGTATCTCGAGTCCATTGTGCTCATAGCCCGGTCGCTTGGCGCCGATAATCGTCGCGCTAGGCGCGAAATCAACGAAGTCCTATCTTTCGAAATAAAACTAACTGAGGTAAGGGCAAAGTATATTTTCTTATAAACGTAAAAAAAAATATACGCTGTGATAGAATCCAGAAGTCTATAGGTGAATCGAAATCCACGGAGGAACCGCAATACCTTTCGAATAGTAGAAATCATTTGGATTTTTGGATTATTCGAGGCACACGCGCACGGTTCTGCGGATGGTTTATGGGGCTATACCAGTGTGAACGCTGAAAGTTTGGGTGATTTTCGGGAATTTTTTGGAAGAAAAGTACTCGATGAAATGTTTCGGAAAATTCAGAATATATTTGTCTATATTTGACCTATATTACATAATTTTTTCATAGAAAAATATTGAGATCCAAGCGACTTATGCACTGCCATCGGAGGCACCAAAAAAAAAGATCCTCCTCTGCTGACATGATTCCGGCCGATTGAGTAGCTGAAACCGAAAAAGGAAAAAATTTCGTTAAGCTGGAAGGTATTTCTTGTACAATGACGTAGGATTTTCGAAAAATATCAAAATCCAAATGACGTAGTTATGAAAAAAACGTATGTTTTTTTGCCTATAAAATAGTCGTTATTTTCAATGCCAAATCGTCAATTTTCATGCAATCAAAAATATCCTACGTCACTGTAGAGTAAATATGTTCAAGAGTACTCAGTTCAAATTTCAAGTCAATCGGATAATTGCTCATTGAGTTACAATGTCAGCAAATTTTAGAAATCTCTTTTCGAGAAAAATCCGTTTAAAGATTGAACTTTCGATTTTTGCAAGATTAAATGATATTGATATAAATGATATAAATGATAATGATATTCTTGAAAGTATAAACTGTCAAAAAAGGCAACAAAAAATCGATTTTTTTGAAGTGTCAAATTGGTATGGCCCCATAGAGTACGAAGTGCGGAGTCCTGTACTTTTACCTCTGTATTGATATCTACCCGACAGCTGTTTATCGTCATTTTTCTACTTATTCAACGAATAGTATGTCAGATTCTCACGAAAAAAAAAACGTTACTGGGGATAAAAACTTAGAAATGTCGTGTTGCCAATGGATTCAAAGGATTTAATTTGTAGAGAGGATGGCCTTGAGAACAGCTTCGATTTCTATGAAAATTAAAGCACGGCCAAATCAATTCGGAAAATCTTAGGAACTGAGAAGAAAAAACCCCGTCAAAGAAAGTTCTAAGCTAGCTATTCCTAATGGACATTTAAAACGTGACGAACCGATTTATGCTCTGATTTGAATTTACACGAAAGATCGAATCTCTGGAGAGGCCGACGTACATAACGACTTTGGATTGGATTTGCGCAGATGAAGTTGCGGATATTAAGCCGTACAACGGTGGACAAGGACAAACTGATGAGCCTTGCCGAATTAAACCACTATTATCCGAGCGTGCCGTGGATGACGTACATCAGAACATTCATACCATCTAGTTCCCGCAGTGTCGACGATCAAATCATCAATGTACCGAGCCCCGACTACTACGTAGAACTGGAAGCCCTGATGGCCAACACCCCGAAGAGGGTTCAGGCTAACTACGTCATGTCCATGATTGCTTTGAGAAATGCACTTATTTCAACCGAGGCAATGCGAAAAACCGTATACCAAATTTTAACTACACGGCCTGATTTTCCCCGGGAGCGTGATCGAGTTTCTTATTGCATAGCCGAGGTAGTGGACCATCTTTCGCAGGGTGTCATCGCCATGTACGCGAACAAATTTGTGAACAAAGAGGCGGGAGACGCTGCCAAGGAAATCGTAAAGAATTTGGAATGGCAACTGAACTTGAAATTGATAACGGTAGGTTTGCTATTTCATGAGAAATCGGTAATCTGGTCGAATGAGCAATGAGTTGAAAATGTAGGCATCCTGCCATTTCATGGACTGCAGACAGCAGCAGCGGTTTTGCAACTCACCAACGTCCACTTAGTCACTGAAAATCCTATTGGTCCGCCGCTGGTGACAACTAGTCATTTAAGCCGAGCAATCCCTTTACGAGCGTGAAAAATAGGTATTTTTCGAGAATTTTTTTAGAGGGGATAAAATAATCTGATCATTTTCAAATTTGGGCATGATTTTATTATAACTGTCAAGTTAAAAAAAAAACATTTTTTTTGCGGATGACTAACAAAATGGCGGCATTGTTAAGGGTCTTCGGACGCCTGTTTTCCGCGACACCGAAAAGTGCTGCAGTTGTCACTCTTTTTCTGTTGATCTGAAAAATATTTAATAAGTGTCATTCGTTTACTTACATATTAAGGGAAAGGATATACCTAAAAAATGATGAAAAAGTGCAAAATTGGAAATTTGGGAGCTTTTTTACTCTAAAGTTCGAATTTTCGACCATTTTTTCGACATATTTGAACTCAAAAAATTATTTCCTTACACGCTACCTTTCAAACTTTAGGTATATCCTTCCGTTAATATTACTGAGAGTGACCTCTCAAAATTTCATCCAAATCGGTCGATAACTTTTTGAGCTACAACACGAGCAGTTTTTGAAAAAGTAGTTTCGAGATAATCGCGTTTAAAATTTCAACATATGAAAACTATTAATTGTAGTGACTTACCGAATAATCAGCGATTCCAGGCGCGTACAGTAGACCTTTAACTTCCTCGAAAAACTGATTTTCCTCCGCTAGCTGCTGTTTCCGGGCTGTACGAGCTTCTTTTGCAGCAATGTAGGCCGAAATTTCAACAATTTTTAGTCCAGAATGTGAGTGTTTCGGAGCCAATAGCCAGATCGTCTAATTGAAACTTTCGTTGGCATTTTGGGTATGGCCACCCAAGCATCTTTCTAGCAAATCATCTCTGGACAAATCTTGATAAATTGGCAGGAGATGCTGTTTGATATTTTCGTCAAGTAACGGTGGAACATCTTACAATTTTGGATTTTTATTTAAGGTGATTGCTTTCTGCCATTTGCACCAGCTTTCGGGTCCAGTCGGCCAGTATTCGTAATTCGGCTCTTTCGTTGTTGAAAAAGTATGATAAAAAGTAGCCATAATCTCTTTTTTTCATATTTTCAACACTGTTTACATTCCTTTGAATGCTCAAACCATAATCTTTTGTGAGTTTTTTCACAACTTTATCCGTTAATTTGCCTCTTCCGGAAAGTTTTTTTTCTTTTCTCACGTTTCGAAGTCTGGTGCCCATTCTCTTCTCTACGTGGCCAATGCATTCACTTTTTATAACAGTCAACTCGTCACCATAAGGATTTAGTTCTGGTATGGTCTTGAAAGTTTTTGAATCCCCATCACCTATATAATTGCCATACTTTACTCCGAATTTTTCTTCCGATCTGGAAAACATTTATTTCATAGAATCAACCTCCATTTTTCCCGCGGAGCCCTTGTGATTCTTCATGCAATTTTCTTCGTGATCTTCGAACCATTCCTCATATTCTTTAGTATAAGTCTTATTTTTCCAGAACGTACAGCCGTGGCAATAACTGCTTTCCACAACTAAATCGATCACTTTACCAGAGTAGTAGCCGATGAGCGTGGTAACACCATACAGTGATTTGAACCCACGCTTTGTCCATGTACCGTCACCAGAGACTTTGACAATTTTTTCTGCTCTTTCATGCTCGACATTTTTTCCACCTCTTCTTTAACGGCATTATCTGATGAAAAATCGAATAACGACTTAGCAGCTGCATAAATATGCTCGATGATTTTAGTGTAGCTGCTTTAATTGAGTCCAGTGCACAGGACCATGACATTGCAAAAGTTATCGATTCCTTGTCTTGCGACCCCCAAAAGTCTCATGACCAACACAAACCTTCGATTCATTTCGTAACCAGTAAGAATCAAAGGTTCTGAATGAATTTCTCGATTACCGCACCGAAACGTAACGACAATTTTGAAACCGAGGCCTCTATGCCCTGACTCTGTAAAATGTATTCTTTGCTTGCATACAGATTAAATTAAAATGTCTGGTAGAGCCCCAAAAACTGTTAAAAACTCAATCATTCTATATGCGTGCAAAGGATTCGTACGGATATCCTCTGTGCACGCAGACTATAGTTTTTTAGCACTTGCACTTATACCGTCACTTGTACTCAGCACGAAACTCTCCTCGTTCGCATCACCGAATTGATATCCTTAAAATCGTTTTTTACACATTTCCGAGCTATATTACCTCGGGTTCCTTTCGGATAATTTGGCATTTTTATTTAGAAAATTCAACCGTTCACGACAAACTTTCGAGCTAAACTGACTCTATTGCTCGGGCAACGTTTCGTTTCGCATACCGACAGTTTCACACTATATATATATATGTAAAATGTCGTTCACATGAAAAGGAGTGGCGTGTCGTTTCGAAAGATTCCTCGAAACATCTGCCGGGCCATACAAAAGGTAAACAAGAACGTATTGTGAAGCAAAGGTTGCTCCGCCTCTAATGGTCCGAGCGCCAGACTCGCTACCTGACCGCACGCTGTCCCCGCGCTCTAGACTATATGCGATAACTCCGCAAATATTCAATATATGGAGTTTTCCTTTAGTCAGTATATTCTTTAGGTATCATACTTTCGAAATATGTTTAAAAAAATCGATTTCTTGAATATTCTAAACGGATTTTTCGCCTTAAGGCCTTAATAATGTGCGAATTTAAAAAAAATTTCGTATGAAAAAGTCATTCACTCATAAAATTAATTACACATCTATTGAGTATAATATCAAGCTGTTAGAAAATATATATGTATTTTTTTCGATGTACAAAATGGACGACTACTAATATTTTCTTGTTATCTTTTTTTTAGGCGCTCCGCGGCCTGACATTTAGCATCCACAATTTTTCACCTAGAGCAAAAAACTAACATTCTCGTCAATCTACATTAGAATACCTAGAGAAGTACGTACGGAATTAAAAAAATATTGTTTTATTCAAAAGGTGTAGGTATTTGAACTTAAGAAATGAATTTTCAGTGAATAATTTCGTTACAACTGCTCATAAACAGCTCATATAATGAAAAGTTTTCGATCAATCAGACATTCCGTACGTGCTTGTCTGCGAAATGCAATTGGGAACGTAACTTTTAAATTTGAAGTAAATCGAGTGAAAATTGTTGAAGTTATTTGTCACGCCAATTGGAAAAAAGATGTTTCAAGCAAGTTTCGAGTAGTCGGCCATTTTGTACTTCGGCGACAAAACAAATGTGTATATTTTTTCTAACAGCTTGATATTCATACTAAATAGATGTGTAATTAATTGTATGAGTGAATCACTTTTTCATGCGAAAAAAATTGTTAAATTCGAACATGATTTTATACCCGTTACCGTGGCCTAAGGCCTTAATGAGATGCCAGTACCTATGGAATGTCAAGCTTATCGATCCACTCAACACTTTGTTTCCCCATGAAGAAAGCTTTGTCAGGCACGAAGAAAAAATCCGAGGATTAGACAAAAGAAATCGTAAAACCACAGCCCTGCATTGCTCCCTCATCATTTTATCGTAGGCTTGAGAAGTGAGAAACTTCGTACTTCATAAGCGCGATATACTTCCAAAACGTTATAATTCAGGCGTGACATGAACCCGAAATATTGCGATGGTGAAAATTGGGTCTCGGTATCCTTAACAACATCTTCACAGTTTTTGGAATAAACAAACGACACTAATAGCAACTTCCAATTTACTGAAAAGTATCATCGGCCAAATGCTTACTTTGCTTCGTACTATGCTTACCGAAATTCGTTTGACCGTTTTTTCCGTTGCTGCGCGCGCGCGCAGTACAAGTGGTCCAACGAAACAACGCGGAATGCGGTACTTGAAAAAATGGCCGGATTAGTCATTCACGTCGGCTATCCGGAGAGGGTGCTGGTCCGATCGAAGCTGGAAGAGCTATACAGCAATCTCCAATTCACCGAGGACGATTATTTTGGGAATATGGATCGCTTGTCGAATTATGATCGCGAGTTGGGTAATAAAGCAATGGAAGAACCTACGCCCGAAGAAGACGAGTGGCGATATGCCCCTGATCCAATTTCATTTAACACTCATGTCCACAACGGGCACAATATCCTACGTAAGTTCGTCAACCTTTCTAGGTTTCCGTAGTCAAACAAAGATCCCTAGTAACGTCGTCATGTTCGGCGGTCCATCTGTCCTCGCAGTTTCTACACTTTTACATTTATATTCAATTGGAATTGATGTAAGATTCAGTATTTTTCATGCTTAGGCCCCGTTTGGGAAATCTCAAGCTTTAAAGGGATACGCAATGTCTTTCTGCATCCCTGTAAATGTTCAATCGTTGATGAGAAAAATGTGAAAAAAATCAAGGTTCTAGCGATTGATAAGAACTTTCGATTGAATTTACATCGACAAGTTGAGTTACATCGTCAAATTCAGGAGAACCAACCAAGTTACTTTATGCTTATTCCAAACACACACTTCATACTGCGACAGATGCTTTGCATTCTTTGATTTTTGCTTCAGAAATTGAAGGCTATCAGTATCGAGGCCGATATTTCGGCAAAGACCGCCCAAAATGCATGAACTACGGGCCATTCGGAAGTATTACCGCCCACGAGATGGTACACGGCATCTTCGAAAATGGCATGTATCGAGAAAAAAGTGGCAAGTGCGCTGTGTTTTATGGACTGAGACATAGCCCGGAATTCACCAGTCAAGCTCAGTGTCTGATCGAGCAGTATGAACGTTACTCGGTCGATAATAAGGGAACCAAGGTAATAAGGCCACGTTGATAACGAAAAAATATACAGAGTGCATCTATTTTTTTCAAAAAATTTGAAGACGTGAATTGATTCGATGCGCCGATAGCATCAATCAACGATTTGCTTCTTTTGTGGGACCTGTCAAATCTTTACGAAACTACCGAAAGTACACTGAGAAAAAAAGCAATTGAATGAAAAAAATACATTGGTTGGCCCAAATAAATGTCTGATCACGGAGTGCCACCGATATATGACATTGTCACAATACTATAAGATATTGGGAAATGTGATTGATTTTAATAACATATTACTTTTATTTGAAAATCTCCTCTCTGTTCTCTCCATATATTCATTATCCTTAAAATAAAATGACAATCTCCCATATAGGGTCGCCTGTCGTAACAAAAATGCCAGCATTCAGCCATTAAACGGTTTGCTGATAATCGGCCAATGATTCGTCGACCAGCATTGGGGTACTGTAGGCGGATGAACGGCTTGCCAGATCTATGCCAGCCATTCGTGGGCCAATACTATCGCACCGATAATGTGGCGATCAGCATTGGGGTATCGTAGGCGGATGAACGGCTTGCCAGATCTATTCCAGCCATTGATGGTTTGTTTTTAGGTGTTTTGCAAATGCAGGTCGTTAAACTGTAACACGTAAAAACAAGGGATAAGGTTTCGAAAAGCATATCCCACTGATGAAGCTGAAAATTTGCACCAACCTTCTTTTCAATACTTTAAGAGAACCTTTAAAAGGATCCCAAATAGGGTTTTACAATCGGCACAGTAATGGCCCACGACTGGTATCCAGAGAACAAACGATGGCGCGGTAATGGCTATACAAACGGGCCAGATCCGCACCATGCATGGTTGGTAATGGTAAACCATGAATGGCTGCTAAGACTTGGCCAACTATCATACGACTATATTGGCCCAGCAACGGCTGCCGGATCTTCTGCCGGAAATGAAAAACCAAAAATTGACGAATTATGAATATAAAAATTCTAGTAGTATCTTTTTTGTTTTCTTATGCTTTACTTATGTCCATGTAAATAGAATAATTGCATTAAAAGCGCTTTCTGAATTGTTCAAGTTTTTGCCTTTCATCGGGGTCGAACCTGCGCCTTTCGTTCTAGTGTCAAGCGCCCTACCCACTTAGCTATTCTAACACTTACAGAATCCATCGTTTGTTCGTTCCTTACTTTTATGCCGATAATTTTATTCGTGACATTAAAGTTTACCGATAATTTTTTCGGTCCATTTAGGCTGTAAAAATAACTCGCTCGTTTTGGGTGAAGTTCCGAAAAGCATACTCCTCTGATCGAGCTGAAATTTTGCAATGAACTTCCTCTCATTATCCTAAGAGAAACCGTTAACGGATTTTTGACGACTAGCAATAGTTTTCGATATATCGCATTATAAAGTTTATTATTTCACGCCATACGAGTATATCTATATATCCGATAGACGCCCCCCACTCCTCCGGCCGCGCTGCTTCCTGGCAAACAGTGCTCGCCCGTATGTGCATATCACTTGCCATGTGGGATGGTTTTGTTTGGGTTTATTTAATGTAGTAGAAGCGCAGTACAATAGATAACTTTCAATATACGATATATGGAAAACTATTGCTAGTCGCCAATATCCTTTTAAAGGTTCTCTTAAAGTATTGAAAAGAAGGTTGGTGCAAATTTTCAGCTTCATCAGTGGGATATGCTTTTCGAAACCTTATCCCTTGTTTTTACGTGTTACATTTTAACGACCTGCATTTGCAAAACACCAAAAAACAAACCATCAATGGCTGGAATAGATCTGGCAAGCCGTTTATCCGCCTACGATACCCCAATGCTGATCGCCACATTATCGGTGCGATAGTATTGGCCCACGAATGGCTGGCATAGATCTGGCAAGCCGTTCATCCGCCTACAGTACCCCAATGCTGGTCGACGAATCATTGGCCGATTATCAGCAAACCGTTTAATGGCTGAATGCTGGCATTTTTGTTACGACAGACGACCCTATATGGGATATTGGCGACTAGCAATAGTTTTCGATATATCGTATATTGAAAGTTATCTATTGTACTGCGCTTCTACTATATTAAATAAACCCAAACAAAACCATCCCACATGGCAAGTGATATGCACATACGGGCGAGCACTGTTTGCCAGGAAGCAGCGCGGCCGGAGGAGTGGGGGGTGTCTATCGGATATATAGATATACTCGTATGGCGTGAAATAATAAACTTTATAATGCGATATATCGCAAACTATTGCTAGTCGTCAAAAATCCGTTAACGTTTTCTCTTAGGATAATGAGAGGAAGTTCATTGCAAAATTTCAGCTCGATCAGAGGAGTATGCTTTTCAGAACTTCACCCAAAACGAGCGAGTTATTTTTACAGCCTAAATGGACCGAAAAAATTATCGGTAAACTTTAATGTCACCAATAAAATTATCGGCATAAAAGTAAGGAACGAACAAACGATAGATTCTGTAAGTGTTAGAATGGCTAAGTGGGTAGGGCGCTCGACACTAGAACGAAAGGCGCAGGTTCGATCCCGATGAAAGGCAAAAACTTGAACAATTCAGAAAGCGCTTTTAATGCAATTATTCTCCTTACATGGACATAAGTAAAGCATAAGAAAACAAAAAAGATACTACTAGAATTTTTATATTCATAATTTGTAAATTTTTTGTTTTTCATTTCCGGCAGAAGATCCGGCAGCCGTTGCTGGGCCAATATGGGCGTATGATAGTTGGCCAAGTCTTAGCAGCCATTCATGGTTTACCATTACCAACCATGCATGGTGCGGATCTGGCCCGTTTGTATAGCCATTACCGCGCCATCGTTTGTTCTCTGACAACCAGTCGTGGGCCATTACTGTGCCGATTGTAAAACCCTATTTGGGCTATTGAAATCATTCTATGTAGAATCTATAGATGTATGGATGAAATAATTAAGCGATTGCTACAACAATTTTTATTTCGTACAAAAATTTAATCAATAGAACGGATTATTTCTTAACTACATCAAAACGAATATGCCATTGGACGTAACATTTTCGTACTCCGTACAATGTTAAAAGTGCAATATCATGCAACTACCCATATAGGGTCGTCTGTCGTAACAAAAATGCCAGCATTCAGCCATTAAACGGTTTGCTGATAATCGGCCAATGATTCGTCGACCAGCATTGGGGTACTGTAGGCGGATGAACGGCTTGCCAGATCTATGCCAGCCATTCGTGGGCCAATACTATCGCACCGATAATGTGGCGATCAGCATTGGGGTATCGTAGGTAGATGAACGGCTTGCCAGATCTATGCCAGCCATTCGTGGGCCAATACTATCGCACCGATAATGCGGCGATCAGCATTGGGGTATCGTAGGCGGATAAACGGCTTGCCAGATCTATTCCAGCCATTGATGGTTTGTTTTTTGGTGTTTTGCAAATGCAGGTCGTTAAAATGTAACACGTAAAAACAAGGGATAAGGTTTCGAAAAGCATATCCCACTGATGAAGCTGAAAATTTGCACCAACCTTCTTTTCAATACTTTAAGAGAACCTTTAAAAGGATATTGGCGACTAGCAATAGTTTTCCATATATCGTATATTGAAAGTTATCTATTGTACTGCGCTTCTACTACATTAAATAAACCCAAACAAAACCATCCCACATGGCAAGTGATATGCACATACGGGCGAGCACTGTTTGCCAGGAAGCAGCGCGGCCGGAGGAGTGGGGGGTGTCTATCGGATATATAGATATACTCGTATGGCGTGAAATAATAAACTTTATAATGCGATATATCGAAAACTATTGCTAGTCGTCAAAAATCCGTTAACGGTTTCTCTTAGGATAATGAGAGGAAGTTCATTGCAAAATTTCAGCTCGATCAGAGGAGTATGCTTTTCGGAACTTCACCCAAAACGAGCGAGTTATTTTTACAGCCTAAATGGACCGAAAAAATTATCGGTAAACTTTAATGTCACGAATAAAATTATCGGCATAAAAGTAAGGAACGAACAAACGATGGATTCTGTAAGTGTTAGAATGGCTAAGTGGGTAGGGCGCTTGACACTAGAACGAAAGGCGCAGGTTCGACCCCGATGAAAGGCAAAAACTTGAACAATTCAGAAAGCGCTTTTAATGCAATTATTCTATTTACATGGACATAAGTAAAGCATAAGAAAACAAAAAAGATACTACTAGAATTTTTATATTCATAATTCGTCAATTTTTGGTTTTTCATTTCCGGCAGAAGATCCGGCAGCCGTTGCTGGGCCAATATAGTCGTATGATAGTTGGCCAAGTCTTAGCAGCCATTCATGGTTTACCATTACCAACCATGCATGGTGCGGATCTGGCCCGTTTGTATAGCCATTACCGCGCCATCGTTTGTTCTCTGGATACCAGTCGTGGGCCATTACTGTGCCGATTGTAAAACCCTATTTGGGTAGTATGAGATAGAGACAAGTGTATATCACGATTGAAATAACAACAATATGGATCCGAAATAATGGTATTTTTTGCCACAAAGTACAGGTGTCATCTGTAGCAACGCAATTAGTCTTTGATAGAAAAAAGTATAATATTCCATGAAATAAATGTTCATTGCAATCAAAAGAATACATTTGTGAATTCAAGAAGAAATTCCGGTTTTAAATATGATTCTATGTGCAATTGCAAACATTTCTTCATTGTTGGTTCAAATAAATGTACACTCACGAGGATTGCTGAAAATATTTGAAAAATCGCATGTAGTTCTTTGGAATATGATAGAATTGTCACAATGAAGTGTTTGATCGAATTCGTCTTATTAAAAAAATTGAGTCTTTCAATTTGTTTTAAATCTTAAATAAAAAGTGAGCATCAGAATGATCATCCACGATAATAGTGGAGAGAATATCAGATATCCAATGGAATATCCATGGAGAGAGTATCAGATATTCAACTGACAAGAACAGATACTACACTTTGATCTTACCCACAGACGCACAGTAGGAGAAAAGCCCAAAAACCTGGCCAAAACCCCAAAAAATAAATTTTCGAAATAGGGTCAGTTGAGTAGTCATTCAGGTAGAGGACTAGTAACTGCATTCTATTGTGGAAGGGAAAGCCCTTTAAGTGTATACCTGCGCCGCAGCGTCAGTTGGCAGTTAGTGTTCGTGAAGAGTG
The DNA here is from genome assembly GCA_944452715.1 of Ophion slaviceki. Classification (NCBI taxonomy): domain Eukaryota; kingdom Metazoa; phylum Arthropoda; class Insecta; order Hymenoptera; family Ichneumonidae; genus Ophion; species Ophion slaviceki. The sequence goes on along the minus strand of OX101785.1, from coordinate 62,563,033 downwards.
TACGTGTCACGCGCTGAACAGACGAAAATAACGCTGACTTCAAAAACCCATAACATTAAAGTGACGGGTTTAATTTCAATTCTGCAACATGGATACGACTTCTGGAGGTATGTAGAACATGTTTTTACATCGGTTGAATCTAAAGTTTATGTATAAATGATTGAAATGTAGTATAGCCTTCGGCATAAATAAAATTGAATAATTTTGAAAACTTATATTTTCAACGGTCCGAAAAGTTATATATTTTGTCACATTTTGCAAAGCTCCTAGTCTCGGCCTTTAGTTTAATGTATAAGCTTTCGAAATTTACAAGAGTTACCTGCGGAAAACGTGCGTCTTGCCCGTTATGATTTTTTTCGCATCGTGCGGTAGCCGAGCGTGCACGCGGCACTATTGAGCAGCCTCTGCGCCTCTACCTGAGAATGGGTGAAGTAGCATCATAACGGACAAGACGGCTGTTATACGCTTGAAATAAATTATTTTAATATATATGTATGTGTATATATATATATATATAAATTTTCTGTGATTTAATTATGATATATACGTATGCATATATATATATACATATTAAAATCAACTACATAAAAATTTCTTAAATATGAATGAAATGTTATAACATTCAAATAAAATATTTGAATATATATATATTATATAGTAAGCAAAGCTTTCTTTTAACCAAATACATGTCAATATTTTCTGTCTAATTTTCTTAAAATTATTTCAATTATTGCGGTTATTTATTTGGTAAAATAATGTACATTGTTCAAGTTTTTGTATTAATTGAAAATTTTATCTTTTCCTTTAACACCAATTTTCTACAATTTTATGTCTTTATTACAGGATCCGGTTACAAAGAATTGGTGCGGACAAGGAAAGAAGTATTTCTGATAATCAGCGAGCATTTATCCGATAAATTCGCTTCCTTGATCGAATTTTGCGCGAAAAAGTTCCAGGGTTAAAACTATGGAAGATGTTTTTCATCGGCTCTTAGTTACTTCTGATCCGTACATTTCAAGTGTCAGAAGACTACCACAGAAGAAGCTGAAGAGTTTGTCGCCGGAAGCTGTAGCGATGTTGATCGCTCCTAAAGTGACTGCTGCAGCAGACGAATTTTGCGCCGAGATTGAAGCCGTGCCGGGAGTTGTAATAGATACAAACTCGGATAATGATTCTGACTCCGACTCCGACTCCGATTACGATTTTGATTAAGAATAAAATTTTCTATTTTTGAAACGTTCCGTATGTATTTTGGAAATAAAAATAATAATTGCGTAGAATACACTGTTCACATTAATTTTATTATGATGATTTTTTTAAATATATTAATTTATCTATTTAGCAGGATACTCGGCCATTTTGTTTATAACAATTTGCTGTAAGCTCTTTGTTGCAAGTTATAAATAATAGATATCGGATTGGTAATCAGCGACCTTGATAACCCGTATATACCAATTTTTGTCAACATCTGGTAACTTTTTAACGTTCATGTCGGCCATATTGGATCGGCCATTTTTTTTACGATAATTTGGCTTGCGGATTCGTAATCAGCGACCTTGAAAATCCGTAAATACCAATTTTTGTCGACATCTGGCAACTTTTTAACATTCATGTCAGCCATATTGGATCGGCCATTTTGTTTACGATAATTTGGCTTTCAGATTCGTAATCAGCGACCTTGAAAACCCTTGTAAGCCAATTTTCATTCCCGTCAAAGGTCATTTGAGGTTTTGGCCAGGTTTTTGGGCTTTTCTCCTACTGTGAGACGCCAAGAAGCGATACCCTTTAGAGTTTCTCCGGCGTTTGAGTAAATTTTCGGTTCGCGCTATGCTTACGAGAAACGAGCACGCGTGCGGCTTCTAGCGGTTACTTCGAGAACTACGAGTTTTCTCGCACCTATGATTTCCGTGGCGCTCGGCCATGATTTGGTTGAATTTTTCCAACCAAATGCGCAAGAAACAGATTTTATTTTCGCATGATTTTTTATCCAATTCAGACATTTGCTTAATATTTTTCAATATCGGGTATGTCGTAAAAATCAATATCGGATATGTCGAAAAAAATTAAACAACATATTTACTCAATAGAAATTTTATGTGAATCAAAACGAGCGAAATTCAATTTTTCTTATGTATTCGAATCAACAATATTCATGTTATGAATAGAAACGCTTTTTTTGTTCGTTGCAGAAAATGCATTGAAAACTATGTAATTTGTTCGCCATAATTTTTTGGATCCTTTCAATAATATATTGTTCACGGCTAACAATATATCTTTTGAATGAAAAAACACTTTTAATTTTAAGATGTTATTAAAGTCAATAGCGTTTTGGTTGGACTGATAAATCCGATTATTTACACCAACAATTTTACAATTGAATCAACGAAATTTCATTCAATAGCACGAATTATATGCGATCAATGATTTTTTTTCTCAGTGTACACTTGCTTACTAGCAGTATAGTGCTACGTTGATTCAACTGCACATTCATCTGCCGACGATCAATGAATGACTGTGTTCAAATATTAATTTGGTAACTATACACGAATGTTGATTTGTGCGAATATAAAATATCGTTCACTCAACCATCCTTTACATCTGAAAACAAGTACTTATAGTATATTAATTCGAAGCATTGGGTTAGACCAACTATATATCTATTGGCTGTTAAGAACGGGTATGTTCCATTTAAGTTGGGGAGGACGGGGATCAAAGTGCCGGGGTCGAGTTGTTCCACCGAGAATATCACTCAATGGTATGACATTCGCGACACGCTTCACTCTCAGCACTATCAATTTTTTTCCTCAATGATATTCCTGTCGGAACAACTTACCCCCGACACTTTGAATCCCGTCCTCCCCTACTTTAATGGAACATACCCGTTCTTAACAGTCAATAGATATACAGTTGGTCTAACCCAATGCTTCGTATTAATATACTATAAGTACTTGTTTTCTGTAACTGAGGAATTTATTCAATGAGACTGGTGGAAAAGTTGTGCCAGATGAAAAGGATAGTTGAGTGAACGATATTTTATATTCGCACAAATTAAGATTCATGTATAGTAATACTCCTATCAAATGTCCATGTCTCATTTATCTGAAAAAGAACATAATATTTATGTTTTTAACAAATAATCAACAAAATCGTAAGAAGTAATTTAAAAAAAACAAAGAAATCCTATTAAAACTTTCATTCTCATTTTTTTAAGTTTCGGGATGCAATGCCTCAAGGCCTTAAGCTACAGTAACTTGTATAAGATCATGTGCGAATTTGACAATTTTTTTCGTATGAAAAAGCGAATCACTCATAAAATTAATTATACATCTATTTAGTATGAATATCAAGCTGTTAGAAAATATATATATTTTCTTTCGATGTACAAAATGGCCGACTATTAATATTTTCTTTTCTTATCGTTTTTTTAGGCACTCCGCAGTTTTTTACCTAGAACAGAAAACAAAAATTCGCGTCAATCTAGATTGGAATACCTATAGAAGCACGTATGGAATTTGAAAAATATTGTTTTATTCAGAAGTTGTAGGTATTTGAACTTAAGAAATGAATTTTCAGTGAAAAATTTCGTTATAACTGCTCATAAAATGAAAAGTTTCCGATTGATCAGAAATTCCGTACGTACTTCTCTGCGAAACGCAATTAGGAACATAAATTTTTAATTTGAAGTAAATCGAGTGAAAATTGTTGAAGTTATTTGTCACGCCAATTGGAAAAAAGCTGTTTCGAGCAAGTTTCGAGTAGTCGGCCATTTTTTTACATCGCCAAAAAAATATATCTATATATATATTTTTTCTAACAGCTTGATATTCATACTAAATAGATGTGTAATTAATTTAATGAGTGAATCACTTTTTCATAAAAATTGTTAAATTCGCACCTGACTTGATACCCGTTACTGTGGCCTAAGGCCTTAATGAAGCTCAATAGAGCTCTACGAAAGGATAAAGTTAAACGTAAATCAACGGATAGTAAAGAACTGGCGAAACGGAGGGACCTTCAAGACGATGATTCTGGAATTGATAATGAAAATAATAGCCTGGAATGGCGTTGTACAATTTGCTGCCATTCCTATTCCAATTCACAACCAAGTGAATAATAGATTGAACGCGTCTTGTGCTAGAATTGGGCACATTTAAGATGCTTGGATTCGGACGATGTTCACCCCCGGCACTTTGAACCCCGTCCTCCAACTACCCATTTCTTAACTATTATCAAATCTTTATGTGTGACAATTCAGAGGCTCAAATTGATGATTCATTAACTGTAAGAAGATATTTATTTCGCCATGTCTAACTTCGCCATTTGTTAATAGTTAACAAATCTTGGTACATAGAAATATATTGTTTTCTCAGTGCACAAGCACTTTTCTCACGATTCCATTACCCAAACTTGCACCATCTTTTGGCAAGTCAACATAGTCTACAACCTTTAAAAATCAAAAATTAAATCCTTGATATCCATCAGTGTCCCGGAATTTCGAAAATAATACTATAAACAACCGGGTAACTAGTTCGCCAATGACGTATGCCAAGGAGAAAAGCAAATCCCTCATAGTATGTCTTGTTTACAGTTGGATGGCAAGAAGACGCTAAAGGAAAATCTGGCTGATGTAGGTGGTATGAGGCTAGCTTACGACGCTTACGAGGGATGGGCAGCGGTACACCCCGAGGAGCCCAAACTGCCGGGATTCGAGCAGTACTCGGCCAAACAAATGTTCTGGATAAGTGCAGCTGCCGTCTGGTGCGAAAAAATCAGGCTGAGCGATATACATATGAGAATACGCACAAAACTCCACACCATCGGCAAATTCCGTGTGATCGGCGCTATGTCCAATATGCCGGAATTTGCGAAAGATTTCAATTGCAAAGCAACCACGATGATGAATCCCAAAAAACGCTGTGATATCTGGCAGAGCCCGTAATCCAGTTGAGCTATGAAAATGAGACCCCCTCCGAACTCAAGTGCGGCGCTTGCTTGACGCTCGGCTCCTCATTATGTCGTCATCTTCGAGAGGTCCCACATATCCTTAACGCGTGCTCCCAGTGAGCCATCACTACCCGGATACTACAGCGGCTAATTAATCACCTTAATCTTGCACATCAAACTACACATCATTTGCAGAGCGACCGGAGAATACGGCGGAAAAACTACGCCAAAAAGAAAAACACCGTTGGATAGCAAAGAAAATTAGCTTGTCGAGTGGCTGGACCGTTCTCTCGTAAATGGAGAGAAGAGACGGAGTAGCGAGAGTTTCGTCACGCTACTCAGAGACTCTTTGCTCGTTTCTGCAATTGTGAAAACTATGAGCTTTTGCGAAAACAAATCGGTCAATAAAATGCGAAATGATCTTGAATGAAGCTTTTTTTAACGAAATAATGTTGCTACAATATTTCACGACCTCCTGAAAACGCTCTTCATCACTTGCTGTCGTGGCCCTCCCTTCCGCCATTATGTCCCTTTAGTCCAGTAAACATTTCGAAAGTAAGCACTTCTTAGATATAAATGCGGGCAATTGGATGACGCTGAATCAAATGGCGATAATAATTACGCAATAAAAAGCAAAATAATAAAAAATGTTTGGAAACCGTTTAATTCGGAACCTAACAATTTTAGCAAAATATATGTCAAACAAAAGTTGTTTGGGACATAAAAGTACGTAAAAAAGAATTGAACGATCGTCTTCGTATCATCAAAAATCACGGAGCAAAAGACGAATGAAAATTTGTTTGCAAGACAAAATCGCTTTGCAGCCGAAGCACCACTGGGAGTGTACGGGACGCAAGATACTCGTTGGAGTGCGTTGCGCGCATGCGCATATCAACATAGCCATATAGTGCGCCTCTTTCTGACATTGATCCTCAACCAGTAATTTTTTCAATGTTCAGTCGTCATTTTTGAATGCTTATACGATAAATAACAAATTTTAACATCTCTAGAAAGTTAGATGAACTCTTACTAAAGCAATTTGTAACATAGAGTCTCAAGGTATTTACGAATTTAATTTTTTTTTGAAACTTCGTCGTTTTCGACCCCCACTGAATGGTTTGTCGTTTTTTTCTCTCTTATTTTTGAAGATAGGAAGATGACCGTTGACTACTTTTTTACCTACTTTTGTGTCCCAAACAACTTTTGTTGTTTCAGTCGAACTTTTTACGTATTTTTTTACTTACTTTTTTACGTACTTTTGTGTCCCAAACAACTTTCGTTGTTTCAGTCGAAAATGCGACTTTCTTAAAAATGGGGCCAAATGTACAAAAATAAATATTTATTAAAACGTACTCGGTCACAAATTTTATGATTTTTATTAAAACATTTGATAAAGAGTTTGAAACATAAATTTCTCTTCCATACAACTTTATTAATTTCAAATACAAAACTAAGTATTGCCTATTACGTCAGAATTGTAACTTTTATTTATTTGTAGTCATTATAAACAACTATTTTTGCATAAAATAATTTTTAGTATTATTTTGTTCGAGTGGTGTTCACCTGTATTGAAGACGTACCCTGTTATCGACGTGGTCACGACCCAGTAATCGACAACATTTATTTATATAGATATCTTTTTACTATCGCGAATATGTGTATGACGATTACTGGTCCGTGGATCCTTCAGACAATGCTAATTACGGACCCAATATTTCTTTTCTGATTTTCTATAAACTAATATTCGATTCGTAAGATTCTTTTTTTGCTAACATTGTCCCAGTTGTCGACAGCCATGGCGATCAATCGGCAGAGTGTTTATGTTGCTGAACCGGTAATCGTCATATATGAAAACTCGTTGAAATTAACATAAAACTATAATTTTTTATGCTGAACGCAAAACTAAGATCCTTGTTAATCACTTGAAGGAAAACTTACTTCACGCAAGTCCACAGGCATTCTCAAATCACCCGAGATGTGACATGGTTCACGTTAACCTCCTAATGTAGGATTCGGCCGAAATGACAGCTAGACGTCGTGCGGTATATATTTAATGTGATTATTCTTGAATACGTATACTTACGGGTGTGAAAATGTAAGACAAAACAGTAAATACCTCCTGGGAGCTAATATACCACAGATCTACACGAAGGAATGAGCTTTATCTTAAAATACTTATTAAATGCGGAAACGTGACGATCACTAGGACCCTGACGGCCACTGGGCCGTCTACCTTAGTTTAAGATGGTAACGCATCTATAAAAAAGTACTATAAGCAAGCCCGAAATTTCACAAGCCATTTCGCCGAAGTGTACACAACTTTTTTTTCATAGTGTTAAGGAGCTATCCGTGACACTTGAAAAAAATCGATTTTTTTGTTGCCTTTTCCGAGAGTTTATACTTTCAAGAATATCATTATCATTTATATAATTTATATCAATATCATTTTATCTTGCAACAAGCGATAGTTGAATCTTTAAATGCGTTTTTCTCGAAATGAGATTTTTCAAATTTGCTGACACTGTAACTCAAAGAGCAATTATCCGATTGACTTGAAATTTGAACTGAGTACTCTTGAATATATTTGCTCTACAATGACATAGGGTATTTTTGATTGGACGAAAATTAACGATTTGGCATTGAAAAAAAACGGTCATTTGATAGGCAAGAAAACAGACTTTTTTCATAACTACGCTATTTTGTTAGATTTTGATATTTTTCGAAAATCCTACGTCATTGTACAGGAAATACCTTCCAGTTTAACGACATTTGTTCCTTTTTCGGTTTTGACTGCTCAATCGGCCGGAATTATGTCAGCAGTGGAGGAACTTTTTTTTGCGCCTTCGAAGGTAGCGCATAAGTCACTTGAATCTCAATATTTTTCTATTAAAAATCATGTAATATAGGTCAAATATAGCCAAATATATTCTTAATTTTCCGAAACATTTAATTGAGTGCTTTTCTTTCAAAAAATTCCCGAAAATCACATAAATTTTCAGCGTTGACACTGGTATAGCCCCTTAAGGAGAACCTTTGGGTTCGTTTGTCTACGGTAAAACGGGTTTAAGGAGGGAAACCACCCCTCAAAGAAAGGCGTGTCGAGGAGTGGTTTTGCAGTTTCACCCGCAAGTAGTTCACTCATCTGACTGAAACAAAAACCAAAATTCTTGTAATCTAAACCCATGAAAAATCCAATATAGAATAGTTGAAGAAAAATTGAATTAGATCGTGGCACGCCTTTCTTCCAGTGGTCGTTTTCCCCGTTGAAAACATTTATCCACAGATAACAAAAAATACGTCTCTAACAGTTTTCAATCCTTTATCACATATATGAGTTTCAACAAAATCGAAGGCGGACAGTTAAGTGATGTTCCCTGTAAATATTTACTGCTAAGAATAATATGATAATTACTATGATATAATAATATTGCAATAATAATAATATTATCATAGCCGACACCAGTGACACATCGACAAACTAATATTACTATATTATTCTTATTATAATAGTATTATTGTATAACGATCATTATATCATCATAATAGTTACAATATTATTATAATTATTCTCGTTCTTTTGTAGTAAAATTCTCGAGTAAATACTTAGTAAAAGAGCTTTTTTTTCTCAATCCCAAAAGGAGCACGCGACGTAAACATTCTGGCACGAAATCATTTATTAAACGAATCAATTTAATGATTAAACAAAAAGCAAATATTCATCACACATCGAGAAAAGAGTATATTCGACTGAGAATATTATTATTATTATTATTATTATATCGTCTTCTCTACTTTGCGCCCCATTAGGGATCGTCGGAGATATATCGATATCGATCGATCGATATATAGTACACTTACTACTCAGCATCGCGATATCGTCGACGGAGCCAGTTCGCGGGGGTAATGGGATTCCCCATTCTCCGAGATGAATTCGCCCTGAGAAAACGCCCCCGCCCCCCCTCCTCACCGTCTGTGTCACGAAACTTCGACGAATATCGGCATCACGCACGCATAGGCGTAAATTTGATCTCCTGCAATTGGCGCTCACAGGACTCAAAATAACTCACGGCGAAGAACTCGAAATAGTTCGCGGAAAAAGTGCCGAGCACACCCTACCTCGTATGGGGGGCTACACAAAGTACGTAACGCAAGATTTCCCAATTTTTGACCCCCCACGGAACTGTACCGTAACGCTTGGCCAGAACTTCCCCCCCCCCCGCCCCCACTCTATTCCGTTACGTAACGGGTGCTTTGTCGTCAATAATTTCGATTTTTTTCATAAACATAACTAATTATGAAAGGATCGGGTTTATACTCATTTTACAAAGTATATATTCACCTAATTTTATACCAATTTTTATGACAAAATCTTGAAAATTAACCGAGATATATATGCCTTGATCGGAAGTGGAAAAAAAAATTCCCTTCATTGTCCCATCGATATCTTTATAAAAGGTTATCTGTAAATTAAAAGTTAACAATTTATTGATATCTATACAAATGTAGCAATCGTTATGCGTAGTCGTTTTTTTATTTCGTTTTTTTTTTACAAAATGCCGACAGTTTATACATTTTTTTCTATTTTCAAGGCCCTCTTTCTGTATTCAAGCAGTCTTCAAAAATAGTAATGATCAAATGTTAAAAACGCAGATACGTACAGTTAGTCACCGCGATTACAAAAATCTTTTTTTTTTAATCGAAAGTCGGTTGATAAGTTTTCAAGTATTCGCACGGACAAGGTCGAAAAAACTAGTTTCGAGAAAAACGTGTTCAGAGTTTTCGTTCCGTGTTTCTTGATATAAAGTTACGATTTTTTCTAGAATATTGATACTTACATTGAAGTATCTAGTCGCGGGCGATATGACGGTTCTTCATCTTCATGGTAGTTCACAAAATAATAAGAGCCTGTACTTTATCTATTGTAAATTATGCCACACCTGTAGGGACTGAGGGACCTAACCGGTCGCGCTACCTGTTCTCACTAAAGTGACTATAACGCCGTCAATTTTCGGACTTGTGAATAAAAATGTTGCCAACATATTTTTCAATACATCTACTTTCAAGAACTATAAAAATAAAAAAATTTCCTTCAACTTTTGCATGGGGGATGTGGGAAAGCTACTGTGCAAGTTCTTGTACAGTGATTTTCCCCCTTAACTGACATTGCGTATAGAAAGCTGTGAGATATTCGCGGTAAAATTGCACTCGAGGTTTAAATAAAAAACTTGAACATGCAAAAGTTTTGCTATTTCTGGCAGTTTTAAAATCGTGACGTAACGCAAACTTTGCCCCCCCCCCCCCAATTACGTCACGTAATTCACGCACGGCCTTTTATTAGCACACGCCAAAGCCAAAGCTCGCCTGAGTATCGCTTAATCGTCTATTATACTAAGCAAGGTGCGAAAACGGTGAAAAAATCTACAGACATTACACAAAGTGCATCTATTTGCATGGCACTGAAAATGTAATTAGACTTTTTGGGTAATAAAAAAACAGATACATGTAAATAATATGAATTTGGATTTATAATTTTTCAAAGAATATTGATACATCGAAGTATGTAATTGCGTTTGTTTGTTTGGGTTTGTTTGTTTGGGGTTTGTTTGTTTGGATTTGTTTCATAGAAATTGTTATATAATTTCTGTAATATATTTGTAATATAAGTTGTAATATAGTTTTTAAATTAATAACAAGATTAGATTGTGTACCGTGAGCACCGCGAATCTTGACTGACTCTTTCGGAGTCGTAAATTCCGAACCGCATGCATACGACGACGCTTGCCGGGTACGTCACACTTTAAATTAATGAAGTGCAACCGTTTTCGTTGTAAATGAAATGGACACTGATATTGGAAAATGATGATTTTAATCTGAACAAATAAATAATACAGATCGGGTTTGACAATTTTAACGCGGATAATTAAACACAGACTTGAGTTAAAGATTAAATGAGATTTTCTGTTATATCGGTTGACGATTGGTTCGATTAGATACTTGATCGCTTAGATGATTAGCGACGACTTGTCTGTTAGTATGTTGAGCGACAACTGACTCTTCTTCTCGATGATCGACGTGTCGCGTCCACTGCTAGGAGTAGCTCATTAGGAAAATTGAAACCCCCTTAATTTCTATTGGCTGGAAACATTTGCAACTTCCTTGTGGGCGAGTCCTTTTGCGACCAATCACGAGAGAAGACTCACAAAACCGGAGGTATGATGAAGATCTCAAAAACCCCCAAAAAAAAGAGGGAAAATACCAGGCGGCAACATCTGCATGCAGTCTTTTGAAAATCCTTCTCTATTCTGAAATGTCACGAAACTGCAATTGACGGAAATTCTTTAATGGTGATGACGAAATGCGTACAAAAAATACTCGAGACATTTGGTTGCCAAATGCGCCTTTCCCGGGATCTTCCCGCCGTTGTGCTGGGCGAAAGCCCTTAGACCCTTTTTTATGGTAGTCAGGTCGAAGGAAAATCCTTCGACCGGATAGCGTGCGGAAGGGTTACGCTGGTAAAGTCGCATCTTAATAATATTATTCAATATATAAATATTTCTCGGATCGTTAATTAGACGTTGCGTGATGCGATACGCAACATACTCCCCCCGTTGAGAGGACACGATCAACTTGAATTTGTTTAGCTCCCGGTTGCCTTTTTTATTTTCTTATTTCCTGCTTATCGATGGGTAGAGGCGCCAATCGTCTGACATTTCGGAGGAGCTCTGAGGTGGCCGTTTGGACGGTGACGGTTCGCACGATGCCATCGGAACCAGGGTGTGTTTTGATCACTCGACCGAGCTTCCACTGCATAGGAGGAAGATTGTCCTCGCGAAGGACCACGATAGTTCCCTCTGTGATCTGATGTGCTCCGTTGGTCCATTTATGGCGAATGTTTAACTCATTGAGATATTCCTTGTACCATCGGGCCCAGAAGTCTCGATGAACCTTTTGAATGTGCTGCCACGTGGACAGCCGATTGGTAGGGGTGGAACTGTGGTCCACTTCTGGCAAGCTCGTTAACGTATCACCGATAAGATAATGACCAGGAGTAAGAACGAGGATATCGTTTGGGTCGGTGGAAATTGGAGTGAGAGGTCGAGAGTTGAGGATCGCTTCAATTTCAACGACTAAAGTATACAACTCAACGAATGTAAAAAGCCCGACCCCCATTACGCGCTTTAAATGGTGTTTGAAAGATTTTACTGCTGCTTCCCAGATACCGCCAAAGTGTGGTGATAATGGAGGAATGAATCTCCACTCGATACCCTTGTCGATGAGAAATTCGGCAACCGTATCTTGTTGTTGTTGAGATTGGAGAAATTTGTGAATTTCCTTCAATTCATTGTTTGCACCGACGAAATTTGTTCCGTTGTCAGAATATATGATGCGAGGTTTTCCGCGTCTGGCTATGAAGCGGCGCAGAGCACCAATGAATGCGTCACTCGACATATCTTCCACAACTTCCAAATGTACAGCCTTGATGACCAAGCATACGAACACAGCGACGTACACTTTGATGTGGTTGCGATTCCGATGCTTTTTCTCTTTTATGGAAAATGGTCCACAGTAATCGACTCCCACGTTGTAAAATGGCCGCGCTTTCGTGGTTCGCATACTCGGCAAATCACCCATTACGTAATCGACTGATGGTGGATTCATTCGAGCGCATTTAACACATCCTCGAATTACCTTTCGAACTTGACTACGTCCGTCTATTGTCCAGAATCGCAACCTTGAAGCGTAAAGGGTTGTTTGTATCCCGGCGTGATGATTGCGTCTGTGCTGATCTTCCAAGATGAGATGGGTGACATGATGTGATCTAGGCAGGAGAATCGGGTGCCGTTGATCATAAGGAAGATTGGAGTGTTTGAGTCGACCTCCCACTCTGAGCAATCCTTCCTTGTCGATGAATGGGCTGAGCGAATTGAGTTTGCCTTTCTTGTTTATTCCGCTCCCCCCGCTGAGATCATGTATCTCCTCGGCGAATACAGCCGATTGCGTCATTTTAATCACGCGCTTTTCCGCAATGGCAAGTTCCTCGACTTGTAACGGACCCTTGTTCAGATTGTCCCTTCTGAATCGAAGGCAATATGCGATGACTCTTTTCAATCGTGTAAATGATGAAAAACGCTGTAATATGCCTTGATCGATTATTGCCACCGTTAGACAAAGTGTCTTCTTTGTCTCAGGCAAATCTTGTTGTGGGTGAATCATGATTCCCGGCCACGATGTTTCGTCGTCAATTAACCAATTCGGTCCAACTTTCCACAGTTGGTTCTTGATGAATTCCACGGGCAATTGACCTCTGGACAAGGCATCTGCTGGATTATCCTTCGATCGGACATGTCGCCACTCGTCGGAAGTTGTTCTTTCTTGAACGTCTGCGACTCGATTTGCTACGAAGGTCTTCAGAGTATGCGGTGGCTTGTTAAGCCAGCCTAAGACCACAGTGGAATCGGTCCAGAATGTTGCGCGGTGGATTGTGATTTTTATCATCTCTCTCACTGATGAATACAGCTTTGCGAGCAACTGGGCGCCGCATAGTTCGAGCCGTGGGAGAGAAATTGTTTTTAACGGTGCCACACGTGATTTGGCGCATAGCAATCGACACCGTTTTCCGCCTTGATCGTTTGTCGATCTGAGGTATATGCATGCTCCATAGCCGGTCTCACTTGCGTCACAGAATCCATGAAGCTGTATATTTGTTGCGTCGGCAATGAGGACGTGTCTATGGAATGACATAGCATTGACAAGGTCCAATTGTGTACAGAATTGGATCCAAGGAGTATGAATATGACTGGGCACTGATTCGTCCCAGTTTAATTGCAGTTGCCATAATTTTTGCATAATACTCTTTGCGTAGAATGTGATTGGTCCAAGCAAACCAAGGGGATCGAAGATCTTCGCGATTTCTGACAATATTGTTCGTTTAGATACGGTCCCTGTCATGATGAGAGGTTTTGCTGTGTATCCGATGAAGTCGTCCTTCGAATTCCAGAACACTCCGAGTGTCTTTATTGTTTGATCGTCACTCAGTGAAAGTGTCAGGTTCCTGTTGCTCTCTGGAATGTCTTCCACGAGTCGTGTATCGTTGGACGCCCATTGTCGAATATTGAGCCCTCCGAGCTGCAATAATTCAATGATTTCGTCTCGGATGGCAATGGCTTCGTTGATTGTTTCTGCCCCAGTTAACAGATCGTCGACGTATAAATCTGTCTTGAGGATTTTTGACGCCTTCGGAAGTGTGATTTCTTCATCATCTGCCAACTGGTGAAGCGCTCGGATGGCGAGAAATGGAGCTGGACCCAAACCAAACGTGACCGTGTTCAGTTCGTATGACTTCACGCCACTCTCGTCCCTCCATAAAATGCGTTGATACCGTCTATCCTCTTTACGTATTAGGAATTGCCGATACATCTTCTCGATATCTCCGGTTAGTACGTATCTGTGTAATCTGAACCGAATGATATGAGAGAATATATCTCCTTGGATAGTCGGTCCTACCATCAATGTGTCATTGAGTGATATTCCGGTGCTTGATTTAGCTGATCCGTCGAAAACCACTCTTACCTTTGTTGTAAGGCTTGAATTTTTTATGACTGCGTGGTGTGGTAGGAAGAATGCAGTGTCCTTATCGTCATGTACTGGTGACATGTGTCCGAGGGACAAATATTCTGAAATAACTGCGGTGTATTGTTCTCGTAAGTCGGGGTTACTGTTGAATTTCCTTTCGAGGGCGTGTAATCGCTTTAATGCCCTCGCTCGCGATTCACCAAGTGTTTCAGAATTCTCGCGAAACGGCAACGCGACGCTGTATCGTCCGGTCGGATCACGAGATACGTGTTGTCGGAAGTGTTCTTCGCACGCGAGCTCTTCCTTAGTGTAATGAGCTTGTGATGGCCCTTCTTCTACTTGCCAAAATTTAGCTATTTCAGCTTGTAGGTTTGAAAAACAGCATTTGACGACTGTTTGCCTTGTGGGAGACTTGATGCTGCCCCCTAGTACCCATCCGAGGCGTGTTTTCTGCAGGAAAAGGTCACGTCCTTGACAGGATAGGTTGAGTTGACCCAGGCAAAACAGCGAGAGCGTTGGTCCCGCTGCCAGTAGCAGATCTACTGGACCCGGCTTGTGAAAGTCTGGATCTGCTAACCGTATGTTCGCTGGGATTGAAATTGACTCACGTGGTATGAGTCTGCTCGGTACCATGTCTGATATCCGAGGAATGGTGAGAAAATCGAGGGTTTTCTCGAAATTACCCTGAGTTGCACAAAATGTCAGGGTTACGACGTTCTTGGATGACGTCGTAAGATTACTGAGAGCACCCACGGCCACTGAGCATCGTTTCATTGGCAATCGCAGGGATGCTGCTAATTTGTCGGTTATGAAATTCGCTGTTGAACCTGTATCGAGGACAGCTCTACACGACGTTCGTTGATGCTCTGCGTTCAGTGCGTGAACCTTTGCTGTGAGCATCAAGTCATCCCTTTCTGTGTCGATTACCAATGATGTGGAACGACGGTGTGACTCCGTGGGAGTTGATAGTCAATCTTGACTTGGCGCTGAGCTTGGCGCATTGGCTACGTGCAAGAGTGTGTTGTGAGGTTGGTTGCAGATAGGGCAACTTCCGAACCTGCAATTCTCTAGCTCGTGTTTTGGGCGCAAGCACGTATGACACAGTGCTGCGTCCTTGACGACCTGGATGCGTTGGGGCACCGGCAGTGACCGAAATTGCTTGCATCGGTACAGCGGATGCCGTGTATCCTTGCAGACAGGACACGATTGCGTGGTCGTTGTCATGAAAGCGTGTTTTCTTTCCTTGTCGCCGCGTTTGTCTTGGTGTTGACGCGGATTTGGTCTGCTATGTTTCTCCGTGTGTTTCGAGTCGTCGCGTTTGAAAAGTCTCGCGGCGGTTCGATAGAGAAAGTCGATCATTTCTGACAATTTTGGAAATGTGTCGCCCTGCAACGATTCGTCCCATTTCCCGACAGTCGATTTATGAAGCTTTTCTTCCAAGATCTGAACGAGTATTTCTTCGCATATGTCTATGACGAGAGCGAAAGAACGTGTTGTTGCACTTCGTCTGCTAATCTTATCAAGCCGTCAGCCGTTTCCCGCTCTTGGTCTGGCAGGGTTAGGATCAAGTGCAAGTGTCGAGAAATTAAAATCCGTTTGTTTTCGTACGATTTTTGAAGCAAATCCCACGCGCGCGCGTAATTACCGTCGGTGATTGAAAATACTTGAATTTTCCTTGCTGCCTCTCCCTTGAGTGTTGACTTCAGATATTGCAATTTCTCGACATTGCTGAGGTCGGTTTGGCTGTCGATCATGGTTTTGAATGCGTCCTTAAACGACATCCAATCCTCAAAACGTCCATTGAATGTTGGGAGGGAGGCTTCCGGAAGTTTTATTCTTCGGTTTGTCAACGCCGATGAATTTGTCGCTCGACTACCGTGGAATGACTCGAAAGGTAAATTGGCTGCTTGATCTCGGCTTGAACTAGCAGTTCCAAGAAGATGTTCGGCCTTTGCTAACACATCGAAATATTTTTCTTCGACGCGATACCTTTCGTCATTCGGCTCTTCTTCGAGTGATTCGATTTCATCCTGAATATCGTGGAATGATTCGAACACGACCTTTATCCTATCTATGCGAAGTCTGAGTTTCAGAGGGCCAGGGTCTTCATTGACGTATTTCGCGAGAAATGTTTCGAAGTTTGTGAGTTGCGCTTTTATCGAACCTCGTTTTTGGTGTAGTGCCTTTACTGGCATGGCTACACTTTCGTTTGCCATTATTGAAACGCTTGACTGGGTTGCGGGGAACACGGAAAGGAAATATCGGTGATACCCTTGTGGAAAACGAGCCTACCTTGTAGCTGTGGCGTTGATCGATGATGAAAACTGCGTTGTTTGATAGGTCGATCCACGCTGATGAATTGGCTCTTTGTTGGCTGATTGGCTGATTTGTCACTTCACAAAGTCCAAGTCCTTTCCACCACACTGTCTTTAACGTTTATTGAACTGCACTTCCACTCAGTATCCGGCTCGAAGGACCATAAAAATGTACCGTGAGCACCGCGAATCTTGACTGACTCTTTCGGAGTCGTAAATTCCGAACCGCATGCATACGACGACGCTTGCCGGGTACGTCACACTTTAGATTAATGAAGTGCAACCGTTTTCGTTGTAAATGAAATGGACACTGATATTGGAAAATGTTGATTTTAATCTGAACAAATAAATAATACAGATCGGGTTTGACAATTTTAACGCGGATAATTAAACACAGACTTGAGTTAAAGATTAAATGAGATTTTCTGTTATATCGGTTGACGATTGGTTCGATTAGATACTTGATCGCTTAGATGATTAGCGACGACTTGTCTGTTAGTATGTTGAGCGACAACTGACTCTTCTTCTCGATGATCGACGTGTCGCGTCCACTGCTAGGAGTAGCTCATTAGGAAAATTGAAACCCCCTTAATTTCTATTGGCTGGAAACATTTGCAACTTCCTTGTGGGCGAGTCCTTTTGCGACCAATCACGAGAGAAGACTCACAAAACCGGAGGTATGATGAAGATCTCAAAAACCCCCCAAAAAAGAGGGAAAATACCAGGCGGCAACATCTGCATGCAGTCTTTTGAAAATCCTTCTCTATTCTGAAATGTCACGAAACTGCAATTGACGGAAATTCTTTAATGGTGATGACGAAATGCGTACAAAAAATACTCGAGACATTTGGTTGCCAAATGCGCCTTTCCCGGGATCTTCCCGCCGTTGTGCTGGGCGAAAGCCCTTAGACCCTTTTTTATGGTAGTCAGGTCGAAGGAAAATCCGTCGACCGGATAGCGTGCGGAAGGGTTACGCTGGTAAAGTCGCATCTTAATAATATTATTCAATATATAAATATTTCTCGGATCGTTAATTAGACGTTGCGTGATGCGATACGCAACAGATTGGGAGGGGAAGGGGGGTGGAAGGGCATTTTTCAACCGATCACAGGCATTCAGCATGTCGCAGCTCTCCTCGCTCTATTGTAACACAGTGGCAATGGAGTGGGGGTAGTGTTAGTTTCGTGTGATATCCATCTAACTCACACTATACCGAGCCTACCTCAACAAACATATATAGTTTTGAAAGCATTTTCAATGCTAAAACCGATGTCGCTGTGGGGAAACGCGAGATAATCCACTATATGATATTAAGCAACAATCCGATATATGGTGCTTCTCCCCTATACAGTGCCAGCTGATCTTGAGTGAGCAATGGTAATTGTATTTTCTACGGACGTGTATCATGACGTAAATCGACTATATATGTATACATTTTAATTTTTTTTCACCTTAAACGCTGAATAATGAGGATTGCTTTTATATGTACTCGTATAAATAAATTGTAGCAATTATATTATTAATGTGTATGTGAAGTTTATTGGCTGCCTATGAAATATTCTATATCTACTTCTATGTGTGTGTTTGTTTGGGTTTGTTTTTGTGTGTATACACACACACACACACACACGTACACGCACGCATATATATATATATATATATATATATATATATATATATATATATATAATAGCTATTTCTTGCTTTTACTTCAATATTTTCCGTTCCTCTTTCTTTTTCTTTCTATAAGGGGCCAGTAGACTTTGAAAATTTCAAAAAATCGAAAGCAAGCAACACTTGAAGAAATCGACGATGATCAGCAATCAGAGGGGATTTTGTACGGTGCAGGAATTGCCGATTGAGTTTAGGTAAGAGTTTTTCATAGTATAAACTTCAAACGCGTTTTTTTCGAAACAACGTTTTAAAAGTCTAGCTGCATCGTATATCTAAAACTAATAAACCTACTCTCTTGAAATTTGAACCACATGTTGTAAACACGATTCGCAACAAGATGACCCTCGATGGTTTTAAAATTTTTATTTTTACTCTTTTTTTGCGAAAAACTGCGAAAAAGGGCGTTTTTTAAAACTGTTTTCGTTTTTCATCTGCCCTTTTTTATTTTATGATAAAACTTTATATCCGAGGGTCATTTTGTAGCTGGTGTCATACTGAATCTGATACACTTTGATTTTTTTGTTTCAGACAAGCCGTTGCCGAGTTGTGATGGAGCTACCTAGCCCACCTATTTTTAAGGCGTTACGTTAAACTATAGTTTTTGTACTTAAAAATGTATAAAAACGAATTAACATTTTTTTCAAATCTATTTCAAGACTTTATTTATCAAGCCCAACAACTTTTATATTCATATGTTTTATAAAATCCTAAAGAAAATCGCGAAAATAACCTTTTTTCGTGGCGCCAAAGTGAACTGGCCTCTTGATATATATACATAGCATATACTAGGAACTAAAAAATCAAAACGAAAAGAGAAAGGGCAAATATCGAAGTAAGCGAAAAATACCAAAAATTCATGGTTAACAGTAGAATAGTTATTTCAATAATTGTAGAACCGTCGAATACCAAAATGACAACCTTAATTGTGAAGTACGTCACGGGAAAAAAAGATGACGAAAAAGACGACGTTGAAAAATTGCTGGGGCGGAAGCAGAGAGAGAGACATATCACATCCAATTGATTTAAACGATAGACTGACAACCGCGGAGCCTATAATTAATTGAAAATCGTTCGCCGCTTTTTTGCGCGCTGTCGTAACATTTCCGCTTCGAAAAATTGTTGAAAATTTATTGACCCATCTCGCACGGATGAACATTTAGAATGCACATATCTCTTCCTTATATATATACATGTGTGTGTGTGTGTATGTGTTGTGCGTGCGTGCGTGCGTGCGCGCGCGCGCGCGCGCGTGTGTGTGTGTGTGTGTGTGTGTGTGTGTGTGTGCGTGTGTGTGCGTGTGTGTGTGTGTGTGTGTGTGTGTGTGTGTGTGTGTGTGTGTGTACTTGACATATACATATACCTATGTATGTATATGTATATGTCAAGTCTACGGACACTCTTGGGCTCGATACGAAAATGATTAATGTGCGAGTCACGGCAGCGATTAATTGTAACGAGAAAGAGACGAGAGCAAGAGACAGAGAGAGAGAGAGAGACAGAGCGAGGGGCAGAAGGGGGGGGGGGCCGAAAATGGTCATCGCTTGTTCCAGCCTGGTTCCCATTCCGTCTATTTGATACGTAAATATCTATACAATCAATCTAGCCTACCTATGTGATCTATCCATATCTATATGCTATACGACTCATATCCACTGGGGTTGAAACTAAAAGTTCTCCGAAATGTTCCTATTTTTTCAGTTATTCGATAATTAAGGGGTTACCCCCACTTGCGATTTTGAAAAAATCGATTTTTTTTATTGCATTTTTTTGAAGTATAAGTATCCAGGCCCATACTTCTGTATAGGCCCGGAATAGATGACTCTATGTAAGTTTACAAAAAAAAATATTTTCTTCGTGTAAACTGAAATTAAAACTTTAAACGCGTTTTTCTCAAAATGGCATTTTTGAAGTCGGTGACCAAGATTACCCGAACACTAATGAACCGATCTTCTTGAAATTTTGCAGGCTTATTTAATACATAAAAATGTAGTCTTTAATCGTTCGATTTTTTTTTTTTTCGAAAAAAAATGGCCGTTTTATAGCCAAAAAACGAATATTTGAAAAATGAATATTTTTTAAAATCATTCGATTGAAGACTAGTTTATACTTATATTTGACTAAATACATCCGCATTTTTTTTCAGATGATCCACTTCGTCGCAATGTTGGTCACCGCAAACCGTGTATATAAAAACATTATTTCATTGACGGCCATTTGCCACTAAACAATGTAATATTTTTCAATGAAAAAATTACTGAAAGTTCTTCAAGATGTGTTCTTTAAGATGGTATATTGATCGATTAAAAAAGTTTCGTAGTTTTCTTTAAAAAAATTCATGAAAAAGGCCTTTTTTGCGCTACAAGTGGGGGTAACGCTAAAGTGGGGGTAATCTAAGCTAACTTCCGCTGCGTTTACATTTTACTTTTTACTAGGGAAATCTAGTTGTAACGAAGGCGTTCAGTAAGAACTAGTTTTTACTAGAGAAAACGCGTTTGAGCTGAAAATGGTTTAACATATATATATATACACAGGGTGCGCCAGAGAAACTTACTTATTTGAAAGGTCAATAAAAACAAAAGTACTTCAATTATTGTTTTAAATTTTTTTTTATTTGAGAATACAATATCCCAATCTTTTTTTCATGCAGTCTTGAAAATGACATCGGATAAATGGCGACCCCCATTGCGCATACACTGATGAAGTCGATTTTTGAAATTCGTATCCACTCTTTGCAGCATATCAATCGGTATGTTGGCAATGGCGTCGCGAATGTTGTTCTTGGGGTGTGCTATGGTCCGTGGTCGATCGACATAAACCAGAGATTTCAAATAACCCCATAAAAAGAAATCGCATGGAGTCAAATCTGGAGAGCGTGCCGGCCATTGGAGATCGCCTCTGAGAGAGATGAGGCGGTCGGGGAAATGTTGTCGCAACAAATTCATTGAGTCTCGTGCTGTGTGTGCTGTGGCTCCATCTTGCTGAAACCACACGTTTCTAACGTTCATTTCTTCGAGTCTTGGAAGAAAAAATTCTTTCGTTTGCGAGCCGAACGCCGGGGAGAACGCACAACTGACTGCCTCACTCTTTCGACATTTTCCGGAGTTCTGATGGTCCGTTGAAGTCCATTTCTGGGTTTAGCGACACTTCCACACTCCCGAAATGAGTTAACCCACGACAGAATCGAATTACGGCCAGGAACGAGTCTGTGAGGAGGAATTTCAAAGCGAGCGCGGAAGGCACGTTGCGTAGCAACAAGTGAGCGACCGTTAGAAAAGAAGCTCTCGACTGCGAAGGCCCGCTGCTCTCTAGACCAGAGCATGATGGCAACTGACTGGAGGGAGAAACAAACTTGGGAACTTCCCCCTCCAGATGCGCCCCCTCTCGCCCCTCTTCCCGCCCAACTCACCGCGCGGGAATTTTTTCAAATAAGTAAGTTTCTCTGGCGCACCCTGTATATATATATATATGAGGTGATCTTCACTGTGCGTCAGCGCCACCATCGAAATAAACTAAATTGGTCGCATTTGATGGCCCCCTTCACACCGTACAACTTTTGTTTGGAACATTTTTTCGTGACGTAATAATAACTCGGTAATTATCGACGTCACAAAAAAATGGTCCAAACAAAAGTTGTACGGTGTGAAGGGGGCCATCAAATGCGACCAATTTAGTACACACACACACACACTCACAGAGAGAGAGAGAGAGATAGATTCGTGCTCATTCGTATATGAGGCCTTAATTCGCTTTAAGGCATCATATACGCGAAATATTTCAATTTTTTTCATTTTTATATCGTTTTTCATTCCATTAGCATAAATGGTAATGAATATTTTAAGCTTTACAGAATTGAAAAATTTCAAAAATTCCAAAAATAAGGTAAGATTGCATTTATAATAGATACCGCGCGGCGCGCCCGACTGCCAACTTCAAAGCCCTTTTTTCTACGATTCACTTTTTTAACCTTGTGAAAGTTCTACCTCTTGAACGAAGGTTCAGGTCGCTTTGAAATTTTTACAACATATTTTTAGTATCATCGCCTATCGTGTAAAGCACAGAAACAAGCATTTCATTGACACAAAAAAATATTAAAAAATAAAATACCGACAGACAATTGAGTTAAATAATTTTACGTTTCGAATTTTTATTATAATCATTAAAAAAAAATAATATTGTTGGTTCACACTGAAGATACACTCACTATGCAATTATAAATATTTTCATTTTTTCTCAGACACCCACATCAATGTCGCGAACTTTCAGCATCAAACGCGCGCGCAAAAAAAATACATTGCTTTGTTATGTTATATCTCCGCCATTTGTTAATATTACGGATTTTTTTTACACATACTTAACCATGTGCATAAATGACCTGTAAAAAAAATATCGTTAATATATGCGTCATTTTTTTTCTAACCGCGTCTAGAAAAGTACCTTCGAAAATCGGCGAAATCGGGTATATAAGGCCTTAACACATAACTATGAGCGGTCCTTGCGGAGCTCACTTAATTAATAGTTCAATTTAACTTCGCGATAATAAGCAGTGAGCATATTTTATCCGACGAGGGGCAAGCCGAGAAAGGGGACGTAAATGCCGAGAAAGGGGGTGTAAATGAAGCATGAAATTTCACAGCTCTCCTCAGTTCCCTTTCCTGTACACACCCCCCCCCCCCCCCCCCCCCCCCAAGCCACGGTCGCATCTCATCGTTGGGCGCGATATCGTCGACGAGCTGGATAATATAGTCAAAGGACAGCTTTTATCTTTTTCTTTGATCGGAATATCGAGACGAATTAATTAACCTCGCATCACGATGGGGGGTCGCTCTTGCTGGACGCAGTCACGAGCCGCTGTACTTTTGTCCAAAGTGTTGTGGAAAGTTCGAACGCAAAAATAATTTAGTTTTTTTTTTCGATGGATCGTTGCTCGGTTGTGGTGAAACGGGCTACTGGCAATACGAGGGTGGGGCGAAAAGTTTCCGGCCTGACCAAGAGATGGTGCCACTAGGTCTAGTTTTGGAGCGGCGTCCTACAGTACCATTCCTACCGAGCTTGTATGTACAGTTTCAGCCGAATCGCTACGTTAGTTTGCGTTTGAGAGCACATTGCGCAAGACGCTTTCGTTGTTTTCGTAAAAATGGAAAAATTGGAAAAACGTGCTGTCATCAAATACTTCCATTTGAAAGGTTTTACACCAAAACAAATAAAAGAAGAGATGGATTCAGCACTAGGAGACTCCTCCCCATCATATTCAACTATTAATCAGTGGGTTTCTGAATTTAAAATTGGTCGTGTGAGCACCTCTGACAAGCTTCGCTCAGGACGGCCCGTTGAAGTCACAACTTCAGAGATGATTGAAAAAATCCATAAAATAGTGTTGGAAGACCGCAGGTTGAAAGTGCATGAGATAGCTGAGACCTGTAGGATGTCAGCTGAACGTGTGCGAAATATTTTGCACAACCATTTGAACATGGAAAAGCTGTGTGCAAGGTGGGTGCCGCGTTTGCTAACGCTCGACCAATCGAGCGTTTGCTAACGCTCGACGCTACCGACAATTTGGCGCTGTATAGACGTAATCCAAACGAATTTTTGCGTCGATTCATAACTGTTGATGAGACATGAGTCCACCACTACACTCCTGAAAGTAAAGAACAGTCAAAACAATGGGTTGGAAAAGGGGAACCAACCCCAAAGAAGGCAAAAACAATTTTATCGGCAAACAAGGTTATGGCTACTGTTCTTTGGGATGCGAGAGTTATGAGAAATGTATCAGCGTTGATGGAGATTATGTTGAAAAATAAAGCAAAAAAAAATTTTAAATATCGTTTTTCTTGGTCAGGCCGGAAACTTTTCACCCCACCCTCGCAGATGGCGTAAGGCTCGCTATTTTCTCGAATGCAGGAGTTTCGGGACAATTGACGATATGCTACCATGTGATTCAAGTTTATACAGTAAATTCTTTGTCGAATACTGAATGCACCCTCCCAATTAAAAATCGCTCGTCTACAGCGGTTTTTATTAAATTCACAATTGAAGAAACCCTGTTTAAGGGGCTATACCAGTGTGAACGCTGAAAATTTGGGTGATATTCGGGAACTTTTTGGAAGAAAAGTACTCAATTAAATGTTTCGGAAAATTGAGAATATGTTTGGCTATATTTGACCTATATTACATATTTTTTTCATAGAAAAATATTGAGATCCAAGCGACTTATGCGCTGCCTTCGGAGGCGCCAAAAAAAAAGTTCCTCCACTGACATGATTCCGGCCGATTCAGTAGCTGAAACCGAAAAAGAAAAAAATGTCGTTAAACTGGAAGGTATTTCCTGTACAATGCCGTAGGATTTTCGAAAAATATCAAAATCTAACAAAATGGCGTAGTTATGAAAAAAAGTCTGTTTTCTTGCCTATAAAATGGTCGTTTTTTTCGATGCCAAATCGTCAATTTTCATCCAATCAAAAATATCCTAAGTCATTGTAGAGTAAATTTATTCATGACTGCTCAGTTCAAATTTCAAGTCAATCGGATAATTGCTCTTTCAGTTACAATGTCAGCAAATTTGAAAAATCTCGTTTCGAGAAAAACGCGTTTGAAGATTTAACTATCGATTTTTGCAAGATAAAATGATATTGATATAATTTATATAAATAATGATGATATTCTTGAAAGTATAAAATGGCGAAAAAGGCAAAAAAAATCGATTTTTTGAAAGTGTCACACTGGTATAACCCCTTAAAAGGGTGCATTCAGTATATGACGAAGAATTTACTGTACAGATTTGTATCAAATGGTAATATATGGTAAGTTGTCCCGAAACTCCTTATCAGTTGGCGATACACATGACCACCATAGGTCTATAGAGTCCCGCTGAATCGGTATATGAGGCATTCCACGTCACTGCAGTGAGTAAAAAAAATCCACAAATAATTTTGAAAAGTCGAGTTACTTTATTGAAAAATATTCACCGAGTGTCGAAATTTAAAAAAAAATCTGACGTTTTTTCTCGTTGATTACCATTTTTTAATATTTTTCCATTTAACTGGCTGTATCTTTGGCAGGACTTGACGTATTTACATTCGTAAAAAACGAAAATGTGCGTCTTTTTGTAGCCTTCCAGAAAAAAATGAATTTAGATTTTATTGAGCAAGTCGAACGTCCGTTTGAGGGCAAAATATGCAAAAATATTTTTTTTCTCAAGGAAAGACACTCGTTATTTTATTTATTAAAATTTCCCCGAATTGTAAATACAAAAAACGGATTTTTGGTATTTTTTATATTATGGGATTCCTAAACACTGTGAAGTAACAGCTATTTTTATTAAAAACTTTTTTAAATAATATTCGATTGAAGAGTGTGGAGCACTCCAAGGCTCCAATACATATGACATATATGTCATATGTATTTCAAAAACCTTGTAAACATACAACGAGTGCTCCACACTCTTCAGTCGAATATTAATAAAAAATAAATAAAAATAATAAAAATTGCTGTTACTTCACGGTGTCTAGGAATCCCATAATATAAAAAATACCAAAAATCTGTTTTTCGTATTTACAATTCGGGGAAATTCTTAAAAATAAAATAACGAGTGTCTTTCCTTGAGAGAAAAAATATTTTTGCATATTATGCCCCGAAACGGACGTTCGACTTGCTCAATAAAATCGAAGTTCATTTTTTTCTGGAAGGCTAGAAAAAGACGCACATTTTCGTTTTTTACGAATGCAAATACGTCAAGTCCTGCCAAAGATACAGCCAGTTAAATGGAAAAATATTAAAAAATGGTAATCAACGAGAAAAAACGTCGGAAATTTTTAAACATGTCGACACTCGGTGAATATTTTTCAATAAAGTAACTCGACGTTCCAAAATTATATGTGGATTTTTTTTTACTGCCTGAAGTGACCTAGAATGCCTCATAGGCGTTTGTGCAAGGCGTTGACATCGCCTATTTCAATTGGCTTTGCAAAGGCAAATTTTGATGAAAACAAGTCACATTTGCCGGTGGAATGTGGAAAACCTGAAAAAGGAGGGCTGTCGTGTATTGCGAGCTGCTAAAAGCGTCGCAAAACATGACTGGGGATCGTTATCGACTGCAACTGATGCGTTTGAAGCGACCTCTGGACGAGAAGAGGCCGGAATGGGAGAATCACCATGACAAGTCGATGTAGCAGCACGACAACGCCAGTCTGCATGTGCTCAGCCGGTTGAGAAATGCTCGGAAGGAGTGAACTGGGGAATCCTACCCCACACACGGTATCCCGTGAAAAACGACGCAACCAACCCAACCTCGAGCCAGCGTCACGCCAATCACATTCTACCATTGGCCGATGAACGGCAGCACCAGCGGCTTAGTGTTGCGCCACGGTAGGAGTGATCTCTTCGGCCCAACGCTGGCATGTACCGTTGGCCAATAGTAGGCTCACCGGAAATCTTAACAGTTGGCCGGGTATTGGCCCAACATCGGGCCCGTGAAAAACGACGCAACCGACCCAACCTCGAGCCAGCGTCACGCCAATCACATTCTACCATTGGCCGATGAACGGCAGCACTACCGGTTCAGTGTTGCGCCGCGGTAGGAGTGATCTCTTCGGCCCAACGCTGGGATGTACGGTTGGCCAATAGTAGGCTTACCAGAAATCCTAACAGTTGGCCGGGTATTGGCCCAACATTGGGCTAAAGAGATCACGACCATTGGCTGACGGTTGGCGTAATCACCGGCCCATAGTAGGGCTAAGGTCGGCTTCATATTGTTGGCGCAATATTCGGGCTAGTGTTGGCCCCGTGTAGGGCTGTCAAAACAACCCAATGCTTAGCCAACAATCGATCGGATTCACAAGTTTCTGTGCTCGATGATTGCTCATCGAAAGAATTATTAGATTCGCTAACATCGTTATGCACAATCACTTGTTCGTGGAATGTTTCCAAATTTGTTTCACTATCTACTTGTCTTTTTGTTTCGTTGCCTCTGATTCTAACCTGCTGTAAAGAGTCTTCTAATTTTTGTCGTCGTTTTAACACTAGACGTTTCTTAAGGCGGTCTAGTTTCTCGGGCCGAAAAAATCGATTTTTTTCATAAATCACATCTACAACATGTGTAGAAAATGTGTGCCAAAGGATTTTTCGATATTCGAAGTGGCTCACAAGTTACGGCCCTGGAACGGAGCAGGTATACGGAGCAGGTGTACTTTCAAACGCGTTTTTCTCGAAACACCATTTTTCGAAACGGTGACCACGATATTTCAGAAACTACTGCACCGATCTTGTTCAAATTTATACAGCATCTTTAATATGTTATAAGCCAGCGATTGAACTAGGATTATCATGATTGCTTCGATACTTTTTTTTTGTACGAGCGAAAAACTTAAGAAAAAATGAGTAAAAAATAGAATGTAATTTTCAAAAGTGTATAAAAAAGTCAATTTTTGTAATTTAGAATTCACTCTAGTTCAATCGCTAGTCTTAAATATGAAGATTAAAATGCCGTTTGGTTTTTTGATTTCAGATAAGCAGAACAGCCGCAATCTTGGTCACCGTCAAGCACCTCTTTTACTTGATATCTTCCTGTCGGCCACTATAACGTTTGTTCTATTACATATATTTGGACTTCAAAAAATTTGTAAAGCTTATTTAAATGTTAATAAAGATTATGCAAAAACAATGAGATTGATTATTTCGATGCTTTGCCCGTAAAAAATTATCAAAAAGCCGTAAAAAAAACAGCCGAGAAACTAGAGGACCGCGTTGAACGACACGCACGTGCTTCTGATAACGCCACCTGTTGGAAAACAGCGAGAACGTATTCAATGTCCTAATATAATTAAAGGACAAAAGCATGCCTTTTCATATTTTTATTACGTGAATAAGAAGAACTTTCGCTTTGCTACCAATTTGAAGTATAACATTATCGATGGCTATTATGAAAAAAACTGCTTCAGAGAATGTTTTATACAACGCAGAATGAAATTTTGAGTTGTCTATGACTATGCCCATTTACATTTACGTGACGAGATTATTTGTTATTACCCGTAATTAATGTCAAGTATTACCGAAATATGGCAACGTCGCGGACATTGAGGCTGGCAGGAATGCTCTCCATTCGCCACCCAAGATTCTTCTAATCTTTTTATCAAACCTTGATGGTTCGATATTGAATAAATATGGTATACGATGGGCAAAGAAGGGTTTTTTTTCTATACGTTTACAAATGTTTAGTTTGCGTTAAGGGGTTAGGCCACAGTAACGGGTATAAAATCATGTGCGAATTTAACTTTTTTTTCGTGTGAAAAAATGATTCACTCATAAAATTAATTCCACATCTATTTAGTATAAATATCAAGCTGTTATAAATTTTTTTTTTTCGATGTATAAAATAACCGACTACGAGGATTTTCTTTTATCTTTTTTTAGACGCTCCACGGCGTGACATTTAGCATGCACAATTTTTTTACTTCGAACAAAAAACAAAGATTCTCGTCAATCTACATTAGAATACCTAGAGAAGTACGTACGGATTAAAAAAATATTGTTCTATTCAAAAGTTGTAGTTATTTGAACTTAAGAAATGAATTTTCAGTGAAAAATTTCGTTGTAACTGCTCATAGAATGAAAAGTTTTAATCAGAAATTCCGTACGAACTTCTCTGCGAAATGCAATTAGGAACATTAGTTGAAGTTATTTGTCACGCCAATTGGAAAAAAAGCTGTTTCGAGAAGTTTCGAGTAGTCGACCATTTCGTACATCGAAAAAAAATTATTAAATTCGCACATGATTTTATGCCCGTTACTGTGGCCTAAGGCCTTAACGCGGTCCTCTAGTTTCTCGGCTGTTTTTTTACGGCTTTGTCAATATTTTTTTACGGGCAAAGCATCGAAATAATCAATCTCATTGTTTTTGCATAATCTTTATTAACATTTAAATAAGCTTTACAAATTTTTTGAAGTCAAAATGTATAATAGAATAAACGTTATAGTGGCCGACAGGAAGACATCAAGTAAAAGAGGTGCTTGACGGTGACCAAGATTGCGGCTGTTCTGCTTATCTGAAATAAAAAAACCAAACGGCATTTTAATCTTCATATTTAAGACTAGCGATTGATCTAGAGTGAATTATAAATTACAAAAATTGACTTTTTTATACACTTTTGAAAATTACATTCTATTTTTTACTCATTTTTTCATAAGTTTTTCGCCCGTACAAAAAAAACTATCGAAGCAATCATGATAATCCTAGTTCAATCGCTGGCTTATAACATATTAAAGATGCTGTATAAATTTGAACAAGATCGGTGCAGTAGTTTCTGAAATATCGTGGTCACCGTTTCGAAAAATGGTGTTTCGAGAAAAACGCGTTTGAAATTATACCTGCTCCGTATACCTGCTCCGTTCCAGGGCCGTGACTTGTGAACCACTTCGAATATCGAAAAATCCTTTGGCACACATTTTCTACACATGTTGTAGATGTGATTTATGAAAAAAAAATCGATTTTTTTCGACCCGAGAAACTAGAGAACCGCCTTAATGTATATAATTTTACCGGAAGTCCTTAAATTTTATCATAGCCGTTCTTCCGTCTGTCACACCAGACCAAGTCGCGTCGTATCAAGCTTGCGATATAATCATCGCAAGCAACGTATCGACGACCCGAGTAGAAATATTGTCAGGCTGGCCTGATATTTGATCTGCGCCTGATCAGCTTGTAGTACGAAGGCCTTACTTAAGTTTGCCTTAATTTGCCTGATCAAGCTGGGGTCAG
The DNA here is from genome assembly GCA_944452715.1 of Ophion slaviceki. NCBI lineage: Eukaryota > Metazoa > Arthropoda > Insecta > Hymenoptera > Ichneumonidae > Ophion > Ophion slaviceki. Next base: position 62,532,779 of record OX101785.1, on the reverse strand, counting down.
GCGGTGGTCGAGCAACCGGACTTACGGCTTACTTCAATTCGCCTGACCCGGCTAGCTTCAGGCGATGTCAAGCAACTGGACTTACGGCTTACTTCAATTCGCCTGACCCAGCTAACTTCAAGCAATCATCATGTAACTGGACTTCTACAGTTTGGCGCTAAAAACGTGCCTAACCTCATCTTGTCAAATGATACACAGACACGAGAGAAGCACGAGACATATTATTAATTACTTTATACATTTTTACAAATAACGTGTACGTTGTGAATAAGATGGACGAACACAATCGGAAGAAGATTGCGCAACGACTATGTCTGCGTGAATAGCGGGCTCTAAATAAGGGAAAAAACGAAGAAATAATACAGCAGCAGATTAGTATAACAATTAATTTTTTTCAAAGTCTTATAATTCTTAAATCTATAAATATAAATTGGATTAAATCTGACTGTAAATTAATCATACGCCAAATTATATATGCATTGGTTTAAATATTTATTATGATACATTTGACAGATCCGGAACAGATCCTCTCAGCGAGGAACAACTCGAAATTCCTGAGGATTGGCATGTGTTGGCGCTACCACTATGTAAGTAGATTTATATTTGTTTTGTGTATCGCTTTTATTTTTCTTTACTTGGTCCGTCTCCTTTGCCAGAGGAGAAAAAGAGACAGCGTAGGCCAACCAAATAATGGTAAGCTGACAGCGTAGTTCAATCTGGTAAATGTTTTGCCATCAGTGCTGATTAGCCCGGACAGCGTAGGCTAACCGAATAATGATAAGTTAACTGCGCAGTTCAGTTAAGTGAAAGTAAGTCCATCGGTGCAAATTAGCCCATTAGAAATGCACTTCGGTTGGACATTACATTCACTGAACTGACTACGCTGTCAACTTACCATTATTTGGTTGGCCTTCGCTGTACGGGCCCGGACAGCGTAGGCTAACCGAATAATGACAAGTTGACTGCGTAGTTCAGTTAAGTGAAAGTAAGTCCATCGGTGCAAGTTAGCCCATTAGAAATGCACTTCGGATGGACATTACATTCACTGAACTGCACTACGCTTTCAACTTACCATTATTTGGTTAGCCTTCGCTACGGGCCCGGACAGCGTAGGCTAACCGAATAATGATAAGTTGACTGCGTAGTTCAGTTAAGCGAAAGTATTTCCATCGGTGCAAGTTAGTCCATAAGAAATGCACTTCGGATGGACATTACATTCACTGAACTGCACTACGCTGTCAACTCACCATTATTTGGTTGGTCTTCGCTGTACAGGCTCTCCTGCTTCGATTCTAATTTTCGTTAAAAAATGACCGCTCGCAACTTTTGCAACAATTTTTTTTCTTCTTTAAAGTAGATAATTGGATGGTGAGAAAAAGGAAAAAAATAGAGCTCAAATTTGTGCCACCCTAATAAAATAATGTGCATACCTTATATAGATATATATATGTAGACATTGAATTCTAAGTGGGATACACATTTTCGTATTTTTCAGTGGCTGTCATTTCGAAATATAGGGAACACGGAATAGAAGTTCTTTCGAAGAAAATTGGACAAGCTGTTGGAGCGGTATCAAGGCCTGATTAATTCAGCAAAAGACTGGGACAAGTTTCGAGCGTCGCGTAAAAAAACGAACAGAACGCCCAATGTAACGTTTCCTAGAAACGTCTGGTCATAAAAACGTTGAACTCTGTTTACTTTATTCACGAAGTTTCTTAAGTTTTTGTTTAGAAAATATATTAGTTTATTTCGGGATGATAAGTGGAATATAATACAGTGATATATGTTAGTTTATTTCGAGTTTTTGTTCTATTACAAATACAAGAAAAATGATGTTTGTTTTCCACATAGATATATGTGACAAATATATGTGATAAATTTTATATTTAGATTAAAAAATAAACGATCAGCGTTATTTATAAAGTGGTACCTTTTTCTCTTTTGTGTATGCGTTGTATTTTTTATTTCAGGAAAAAATCGGTCATCCTGAGCCGTGAAAAATCATATGATTTTTCATTTTGATCAAGCCGTGAAAAACTAAGCTTTTATCAGGCCTTAATTTTTTACGCTGATCAGGCCTTGATCTTTTACACTGACCAGGCCTTAATTTTTTACTCTGATCAGGCGTTGATAGTTTACTCTGATCAGGCCTTGATTTTTTACCCTGATCAGACGGAAGTCAGGGATTGTGTTTCAAAAATGATCAGGGCTTGATAAAAAATTCTGATCAAGGCTGGAAAAAGAAGTCAGGATGCCTGATCAGGTGTTTATTGTAGCTGGAGCAAGATTTCTACTCGGGGAGGCGGGGGTGCTTCACCACGAATTAATGATAAATCGATAGTCCCGATGAGGTCGCATCAGTAGAAACGTTTAATTATATCTTGAATGTATATTTATCTCGCTTCCGTGACCAACAACAAACACAAGCTCGAATCATTTATAACCCATATCACTCCGGTGGAACTTCGACGAGGGTAAATATATACTAATAAGAAATTCATGAATTTATACTCTCCTTTCCGTCTTTCTGTACGTAACTACACTCCTATTCACGTGTCTTTTCGGTCTACATTTCAGTAATGGACTTTTAAAAAATTAATAGAATTTAATAATGATCTTTTCGGTATAGGGTGAGATTTTTCGTGCACCTTATCATATTCCCTTCTCTCTACTATTTCCGAAAGAGATATATATGAGGTATTCCACGTGAATCCGGTGGACTTTTTTCGTGACCCCCGCCAATTCAATTTTTTTATATCTGGTTCCATTAAGATAAAGCCACCCTGATTTTTTTCACATTTTTCGAAACAAGCCTTAGTACAAAAATGTTCTCCGAAAAAAACGCCCCGATTCAAAAATCTGAAAAAAATCCTAGAAATGGGTGATTATATGTAAAAATTTTCAAGCTATCACCCGCAGTGGAAGTATGATTTATTCGGTGCTTTCGGAGGGATTAACGTTTTTAAAAATCCGAAAAAATTCAAGAACCGCTTACTGTGGGCGGATACGTCAATATTTTGATACCCACAATGAATTTTTTTACCATTTTTGAATAACCAAATCACAATCATGGACCTTGAACAGTTAACAGTCAACTTTTTGGATTTTTTCAAACGTTATTCGCTCAGAAAGCACAGAAAAAATCATACTTCCACTGCGGGTGACAGCTTGAAATTCTTTACATATAATCACGCATTTTTCGGAATTTTTACGGATTTTAAAATCGAAGCGTTTTTTTTTCGGAGAAAAACATTTTTTTCTTACTAAGGGTTGTTTCGAAAGATGTAAAAAAAATCAGGGTATCTTTTAGAGTCAATGACATCAGATTTTTAAAAATTAATCCAATTGGCGGGGGTCAGGGAAAAAGTCCACCGGATTCACGTGGAATACCTCATATATATACAGGGTGTCTTCTTATGAATGGATAATCCTGCAACTATCGATAGCTCAGACGATGTCCTACTATATGCTGGAATTTCAGTTTAGTAAAAGTCCCATGGTTTTCGAGACTTTGGGCTATATGTTATTTTTGGAAAAAACTCATCTGCTTTTGGTTTTTGCATGACATTTCTACAAATGATCTGAATCGACAATAACTAGGCAACTTTTGAAAGTAATTGGCGCTATATGAGTGGTACTTTTTTTTTTACTGCAGGCTGTCAAAATCAGATGTTCGAATTGATTTGTATGAAAATTCTGCATAAGATCTTTTTTCATAGTTTCCTTAACATTTCAGGTTGAAAAGTAAACTTTTCTAGATCAAACAAATAACCAAGAGTATTTTTTTTAACCGGGTAAAAAAAAGTTATCATTTGTAAAAATGGCATGCGAAAAAACCAAAAGCAGATGATGTTTATCTTGAAAACGGTGGGACTTTTACGAAACTGAAATTCCAATCGAGTTACTTTATTGAAAAATATTCACCGTGTCGACATTTTTTTCAAAATTTCTGACGTTTTATCTCGCTAATTACCATTTTTTAATATTTTTCCATTCAAATGGCTGTATCTTTGGCAGGATTTGACGTATTTACATTCGTAGAAAACGAAAATGTGCGTCTTTTTCTAGCCTTCCAGAAAAATATTAATTGAGATTTTATTGAGCAAGTCGAACGTCCGTTTCAGTGCAAAATATGCAAGAATATTTTTTTTCTCAAGGAACGACACTCGTTATTTTATTTTTAAGAATTTCCCCGAATTGTGAATACGAAAAACGGATTTTTGGTATTTTTTATATTATGGGATTCCTAAACACCGTGAAGTAACAGCTATTTTTATTTTTTTATTAATATTCGATTGAAGAGTGTGGACACTCGCTGTATGTTTACCAGGTTTTTGAAATGCATATGACATATATGTCATACATATTGCAACCTTGGAGTACTCCACACTCTCTTCAGTGGAATATAAATTTAAAAAAAAAATTCAAAAATAGCTGTCACTTCACGGTGTTTAGGAATCCCATAATATAAAATATACCAAAAATCTGTTTTTCGTATTGACAATTCGGAGAATTTAAAAAAATAAAATAACGATTATCTTTCCAGGAGAAAAAAATATTTTTGCATACTTTGCCCTGAAACGGACGTTCGACTTGCTCAATAAAATCTAAATTAATATTTTTCTGGAAGGCTAGAAAAAGACACATATTTTCGTTTTCTACGAATGTAAATACGTCAAATCCTGCCAAAGATACAGCCATTTGAATGGAAAAATGTTAAAAAATGGTAATCAACGAGAAAAAAACGTCAGAATTATTTAAAAAATGTCGACACTCGGTGAATATTTTTCAATAAAGTAACTCGATTTTTCAAAATTATTTGTGGATTTTTTTTTACTGGCTGAAGTGACATGGAATGCCTCATATATGTTAGGTGTAGTAAAAAGAAATCCATTATTTTTGCCTTCAATTCCATGCTAAAATAATGGATTTCTTTTGACTACACCTAATACATATACTTATGTATTTTTTTACACACACACCCATATATATATATATATATATATATATATATATATATATATATATATATATATATATATATATACACGGTGGGTGTAAAAAAATCTGTCTGGCTTTTTTCTGTACGTTTTTCCAATAAACTTCCATCAAAATACTTACATAATATTAACATTACCACACAATATTGATATTTCAAATGAGCTATCGAGTACAATAATCGACAATAATGTCATCCCTTTTTTTCGAAGTGTTATTTCAGCTATGTGACGTGTGGGAATATTTTTTTACGCACTGTATATCCATGTGTGCGTCAATCAAATAACTGAAGAAATTAAAACAACATAAACACGATAAATGTAGACTTTATAGTATTGTTGCATCAGTTTTCCCTGCGAAAAAAATCATTCGACATACAACATTGAGTTCGAGTGCGGAGATTCAAAATGTTGCGACCACGATACAATAATAAAAATAATAAATAGATGAAAAAATATGTATACCAATACATGTACATATGTATTTTATCTTTTTTGTTATTTTTATCATTTTATTGTATTGTAGTGGAAACCATTTCTCTTTTTATCTATTATTATTGCTTGGCTTTTTTATTATTGCCAATATGTATACATATATATTTTATCTTTTTTATTTTTATTATTTTATTGTATTACAAAGAAAACCATTTCTCCTTTTATCTATTATTATTGCTTTATTTTACGATAATATAAATCACTGATCATTTTATTTATATTCATTTTTCTATTTTAACACAATAAAAATGATCCATACGTTTGTTTTAATTATTTTCATCGTTTTCGCTGG
>OX101785.1:62521915-62526795 GCA_944452715.1 Ophion slaviceki | reverse complement strand
CGGTGACCAGACGATGCTCACCGGTGTCCAGCATGCTCGTCCCGAGGGCGTCGAGCTGGGTCAACGACCTCGAGCGAACCTTGAACATTTAATGAAAATGGGGAAAAAACATTATTTTTGAGGAATTATTGTGTTAAATGTATTTTTATAACTATGGGAACTTTTAAATAGTTATAGGCATTTTTTAGCATTGGAAATCCATTAAGGGGTTACCTCCACTTGCGATTTTGAAAAAATCGATTTTTTTTATTGCATTTTTTTTAAGTATAAGTATCCGGGCCCATACTTCTGTATGGGCCCGGAATAGATGACTCTATGTAAGTTTACAAAAAAAATATTTTCTTCGTGTAAACTGAAATTGAAACTTTAAACGCGTTTTTCTCAAAATGGCATTTCTGAAGTCGGTGACCAAGATTACTCGAACACTAATGAACCGATCTTCTTGAAATTTTGCAGGCTTATTTAACACATAAAAATGTAGTCTTTAATCGTTCGATTTTTTTTTTTCGAAAAAAATGGCCGTTTTATAGCCAAAAAACGGCCGTTTTTTTCGTTAAAATCGAACCATTAACTTTGACTGTCCGCCATTTTGTGAAAAATGAATATTTTTTAAAATCCTTCGATTGAAGACTAGTTTATACTTATATTTGACTAAATCCATCCTCATTTTTTTTCAGATGATCCACTTCGCCGCAATGTTGGTCACCGCAAACCGTGTATATAAAAACATTATTTCATTGACGGCCATTTGCCACTAAACAATGTAATATTTTTCAATAAAAAAATTACTGAAAGTTCTTCAAGATGTGTTCTTTAAGATGGTATATTGATCGATTAAAAAAGTTTTGGAGTTTTCTTTAAAAAAATTCATGAAAAAGGCCTTTTTTTGCGCTACAAGTGGGGGTAACGCCTTAAACTGTATATGTTTGTTGAGGTAGGCTGGGTATAGGGGTCTGAGTTAGCTGGATGTCAAACGGAACTAACGCTACCCCCACTCCTCTGCCACTGTGTTGTAGTAGAGTGGGGGGAGCTGCGACATGCTTAAAGGGATTAGGCCTCTCTAGAGGCCGAAAAAATAGGCTTTTAGGGATTTTTTTTAGAAATCTACAAAACAAAACGAGATTACAAAAAAGGGTGTTTATCATACACATCAGTAACTGTATACAATAATTTTTTTGGAGCGATTAATTTCAAAATGGGGGTTGTGCAGCGTTTATCTCAAAAGTGCATTTTTAAAGTTGGCCGGACACATAACTCAGACAATTTTCAACCGATTCACTTGAAATGTTGGAAATATCTTGAAAAATACATTGTCTATGGAAGTACGTAGGATTTTTTTTATATTGCATAGTTCATTTGTTATTAACAATTATTTGACGATATTTTAGGCAAACTTTTCGAAAATGAAAAATCGAAAAAGCGTGTTATACGAACCAGGCATAGTAGACTAATCGTGAGTCAACGTTTTCTTTGCTTATATCGTAGTGAACTTTCAAACGCGTTTTTTTCCAAACTGTATTTTTCGAATTGTTTTCCATGATATCTTAAAAACTGTTGAACCGATTTCGCTCAAGATTTTATGGTATAGTTAGCACATCTATATTTCCCACCCGAACTAAAATATTTCTGTTATCTGCCAATATCTTTTTAAGCTGAAAAAGTCGGAAAAAATGACGAAACTTGGAACTTAACTTTTAGAACCGTGTCGAAAATACAATTTTTGATATTTTTACTTTACTATAGTTCCGGCGATAGCCTCAGGTCTCCAAATGAAAATGCCGTTTAATTTTTTTTTTATTTCATATGAGTAAAAACTCCGGAATCATGACAGCCGTCAACCAAATTTTTTTACACATGAGTGTCTTCCGAACGGGGTAAATTCGATTCGACTCGTTATTTTTGTTTGATACAATTCTGAGGGACTGTAAAAATCGTGGTGAATGTGTCGTAAAAATTCAAAGATAGTGTGTTTTGATAGTACAACAAAAAAAATTACCAAAAAAGCGATAAAAATTAGCTGTCACATGGGATGAACCCGTTAATATCTTATTATTGCATGTTGCATTTCGGTGGTTAATTATTCCACAGTATCTTATGTAAGACGTTCCACAAGTCTCACGAAAAATTGAAGAAAAAAAATTGAATTATGCATATATACAACAATTGAATTATGCGTATATACATACATACATACATACATATGTAATATATAGGTGCATAAATTAAACTAGTTTTACATATAGCCCCCTTGGCTTCGTTCAGCTTGAATTCCTATCGATTGTCAATCCACCCTCCGAATTCCATTTTTTCAATACATACATATATATAGAATATACACACACACACATATATAGTGAGTTGAATTTTGCGTTTCCGAGGGTCCACCGGAAGTACGAAGCTTCTCAAAATTCGCGTGAAATCCGAGGAATTCGTTTAATGGAAAGGGACCGAATAGACAAATCTGGGAAAAAGCTCGAGACCGAGCATGCACTGGATCAGTGAACACACAGGACGATGTAGCAGAGAAAAAGTGGGCGAAGAATGTGGCTCGTGAGAATTCGTAAGGGATGAACCCGCGGACCTCTCGGACCCCCTCTCCGTGGGGTAGATGGTTAAATATTCGTAGGTTACGTTCAGCATCGTGGACCACGTCGATGAGAGCGAGAGAGATATTGAATTGAGAAAACTCCTCATATCTCCCCCGTGCCTTTGTTTCGCATTCTTGTTCAGTCCACGAATCGTGCACCCAGTCAAAATCGACCAACTCCTTGCTACATTTTCCAGCTTCGTGTTAGATATAAATATATAAATATATGCATATATATATATATATATATATATATATATATATATATATATATATATATATATATATATATATATATATCCGTCCGAAAGTGCTAAAAAAAAATACGGATTAACTGAGGAGCATAAGTTATGCTCGAGTTGTAGACGTCAAATTTCCTACATCATTAACGAAGCGTTGAGGGAAGAGCCTTTTCCGGATGAAAATATTGCTCGTATTGATAGTGACGAAAGCGACATCATCAATTTTTTTGAAACAAATTAAACGTGCCCTACCTTTGGAAAAAAACGTTTTTTTGCTTGTGATGAAAGAAAAATGATTTTAAATTATGAAAAAAATATAAGGAAAAATCTGCCCAAGATCAGCCTAGCGTTAAAAATAGTTAAAAAAGTCAAAGTTTCTTAGCAAATTTTTTGAAAAAAATTAAAAGTGTCCGACCTTTAGAAATCAACAATTGTTTGCTTTAAGCGGTAAAACGATATAGGATATAAATATCGTCAATTTTTTTATATTTTTTATCAAAAAGTACACTCAAGAACAAACATTTTGAAAAAAAAAACTTGATTTGGTCCATTTTTCGCAAAGTTATGGGCATTTGAAATAAAAGACATCTATTTTGTTCGAATTTCGAAAAAAAAATCATATCTCGTAAATGTATGGGTGAAAAAAATCGCAAAAAATCAAGTGAAGTTCTTTGAATAGGTACAACAACAGAAAAAAATTTGAGAAAAATCAAAAAATATAAGAAGCAAAAGTGGTTGAGTTCAGCTGGAATACCTCATATATATATATATATATATATATATTAGGGTGTGCGGAAAAAAATCGATACTTTTTTTTTCGGTTGCATCCACCAAAAAAAGGTGAATTAAGGTAAAAAATGAAGAAACCTCGAAGGAGAGCTCGAAAAAAAATTATTTCGAATGGCGCATTGCATTTGAATATTTTCCATAAGAATAACCCAGGAAAATATTGAGATTTCTAAATGTGGTAGTGCAACTCTTCAGAAAAAAATCGCACAAAGATGTCATTAACATATTCTCATGGAGAATCGAATTTGCAACAAAAAAGTTTTTACGAAAAATTAGCTTAGAACAACCGTTCAAGTGAAATCGCTGTCTGAAATTGAATTGATAAAAAAAAAATTCAAAAGGCTGTAAAAAACGAATTTTTCGCTATACGAAAAAACTTTTTGGGTTTTTTTGTAGAGAATGTTCTGCTCTAACATACAATTTGCATGGAATCGTTCTCAAAATACTTCTCTGATACAAAAAAGAATCAAGTGCAACAAGAAATATGAAAGAAACGAGGTCCATCATTGATCGTGTTTCGAAAAGTTTTATTCAATGAATTTGGTTTAATAAGAAAAAATAATTTGTTTTTACATTATAATCGTTGATAATTATCGTTCCTTTTTTTAAGAGTCTGTTTGTTGCAATTAGGGTATTTCTGTCGATGATTTTGCACTACACCCAATAAATATTGTAGCTGCTCTTCGCTTTTTGGTAATGAACCGTTATATGCTTCTATCAAAGTGACACCTCGTTCGGCTACGTTATTAACGACTTTTGGATTAAAAAAAAAATCTGAGCAACTCAAATAAGTGGAATTTTCCGGCCATAATTCAATATTTACTCTCCAAAAATCACGAGGTAAATTGAATTGCTGGAAAAGAAAGAAGGATTCTTGAGTAACGAAATCGCTCATGTCTTTTTTCAGCAACACTTCCCAATCATTTTTTTTTAATGATTCACTCGGAAGGATTTTTGGTTTTTTCTCGAGATTGCAGGGCTTGTACCATTTTTGCCTTCACACTTATCGGCACAGCATTGTCGAAAAACGATAAAGCAACAATTTTCTCGTTAAAGTACCACAAGTGACTGGCTAATTTTTTCGAGGCAGCCTCCCCTACTACAGGATTCACTTCGCAATAACGAATGAAATTTTGTAGCAGTGACAGATCTTGATTTGGGGCCAAAATGGGCGAAAAATGTCGCGGTTTCCCGTTCGTGGCGCTAGTGTGAAGCTTGTAATTTTACACTACGAGCTACCGCATGCTGCCGCCAGGTGGCAG
>OX101785.1:62146915-62519415 GCA_944452715.1 Ophion slaviceki | reverse complement strand
CATCAAAACCATTTTAGCGCCCTGAAAATGCCTCAACGGCGCCTCATTATAACCATTTCAGCGCCATAAAATATCCGTATCAGTGGATATACGTGTATGTTAAATGCGTCAAGGTATATCTGTATTTGTTTTTATGTAATTGTTCATGTGCATAGGTGTGGGCGTGAGTACATGTGTATGTATGTGTGCGCGCGTAGAAATGTTATTGCGTATTTGCATGTGAGCCTTTATGACAAACTGCCATGACAAAATTAATACAAAAAATAATCCATTCTAAGGAATGGATGTGTAGTAGAAATAAAAAAAAATATATGGGTCTACTGAATCACTAGAATCTATTTCCATTGAGGAAAAGATCTGGAAAACAGAGACCAATTTATTTACTTATCCTACACAGTCAGATAAAGTTTATGAATGGGAAATATCAGCGAAGTCTTCAGAAGAAATAATTTTCCCTATGATGAGTATTGAGCGGAAATTAGTTGCTATAAAAATGTCGAGAAAACCGGTTGGGACTGTTGACACTTATGCGCTAGCATTACTCCATGTATGAGTGAAACCATGAGTAATTGTTTGTATCTATGTAAAAGGTTTCTTTAATTTTATAAATAAATACTGTCTGATGTTTGTCTGCATATTTGTGTTCATCGTTGATTTTTTATTTGCTAATGCCCTTACGCTTTTTCCCAATTTTCGTTCGATAATATTATTCGATCGATGTATATAATCGATTTGAATAATTGAAATACCATCAACCATGTAGCCTAAGCTATTTATACTGGTTTATCGCTATAATAGTCAGATCTGGGCCTATTGTGGAGATCCCTACTTGTTTATCCCTATACTGGCCAAGTCTGGGCCTATTGTGGAAATCCCTACAGGTTTATCCCCATAATGGCCAAGTCGGGTCCTTTTGTGGAAATCCCTACAGGTTTATCCCCATAATGGCCAAGTCGGGGCCTATTGTGGAAATCCCTACAAGTTTATCCCGATAATGGCCAAGTCTGGGCCCATTGTGGAAATCCCTACTAGGGAAAGCACTAGGAAAGCCCTGAAAGGCCCTTATTTTTATCAGGGATGCCCTATCAGTTTTCCGCAGGGGAACCAAATCCTGCAGTTTCGGGTGGCGAACCATATGAACGATTCAATTGACTGCGAGATTTGGTTGAATTACAAATATATACTTATTTCCGGCAACCAAACTTTTTCTTGATCCAAAAACGCACAGAGTACTTTCAATTCTAATTCCGGTGTCCTGAAACCAAACTTTATTTGAACATACTGAACGGTTGGGTCGGTAATCTCTCCCTTAAAAGCATTTTCGAAATATATAGTTCAACGATAAACATATGCAGTAGAATGAAACATGTGTGCATTGAATGAATTGCAGAGCATATTTCAGTAAATAAATAATATTTTTGATAAAAGTTCATGTATTGTCCGTACCACTGACGATATATTTTAAAAGAAAACCCCCCAACGCTGCTATAGTCGATCCAACTATATGTTGGTTTGCCTTGAATGACGGAGTAGGTTCTGACAACTGATGTTATAACATAGTTGAAGCTGCATACAGTAAGTTCAATCAAAATTCTTTTTACACCAATCGAATAAATGGCAAATAGAGCATCAGCTTAATATGAATCAAATAAACATCGAGTCACTCTAATAAAATTTCGATGTGAGCATATGCAACGTATACATTGAATTGGTAGAAAATCAATTGAATATAAATCATCGAAGAAAGTATTTTCCCTAAACGATGAACTATAAATACAAATAGAAGACGAAGACAATAAGGTAAATAGATCCGCTAAATTATGAGACAAGATGATTAGTAATTTTTCAATAATGCCTGTTTATTAAAGTACATATTAAAAATACTGCGATGATACAGAAACAACTTTTATTGATTAATCTACGTCGATGTACGACTGTACGGTGTCAATTGTAAGATAATTTACAAAGCGCTCTGAGAAAATTGCATAGTTAAGCTTAAAAGCAATCTGCGTGTCGAAAAAAACAAAACAAAAGAGAAATCAATTAAAATAATGTGTACAGATAAATAATATTTTTTTCTGATGTAACGAGAATTTATCTGCAGGCCACATAACAGAAACCATCAGATTTTGTGTGTTCTCGAGGTTGAATTGGCGCAAACAAGTCTTTTTGCTTTACGAAACGCCAGGTCTCAGACTACAGCGTGGTTGCGACGAACTACCAGGTGTGTAAGTATGAAACCGGAATTTGCCCATAGGTGGCGCTAGATGTCGATGCAGTTACCGACACATCACGTCAGCGGTGTCTTGTTATTGTATTGATATCCGACAAAGATTTCCAACTCACAATAACACGAGTTTCATTCAGTAGCATTAGTTTATTAGAGATAAACATGTCGAGTTTTGTGCCAACAAATTACGATTTGCGGACAGCACTACTTTTCTGTTTTCATCTGAAGAAAACCGCAGCCGAATCGCATCGAATGCTTGTGGATGCGTTTGGTGAGCATGCTCTCGGTAAAACACAGTGTTTCGAGTGGTTCAAACGGTTCAAAAGTGGCGATTTTGACGTGAGGAGCGAAGAACGTGGAAGACCACCGAAAAAGTTTGAAGACGCTGACCTGCAAGCCTTGTTGGACGAAGACGACGCTCAAACACAACAACAACTGGCGGATCAGTTAAAGGTGACCCGAGAAGCCATCTCCCTTCGGTTGAAAGCCATGGGAAAGATTCAAAAGGTGGGGAAATGGGTTCCACATGAACTCAACGAAAGACAGCAGGAAAACCGCAAAACATCATGCGAAATGCTGCTCGCCAGGTTCAAAAGAAAGTCATTTCTCCATCGAATTGTGACTGGCGATGAAAAGTGGATATATTTCGAGAATCCTAAGCGCAAAAAGTCATGGGTTACTCCGGGTGAACCATCAACATCGACGGCAAGACGAAACCGCTACGGACGAAAGACAATGCTGTGTGTTTGGTGGGATCAGAACGGCGTAATCTACTACGAGCTGCTGAAACCTGGGGAAACTGTCAATACTCAACGCTACCGACAACAAATGACCGATTTGGATCGAGTTTTGCGTGAAAAACGACCAGAATACCAACAAAGACAACACAAGGTGATTTTGCTGCATGACAATGCACCAGCACACAAAGCAAAACAGGTCCAGGAAACGATAGAGTCGTTCCGTTGGGAGATTCTTCAGCACGCGCCTTACTCACCGGACCTTGCCCCATCCAATTACTACTTGTTTGCATCGATGGGACACGCACTTGCTGAGCAGCGCTTTACTTCTTACGAAGATGTACGAAAATGGCTCGATGACTGGTTTGCCTCAAAAGAGCAACAGTTCTTTTGGCGCGGAATCCACAAATTGCCAGAAAGATGGGAAAAATGTATAGATAGCGACGGACAATACTTTGAATAAGTTACTTTGTATCCTATTATTACAATAAACGTGTTTTTTCTGTACAAAAATTCCGGTTTCATACTTACACACCTGGTATTAGCGGCTTAAACCGAGTGTCCACGTGGTTGGATCTACCGAATTTAATCGATATCTGAAATTACGGGAGAACAATGGCTCGTGCCCGCAAAAAATCTCAATCGCGATTCCCTTAGCAATGCTTCAATACTTATGCACTTGGTGAACACGCAACGGTAAATTAAACTCACCGGCCTCCACTAAATTTACTATCAACACCCGAGAGACGCCGTACGATGTTTTTCTCGAAGGATAGCACGCAGCGTGACAACAATGGCGGACAAAAAGAAATGACGATCGTGCACTTTCCTCGAAATGTATAAACAAGCGATTGAAGTCCCCAGTCTATCAAGATGTCTTCTACTTCGCACATTTTTATGTTTTCGATGTAAACCGTCTCACAAAACTTATCACAATGAATATTGTAGTTTTCTACACGCTCACAGGGGAGATGCACGTCAACAGCCGGAAAAGAAGACGTGAACAGCCGGGAGTCGAAAGGGCGATTCTAGCGCTGTTCGTGCATGCATCTGAAACTACACTGATTCGCGATTTCCACTACCCAGTCAAGGGGTTACCCCCACTTGCGATTTTGAAAAAATCGATTTTTTTATTGCATTTTTTTGAACTATAAGTATCCGGGCCCATACTTCTGTATGGGCCCGGAATAGATGACTCTATGTAAGTTTACAAAAAAAAATATTTTCTTCGTGTAAACTGAAATTGAAACTTTAAACGCGTTTTTCTCAAAATGGCATTTCTGAAGTTGGTGACCAAGATTACTCGAACACTAATGAACCGATCTTCTTGAAATTTTGCAGGCTTATTTAAGGATGTATGGCAGATACTGCAGAGTCGTTACAGAACTGATTATGCAATTTGCAAAAATCGCATTTAAAGACTAAATAAAATAATTGTAGTATTCATTGAAGCTAAAAAGGAGATTTACCACAGCTCAAAGTAAAACATGCGGTACAGAAAGAAGAATTTTCAATTTTTAACTGCAAATTTAGTTGCTGATTTGATGTACGTTTTCCCTGACGTTGTCGTGGTTACGACATACGAGCTAAAGAAATACGAAAACGGTCCCATTTAACTCGCAATATCTCGCAAAATATATGGGCACATGTCGATTTTTTTTTAACGTATCATGCATATTACAGCGATACCGCACAAAAGTTTTTTTTACAAAAGAGTACTCCGGAAATACCTTTTTTGCCAATGTAAAGGGAATTTTGGACGTACAGTCCTATGTTCCCCGTGTTAAATGACCCAACTTTGAATTCGTTTATCTCAGCATTCACGTGGGCAAATTTAGTTTTTTTAATCTCAAAAAGTTCTCGATATTTTCCTTTACAATATCAGTGAGTTTCAATTCGAACAGTAGTAAATAACTGAGTTGCCATAAGTCCTTAATACATAAAAATGTAGTCTTTAATCGTTCGATTTTTATTTTTCAAAAAAAAAAATGGCCGTTTTATAGCCAAAAAACGGCCGTTTTTTTTCGTTAAAATCGGACCATTAACTTCGACTGTCCGCCATTTTGTGAAAAATGAATATTTTTTAAAATCCTTCGATTAAAGACTAGTTTATACTTATATTTGACTAAATCCATCGGCATTTTTTTCTTCAGATGATCCACTTCGCCGCAATGTTGGTCACCGCAAACCGTGTATATAAAAACATTATTTCATTGACGGCCATTTCCCACTAAACAATGTAATATTTTTCAATAAAAAAATTACTGAAAGTTCTTCAAGATGTGTTCTTTAAGATGGTATATTGATCGATTAAAAAAGTTTTGTAGTTTTCTTTAAAAAAATTCATGAAAAAGGCCTTTTTTGCGCTACATGTGGGGGTAACGCCTTAAACATTTATTTGGATCAACCAATATATTTTTTTTTCTCAGTGCACGCACACACGCACACACACACACAATTCCAAAATTGAAAAAAGACTGATAAATAAATAAATAAGTTGCAGCAAACTATTGATTTTCAGAAGACACCCGATATATAATGTGCGATTTAAAGAGATTGCTTTCCCTTCCCCTTCCTAGTCTGCCATTACCTAGGGGGAGCATGATGAATCTTTAAGGAATTGAGACGGGCATGATCGTAGAAGGGTATGTATTTGAGGTTATCTGGGCGTGGATGGGAACGCCTTACAATATACACCCACACGTGCGCATACATATGTATGTACATATAAATGTTCCCTCGATCGAAGAAAAGTGGAAAAAGGAAGGAAAGACCGGGACAATAAAAAAAATCAGAGTCTATCGACTTCATGGGGAAGGGACCACTTGCAAATGGACCTGTATCCAGTCCCTTTTATGGACGAGGGTAGGTGATTTTTTTCGCGCTTCTTTTTTCGCCCGCTTCCACGCGTTTTCGGGGAAAGTCGAATAGGAATTTAGATATAATCTTTATATAGGCGTCTACATTCGCATATAAATCGTGTCACGTTATTTTCAACGCTCGGATATCGCGGGAATGTCTTGTAAATCGCACGATAAGAAAATACGTAATACCTGTCGAGGACTTATTCGACCGGCTACCGAAAAGACGATTTTTCTGCATGTTCTTATAGTGGAAGGTTTTAATTTTAATTTGGAACAAAAATTGTGGAATAAATTGAATATTTGACCGACCGTTCGTGGGTTTTTCCATTTCTTGATAACAAGTGATTCGTTTTTTTTTGTTTGTTTTGAAGATAGAATTTTTTTCTAAGCTTGCCATTTTCGTAACTTTCAAAATTTCGCAAAAATATCCGGTCATGCGATAGTTTTATTGTTATACTAAAGGTACATTTTTTTTCGGACGAGCCTACACGCCAGAAGCACCTACACTAGGGTGGCATAAATTTGAGCTCTATTTTTTTCCCTCTTTCTCACCATCCGATTATCTGCGGTAAAGAAAAAAAAAATTGTCGCGAAAGCTGCGAGCGGTAAAAAAATATTTAGAACGTCGTTCAAGCCTCCCAAAAATTCAAATTTTCTTTAAAATGTCATTTTTTTCGTTCACTTCTCACCCATGAATTTTACGCTTTATAATGTTAAAATTAACCATGCGAAAGCCGTAGCCGGCCAATAAATATTTAGTGGTCGCTCAAGGGCTTTGAAATTTTCATTCTTTTTACTCTTCTCACTCATCAATTTGACGCTTTGTAAAATGTTCAAAACAATTAATGGTTTTTCTTTAGAATCAGATTTTTGAAATTTACCTCACACTACTAACTGAAGAATTATAATCTTTGCTGTCATCAAATAATTCTTTAAAGCTGTTGTCCGTAAACAAAATTATAGGTCCCCCGTTTTATCGGGTTAGAAGTGTGAGGTAAATTTAAAAAACCCGTCTCTAAAGATAAAAAGGAAAAATTGTTTTGAAAATTTCACAAAGTGATAAATTTTTGAGTGATAAGAGAAAAAAAATCGCGACAGTTGGAAATTTCGAAGCTCTTGAGGGATCACTAAATATTCATTGTCCGGCTAGAGCTTTCGCGAGTTTAATTTAAAAATTAAAAAGCGTAAAATTCATGGGTGAGAAGTGAACGAAAAAGAAAATCGATATTTTAATATATATGACTATATATGACATTGTTACAATACTATAAAATATTGGGAAATGTGATTGATTTTAATAACATATTATTTTATTTGAAAATCTCTTCTGTTCCCTCCATATCTCCATTATCCTTACAATAAAATGATAATCTATTGAAATCATTCTATATACAATCTGTAGATGTATGGATGAAATAATTAACGCGGTCCTCTAGTTTCTCGGCTGTTTTTTTACGGCTTTTTCAATAATTTTTTACGGGCAAAGCATCGAAATAATCAATCTCATTGTTTTTGCATAATCTTTATTAACATTTAAATAAGCTTTACAAATTTTTTGAAGTCAGAATATATAATAGAATAAACGTTATAGTGGCCGACAGGAAGACATCAAGTAAAAGAGGTGCTTGACGGTGACCAAGATTGCGGCTGTTCTGCTTATCTGAAATCAAAAAACCAAACGGCATTTTAATCTTCATATTTAAGACTAGCGATTGAACTAGAGTGAATGCTAAATTACAAAAATTGACTTTTTTATACACTTTTGAAAATTACATTCTATTTTTTACTCATTTTTTCTTAAGTTTTTCGCTCGTACAAAAGAAACTATCGAAGCAATCATGATAATCCTAGTTCAATCGCTGGCTTATAACATATTAAAGATGCTGTATAAATTTGAACAAGATCGGTGCAGTAGTTTCTGAAATATCGTGGTCACCGTTTCGAAAAATGGTGTTTCGAGAAAAACGCGTTTGAAAGTATACCTGCTCCGTGCCAGGGCCGTAACTTGTGAACCACTTCGCATATCGAAAAATCCTTTGGCACACATTTTCTACACATGTTGTAGATGTGATTTATGAAAAAAAAATCGATTTTTTCGACCCGAGAAACTAGAGGATCGCCTTAAGCCATTGCTACAACAATTTTTATTTCGTACAAAAATTTGATCGATAGAATGGATTATTTCTTTACTACGTCAAATCGAATATGCCATTAGACGTAACATTTTCGTACTATGTGCAATATAAAAAGTGCAATATCATGCAAGTCGTATGAGATAGAGACAACTGTATAGCATGATTGAAATATCAACAATATGGATCCGAAATAATCGTATTTTTTTGCCACAAAGTACAGGTGTCATCTGTAGCAACGCATTTAGTCTCCGGTAGAAAAAAACATAATATTCGATTAAATAAATGTTCATTGCAATCGAAGTAATGTATTAATAATTCAAAGTCTCTCAATTTTTTTTCAACCTTCAATAAAAAGTGAGCATTAGAATGATCATCCACGATAATAGTGGAGAGAATATCAGATATCCAATGGAATACCCATGGAGAGAATATCAGAAATTCAGCTGATAAGAACAGATACTACACTTTGATCTTAACCACAGGCCAAGAAGCGATACTCTTTAGAGTTTCTTCGGCGTTCAAGTAGATTTTCAGTTCGCGTTACGCTGACGAGAAACGAGCGCGCGTGCGGCTTCTAGCGGTTACTCCGAGAACTACAGTTTCCTCACACCTATAATTTCGGTGGCGCTCGGCCATGATTTGGTTGATTTTTTTCAACCAAATGCGCAAGAAACAAATTTTATTTTCGCATAATTTTTTAACCAATTCAGACATTTGCTTAATATTTTTCAATCAAAATAAAATATTAATATTTTAACGAATAATGTACTTGAAAATCAATATCGGATATGGTGAATAAATAAAATAACATATTTACTCAATAGAAATTTTATCTGAATCAAAGGAGCGAAATCCAATTATTCTTGTGTACACGAATCAACAATATGCATGTTATGAATTGAAACGCTTTTTTGTTCGTTGCAGGAAATGCATTCAAAACAATGTAAGTTCGCGATAGTTTTTTAGATAGTTTCATAATATATTGTTCTCGGCTACAAATATATCTTTCGAATGAAAAAAAAAACTTTTAATTTTATCATGTTATTGAAGTCACTAGCGATTTGTTTGGATTAATAAATCCGATTATTTACACCAACAATTTTACAATTGAATCAACGAAATTTCATTCAATAACACCATTGATATTGGAATGATTTTTTTTATCAGTGCATAAATCTCAAAAAAAGGATCTATCATAATAAAAATAAGAAAGGTAGAATGTAAAAAAGAACTTTCGTTGGGTTCCAACGATGCAAACGTCAATACCACAATTTTTTTTATCGCATTAACGCAATAAAAAGGATTCTGAATTATAACTTAATTAAATTGGGTATCCGCTAAACCTTTCCAGCATAATTATTCCGAGCTCGATGAATCTCGTTGATTGAAAAAAAATACGTCGTAAAAATCTTCGGTCGAGATGGATATACGACTAATGTTTGTCGTAATTTACGTAGCCCGAGGCGAATAAGCTGGTGTGGGTTGAACCCTTTATGTTAGTTGGAAGTTGATGCATATATATATATATATATATTCTGTGAGGAAAACCTCCGGCTGGGTGCACAGGCAGATTTGAACTAACAAGATTTCACCATCAGATGGAGTGCTTCTTACTCCTTTCCGCATGCCATTTCGCATGAAAACCAGCCAAATGCATATATATGGATGGAAAAAGGCGATCTTGGAGATAGTTCGACTTCAAGGACCGTCTCCACAGCAACCTATTGTCCCTATCCTAAAAGTTGCACAAGTCCCAACGTCCTCAAAATCACCTCCACACAAATGTTGACTCGTTCATACGAAGGTCATTTTGAGGTCTGTCCTGTACGAACTATCAAGGATTCGGTTGGAGCAAAAAATTAAAGACTGTCCTCAAACCAACCAGATAAGCTAGTAGCCAATGTTACATTGACATGACGGGTTCAAAATGTTCCTTCCATGTATACAGGGTGTTAGGAAGGTCGATGCAAAGCCCCCTTGGCACGGATTTTTTAAAATTTACCTCGCCCTTCTGACCCGATAAAACGGGGGACCTTTGGAAAATCTGTTTCTAGAAAAAAACGATGATTTGTTTTGAATATTTTACAAAGCGTCAAATTTATGAGTGAGAAGAGTTTTAAAAAATTGGCGAAAATTTGAAATTTCGAAACTCTTGAGGAACCACTAAATATTCATCGACCGGTTAGAGCTTTCGCGAGATTAATTTAAAAATTATAAAGCTCAAAATTCATGGGTGAGAAGTGTACGAAAAAAAATCGATTTTTTAATGAAAATTTTCCATTTTTGGAGGCTTGAGTGACCTCTAAATATTTTTTGACCGCTGGCAGATTTCGGGACATTTTTTTTTCTTTAAGGAGTTACCCCCACTTGCGATTTTGAAAAAATCGATTTTTTTTATTGCATTTTTTTGAAGTATAAGTATCCGGGCCCATACAGAAGTATGGGCCCGGAATAGATGACTCTATGTAAGTTTACAAAAAAAAAATATTTTCTTCGTGTAAACTGAAATTGAAACTTTAAACGCGCTTTTCTCAAAATGGCATTTCTGAAGTCGGTGACCAATATTACTCGAACACTAATGAACCGATCTTCTTGAAATTTTGCAGGCTTATTTAATACATAAAAATGTAGTCTTTAATCGTTCGATTTTTTTTCGAAAAAAATGGCCGTTTTATAGCCAAAAAACGGCCGTTTTTTTCGTTAAAATCGAACCATTAACGTTGACTGTCCGGCATTGTGTGAAAAATGAATATTTTTTAAAATCCTTCGATTAAAGACTAGTTTATACTTATATTTCACTAAATCCATCCGCATTTTTTTTTCAGATGATCCACTTCGCCGCAATGTGTATATAAAAACATTATTTCATTGACGGCCATTTGCCACTAAACAATGTAATATTTTTCAATAAAAAAATTACTGAAAGTTCTTCAAGATGTGTTCTTTAAGATGGTATATTGATCGATTAAATTTTTTTTGTAGTTTTCTTTAAAAAAATTCATGAAAAAGGCCTTTTTTGCGCTACAAGTGGGGGTAACGCCTTAAAGAAGACAATTAGGTGGTGAGAAAGAGGAGAACAAAAATAGAGCTCAAATTTGTGCCTGCCCAATGTACAGGCTATCTGTAATGCTGGAATTTCAGTTTAGTAAAAGTCCCACGGTTTCCGACATAAAAATCACCTGCTTTTGTTTTTTTGCATGCCATTCCTACAAATGCTAACTTTCGATGACCCGATTTTAAAAAAATACTCTTGGTTATTCGTTTTATCTAGAAAAGTCTTTTTCTCAACCTTAATTGTTGACGAAACTTTATGAAAAAAGATCGAATGCAGAATTTTCATACAATCCAATTCGAACATCTGACTTTGATTGCCTGCGGTGTAAAAAAAATGTACTACGCATATCGTGCCACTTTAAAAAGTTGCGCAGTTATTGGCGATTCGTATCATTTGTAGAAATGGCATGCGAAAAACCAAAAGCAGATGATTTTTTTCAAAAAATAACATAAAGCTCAATTTGTCGAAAACCGTGGGACTTTTACTAAACTGAAATTCCAGTAAATAGTAGGACACGATCTGACCTATCGGCAGCTGCAGGATTATTCATTCATAACAGGACATCCTATATATGAGGCATTCCACGTCACTTCAGGCAGTAAAAACAAAAAAATCCGCAAATAATTTTGAAAAATCGAGTTACTTTATTGAAAAATATCCACCGAGGGTCGAAATTAAAAAAAAAATTCTGACGTTTTTTCTCGTTGATTGCCATTTTTAACATTTTTCCATTCAAATGGCTGTATCTTTGGCAGGATTTGACGTATTTACATTCGTAAAAAACGAAAATGTGCGACTTTTTATAGCCTTCCAGAAAAAAGATAATGTAGATTTTATTGAGCAAGTCGAACGTCCGTTTCAGGGCAAAATATGCAAAAATATTTTTCTTCTCAAGGAACGACACTCTTTATTTTATTTTTTAAAATTTCCCCGCATTGTGAATACGAAAAATGGATTTTTGCTATTTTTTATATTATGGGATTCCTAAACACCGTGAAGTAACAGCTATTTTTATTTAATTTTTTTTAATTAATATTCGATTGAAGAGTGTGAAGCATTCCAAGGCTCCAATAGTAAGATATATATGTCATATATGTTTTAAATACCTGGTAAACATACAGCGAGTGCTCCACACTCTTCAATCAACCACAATATGGTTGAAAAAATGTACCATTCCATTTTAAAAAGTGGAGGTGACCTTCACTGTGCGTCAGCGCCTCCACTGAAAAAAAATGATCGGATTTAATGGCCCCCTTCACACTGTGCAACTTTTGTCGGGACCATTTTTTTGTGACGTCGATGATTACCGAGTTATTTCGGGTGGCAGAGATAAGAGGGACACCCTGTATATACGCCTTCAAATTCGTACGCTTCGTACGAAAAATGATTAAACTCGTTTTTTTTTCGTCCAAAATCGAACTTGTTTTTTTCTACCGATTGGCATTTTCGTAATTATCAGAATTTCAAAAATGCATCCGGTCATGCGAAAGTTTCATTATTACACTAAAAGAACATATTTAATTTGTTTTATTCCGGATGAGCCTAGTTGCCAGAAGCATCTACACCGATTGGCTATGTAGCAAGGGCGGCACTTTGTTTAAATAATTATAACTTCGTCGTTGGTCAATATTTTTCGATGAAAAAAAAATCCGAACCACCCAAGACTATGCATCAATTGTCCGTCAAATTTCAACTCTGTCCTCCCAATACTCTCGTCAGAAAAAAAATATTGAATATCGACCCGTTTTTTGGGCACCAAGCAGATTCGTCGAATGCCCAGTAGTCTAGTAAAAAAAACCCAGCACTTTTTAGCATAGAATTAGAATTTTTTGCTGAAGCTAGAGTGAAAAAAATACTTTTTTTGCTAAAAATATAGAGGAACTCATCCTGATTCGATATATATCGATTTTTTTTATATAAATATTTTTTACGATTTTTTAACGGTGTTCTGTTTTTCCATCAACCCCGAATTTTCGAATCGTTTTTGTGCCGCTATTTTCAAAGATAAGAGGTTGGACGTCAGACAACTTTATACGTATTTTATTATTCCAAGCAACTTTTGTTTGAAATATTTTTTGATCGGGCTATTAATTACAGAGATGCGGTGATTTTTAAGTTTTCAACCCCTATTTCTTAGGGTTGGAGCGAGTTGAGGGGCAAAATTTCATTGAGGTTACTTTAAGTATGCAAGCATCAAGCTTCAGTAAAAAATTCTAATTCTACGTTAAAAAGTGCTGGGCTTTCGTCTCTTTTACTGGATTACAGTGACGTCTTTGTCATTCGATCTCGACCAGACCCGCCGTGAATTCGCGATTCATATTTTTCAATCGAAGTTTTCCTTCGATTCTTTATGTGGGCACGATCGCACGTTACAGAGGGGGCGCCCCCTTCGGTAACCAAGAAATAACGACAGAGATCCCGATTTCCACGAGTACTCAATATCGCGCAGGAGTGACTCCGTATTGCACGGGCTATATAGCTACTTACACAATACGTGCGATAAAATTTTTTTATTACCCATTGTTAAGAGAGACTTTTCCATCATAAAAGTGCCCGTGCAGCCCGTTCACGAGAATCGAATATACCGTTAAATCGAAAGGGGTTACAGACACACATACACTCACCCACACACACATCTGCATATACGTATACAAAGGGTGGTCCATTCCACTGTCGTCGAATATCCATAAGTTAAATATCCATAAGTCGAATATCCCTAAGTATGAATATCCATAAGTTAAATATCCATAAGTTAAATATCCATAAGTTAAATATCCATAAGTCGAATATCCATAAGTCGAATATCCATAAGTTAAATATCCATAAGTCGAATTTCCATAAGTCAAATATCCATAAGTCGAATTTCCATAAGTCGAATATCCATAAGTCGAATATCCATAAGTCGAATATCCATAAGTCGAATAGTCACAAGTGAGTATAGAGTAGAAATGAGTGCCAGAAATGGCTGGAGGTAGAGATAAGTGAATTTGTTTAGGTTTGTTTGTTTGGGTTCCCTCTATGCTCACTTTTCCTCTACCTCCCGCCATTTCTGGCACTCATTTCTACTCTATACTCACTTATGGATATTCGACTTATGGGTATTCACTTATGGATATTGGCATTTATGGATATTCGATTTATGGACGTTCGAGTTATGGATATTCGTACTTATAGATATTCGGTTATGGAAATTCGACTTATGGATATTCTACCCCAATCGTCCATTCGACGTGTTACGAGCTGACATCTCAAAACTTCGACATTGTAATAAAGTTTATAACAAGAAATATTTCGAACAAAAGTGGTTTGGTCCTGGTCAGAATAAAAATAAACGTAAAAAAACTTTTTAAAAACCAAACTTTTATTTAAGAGGTACTGTACTACAAAGTAGAAAATAATGTTCAGTAAAATTGAAAATGAAAACAGTATAACTACAAAAAAGGCTCTTCCTCGGTCGCTCATCAGAGGTGCAAGTACTTAGAAGGTATGTGAACGTAGATATTTTTTAAGGGAGACTTTGTCCTTGAAATTTTCAAAAAATCAATTTGAGCCCAACATGAGCAGCTAGAAGAAGAGGAGGGATGCCTCTATGGACCAGGCATTGCCGATTAGCGGTAATTATAAACACATTTGTGTAAACACATTACAAAACTTTAAACGCGTTTTTCTCGAAAACACGTTTTTTAAAATGGCTGACATTCTCCTGACCGCTGTAATTAACATATCGACCTGAAATTTGGAGAGCATACTCAGAAAATATGTCTTCACGGAATGACGGATCGTTTTTTCGATAGATACATTTTTGCATTTATTATTTATCTTTTTATGCGAAAAAAAACGAAATAAGTATTTTTTTTGTCAAGTATTTTTTTAGCTATGAGACATGACAAAAAAATACTTTTCCATAGTGTTTTGAAAAGCTCTCGAAATAAGCTACAAGTATACATAATGAAAAATAAAGCCTCGAATTAAGGGGCTATACCAGTGTGACTACTTTCAAAAAATCGATTTTTTTGCCTTTTTCGACTGTTTATACTTTCAAGAATATCATTATCATTGATATCAATATCATTTTATCTTGCAAAAATCGATAGTTAAATCTTTAAACGCGTTTTTCTCGAAATTAGATTTTTCAAATTTGCTGACATTGTAACTCAAAGAGCAATTATCCGATTAACTTGAAATTTGAACCGAGTACTCTTGAATATATTTACTCTACAATGACGTAGGATATTTTTGATTGTATGAAAATTGACTATTTGGCATTGAAAAAAAACGACCATTTTATAGGCAAGAAAACAGACTTTTTTTCATAACTACGCCATTTTGTTAGATTTTGATATTTTTCGAAAATCCTACGTCATTGTACAGGAAATACCTTCCAGTTTAACGACAGTTTTTCCTTTTTCGGTTTCAGCTACTCAATCGGCCGGAATCATGTCAGCAGTGGAGGAACTTTTGGTTCACACTGGTATAGCCCATTAAAAATATCAAAAATGACCTTCGCATGACCTTGGCTGTCATACCCAGGGTCAAATTGACATTGCCAGACTCCTCCCCTCTTGCAACAAAACAACGTCAATTTCAAACATTGTCCATGATAATCCGTACTTACTGAGATACGAGCTATCGACACTTCAGCTAAGACACCCTGTATGTACGTACGTTATATGTACATAGGAAGCTTTTATTCGATATTAAAAGAGGATGAGCACGCTTCTCCTCGTACCCGCAGAACTTCTGATCGAATAACTCGCCTTTTTATCGCTTTCTCCTCACTCCGAGGATTACCCCGAGGTCTTCACAAATCCTGCCTCCACCTGTAAAACGCGCGTCCCTTCGAGGACGGAAATAAAGTGTGCGGTTCGCTCGCGGCTTATCTCGAGTCCTCTATCGTCATCTTTCACGTCATTTTTCGCTTCCGCGATTTTCGACTGCTTGTGACTCCAGCCTCGAGTATGACACGTAATCGGGATTGCAAAATAAAAGAGCGAGTAAACAAATATTTTTTTTCCTCTGCGGAAGTATTTCGACCCTTTTCCTGTTCTCTTCGTTCCCTTTCGAGACCTCGAGCTTGTCGTGCCCGCGGTAAATCCTCGAATTATATTTTCCGGAATGGCGGAGGCTTTTCTTCGATCGCGCTAGAAGAAGGAATTGCGTGTACAGATGTAGGTTGGCACTGCAGATACGAAGGCATTATTCGAGCTGGGGAAAAAAGGTTAGGGAACATTGCCACGGTGGTTTCTGCGCGGAAACGGCTCACACCTTGGTAAAGTGCTTGCCGGAAATTACGTGGCGTGTTCGGTAGAAGAATCGAGCTCGTGATCATTGCCACTCACGAAACTCGTTCGCACTACGTGTGGAAACGTAGGATTACGGAATTTTGTGAGCGTGTGTGCATGCATACCCGGTGATCCAGTAACCATTAGCACCTTGAAATATCTTCGAAAATACGGGTGTGAACGAAAGATGGTCCACCGAAAGTTGGATTCTACGGAAGGGCTCACCGGATGGTGATGACGATTTTTTTTTTGGAGGTGGAGTTGCTTCCAAGATACGAAGGTCGCTTTTGTTTTTCCTTCCAAATGCCGCCATCAGATGGTAGACACGAAAGCAAAGCGTGCTCATAAAAAAAGAGGACCGTCGGTATCGAGGCAATACCTAATTCCTAGTGGTTCCCCGTGTATTTTT
The DNA here is from genome assembly GCA_944452715.1 of Ophion slaviceki. Taxonomy (NCBI): domain Eukaryota; kingdom Metazoa; phylum Arthropoda; class Insecta; order Hymenoptera; family Ichneumonidae; genus Ophion; species Ophion slaviceki. The sequence continues at coordinate 62,502,703 of OX101785.1, read as the reverse complement.
CGACGGGCACGTAAAACTGAAGGATATTGTGAAAAACGTGATATAAACTCGGAACACCCTTGAAACTTTTTCGCAGACCCGTCGCAATAAATTGACGAAGCTACCGCCCACGAGAAGAAGAAGAAAAAAAAGTGATCATTAATTCGGAATTCCACCGAGATTTTCATCGCTAAAAGCTCCTCTCTCCCTCGGCCTTTCTCGTTTTGCGTTCTATTTTTCGCATTTGATACAAAAGTTCACAGGGCGAGTTACACGCCTACGTAATCAAACAATGGTTAAGTCCCCTTGCTTTCCTCGAGAGTCCTCGGCGCGCGCGACCATTATCTCGCCTTCTCGTTGCCCCGCAAACAGCTCCGACCCCCTTCTTGTATATGCGCGAGCCAGAGGATTGAATCTTACATGTACATGCACACTCACCGCGAAGCACACAACCTGTTACCCTCACATTTACTTATGCAAACGTACACAGCGGGTGTCGCAGAAGACACGTCGCGCTTATGCGGGATCGGTAGATCGTGAAATTTCGAAGCGAAAAGTCCTCACTCATTTTTTCCTACGATGCGCCGTTGCTTATGTATTGATCAATCAGCGATAGCCAATCTGAAGTGCGCGTTCGGTGGAACGTACCGCGCGGGTGGGGAGCAGGCCCCGCCCCGCGCTTCCCGGACTCGTCCGATAGGCTCACGCGCCGTACGGCACGTCAGCCGTCGCACCTGAATGGCTGTCTTTCATCGATTGATATCCGAACAACGGTGCATCGGAGAGATAAATGGATAAGGACTTTTCTCTTCAGAATTCCGCTACCTATCACCCTGTAAAGGTTCGGCGCGAGTTTTCGAACACCCTGTACCTTTGTACCTACACAGACACATCTATATGTGTGGGAAAGATACTTTAGCCTGAGGTGGACAAAGAAGTGCAAAAAGATTTTTTTGCGATTCGCAGGATTTTACGAAGAGGAAACTACTCATTGGAGGCATACGACTGAGAACGGATGTACCACGTTGAAAGAAAAAAAGACGGGAGCGCGAGAGCAAGGGCGGTGGGAGAGGAAGTTTTTGAATGTTTTCCCACGACACTCGACCTGTCTCGCGTACAACTCCTATGCAGCTGGAAAAATCTTTGATGCGTGTGAAACTCGTATAGACACAAGACGGAAAAAGTCCTCGCATTCATCGCCCCAAACTACACACCTCGCGTATCCCGTGAGATAAGTCTGTGTGCTTCACGCCTCAGCATAGAAAAAAAACACTCAAAGTGAACGTAGACGCAAAGAGGAATGTTGATATTTCGCTGATATTTTTTGAACCGCACAGGAATTGAAAAATATATCAAATTTTCAGTTTCGGGGAGTAATTGAAACATATCGGACAACATTGAAGGAAAATTTATGGAGACCAATTATATGATTCTTGCAAAAAAACCAATACGGACGAAGGAAAATAAAAAATTCATTTTGTGATTTTAAGTAGTTTCTTGGTTAAAAAATATAATAAATCAGAGATGCTTGTCAATTTCTACAATACCAAAAATAAGTACCATATTGTTGTTTATCTACATGAGAGCGTCAAGTTTTTTTTTCGTATACATCGACGGAGGATGAACAAAAATATAGATGTATATATTTTTCAGAAAATTGTAAAACTGAAAATATTTCCGTGACCCCAATTATGGATATTTTAGTAGTAGTAGTGAAATTGCATTTATTCACACGACCTTGTCTTAGTAATTACATTGTTTTTTTTAAACATAATCTAAACTGTATTTTTAACTGTAATTTTGTAAACATAATTTTCTAATTGCTTGCTTGATATTTATAAGACCGTGTGTCGGTGGGTCAGCGACCGTGGTCCTTCAGCCCGAGATTTTGTTTATTCTCTCGTTAAATATTTCATTATATTTCCACCACATGCTTTGACCGGATGTCGTCTTTGAATGTGACGCTACGAAAATGTGTTGCCCGGGTTGTTAGGTTTTTTTGGTGATTTTCAGATGTTTTGAGTTTGTGATCAACTATTATTTCTAGATATTAGGCATTGTTTTTTGGTGTAATTTTTATGTTGAGCATCATTGTGGTAGGTGATTATTGTATGATTCCGTGGTTGAATATCAGTAATTGTGATTTCTGGGAGTTGGGTTTGAGTCTCCAGTTATTGATCCATTCTACTATGTTATTTACGGATTCTTGTAGGTTTTCTATAGTTTTCTGACGTTTTTTGGTGTATGGATCTTTTATTATTAACATTATTATCATCATCATCATCATCATCGTCATCGTCATAACAATGATCATTATCATCACCTTCATCGTCATATTCATCATTAACGTCGTCATCACATTCGTTATCATCATCATAACCATTATCGTCATCTCCATCGTCATAATTATATTTATAGTCATTGTTGCCATCATCATCATCATTATCATCGTCATAACAATGGTCATTATCATCACCTTCATCGTCATATTCATCATTAACGTCGTCATCACATTCGTTATCATCATCATAACCATTATCGTGATCTCCATCGTCATAATTATATTTATAGTCATTGTTGCCATCATCATCATCATCATCATCATCATCATCATCATCATCATCATTATCATCATTATCGTCATCATTATCATCATCATCGTCATTGTCATCACCATTATCATCACCATCACTATCGTCATCATCATCAATCATCACCATGACTATCGTCATCGTCATCATCATTATCATCACTATCATCATTACAATTATTATCATAATTGTCATAATTATCATCATCATCTTTATCATCATCACCATCACCATCGTCATCGCCATCATCATTATCATCACCATCATCATTATCATCACCATCATCATGATAATTATTATCATAATTTTCATAATTTTCATAATTATCATTATCATCATGATTATTGTGTATACGGATATTATAATTGGGACTCGAAGTACTCGAAGAACATGCCTCGGCTTCATAATTAAAGTTCGCACAGCGTCAAAGCTTCTCAGCAACATGAGGTACTAAAAGCTTCACTGTACAGAGACCAGTAGTGAGAGAGATTTACCTCTCCCTTTTTTCTCTCCCGCTCCTTTTTATTGGTGCATCCTGCCTCGTTGGCGCGGTCGGGAGACTGTCAAGAAGTTTCTCTAATGCAGAGCCTCCTGAGACCCATAACTTCGTACGAACCTCCGCTTTCTGGACTATCCGCCAGAACCCTCCCTCCGCCATCCCTGGCGGCGTCAGCTTTGCCTTCCCTTCGCCCTTCGAGTTTCGTCAGCCCACAATGGCCCCTACTCGATTCATCTTTCGTCCGTCGGGGATGATACTAATTTCGTTTGTGAATTCTAGCGGAGGTCCGCCAATTAAACGCTTCCTTTGACGCACGAATACTCGCCGCGCGTACGATCGCGTCAAAGGATCAAGTGCCTCCAAGATCTTCAGCACCACGTCGTGTTTGCACACCAGCCAAATGCAACGGAGACATTTTGGGAGGTTGCTTCTTTGGGGGCTTTCACGACGGGACAAATCGGCTGGGAAAAAAAACTCCGGTTGGAGACGCTCGAAGGAAGCTCTGATTTTCTATGGTAATACTGGTCGAAGAGTAATGGATGAATTCGATATTTTTCTTCTTATTTATCAACCTTTTTGTCGTTTGCCAAAGCGAGGAAAAGTAATGGGAAAACTGATGAAATGTATAACGAATTTTCTCGTGCCGCTCCCCGGTGAGATTTGCTCGGGAATTAGCGATGGAACTCCGGACGAGAAACGAAGCGGCTAATGCAATTAAATTAATTCAAGGCGCAATATTAAAATGTTACGATGAGCTCAATCTGTTTTTCATATACATGGAGAGAGCGCTAGAGCTCTTCGTAACATTTAATATACCAGGTGATCCAGTTACTATCAACAACTTTGATATCTTCGAACCTACGGGTGTCAGAAAAAAAATTGTCCAACAAAAGTTGCATTGTGCCGAAGGGCTCATCGGATGGTGATTTTTTTTTTGACACCCATGGATTCGAAGGCCTTCGAAGCATACATTTTTCTTTACGTGCAATTGGCTTGAAATTTTGTACTCGGGGGTTTTCGGGGTCGCTGATTACGAATCTGCGCTCAATATTCGGGAATTCAAGATGGCGGATTCAATATGGCGGACCATAAATGCAAAACGTTGTTTGATGATGGCGAAAGTTGGTACTCGGGGGCTTTCGGGGTCGCTGATTACAAATCTGCACTCAAAATTCGAGAATTCAAGATGGCGGATTCGATATGGCGGACCATAAATGCAAAACGTTGTTTGATGATAGCGAAAGTTGGTACTTGGGGGTTTTTGGGGTCGCTGTTACATGATATAAGCTCCCAAAAAATAGATCATCAAATTTGGAAAAAAATCCTATAGTTTTTGCCATATACAGCCGCCATATTGGATCCGCCATTTTCAATTTGACGGTTTAGACGTCGGGTTCGTATTCAGTGGGTCAAGCACCAAGTTATTACCTATTTTTTGGTTATGGTTTACGTGCTAGATTAGTTGCAATCAGATTTATGATGTAAAAAGTTAGTTTTTTTGCACTTTCGTTATTGATGACACCCGCTACGTGAAAAAAAAATTTAACAGGTATGTTTCAGTAGTTATTGAGGTCCTAGCAACCTTGAAACGTATTTACAACCGCCATATTTAGTTAAAAAACACTTTTGAATGTTGGGAATTTTTTGAAAAATCATTTCAAGGTCATGATATCATAGGTCGTTAAATTTGTCTGAATATCAGCTACAACTTCTTAAGGTGTTACGCCCACTTGCGATTTTGAAAAAATCGATTTTTTTATTGCATTTTTTTGAAGTGCAATTTGAAGTGCAGTTTTTTTTTGATGCCCGGAATAGACGACTCTATGTAAGTTTACAAAAAAAAATATTTTCTTCGTGTAAACTGAAATTGAAACTTTAAACGCGTTTTTCTCAAAATGGCATTTCTGAAGTCGGTGACCAAGATTACTCGAACACTAATGAATCGAACTTCTTGAAATTTTTCAGGCTTATTTACTACATAAAAATATAGTCTTTAATCTTTCGATTTTTTTTCGAAAAAAATGGCCGTTTTATAGCCAAAAAACGGCCGTTTTTTTCGTTAAAATCGAACCATTAACTTTGACTGTCCGCCATTTTGTGAAAAATGAATATTTTTAAAAATCCTTCGATTAAAGACTAGTTTATACTTATATTTGACTAAATCCATCCGCATTTTTTTTTCAGATGATCCACTTCGCCGCAATGTTGGTCACCGCAAACCGTGTACATAAAAACATTATTTCATTGACGGCCATTTGCCACTAAACGATGTAATATTTTTCAATAAAAAAATTACTGAATGCTCTTCAAGATGTGTTCTTTAAGATGGTATATTGATCGATTAAAAAAGTTTTGTAGTTTTCTTTAAAAAAATTCATGAAAAAGGACTTTTTTGCGCTACAAGTGGGGGTAACGCCTTAATATAAAAAAAAACATGTTCCCATTTGAAAAACCATTGATGACCTTGAGAACGCAAAAACTATGATCTTGACAAAAATGAATTTTTCACCGCTGTATCAGCCTTTCGAAATCAATAAAATTACCTCCTGACATTTCTTTCGTCACGATAAAGGCAACAGCGATGGTCCACCCTGTATATCTAGGGTTCAAAGTGCTACAAGCTGCCACCCCAAAACGTACGTATTATAATAAAAAATGTTTTGCATAAAAGTTGTTTCATTCTGAAACGAAAAAAATATACCTCTGACTTTATGGGTACACAGCGAGAATAATGAAAAAAAAGGAATTTAGAAATTTCGGCAATTTCGCAAACGACAGTGAAAGAGACTGAACGGAATTACTGTGCTCCGTAGGGGACGCGAACGCGGTACGTAATCGCGTCGAGACAACATTTCTGTGCGCACGCGGACGAAGATGGAGCCCCCGAAAATTTCCTGATCCTCGTCGTCACTGAATTTGCGACGCAATTACTGAGACAAAAGGATTCAAAGAGAATCTCACATGGAGAGGAAGGGAATTTGGTGAATGAGAAGAGAGAGAGAGAGAGAGAGAGAGAGAGAGAGAGAGAGAGAGAGAGAGAGAGAGAGAGAGAGAGAGAGAGAGGGAGGGAGAGAGAGCAAGAGAGAGAGGAGAGCGAGCGATGAAATTTGTATCTAGGGGGGATTATTTCCCCAAATTGCTGCGATGGAAAAAATCGGATCGTTGTGTTTTCTCTCATAAGTGAAGGGGAAATAGAAAATGAGGTGAAAACGGGAAAGCTAACGAATCGTGAGAGATTATAAAATGTTCGAGTGGATTTTTTATTTTTCAAGAAAAAGAAATTTCACCGCAAGCTCATTTTAAATATCGAGTAACCCGCAAAAGGTTTTTTATTGCAAACCGGTTTTCATATACATATACTGGATAATTAGGCACTCAAAAAATTCTCCAGGTATTGTCATTTGACACAAAAACGTCGCGCAGAAAATTTGGTGGACTGGTCAAAACAATTCGATCGGCTCTTTTATTTTTTTTTTAAGTGAATTCGATGTGAATTAAAAATCAATACCGATAACTCAAGGGGCCTGCAGCATTTTATTTAAATAATAATAACTTCATTGTTTATCAATATTTTCCAATTAAAAAAAAAATCAAACTTAGCAAGACTACGTATGAAGGGAGCCTGAATTAGAAGGTCCGAAAAATCGTTTTTTTTTTGTTGCTTAAGGCAGTCCTCTAGTTTCTCGGGTCGAAAAAATCGATTTTTTTTTCATAAATCACATCTACAACATGTGTAGAAAATGTGTGCCAAAGGATTTTTCGATATTCGAAGTTGTTCACAAGTTACGGCCCTGGAACGGAGCAGGTATATGGAGCAGGTATACCTTCAAACGCGTTTTTTTCGAAACACCATTTTTCGAAACGGTGACCACGATATTTCAGAAACTACTGCACCGATCTTGTTCAAAATTATAAAGCATCTTTAAAATGTTATAAGCCAGCGATTGAACTAGGATTATCATGATTGCTTCGATAGTTTTTTTTGTACGAGCGAAAAACTTAAGAAAAAATGAGTAAAAAATAGAATGTAATTTTCAAAAGTGTATAAAAAAGTCAATTTTTGTAATTTAGAATTCACTCTAGTTCAATCGCTAGTCTTAAATATGAAGATTAAAATGCCGTTTGGTTTTTTGATTTCAGGTAAGCAGAACAGCTGCAATTTTGGTCACCGTCAAGCACCTCTTTTACTTGATGTCTTCCTGTCGGCCACTATAACTTTTATTCTATTATATATTTTGACGTAAAAAAATTTGTAAAGCTTATTTAAATGTTAATAAAGATTATGCAAAAACAATGAGATTGATTATTTCGATGCTTTGCCCGTAAAAAATTATTGAAAAAGCCGTAAAAAACAGCCGAGAAACTAGAGGACCGCGTTAAATCGGTAGACAAACTATCCGACAATATATTCACAAAGTTACGGAGGCCAATTGTAAATATTTTCGAAAATACAAGTCCAAAAGCCGAGAAACCATTGATATTTGATATTGATATTTCCTCCTATTGAAAACTTAGAAGCGCGTTTTCTCCAGTTTTCATATTCGCGATTTTTCAAAATTGCCGAGCGTGATAGCAAAAAAAACTAAACGACCTATTGAATCAAACCAAAGTTTATTTTCTTCATTAAAAAAATCTCTTATAAGTGAATTAAAAAAGACATTGAAAGAGTCTTTTTAAAAAATGTTGATGGCACGTTAATGTGTTTTTTAAAGACATTTCTTTTCAAACCTGAGAAAAGTTCTAATTTCACGATTTTTTCAGCTTTTTCTTAATCCACCCAGAAGAAAAATATATGAAAATTGAAAATTTTATTGGTTTATTTGGTTCAGTCAAGAATTACGAGCTGCATGTTTCCCGCCGATTGGGGACTGCGGTGGCAATACGCACATGGAATCGGCTGATAATTCTGCAGTCATTTGTTGTTTCATGTGGAATTTTTTTTTATTCATTTCAAATATACACGAAAAGACACCTCAATGTTTACAGGGCTCACTTGTTTTTTTCCCTTCTAAAAAATTCCCGAAAAAACGCTTTGCGAAAATGCATAGTACATTTGTTATTAACTGACGATTGTTATTAATCTGACGACTTTTTAGGCAAATTTTTGGAAAGTGAAAAATTTCGTCAGATAATTGTTAATAACAAATGAACTATGCAATATAAAAAAAAATCCTACGTACTTCCACAGACAATGTATTTTTCAAGATATATTCAACATTTCAAGTGAATCGGTTGAAAATTGTCTGAGTTATGTTTCCGGCCAACTTAAAAAATGCAGTGTTGAGATAAATGCTGCACAGCCGCCATTTTGAAATTAATCGCTTCAAAATATTTTTGTATACAGTCACTGATATGTATGATAAACACCCTTTTTTGCAATTTCGATTTATCTTGTAGTTTTTCTGAAAAAAAAATCCCCAAAAAGCCTATTTTTAGGCCTCTAGAGTGGCCTAACCCCTTAATAGTGTTGAAATTCCCGACCTTACCCTCCCAATACTCTCATCATAAAAAAATATTGAAATTCGATATGTGTGCAGACCCCCAAGCTGATGCAGACTCGTCGAATAGCAATCTCTTTTTTAAATTCCCTCTACGACTTTTTCCAACCAAAAATAAATGGCCCTCCATGGACGTGGGATGACCTCGAAGCACCAAAAATGTAATAAAACCGGAGCCAGCTCGACGTGGGTAATTAACGCGGAATTGCCGAAAGAAAATCATTATTTTGATTATGTAACGTGTCTAACGAGATCTTACCAGTGCAGAATATTATTTTTTACGTTTCTCGAATAACCATTGGCCATTGCGTTGTGCCGCTTTATTTGTCCTCGTTTCAACTCTTATAGAGATAGTATTGTGTGCGTGATATTTTTCTCGTAATATTGCACATCGTTGGATAAAAGCGCGTTAAAAAAGAGTGCCGGTATGATGTTTCGAACAACGCGCTGGGGAATTTTTTTTTGCTGTTTGTGGAAAACTACACGAATTTTATAACATGCTAAAAAAGACAAACGAAACGTCCCTACAGTGGCCATCCGGAGTGGGAAATCTTCGGGATAGCAAATTGTAGAAAATGTTACGCTCTACAAGATTGATCATGAGAATTTTCAGCGTAAGTTCAACCGTTCCGGAGATATTTCCGAAAAACCATTTCCGCGAAAATGTCACACGCTCTAACTTCAAACATGTTGAGTTTACAAAAAAATAGTTCCAATCTAAATCATAGGAAATGTCCTTGTCTACAAAATCGGTCTGGACCATTTTTGCCGCACAATCAACCGTTTCGGAGATATGTGGCAAAACCTGAATTCCAAGATGGCGCCGCAACCCCCCAACCCCTCTGCCGTTCCAAATTCTTTCTACCCCCAAGGAACAATCCCGGACTAAATCCACAAGAAAAAGCAGTACTCGGCTTTCGAACTCACAGCTTTTCTTGTTAACGAAACTTGGCCTACGCGAATATCGGGTATGTGGACATACGGGCTTGAAGGGTTTTCGCAAAAATGGCAAGATTCACGTAGCTGTTGAAAAACAATGGAAGTTGCCGAACGTGCGCGCAGGCGTGTCTGCAGGGAATATCCAGCTCCGCAATTACCCGGCAATCAAATTACAATTACCAGTTGAAAAGGTCTTCCATTTTTGCTCTGCTTCTATTGCAGATGATGGAAACCCGGCTGAGTAACTCAATCCAACTCGGGTCATAGGCATATCGTTCTGCCCTACCCCTGCCTCTCTTTCTCATTATCCCTTTTCCCCGGTAAACGAAACTGCGATTTGCCACACACGTCTCTTGCTTCTTTGTGCATGATATTGCGCTCTTCAAGCCCCAACCCATCGATCGGGATATGATAGCTTCCGTATATCCCACCCTCGTGTGTCCCTTTGATCTTTATTTGTATTTCAGGTATATACGTCACGTGTCACGAAGCCCTCTGGCTTTTTTGCCTCGTCCATATATCCTTAACAGCCAGAACACCGCCCTCCTACGCCTAAGTGTGGTGTAGCGTGTCGCATGGATCCCTAGGTACATGGGGTGTTGAAACTATCCACTATCCAACTTTGGCCATTACGAAACGGAACTCTTGTGGCCAACCACTCGTTGTGCTACTCAGTTTCCTCTATTCTGGATGGCCGGCAACATTAACAGCTCCTCGTCTCCATCATTTTCTTATATTGAGGTGTCGTTAGAATCTATGAGGTCTTCAGGAGCATAGCGGTAATCTACACCCCAATGGCTGTCTTTGGAAGAACTCAATATTTCAATGGAAACAGGCTCCGAGATTTGGTTTGGGTTTGTTGGGGGTTTGCAAACATAGGAATGTTGTACATGACTGTCTTTGGAAGACCCCCTTGGAATGACCCTAATTACTGTCTTTGGAAGAATTCAAGATTTCAATGGAAACATGGTCCAGGAGTTGGATTTGTTTGGGGTTGGCAAGCGTAGGGATGTTCTCCACCCTATGACTGTCTTTACAAATACTTAAGGTCCCAATGGAAACATGATCCGGGAATTGATTTGGGTTGGTGAAAGTAGTGATGTCCTACACCCCAATCACTGTCTGTGGAAGAACTTAAGATTTTTATGGAAACGTGGTGAAGATTTGCTGCACAAGCATAGAAACCAAAAATATTTGTCGACGCAACGAATAATATGATGAAATTTGCACAAAATACTCTAAGAGTTATTTATACATTTTTCCATTGGAAGCATTATCCTTTTTAACGACACCAGAGGTGTTGGAGTTCGTTGACCAATACCCAGAACAAACTCCTCCAAGATGAAAAGCCAAATATAACCAATGGAAAAATTTGGTTTAAGTTGATTTGTCGTTTCACTGACTATCAAACGATAATCTAGGAGACCAAGATCCACGACAAAGTTTTGATTCACACGAACCATTTCGCTTCGCTTGTTGAAGGTGCCAGATGAAGGAAGCTCAGTGAATAAAACTTCGACCAGTTCTCTTCGTTCGCGTCCTGCATTGACACCTTTCGAAAATATTGGGGGGGACTGCAGGTCTAATCTGAACAATCTTGTTTTATCTTCGCTTTAGTCACGAAACTTTCCAGCACTCCCTTTCCAGTAATTAAACCGTTAATAGCCTTCCTATCCACGTCCTTGATCACCTTTCCAATATTTTCCCAGCTGTCTTCCCAATTCCCTATCTACGTCTCTTCCCATGTCCCTCTTGAGGTGATATGAATCAGATATGAGTGCGAGATAAACGGCGATAGCGGCGTTGATGGCAGAGCTAGAGAGACCAGCGCAGAACACGAGTCATGTGACCTTAACCTCGATGGTTCGAAGGCCAACGAATTCCGCGTGTCATCAATGTGTCCACCAATCTTGTCACTCTTTTGCCAGGTAACAATGATGCCTATTCGTATCCAACGCAACACACACCACCAACCGTTCTGTCGTTGTTTGGGGAGACCTTCGTTCCCTCCTTATTAAACGTGTCTCCCTGTCATCCGACATCCTCGAGCAGCTTTTAATTCCAGCTCTGGCTAAGCCAGCAATCTTTAATCATTTGCACCACCACACCATTCGCCCCTGTTGCCTCCTCGGTCTTGATTTTCTTCAACATTCCCGTCAGCCTTTCCATCGCAATTCCTTCGTCCAATTCCGCGTCTTCAGCCCCGGTGAGCTGCCTCGCTGCCCGCATGACCCGGTCCTAATTGACTTCTCCCTATTCCCTTCCGAATACCCTCCCTGGCCATAATGACCGAACAAAGCAGTGGACCCATTGTCTTCATACTTTTCGTCGCCCGTTGCTGCCTTCGCTCCGTTACGGTCGTTTTTAGAAACGAACTGGTCTATCCAATTGATATTAATACAAGTTAAATTAGAATTTACGTCTCCACGATTTTCCGGGGTCATTTTTAGGAACCGTTGTTTTTATTTGACTTCAAGCATGTTAGGGTCGTATCTCACTGACAAGGAACATCACTTTGGTGTCCACCTCCGATTTTCTTGAAACTTTTTTATCTGGAAGAGTATCAAAAACTAAGAGACACATTCTTTTTTTTGTCGGCGGAAAAACGGTTTTAACGGCTGAAACGCACCCTCAAAAATGGGGATGTTTTTCGTTTTTCGTCGATAACGTTTTAACGGTACGAGATATTAAAAAAATTCAAATTGCAACAATGTTTACTTTTTGGTGTACTATACATTGGAGATGAGAACAATAACCTTATCGACAAAAAACGAAAACCACCCCTATTTTCGAGGGTGCGTTTCACCCCTTAAAACCGTTTTTCCGCCGATAAAAAAAATACGTATCTCTTAGTTTTCGCTACTCTTCCACATAGGAAAGTTTCAACAAAATCGGAGGAGGACACCCAAATGATGTTCCTTGTGAGGTCATATTTTAGAGCCATCTACGGTAACATTGGCCTCATTAGGTAAAACACTTTTTGTACATAGTTGAAAGAAAATGTTTTCCGTACAGACTGTCCGATTACTCTTGATGAATGGTAATAACTCGGTAACAGGGAAGTACACTGAAAAGTTCTTAGACAAGTATCGAGTGTACAAAACACGATTGACCCTACCAACACGCTAGACTAATCAATTGACCAAACACAATGTTGGCCTCACCCCCATCTCTTATATACTAGATTGACTTATCTATAATTGATGGCCTGGGAGTAGTCTCGTTTAACGACGAGTATGTACTCGTCGGTAACGATGACTCGACAGCCTATCTGACGAGAATCGGTGAAGACTTTCCTTACGGACGAGAAAGTCTCGATATGAGTAATGGTTGTAGTGATCGAGTTATCGAGTTCCTATCTGTCGGGGCTCACCCTTCTTCGAGACAGCCATTGCGAGACGGCAAACTTGCTGTCCCTATTTTCTCGACTTTGCCATTGGTGATCAACGATTGTTATTGGAGAATCAGAGAGCTGTCGTGATCGTCGTCGTTAAGGGGTTACCCCCACTTGCGATTTTGAAAAAATCGATTTTTTTTATTGCATTTTTTGAAGTATAAGTATCCGGGCCCATACTTCTGTATGGGCCCGGAATAGATGACTCTATGTAAGTTTACAAAAAAAAATATTTTCTTCGTTTAAACTGAAATTGACACTTTAAACGCGTTTTTCTCAAAATGGCATTTCTGAAGTCGTTGACCAAGATTACTCGAACACTAATGAACCGATCTTCTTGAAATTTTGCAGGCTTATTTAACACATAAAAATGTAGTCTTTAATCGTTTGATTTTTTTTCGAAAAAAAATGGCCGTTTTATAGCCAAAAAACGGCCGTTTTTTTTCGTTAACATCAAACCATTAACTTTGACTGTCCGCCATTTTGTGAAAAATGAATATTTTTTAAAATCATTCGATTAAAGACTAGTTTATACTTATGTTTGACTAAATCCATCCGCATTTTTTTTTTTCAGATGATCCACTTCGCCGCAATGTTGGTCACCGCAAACCGTGTATATAAAAACATTATTTCATTGACGGCCATTTGCCACTAAACAATGTAATATTTTTCAATAAAAAAATTACCGAAAGTTCTTCAAGATGTGTTCTTTATGATGGTATATTGATCGATTAAAAAAGTTTTGTAGATTTCTTTTAAAAAAATCATGAAAAAGGCCTTTTTTGCGCTACAAGTGGGGGTAACGCCTTAAGGCCTTAGGCCACTCTAGAGGCCGACAAAATAGGATTTTTGGGGATTTTTTTTTTCAGAAAAACTACAAAATAAATCGAAATTACAAAAAAGGGTGTTTATCATACATATCAGTGACTGTATACAATAATTTTTTTGAAGCGATTCATTTCAAAATGGCGTTTGTGCAGCGTTTATCTCAAAACTGCATTTTTTAAGTTGGCCGGAAACATAACTCAGACAATTTTCAACCGATTCACTTGAAATGTTGAATATATCTTGAAAAATACATTGTCCATGGAAGTACGTAGGATTTTTTTTATATTGCACAGTTCATTTGTTATTAACAATTATCTGACGATTTTTTGACAAATTTTTGGAAAGGAATATTTTTTAGGCAAATATTTTTCAATTACGAAAAATCTCAACCTTCACAACACTCCGTATTAATTGTGTGTAAAATCGCCACCGCGTCACCTCGACACCAGCACCGGGAAAAATGATCAAAAATCGACCTGCTTTTGGGCTCCTAGCAGAGCCCTCGAGAAATCGAGTAAACAAGTACGAACAAAGTGCAACAATATTGGTCGGAATGGCAAAAAAAATCAAGACGGAACGGATGAAGCGACTTTTTCTCGGCTGGCGCGAGAAAATAAAATACCCTCACCGGTTTTCATTGTGATGCGCGACACGTGAGAGAACGCTCCGAGAAGGAAGTAAATTGTGCCGGGACAAAATTAGATAGAATAAGAAGAACAGAGACGAGTCTGGCGTGAAATATACAGCCAAAGCGAGGGTGCCTTGTAAGGTGCTTTGCGCGTTGAAAGTGAGCTATAGTTCTCCTTTCAAGAGTGTATATCGTGGACAATGTGTAAGTACACGCGCGTGGAATCACCCAGTAAGTCAAGAGACAGGTACAAGACGCAGGGGGGGGGGAGAAAATTTATTGAGAGAAATTTGCGAGCCAAATGACTGCTCTCTCTCTCTCCTCTCTCCTACTAGCGCCCCTAGCAGAGAGAGAGAGAGAGAGAGAGAGAGAGAGAGAGAGAGAGAGAGAGAGAGAAACTTCTAAATTGTGGTCCACAGGGGAGGAGAAAACGTACAAATGGAGAATTTTACGCCTCGTCAGCGATGCATACTTGATAAGATGAAAAAAAAAATTAAATTGTATGACGAAATGGCACACACACGCACATAAGTACATATACAGGGTGTCCCTCTTATCTCTTCCACCCGAAATAACTCGGTAATTATCAACGTCACAAAAAAATGTTCCATACAAAAGTTTTTTTTATTTTGATTTTTTTTTATTTCGATGGAGACGCTGACGCACAGTGAAGGTCACCTCCACTTTTTTAAATGAAATGGTACATCTGTTTTTCAACCATATTGTGGACCACCTCAAGCCGCATAAAAAAACATTCGGGGGTCAAAATCGTTCAAGGTCATTCAAGGTCAGTATCGATGATACAAATTTAAAGAGGTGACCTTGAATGACCTTGAACGACTTTGACACCCGAATGTTTTTTATGCGGCTTGAGGTGCTTCATGAGACGGTTGAAAAAAAATGTATCATTCCGTTGAAAAAAGTGGAGGTGATCTTCACTGAGCGTCAGCGGCTACACCGAAATAAAGAAAATTGGTCGCATTTGATGGCCCCGTTCGCAGCGTACAACTTTTGTCTGGAACATTTTTTTGTGACGTCGATAATTACCCAGTTATTTCGGGTGGCAGAGATAAGAGGGACATCCTGTATATGGGATATTCCACGCCATTTCAGCTAGCCCGTGACTCCGACCAATATTGGTTATCCTGATTTTTTTGTTGTAAAATTGCACCCCAAGACAAGAATATCCACACCAATTTTTAGATTTTGATCTCTCCTATTTTAGGAGTTATAATTTTCCAAAAAATGTTTATTTCAGAAGTTGTGGAAACGTTTGAACGCTGATAACCTCTGAACTAATTGAGATATCGACAAATGGCACTATGTACGGTTTTTTTTTCATTTTCAAGCATACATTCGATTAAAAAAATGAAAAAAATTATCATTTATCAATGTCAACGTTTCTTTTGTTTCTAAAGTGAAAGCTATTTCTTTTTAGATAATTGCCTTTATTTTACTTCTTCAAAAAATTCTCTAAAGTAGAGTGACCCATTCCATGATTTTTAAGACTAGTCTCATCGTGGGCCCATTTTTCCTTCTATACTTTTTCGAATTAATCATATTTTTTAAGACGATTTTTATCATTTCAATGTCCAATAATGCTACTGATGATTTCGTGATTTCCCATTCGGCTTCGACAGGCCTGAAACGGTTTATTTTCAATTCGTGCTGAATTTGACGATTTTTTTAAATGCAAAATCACTTTTTTTGTTAAATTCAGTACGAATGAAAAATAAACCGTTTCGGGCCTGTTGAAGCTGAATTGGAAATCAGCTTCGAAATGTGGATATACAAAGAAGCAATAATTTAATTGAATATTGTGAAAAATAAATTGGAGCAATTTTTTTTCTGCGTACCTGAAAAAAGATGTTTTATTACTCAATTGAGACGCTGTACATTTGACGTATTTGGAAATGCCTCTCTCTCACTCTCTCTCTCTCTCTCTCTCTCTCTCTCTCTCTCTCTCTCTCTCTCTCTCTCTCTCTCTCTCTCTCTCTCTCTCTCTCTCTCTCTCTCTCTCTCTCTCTCATCCTCCTTCAAGTATGTTCCTTGCTCTCCCTTCTCGAGAATCACCATATCTAGGTTACGTCCATCTCTTCCTGCCCAGGTTTACCATAAAACTTATGTACTTATACTAATATGCATGCTTCGTCGCAATACTCCAAAGTTTTCTAATATATCGTCCGTATCTTATATATATATATGTATGTATGTATGTATGTATGTATGTATGTATATATGTATATATGTATGTATATATATGTGTGTGTATGTACATACTGAAGTACCAATATAAAAGTCGGAATCTCTTCGCGGCTTTCAACAAAAGAATGTGTATTGGATACGTGCATTCGCGCACAAATCCCTGTTGCAAATCTTTATACCGCCACGAATCTCTACGATTATAAAACTTTCTTCGTATGTTGAAATTTCATCTAAGGAAAATCTTTCCGGGGCAAAAGACTTTTTATTCAAACTCCTGTCGACTTTTATAATTATATAAAAAGTTTTGTAGCCGCAAAAGTAGTATTGGCTCAGTAGTTGTTTTCCCTTCTAAAAAAATTCCCAAAAAACGCTTTTTAACCATCTAATTGAGACCCCCGCCTTAAAGAATTGGCTGGGCAGCTCAATATCGACGAGTCAACAGTATCCCGGCGTTTGCATGCCATGGTGAAGATACAGAAGGAAGGCTGCCCCAAGAGCAGAGCTATAGAGTCATTGCGAATCAACTGAACATCACCAAGTGATGAGTTTTCATTACTCATTATACTACATTTCGAAGTGAAAAAAAAATGTATTACCCATTACATTACGTTCAGTAATGTAACAAATTTCCATTATTCACTGCATTATATTTTGTAATGCAAACAATTGCCATTACTCATTACATTGGATTTTGTAATGTAAAAAAAAATCATTACTCATTACATTGGAATTTGGAATGTAGAAAATTTTCAATCCTCATTACCCATTACGATGTAATGGGTAATGAAATTTTTTTACATTACAAAGTCCAATGTAATGAGTAATGGAAATATTTTACATTACAAAATGTAATGTAATGAGCAATGGAATTTTTTTACATTACAAAATATAAGGTAATGAGTAATTAATTTTTTTCACATTACTAATGAAATGCAATGTAAAAAATGCCATTACTCATTACAATGTAATGAGGATTGTTAATCGTTTCCCATTAGGGGCAGCGGTTTTTGCACTGGGTCGATCTGACCCGATGGGAAACGAATAATAATCCATATCACCTTGTAATGAGTAATTAATATTTTTCACATTGCTGATTCACATTGCATGAGTAATAAATATTTTTCACATTAGTATTGTGAACAAATTCCATTGCTTACTACCTTATATTTTGTAATGTAAAAAATTCCGATTACTGATTACATTACACTTTGTAACGTAAAAGATGTTTATTACCCATTATAATGTAATGTGTAATATAATGTTTGTCATTACACATTACATTGCATTTTTTAATGAAAATTTTTCACATTACAGAATGTAATGTAATGAGTAACGGAAGTTTTTTACGTTATAAATTCCAATCTAATGAGTAATGCAAATTTTTTGACAATACAAAATATAATGTAATGGACATTTTCTACATTACAAAATCCAATGTAATGAGTAATGGATTTTTGTACGTTACTGAATGTAATGTAATGGGTAATGGAATATTTTTTCATGACCCATTAAAAAACGAATGAATAATGCATTATTTATTCATTACAAATTTCGCAACCCTGCCCAGAAGATACACACTTCCGTAATTACGAGCAAGGCGAAAAATGGGTAGATGAGTGGATAGCGACTTAACACAGGGCAATCTTTCCACGTGGGATTCAGCTTTTGTCAGAGGAGTGGAAAAAGGTATTGGGATGTTGAATAGGTTCTCCCTGTTTTTGCGTGAAAATTAATGCTTCATTAAAAAAAGTTATTCCTAATGCATTCAAACCTTTCAAGACTGCTGTGTGATCAACTTCTAATGATGTTGCAAGTTCAGCTAGCGCCTGACATGAGTCTTTATGAAGCAATGCCTCCAATTCAACACATCAAAATCATTATTTTTGAAGCGTCTAAACCAATATCTGCATGTTGTTTCCGACAGAGCATGGTCGCCGGAAGTCTCAACAAGAATTCTGTGTGCTTCAGCTGCCGATTCGATTTGAATGAAGTAGTGCAGTAAAATTCTTGACATCTTTGACATCTTTGACATAAAAAAATGGTAACGCCATCTGTTAGAAAACAGCGCGAACTTATTCAACGTCCTAATCATTCAACAAATTTTTACAGAAAAAGTGCTTAAAAAGAAAGACAAAGAAACAGCGGGTTTCAATGCAACCACCTAACAAACACACACGTGTATGCTCGAGTTAAGAGACGCTTGAAGACTTTTTCAGTGCTCAAACGAAGTTTGCTCCTCCCCTATACGTGATAATTCTCCCCCTTTTCTCTTTCTTTCCTGTTCTTCATTCACGCGCGCGCGGACGCAACTTCGGCGAGGGTCGCAAAAGTCGTTTTTTTTCTACCCGGTATATTTGGGATATAAAAGAGATAGTGTACCAGGTGTGTAAGTATGAAACCGGAATTTGCCCATAGGTGGCGCTAGATGTCGATGCAGTTACCGACACATCACGTCAGCGGTGTCTTGTTATTGTATTGATATCCGACAAAGATTTCCAACTCACAATAACACGAGTTTCATTCAGTAGCATTAGTTTATTAAAGATATACATGTCGAGTTTTGTGCCAACAAATTACGATTTGCGGACAGCACTACTTTTCTGTTTTCATCTGAAGAAAACCGCAGCCGAATCGCATCGAATGCTTGTGGAGGCGTTTGGTGAGCATGCTCTCGGTAAAACACAGTGTTTCGAGTGGTTCAAACGATTCAAAAGTGGCGATTTTGACATGAGGAACGAAGAACGTGGAAGACCACCGAAAAAGTTTGAAGACGCTGACCTGCAAGCCTTGTTGGACGAAGACGACGCTCAAACACAACAACAACTGGCGGATCAGTTAAAGGTGACCCGAGAAGCCATCTCCCTTCGGTTGAAAGCCATGGGAAAGATACAAAAGGTGGGGAAATGGGTTCCGCATGAACTCAACGAAAGACAGCAGGAAAACCGCAAAACATCATGCGAAATGCTGCTCGCCAGGTTCAAAAGAAAGTCATTTCTCCATCGAATTGTGACTGGCGATGAAAAGTGGATATATTTCGAGAATCCTAAGCGCAAAAAGTCATGGGTTACTCCGGGTGAACCATCAACATCGACGGCAAAACCAAAGCGCTACGGACGAAAGACAATGCTGTGTGTTTGGTGGGATCAGAAGGGCGTAATCTACTACGAGCTGCTGAAACCTGGGGAAACTGTCAATACTCAACGCTACCGACAACAAATGACCGATTTGGATCGAGTTTTGCGTGAAAAACGACCAGAATACCAACAAAGACAACACAAGGTGATTTTGCTGCATGACAATGCACCAGCACACAAAGCAAAACAGGTCCAGGAAACGATAGAGTCGTTCCGTTGGGAGATTCTTCAGCACGCGCCTTACTCACCGGACCTTGCCCCATCCGATTACTACTTGTTTGCATCGATGGGACACGTACTTGCTGAGCAGCGCTTTACTTCTTACGAAGATGTACGAAAATGGCTCGATGACTGGTTTGCCTCAAAAGAGCAACAGTTCTTTTGGCGCGGAATCCACAAATTGCCAGAAAGATGGGAAAAATGTATAGATAGCGACGGACAATACTTTGAATAAGTTACTTTGTATCATATCATTACAATAAACGTGTTTTTTCTGTACAAAAATTCCGGTTTCATACTTACACACCTGGTACGTGTCCGAGAGGTCTTGGCGAACTCGGAACGCAGGCGATCGAAAGTAGAGAGAGCGAGAGCGAGAGCGAGAGAGAGCGAGAGAGAGAGAGAGAGAGAGAGAGAGAGAGAGAGAGAGAGATGCGAAGGGTGGCAGGGAACTCTCGACAGGCTCTCCCTAACTAGCGAACTTTTTAATTTCCAACTAGATATATAGAGATAATTGAGGGGAATATAATTGAGAGCGGAAGATTGAGGAGGGCGGAGGAGGGGAGTCACGGGGGTGGACTGCACGCGCGATTCGACCTCGCGCTCTCCTTTCGGATTAGATGGCTCGTTTTCACTGCGCCGGAACTCGCTCGGGCGGGTAACGGAAGGGAGGCAAAAGCTCCGTAAGTTGGTGCAACGAAAGTTCACAGGCTCTCATTTTCAGCTACGGACATAAATAAATGCATGAATATAGGTTTTTTTAGTTCAGCTTTCGTAATCAGCGAGCTCAAAACTCACACGAAATTTCAAGTTAATCCAAAAGGAAGAATAATTATAGGGCTTTAAAGTTGAGGGGACTAGACATCCAAAAATCTCGATTTTTTTCGTTTTTTTTGTATTCTGTTACTACAGTTTCTTCCAAACATTTTGTCGCAATGAAAACTGCAAAATTTGGAAAATTCAGCTCAGGAGAGCAATAAAACGTTGAAATGTGCAAATTGCGAGACCAGGAACGCTTGTTGGATGCAGACAAGAGATCGCAAGCATTGACAAAAGAAGCTAGGGTGGAAGAAAAACGACGTTCAGCGATTGCTGCCACGGACAAAGCCGAACTCGAGAAGTCCTTCTACAGCGCTGGCAATTTTTAACGTACGTAAGTTGCACTTTTTCTGCCGTAGCACGGCGCGAGAACTTAAACGCGTTTTTCTCGAAACAGCATTTTGTACCAGTTTCGCCGCGATAACTCAAGAACAATTCAAGATATCGACTTGATTTTTTTTTCGAATAAAGATACCAAAAAAATAAATTTATTATTATTGTTATTACAATAAATGTGATCCGTGTTTCGATGTTTTTCAAATTTTAGCCACCGATTTTCAAATTTATTTGTTTTTTCAAAAATGTTAGGTTGCGTCTGTGGAGGAACATCCCCTCATCCCCCATGAAGGAATGGCGTTTGTGAATTGCCGAAAACTTCAACCGGCCACTCGGAATCGTGACAATGAGGGAGCAGTGCAAGAGGCGCGTGGTTTTCTTCATCCGCCCATATCTCCCTTAAATATTTATATTTGTGAAACCTCAACCACTGAATTTAACAGCCAAAACTCCAATAAAAACGTTGCAAAAAAGAAAATGTATGTATGTTGTTTTCGTTCTTCACAAACGTCTTAAAAAATGATCCCATTTTCGGTTTATTTTCGCTGCCTAGTCACCTCAATGTGATTGCATTGTCCAGTTGTAGAGCCGTCAAATAAAAAGACCGGATGATTAGAGACTGGATATTCTCATTTTTGTTCAATTATAAATCGGGCCAACTTTGACGAATAAAAACATTTATAATGTTTTGAAAAGCACATGGAGTGGGATAAAAGAATGTGGGTTCCCATGGAAAATCTCGATTATCTTCGCATTGTCTTTAAGTATAGATAGTCACGAATACGTGAAGAAAGTTTCAAGTTAAAGTATTGAAGATTGACCAAGTCACAGGCGATTTAGTGAGAGCATCATCGTCATCGTCTTCATCATCATCATCTTCATCATCATCATCATCACCATCATCATCATCATCATCATCATCATCATTGTTTTTATTATTACTATTGCTTTAATAATTTTCGTTAATGTTTTATTTTACAACCTCTTCATAGTTTCCCTTCGTACGCCCTTGCGGACTCTTACGTTCCTGTCCTTTTTGCATAACTCCCATGCTTGATCTTTTAAAAACTGGCGGAAATAAGCAAAAGTATTCGCGCCACGTAACTTGTGCGTCCATCCTATATTTTTTTCTACACAAAACGACTTTCATTTGACACGAGGTAGTCATCATCATTATCGACATCATCATCATCGTCATCATCATCATCGTCATCATCTTCGTCATCGTCATCATCGTCATCATCGTCATCATCGTCATCATCGTCATCATCGTCATCATCTTCGTCATCGTCATCATCTTCGTCATCGTCATCGTCATCATGGTCATCATCGTCATCATCGTCATCATCGTCATCATCATCTTCATCGTCATCATCGTCATCATCATCTTCATCGTCATCATCGTAATCATCGTAATCATCGTAATCATCGTAATCATCGTAATCATCGTAATCATCGTAATAATCGTAATCATCGTAATCATCGTAATCATCGTAATCATCGTAATCATAGTAATCATCGTAATCATCGCAATCATCGTAATCATCGTAATCATCGTAATCATCGTAATCATCGTAATCATTGTCATCATCTTCATCATCGTCATCATCGTCATCATCATCATCTTCCTCATCGTCATCATCTTCGTCATCGTCATCGTCATCGTCATCGTCATCATCGTCACCATGGTCATCATCGTCATCATGGTAATCATGGTCACCATCGTCATCATGGTCATCATCGTCATCATGGTCATCATCGTCATCATCGTCATAATCGTCATAACCGTCATCATCCTCATCATCCTCATCATCGTCATCATCGTCAGCATCGTCATCATCGTCATCATCGTCATCATCGTCATCATCGTCATCATCGTCATCATCGTCATTATCGTCATCATCGTCATCATCGTCATCATCATCTTCATCGTCATCATCATCTTCATCGTCATCATCGTCATCATCGTCACCATCGTAATCATCGTAATCATCGTAATCATCGTCATCATTATTAGTATTGTTATTTTAATTATCGTTAATGTCTTATTTTTCAATTTCTGCATTGTGTTCCTTCGTACGCCCTTGCGGACTTTTACAGTCGCGTCCCTTTTACTTAACTTCCTCGCTTGTTCATCCGCTGATGCTCTTTTCAAAAAACTGGCGGAAACAAGCGAAAGTATTCGCGCCACGTAACTTTTGCGTTCATCGCAGAAGCGACGGAGAACAGATCGAGGGAACGAAAGATGAAAGAAAGTAGAAGCGCATCTCGAGTGTTTCTTAAACTTTGCAGTGTGCTCGAGCGTGCAAAACTAGGTTGAACACAGGGCAGCGTGTAGCTAGGAAGGGATGGGTCTACACGAGAATGTCGAGACGCTCTTTTCTAATAGTGACCTTTCGCAATCAGTGGACGTACACGACTTCCGCTCCCGGTATGACGCTGTCCCGACCCTCTAATTTCTCGCTTGTTGTTTCAACCCTCTATTCATTCCGGATACAGTTCGTACGTGTATACATATACAACGGGTGGCCCGTTTCAAGTGTACACCTGATTCATCTCGAAGAATATATATATATATATATATATATATATATATATATATATATATATATATTAGTTGCGCAACTAAGTTCCCGCTGTTTTTCAAGAGATGGCTCCACTAGTAAGTGCTGGTCGATTGTGACATAACCAAAACTTCATGAACCAAGCTTAGACATATAGTAAACAAACCGCTTTGACACATTAGTGATTTTGTTTTTGCGTCGTATACTTTTGGTTGTGTGAAAATATCTGATTTTGTGCCAAATAATCGTCATTTGCGGGAAGTGTTGCTTTTCTTCTTTCATTCGATTAAAACGGCGGCTGAAGCGCATTGAGAACTCCAAAAAGTTTACGGAGATGCTGCTCTAAGTGAAACAACGTGCCGTGATTGGTTCCGTCGCTTCAAAGCCGGTGATTTCGATGTTGACGACCGTTCACGTGAAGGAAGGCGAAAAACCTTCGAAGACGCTGAATTGGAGGCATTGCTCGATGAGGATCCGTGCCAAACGCAAAAAGAGCTTGCTTCAGCATTAGGAGTTACCCGCTAAGCCATTTCCAAGCGATTGCATGCGTTGGGAATGATTCAAAAACAAGGAACTTGGGTTCCTTATGATTTGAAGCCGAGAGACGTTGAGCGTCGTTTTTTCGCCTGTGAACAACTGCTCCAGCGGCAAAAAAGGAAGGGTTTTCTTCATCGCATCGTTACGGATGATGAAAAATGGATTCATTACAGCAACCCAAAGAGAACAAAATCATGGGGACGACCCGGTTATGCTTCTACGTCGTCGGCTCGGCCGAATATTCACGCTGCGAAGGTTTTGCTGTGTATTTGGTGGGACGAGGGCGGTGTTATTTATTATGAGCTGTTGAAACCGAACGAAACCATCACTGGGGAACGGTATCGAACTCAATTGATGCGATTGAGCCGAGCACTGCGCGAAAAGTGGCCACAATACGAACAGAGGCACGAAAAAGTGATTTTACAGCATGACAATCCTCGGCCTCACGTTGACAAATCCGTTAAAACCTACTTAGTAACGCTCAAATGGGAAGTCCTACCCCACCCGCCATATTCCCCAGATATTGCGCCGTCCGATTATTACTTGTTCCGTTCGATGGCACATGGTCTGGCTAATCTGCAGCTCCGCTCATATGAAGACATCTCAAAATGGCTTGATTCGTGGATAGCCTCAAAAGACGAACACTTCTACCCTGACGGTATTCGAGCTCTGCCAGAAAGATGGGAAAAAGTTGTCGCTAGCGATGGGCAATATTTTGAATGATTCATTTGTAACAAATTTTTCACAATAAAGTGGCATTTTCATGAAAAAAACAGCGAGAACTTAGTTGCGCACCTAATATATATATATATATATATATATATTGCGCTCAACGAGAGAACGACACCGCCGCGCAGCTTTGAGCGGTCTGTGGGTCGGGAGGGGGCATGCTAAGGCCTGTAACATTGGTGCAGAGCTCCTTTGGTAACGTGGAGAGGGTAAAGATTAGGCGGGATCTGACCGTACCAGACGAATTTAGGTTCCGAAGCGTGTCGGTCTCTCGTTGAACTCAGTGTATAGATATAGTTGAATACGAACTTGAAGTTGAATTTGCACTTGAGTTGTAAAAAAAATACTCTTATAAATATATATATATATATATATATATATATACTACTACAAAAGTAATGTCAAATGCTATTTGAAGGTAACATCGAATTGTTTACGTAGATATATCCATTTCACGCACATTCATTTTAAAATGTATGTAATGTTAAAGAATATAAATAATATATTCATTAGCATAAAACATAACATTCCATATTTATAAATGTATTTATAATAGTGATTTATTTACCTTTTTATGTCTGTATATTTGTATGATAATTTGCTTGCCATATTTATGTTTAAGTTATTTGAAATTGTTGTAATATGCATATAAATACATATATATATATATATATATATATATATATATATATATATATATATATATATATATATATATATATATATAAATGTGTATGGGCGTGTAATGGTGGCAATATTATTATTATTTTTTTCTGTAAATTTTATATGGAGCATTATAATCTATGCCATATTTAAATGTATTCTTGATAAATATTCGCCAGTAGCAAGAATTTGAAAAATATTCTAAATATTTGCCAATTCGAGAATTACATTTAACTATGGGGCAGAGCGGGCAACGGCGACATAGAAATTTTACAGGGACTGCAGTCTAGAATCCTCTCAACAATTACCAACGCTCCCTGGTTCGTCTCAAACGCAGCCATGCACAACGAGCTTGAAATCATCACTGTCGAAGAAGAAGTGAGCAGGTTCAGCGGAAGCCATGCAATGAGATTAAACAATCATCCCAATCAGCTCGCGGCGAATCTGCTCAGAGAGGAAAATATCAGAAGAAGAATGAAGAGATACAAGCCAAGTGACTTAAACATCATATCCAACAACACCATAAAAACACTCATACTCAGAAAAATTGTTGAATGTTATAAAAATAACAAATAGAAATTTAAATATTATTTAAAAAAAATCTTTTTTCAAATGTGAATATAGAAAAACAGGTTAGATATGTATATACATCTAATCGATTTTTTATTTCCCGCAAATTTTCACCGACAACATTTTTTGGAATATATTCTGGAAAATATTCGCTGTGTCCTGTTATGAATGGATAATCCTGCAACTGTCAATAGGTCGGATCATGTCTTACTATACGCTGGTATTTCAGTTGAGTAAAAGTCCAACGGTTTTCGAGATAAAAATCATCTGCTTTTGGTTTTTCGCATGCCATTTCTACAAATGGTAACTTTTTTTGACTCGGTGTTTAAAAAATCCTCTTGGTTATTCATTTTATTAAAAAAAAACTTTATGAGAAAAAATCTTATGCAGAATTTTCGTACAAATCAATGCGGCCATCTGACTTTAAAAAGTTGCTTAAGGGGCCAGTCCACTTTGGAGCCACAAAAAAGGCTATTTTCGCGATTTTTTTTTTTTTTTTTGAGGATTTTATAAAATATATGAATATAAAAGTTGTTGGGCTTGATAAATAAAGCCTTGAAATACATAAAAAAAATTTCGATTCATTTTCATTCATTTTTAAGTACAAAAACTATAGTTTAACGTAACGCCTCAAAAATAGGTGGGCTAGGTAGCGCCATCACAACTCGGCAACGGCTTGTCCGAAACGAAAAAATCAAAGTCCATTAGATTCAGTATGACACGAGCTACAAGGTGACCTTCGGATATAAAGTTTTATCAAAGAATAGAAAAATGGCAGATGAAAAACGAAAAAAGTAAAAACACGCGTTTTTTCGCAGTTTTTCGCAAAAAAAGAGTAAAAATATGACGAGCAAGAGTAAAAAGATACGATGGAGCTAGATTTTGAAAACGTTGTTTCGAGAAAAACGCCATTGAAGTTTATACGATGGGTCGGCCGAACGCGCTATACGCTCAGGTAGACGAAATGAGGTCCTGACGTTCAGGTAAAAAAAAATACTTAGAAAGCTCGGATTTTCATAAAATTTTGACACAATATTTCTGAATGTATGTACTTTTGAAAATAGTTTAAAAAATCGATTTTTTTTTTAATTTTCAAAGTGGACTGGCCCCTTAAGGGTTTAGGCCACAGCAACGGGTATAAAATCATGTGCAAATGTAACAATTTTTTTCGTATAAAAAAGTGATTCACTCATAAAATTAATTACACATCTGTTTAGTATGAATATCAAGCAGTTAGAAAATATATATATTTTTTTTCGATTTACAAAATGGCCGACTACTCGAAACTTCTCGAAACAGCTTTTTTCCAATTGGTGTGACAAATAACTTCAACAATTTTCACTCGATTTACTTCAAATTTAAAAGTTATGCTCCTAATCGCATTTCGCAGAAAAGTACGTACGGAATTTCTGATTAATCGAAAACTTTTCATTTCATGAGCAGTTATAACGAAATTTTTCACTGAAAATTCATTTCTCAAGTTCAAATACCTACAACTTTTGAATAAAACAATATTTTTTAAATTCCGTACGTACTTCTCTCGGTATTCTAATCTAGATTGACGAGAATTTTTGTTTTTTGTTCTCGGTAAAAAAATTGTGGATGCTAAATGTCACGTCGCGGAGCGCCTAAAAGAAAAAGATAACAAAAGAAAATATTAGTAGCCGGCCATTTTGTACATCGAAAAAAAATATATATATTTTCTAACAGCTCGATATTCATACTAAATAGATGTGTAATTAATTTTATGACTGAATCACTTTTTCATACGAAAAAAATATTGTTAAACTCGCACATGATTTTGTACCCGTTACTGTGGCCTAACCCCTTAATTATTGTCGATTCGTATGATCTGTAGAAATGGCATGCGAAAAACCAAAAGCAGATGATTTTTTCGACGCGTAACCCAAAGCCCAAATTCTCGAAAACCGTGGGACTTTTACTAAACTGAAATTCCAGCATATAGCAGGACACCCTGTATAGATATACAGGGTGTCCCAGAACTCAACGTCAAGCCGAAACGGGGTGACAGGATTGATTGTAACCATCATGAGAAAAATCAGAAAAAAAATCTGGGCATTTAAGAAAAACCTAGAAATTTGGTCAAACTGTAACCATTTTTCGGTTATTGTGGTTAATTTTTGTTATTTTTGTTCATTTAAACTTTGGAACCGTAATCCTAAATAACATTTCTAGAATCACAGTAAAAAATAATGACACAATTGCCCCAAGTTTCCTAGAATTAAGACTGTTTTTTGTTAAACTATGAATTTAAAATTTTCAAAATAGATTTTTTTTCTGATTTTTCTCATGATGGTTACAATCAATCCTGTCACCCCGTTTCGGCTTGACGTTGAGTTCTGGGACACCCTGTATATATAATTTAGAAAATATTTAAATATGATCTGACTCAGTCTCATAGGCATAGCCAGGCAAAAAGGGAAAGAGAGGGAGAGAGAAGAGCGCAGAGTAAAATTCGTCTCTCGTCTCGTGCGCTTGCAAGGGTCGCAAGCAACGAGTCACGAGACTCATTAAATTCACCCGCGGTACGGGGGACACAATCTGGATCACGATTAGCAATTTCTTTTTAAAATACACTGCAGCTGTATTATATATATATATATATATATATATATATACCGCTGTATGTACTGCGATCAATTTTAGATGCTTGCGCTTTCCCCCTCTCTCTCATAACCATTACACTTCCCTCTGTGGCTCTTTCTATTTTTTTTCCTCTGCTTCACTGGCTTCGTCGTATAATTTCTAGGTTAATTTTAGGGTCTCAATGATCCAATTTTTAGCGTCCGTCTCTCCTCTCTCTCTCTCTCTCTCTCTCTCTCTCTCTCTCTCTCATGTCTCTGTCATGTCTCTGTCATGACTGGATGCGCCTCCACAATGAAAATTAAGGGAGACTAGTCCTTTAGTCGAGGAAAAACTTTGCCGATTTACATAATTTTTTTTTGAAAGGAAAGATTTTTTCAACATTTTTGAGACTTCGGGTATGTGTTATTATTATTTTTGGCTGTTGCGTGATATTTTATTTTTTTTGATAATCTTCAAAAATGGCGGGGGTATGGCACGGTCTTTTAAACTGTACTTTCAGAACAGGCCTGACGTGTAACTAAAAAACTAATCGACCTATTGTGATGAAATTTGGTATAAATCTTTCTAACCTTAGTGTCTAAAACATGACTCCAAATGTTTTTTTTTTTTTAATTTAAAACGAAGTATTTTTTATTGCAAAATGTGGCTATTTTTTTTTCGAAAAATTCAATCTTTTTGTTTCAGAGGTACCATTTCATCAATTTTCAACATTTCTCACTTTTTCTTGGTTCATATTCTGCGCATGAGTGTTAATGAAAGAAAAATCGACGTTGGTTTTTTTTTTCAGATTAATCGCGCCGACGCTACGTGTCACGCCGTCTGACAACATACGCCGCAAACCGTTTAAAAGACCGTGCCATACTTCTGCCATTTTAAACAATAAATATTTTTTAAAAATACCCTGTAACAGCCAGAAGTAGTAATGAAGTCCCTAAGTCTCAAAAATAGTAGAGAAATATTTCCTTAAAAAAAATCGTCAAAATTCGCCATTTTTTTCTCACCTTAAAGCCTGAGGCCACAGTAACGGGTATAAAATCATGTGCGAATTTAACAATTTTTTTTTCGTATGAAAAAGTGATGCACTCATAAAATTAATTACACATCTATTTAGTATGAATATCAAGCTGTTAGAAAATATATATTTTTTTTGTTCGATGTACAAAATGGCCGACTACTAATATTTTCTTTTGTTGTCATTTAGTGTTGTCATTTAGTTGTCATCCACAATTTTTGACCTAGAAAAAAAACAAAAATTTTCGTCAATCTACATTAGAATACCTAGAGAAGAACGTGTGGAATTACAAAACATATTGTTTTATTCAAACGTTGTAGGTATTTGAACTTTCGAAATGAATTTTCCGTGAAAAATTTTGTTATAACTGCCCATAAACTGCTCATAAAATGAAAAGTTTTCGATTAATCAGAAATTCCGTACGTACTTCTCTGCGAAATGCAATTAGGAACATAACTTTTAAATTTGAAGTAAATCGAGTGAAAATTGTTGAAGTTATTCATCACGCCAATTGAAAAAAAGCTGTTTTGAGAATTTCGAGTACTCGGCCATTTTGTACATCGAAAAAAAAATACATATATATTTTCTGACAGCTTGATATTCATACTAAGTAGATGTGTAATTAATTTAATGAATAAATCACTCTTACATACGAAAAAAAATTGTTAAATTCGCACATGATTTTATCCTCGTTACTGTGGCCTAAGGCCTTAAGGTATCTTCCCCCTTAGCAACAACACGTGGCACAGAGCGTCTATTTCTTGATAGGTGAGCAACGAAGAACGTTTATTCGTTAATTTATTCATTGGTTCAGAAAATCAACATTACGTCGTTATTCCGCTGTGTCTCGTCTCTTTGAACGCAATACCCATTCGTACCCCAAGTTGGCTGGTTGTTCTTTCCTTTTTTTCTTTTTAGTTTAAACAGTAGGCAAAGCTGAGGATATCGAGCGAGAGAAAAGGACAAAAATCGTTGTCGTTTCTACACTCACTCGCGTACTCAATTTGCCACAGCCTCGACGCTATCGCACACGGATAATCGTAATTACTTCGACAAACTAATTACTCACCGGCTCTGCCCCCCCTGCCCCTGGTGGTCTCCTGCCATCAGCGCAAATTCTCGCGTAACCTTTGCCGAGCGTCTGATGGCGGAAGTGACGATGTAAATAGGAGTGGGGGGGGGGGGGGGAACAATGTTATTTATTTCGTACTCTGGAGTAATTACTCCTTAAGAGTGCCGTGTACATCGGGATACAAAGTGCATGAGCACTGGATTGTTGAATGTGAATGTAATAACATTGAACCCAATCGTAAGTGACTACGAACCATTTGCTACATAAACTGTATAATAATAATGATAATAAAAGTGAAATGATGATAGGTAATTAATAATAATAATAATAAGAGAAAGAGAAAGAGAGAACGACAAAGAACTTACGTTATAATATAAACAAATGAATTTATTTAAGGGGTTACCCCCACTTGCGATTTTGAAAAAATCGTTTTTTTTATTGCATTTTTTTGAAGTATAAGTATCCGGGCCCATACTTCTGTATGGGCCCGGAATAAATGACTCTATGTAAGTTTACAAAAAAAAATATTTTCTTCGTGTAAACTGAAATTGAAACTTTAAACGCGTTTTTCTCAAAATGGCATTTCTGAAGTCGGTGACCAAGATTACTCGAACACTAATGAACCGATCTTCTTGAAATTTTGCAGGCTTATTTAATACATAAAAATGTAGTCTTTAATCGTTCGATTTTTTTTTCGAAAAAAAAATGACCGTTTTATAGCCAAAAAACGACCGTTTTTTTTCGTTAAAATCGAACCATTAACTTTGACTGTCCGCCATTTTGTGAAAAATGAATATTTTTTAAAATCCTTCGATTAAAGACTAGTTTATACTCATATTTGACTAAATCCATCCGCATTTTTTTTTCAGATGATCCACTTCGCCGCAATGTTGGTCACCGCAAACCGTGTATATAAAAACATGATTTCATTGACGGCCATTTGCCACTAAACAATGTAATATTTATCAATAAAAAAATTACTGAAAGTTCTTCAAGATGTGTTCTTTAAGATGGTATATTGATCGATTAAAAAAGTTTTGTAGTTTTCTTTAAAAAAATTCATGAAAAAGGCCTTTTTTTGCGCTACAAGTGGGGGTAACGCCTTAATACAACTGGTTATTTTTCATGTGATTATATTAATTATGTCGTTTTCATTTTTTTCTCAAACTAATTATAAATTATACAATTATGAAAGTCATAAAGTGTTTTATTTATGTTAAGGGGTGAGGCCACCGTAGAAATTTCAAAAAATCGATTTTTTTCTTAAAAGATGCCTTAATATCTTAAAAATGAAAAACTCAAAGGATTAAGGTGGGAAAAATGTCTAAATACTTCTGTTTTGAATTTTGGCGCAGCCCGTCTCAGTCCGATGCAATCCGTACCGAAAAGTTCAAGCGCGTTTTTCTCGAAACTACATTTTTCAAGTCGGCCGGACTCATAACTCGAACAAATCTTGACCGATTGACTTGAAATTTTAATTGTATATTCACAATTACATTCTGCATAGAAGTACGTAGGATTTTCTCGATATATTACATAGTTTTTTTTTATAAACAATTTTCGGACGATGTTTTTTTGAGAATTTTGAACTTTTATTTAAAAAACCCGCTGTTTTTGCAAAAATCGATATATCAAAAAAATCCTACGTACTTCTGTAGCTATTCACATGTATAATCGAAAAAAATGCATTCACTGTAAATTAAAAATTGCAGGTGCCGTTGGTCCGGCCGCGCGCCTATGAAAAAAAAGGCTTCGTCGAAGAAAAGCTGTGCAGCCGCCGTTTTGTTTTATATTACCTTGAAAAAAATAGTTTATACAGTTTAGGATATGTTCAATAAAGGACCTTTTTCAGAATTTTGATTTATTCCATTGTCCCGCTAAAAAAAAATCCTAAAATATACTTTTTTCCCCCGCTACAGTGGCCTTACCCCTTAATCGTATAAAGTATTAACCCTTATTTCAGTTTGTAAACATAACATAAGAAAGTGTTTTGAATAAATATTTGTCAACATAATTGTGAATTGCGAATTCATGTGCATATACGATTAAAAAAATGTTCCAGACAAAAGTTGTACGGTGTGAAGGGGGCCATCAAATGCGACCAATTTTTTTGTTTTTCGGTGGAGGCGCTGACGCACTGTGAAGGTCACCTCCACTTTTTAAAAAATGGAATGCTACATTTTTTTCAACCATCTTGTGGTTCACCTCACGTCGCATAAAAAACATCAGGGGGTCAAGGTCATTCAAGGTCATTCAAGGTCACCTATTAAAATGAAATACAAATCTGAATATCTCGGATCACTACCAAATATTTGGTAGTGATCCGAGGAATGACCTTGAACGACCTTGACTCCCTAATGTTTCTTATGAGGCTTGAGGTGATCCACAAGATGGTTGAAAAAAATGTACCATTCCATTTGAAAAAGGGGAGGTGACCTTTACTGTGCGTCAGCGCCTCGAAATAAATAAAATTGGTCGCATTTGGCTCCCTTCACACCGTACAACTTTTGTCTGGAACATTTTTTTGCAACGTCGATAATTACCGAGTTATTTCGGGTGGGAGACAAGAGGGACACCCTGTATATAGCTACGTCCTCAATTTGTCACTTTGCTTCCTCACATTCCCATACGTGCACCACTGTTCCTTCCTCTCTGCTGCACACTCCGCATCTCGTATTCCTGAAACCCTTCTCTTTCTCCTCCCCACACTTCCACACTTCATTTTTGCACATATTTCTCTGATTTCTCCCCTCATAGTTGCTTTCCCACGGTGCTCCTCCATCCCCGTCTCTTTCTTCCTGTCTTTATATTCTATGCAGTATCCTGATCTCCCAAGCTTTTTCCCAGTTCCTCTATATTTCCTGATCTGTCGTGTTTTGCATTGGCCTTCCTGTATTCATCGCCCATTCCTCTTTCTTACTGCTCCTTACAAGGAACATCACTTAAGTGGCCCTCTTCGATTTCGTTGAAACTCATATGTGTGATGAAGCGTTGAAAATTATTGGACACGTATTTTTTTTCGCTGCGGTAAAACGGTTTCAAGGGGGAACCACCCCTCAAAGAAAGACGTCCCGAGGGGTGGTTTTGCAGTTTCACCCACAAGGAGTCCATCGATCTGAATGAAACAAAAACCAACTTTCTTCTAATGTAAAGCGATGAAAATCCAGTGCTGAGAAAAAAATTAAGGGGTGACACGCCCTTTTTAGGGGTAGTTTACCCCCTTGAAGCCGCTTTTCCGCCGATAAAAAAATACGTGTTAAACAGTTCTCGATGCTTTATCACATATATGAGTTTCAACAAAATCGATGGCGATCACTTGAGTGATGTTCCTTGTTAGTGTCTCCTATCTGTTCCGCTCCTGCTCGGTTCATGGCTTCTCCCATTTGATCGCGTTCCCGTTTTGCATACCTCTCACCTTTTCCCTGTTACTTCTTGAGCCAACGCTCCTCCGCTATTTCCGTCATCTTAAAAATATTTATCTATTTTTTCTATGTATACCGGGTGTCCCATTTCAATCTTGCATCTGATTTATCTCGAAAAATGCTGCTCCGATCAAGTATTGAGTATAGTTAAACGTTTAGGCTTGAAAGGGTGCTATGAGGAATCCTATAAAGAATTATGGTGCATGTGAGAATTTTTTTTCGGCGGAAATCCTGAATTTCAAAAAGCTTGAGCGACCACTAAATATTCATTGGCCTCACATGCAATATAATTAAAAGCTTTCGCGAGGTTAATTTAAGGGGTTACCCCCACTTGCGATTTTGAAAAAATCGATTTTTTTTATTGCATTTTTTTGAAGCATAAGTATCCGGGCCCATACTTCTGTATGGGCCCGGAATAGATGACTTTATGTAAGTTTACAAAAAAAAATATTTTCTTCGTGTAAACTGAAATTGCAACTTTAAACGCGTTTTTCTCAAAATGGCATTTCTGAAGTCGGTGACCAAGATTACTCGAACACTAATGAACCGATCTTCTTGAAATTTTGCAGGCTTATTTAATACATAAAAATGTAGTCTTTAATCGTTCGATTTTTTTTTCGAAAAAAATGGCCGTTTTATAGCCAAAAAACGGCCGTTTTTTTTCGTTAAAGTCGAACCATTTACTTTGACTGTCCGCCATTTTGTGAAAAATGAATATTTTTTAAAATCCTTCGATTAAAGACTAGTTTATACGTATATTTGACTAAATCCATCCGCATTTTTTTTTCAGATGATCCACTTCGCCGCAATGTTGGTCACCGCAAACCGTGTATATAAAAACATTATTTCATTGACGGCCATTTGCCAGTAAACAATGTAATATTTTTCAATAAAAAAATTACTGAAAGTTCTTCAAGATGTGTTCTTTAAGATGGTATATTGATCGATTAAAAAAGTTTTGTAGTTTTCTTTTAAAAAATTCATGAAAAAGGTCTTTTTTTTGCGCTACAAGTGGGGGTAACGCCTTAAAAATTATAAAGCGTAAAATTCATGGGTGAGAAGACGAAAAAAATCGATTTTTTAATGAAAATCTGCATTTTTGGAAGCCTTGAGCGGGCTCTAAATACTTTTTGACCACTCGCAGCTTCCGTGGCAGTTTTTTTCTTTCTTCAAAGAAGGTAATTGGATGGTGAGAAAAAGGGGAAAAATAGAGCTCAAATTTGTGCCACCCTAATACAGACGAATTGGACAACAATCTTCATAAATTAACAATTTCCCATTGCTATTTTTTTTTGATCCATTTAAAGTTCTTGGGCCACCGGATCGCACGAATTCTCGTGTTGCCGATTTTAATTCATCACCCGGACTTGGTAAGTTTGAGATTATGGTCTCGTCTGATTTTCCCCAACGACGGCGACGACGGTAACGCTTTTTCGAGCGTATAATTGGGCTAATCATTAATTACCGAGGAAATAGAGCGGGAGAGAGAGAGAGAGAGAGAGAGAGAGAGAGAGAGGGAGAGAGACAGATCGACCGATTATCACCTGTGCTTTGAGTCTTGCTATCGCGAAACAACCCTTGTCATGCTGAACATGGGGTGCGAAACACCCGCGAGAATAAATGTAGGACAAACAGGATTTCTGTGACGTGCTTTTATTTTTTGAGAAAAATTGGGTTAGTAAATATATGGGGCATTCCAGGTCAACTTACGTGGTGATCGGTCGAACCCCCTCGAATTTAGTTGACAATTTTTTTGTCCGTTATATTTTGGTCCGTCAAAAGTTATTTATTTCAGATTTTTATCACTTTTTTGACCTCATAAAATAACTTTTTTCCCATAACTTTAGAGTAAAAATGAGTTTCGACCAGATTTAAAATTCTGAACTTTTTTCATAAAATCTAGAACTAAAAACGAATATTTTCATCATAGTTTGAGAGTGGGCCGAGAATAATTTTTTTTCTTATTGAAATAAAACATTCTTCTTGCAAATTTTGAAAATTTAATATTTCAATGATGGTTCCCTGTAGGAAAAAAAAGAAAAATAAATCATATCCTGGTAAAACATTTTTTTTCCCTATATTTGAGAGTAAAGCGCTGAAAAAGGCTGTTTTAGTTGAAACAAACAATAAAATAGAAATAGCTTTTTTCAATGTTATTATAATTATTGGGCGAATTTACAGCGTTTTACTCTTAAAATATAGGGAACTTTTTTTTATGAAGATATGATTTATTTTTCTTTTTTTCCTACAGGGAACCATCATTAAAATGTTTAATTTTCAAAATTTGGAAAACATTTTTTTCTTCAACTAGAAAAAAGTATATAAATTATTCTCGGCCCACTCTCAAACTATGATGAAAATACTAGTTTTTAGTTCTAGATTTTATGTAAAAAAATTCAGAATTTTAAACCTAGTCGAAATTCATTTTTAGTCAAGTCATGGGAAAAAGGTTATTTTATGCGGTAAAATAAGTGATAAAAATCTTTAAAAAATAAGCCCTTTTTCGGACCAAAATATGCCCGAAAAAGTTGGTCAACTGAATCCGAAGGAGTCAGACCGTGACCACGTGAGTTCACCTGGAATGACCCATATACCTGAATGCACAGAAACACACACACACGTATATGCATTATGGGACGGCTGTGACGATCTCAAGATTAAATCTTGGCAAATCGTAGTTACTACAAGATTTCTCAGCGAATATAAATCTTCTCCCGACCAGTACTTTCTTAGTTACGAAAAAAATGTATTCATAATTTCCTCGCCTTCACAGTTCCCGTAAAAGGAGGACCCCGAGAAAAA
Organism: Ophion slaviceki; assembly: GCA_944452715.1. Classification (NCBI taxonomy): domain Eukaryota; kingdom Metazoa; phylum Arthropoda; class Insecta; order Hymenoptera; family Ichneumonidae; genus Ophion; species Ophion slaviceki. Next base: position 62,465,656 of record OX101785.1, on the reverse strand, counting down.
ATCTTGAGGGGTTCCGTGATGCACAAAGAGGCGAAAATAACGAGGCATCTTTTAGAGGTGGTTGCCACAGTTCGGTGATTTTTTTCGTGAAGCATCGCGAACGTATAGGAAATTTTAGTCTACGGTGGAAGATGGAGATGTTGGCTTCGTTTCCTCCTGGGGAAACTTATTTTCAAGAGTAATCGAAAAAAAAAGAACCAAACAAATTAGAACTTTTTTTACACACACGTACACACATATATGAGGCATTCCACGTCACTTTAGCCAGTGAAAAAAATCCACACCTAATTTTGAAAAATGGAGTCACTTTATTGCAAAATATTCACCGAGTGTCGACATTTTTTAAAAGTTTCTGACGTTTATTCTCGTTGATTACGATTTTTAAATATTTTTCCTTTCAAGTGGCTGTATCTTTGGCAGGATTTGACGTATTTACATTCGTAAAAAACGAAAATGTGCGTCTTTTTCTAGCCTTCCAGAAAAAAATTAATTCAGATTTTAATGAGCAAGTCGAACGTCCGTTTCAGGGCAAAATATGCAAAAATATTTTTTTTCTCAAGGAAAGACACTCGTTATTTTATTTTTAAGAGTTTCCCCGAATTGTGAATACGAAAAACGGATTTTTGGTATTTTTTATATTATGGGATTCCCAAACACCGTGAAGTAACAGCTATTTTAATTAAACATTTTTTTTTATTAATATTCGATTGAAAAGTGTGGAGCACTCGCTGTATGTTTACCAGGTTTTTGAAATACACATGACATATATGTCATATGTATTGGAGCCTTGGAGTGCTCCACACTCTTCAATCGAATTTCAATCGACTTCAATCGACTTTTTGTTTCAAGGCGGACCGTTTCACCGATTTTCAACATTTCTCACTTTTTCTTGGTTCATATTCTGCGTATGAGTGTTAATGAAAGAAAAATCTTCGTTGTTTTCCATTCGGATTGATCTGGCCGACGCTGCATGTCACGACGTCTGACATCCGCCGCAACCCGTTTAGAAGACCGTGCCATACCTTCATCATTTTTAAAGATTAATTTGAAAAAAAATTAATAAATACCATGTACTAGCCAAAAGTCGTAATAAAACATGCCCTAAGTCTCAAAAATGGCAAGGAAATTTTGGCTTTCGAAAAAAAAAAGTATGAAAATCGACAATTTTTTCTCTCCCCAAGAACTTTTATCCGAAACAGTTTTTTGTGCTGCTTCATCCGAGACATTTTCCCTACGCCGACAAACGCTCAATTTTTTCCTACAACTCGGTCAACCCGACGGAAATAATCGGTGAAAATCTTCACCGTTTCACGCACCTACTTTGTAATCGCTCGAAGTGTTGAAGTATGAAAAAAAAAAACATAATGTAAAAAAATATAAAATTATATATACATAATTTCCTTGGAGGCGGGAAGGGTCTATTATCCTTGGACAAAGGCTAACAGTCGAAGTGGGTCAACCCCCTTACCCCGCGTGATAGTTGCGAGCTTTAAGGGGTTACCCCCACTTGCGATTTTGAAAAAATCGATTTTTTTTTATTGCATTTTTTTGAAGTATAAGTATCCGGGCCCATACTTCTGTATGGGCCCGGAATAGATGACTCTATGTAAGTTTACAAAAAAAATATTTTCTTCGTGTAAACTGAAATTGAAACTTTAAACGCGTTTTTCTCAAAATGGCATTTCTGAAGTCGGTGACCAAGATTACTCGAACACTAATGAACCGATCTTCTTGAAATCTTGCAGGCTTATTTAATACATAAAAATGTAGTCTTTATTCGTTCGATTTTTTTTTTCGAAAAAAATGGCCGTTTTATAGCCAAAACACGGCCGTTTTTTTTCGTTAAAATCGAACCATTAACTTTGACTGTCCGCCATTTTGTGAAAAATGAATATTTTTTAAAATCCTTCGATTAAAGACCAGTTTATACTTATATTTGACTAAATCCATCCGCATTTTTTTTTTCAGATGATCCACTTCGCCGCAATGTTGGTCACCGCAAACCGTGTATATAAAAACATTATTTCATTGACGGCCATTTGCCACTAAACAATGTAATATTTTTCAATAAAAAAATTACTGAAAGTTCTTCAAGATGTGTTCTTTAAGATGGTATATTGATCGATCAAAAAAGTTTTGTAGTTTTCTTTAAAAAAATTCATGAAAAAGGCCTTTTTTGCGCTACAAGTGGGGGTAACGCCTTAAAAGTGGCGAGCTTCTATATACGAGAGGGGAGAAATAAATAAAATCCTCGTGGCACGTTCTGCCCCACCCCCCTGGGGTCGGGTTGAAATTCCGAACTTTGAATGATCGGAACGCTCAAAACTCCGAAAGAATACTACCCCGAAGGACCAAAACTCCGAAAACCTGAACACCGTCAAAATAATTCGGCTATGGAAGTTTTAAAAGTTTCAAATTTTTCAATAAAGCGACGAATTATTTTAAGAATTGTTTTTATTAAGGGGTTAGGCCACTCAAGAATTTTCGAAAAATCGATTTCTTTCAATGGTCCCCTAGGACCTCAAAAATGATGTCCCAAAAGATCATGGCCGGTAAAAATCTCTAAGTACTCGGTTTTCGAATTTTAGTACAAGGCCGTCTGCCCTATCTTGAATTTCGGAACATTAAAATTCGGAATTTTAAACCGTCGGAGCATTCAAAGTTCGGAATTTCAACCCCCCTCGACGTTCCAAGGTCGTGTGGTTCGTCCATCGGTGTATAACGTTTAAAAAAAAAATAATTAAATCGAAACATTACTCGCCGTCGCGTCGCAAGCGGAAGAATTTATTGTGCACGAGCCGACAACGAAACTCGCAAATCAAATCGATCTTGTAATTTTAATGTGTCGTTATACGTATTGCTTTACACTCGAGGAGTCTCGTGAGCGCGCGATTCCCCCGGGACTGGAACCGTTCTCGTCATTTTTCACTTCGTATATCGGAGCCCTCGGCGACGGAAATTACAAATTGTGCAATGCGGGGGCTCGATTTTCCGCGACGAATTATTATTCATTCTGCGAGCTCCCATTCAGCAAAGTTCGCAGTCAGGATCGTGAAATATTTGATTGAATGTACCTGCCAAAGTGAATGCCCAGTGGTGCGTACCGACGATGTTCCTCGAAGAGTAATGTGTGAAAACCCGCAAAACTATATATGTCGGAAGTCGGGAAATAAATAACATAAAATATTTTTTTCTGATGATTTTTTCATTATTTATATTTTTATTTAATGAAAGTGACATATTTTACTTAATAATGTGGGTCTTCATTACTGGGCGGGGATAGTTTTATCACAAATTCTCTTTGGATTGAACGATGTATAGTATGCGAAAAAGATACGCTCTATACACTCACATATATATATATATATTAGGGTGATTCGTTTCAGGGCAACTTTTTTGTTTTTGACCCATCGTGCCCGAAAACCTTTAGTTGGTACCCAAAAACGAACTTTCGTGAAAGGGGGGTGTTGTCAAAAAATATTTAGAGGTCGCGAATCAAAATCGAAGGTTTCCCATTTGATTAACATTGAAAAAAAATATTTTTCTCATTATTAGTGTTACCATTCCGCGAATTCTGATATCGCGATATTTTCCAAGTGGGTTCTCATAGGAAATATGATACTCCACAATAAAGTTCATTGAGCCATGGCCGTAAATTCAACCGTTTCAGCGGCATCATTATTTGAAGTGAATATTGTGCAAAATATATATTCAAACGGCTGTAACGCCTAAGCTATTAGATATATCGAAAAAAATTCAAATGAGAACTTTGTAGAGAAAGTAATTTGCTACAAAAAAGTCTTATAAGCCGAGCCCGAAAATTCAACTCTTTCTCAGCTACAGATGGATGAAGTAAAATAAATAGATTTTTTTTTAAACAAAAAAAATCTATTTATTTTACTTCATCCACCTATAACTGAGAAAGAGTTGAATTTTCGGGATCGGCTTATAAGACTTTTTTGTAGAAAATTACTTTCTCTACAAAGTTCTCATCTCAATTTTTTTCGATATATCTAATAGCTTAGGCGTTACAGCCGTTTGAATAGATATTTTGCACAGTATTCACTTGAAATAATGATGCCGCTGAAACGGTTGAATTTACGGCCATGGCTCAATGAACTTTATTGTGGAGTATCATATTTCCTATGAGAACCCACTTGGAAAATATCGCGATATCAAAATTCGCGGAATGGTAACACTAATAATGAGAAAAACATTTTTTTCAATGTTAATCAAATGGGAAACGTTCAATTGTGATTCGCGACCTCTAAATATTTTTTGACAACACCCTCCTTTCACGAAAGTTCGTTTTTGGGTACCAAATAAAGGTTTTCGGGCACGATGGGTCAAAAAACAAAAGTTGCCCTGAAACGAATCACCCTAATATATATATATATATATATATATATATATATATATATATATATATATATATATATATATATATAATAAAAATAGAAAATTAAAATTGAATAATAAAATAGTTGTAAAATATAAATTAATTAAACAACAAACGAACAAAATTATTAAAATATCGAATATTTTTCTTAAATTTCAAATGAAAAATTCTGAAAATTTCAATTTCTATGCCACCTATTTTATATATATATATATGTATATATAGGGTGTGTGGGGCATGCACAGACACAATTTTTTTTATTTCGGTGGCGGTGAAGGTCATCTCCCCCAACGTCACCTCCAAGTTGAGGTGATGGTCACCTCCACCAACGTCACCTCCACTTTTTTAAATGTTATGGTACATTTTTTCAAAAAATTTTCAATTTTTTTTAGGAGCACCTCAAGCCACATTAAAAACATTACGGGGTCAAAGTCGTTCAAGGTCACTCAAGGTCACCTATTGAAATGAAATACAAATCTAAATATCTCGGATCACTATCAAATATTTGGTAGTGAACCGACATATTTATATTTGTATCATAGATACTGACCTTGAATGACCTTGAACGACTTTGACCCCCTAATGTTTTTGTGCGGCTTGAGGTGCACCACAAGATGGTTGAAAAAAAATGTCCCATTTCATTCTAAAAAGTGGAGGTGACCTTCACTGGGCGTCAGCGCCTGCACCGAAATAAAAAGAAATTGGTCCTATTTGATGGCCCCTTCACACCGTACAACTTCTGTCTGGAACATTTTTTTGTGACGTCGATAATTACCGAGTTATTTCGGGTGGCAGAGATGAGAGGGATATCCTGTATATAGCATTCCATATTTCCTTAAATTTAAATTTACCAATTGTGAAATTTTTCAAATTTTGAAGATACTGAGAAAGGTCGGCTTTATCTCACTATGCAGAATTCCCGAGAGATTTTCTCTCTCTCTCTCTCTCTCTCTCTCTCTCTCTCTCTCTCTCTCTCTCTCTCTCTCTCTCTTTCTGCATATATATATGGACAAAATATACACAACGTAGATGATATTCCTGCTGTCGTGTCATCATCATGATAAATCGTCTGGCACATTATCGTCCTAGATTTGCGCGTTCTCCACCCCCTGCCCCTTCGCCCCCCGGCGTTTTCGAACTGTCTCTCTCGTTCCATCTGTTTCATTGCCTCATCTCCTCTCCGCTGCTACTTTATACCTCAACATATACGGCCTATATACGGCAATTTCTCTTCACGGACATTTGAACACGTGATGATATCGCACAGTGTCTATTTCTTGGCGATATTCCATTTCCAAACAAAAAATGTAAGGGCAACGAAAAATTGAACGATACTTCCCATCGGAAAGATTCTTCATTGTTTCGACCAAAAGTTCGACGGGTGAAGAGGAAAAATCTTCATTTTTTTCCACGGCGTTCGACTATAAAAAATCGAATTGTTATTGTTGTTTACAGATGAAGTAAATCGCGTGCAAAAAAATAATGATATTTTCCATTTGAAAACGTCTTTATTTTTTCGACCAAAAATTTGACAGATAAAGAGAAATGTCTTTTTTTCACGACGTTCGACTTGCAAAAAATTGCATTATTATTAATGTTTGCAGGTAAAATCAATCGCGCAAGTATTTGTCGATGTCTAGCAGAACAAAAAGCAAATCAAATAGCGCGAGTAATTCATTCGGAATTGATATTCAAAACTTCCAGTGACTTTTTAGACCCCTGTGCGATGTTGGTGCACCCTTAAGGGCATCCATTTTTTTCCATTTACTCCTATTTTTATTAGCATTTCAATGGTAATAATATCACTAGAATATTTTTTGGGATCTTCATTGAGGGGGGAGATAACTTTAGGAGAGGAAATTTTCTTTCTGACTTTCGTGATTTTTTTCAAAGGAAATACTTGTTCACTATTTTTTAGACTGAGGGTTTGTTTTATTACTACTTTTGGCTGTTACATGGTGTGTTTTTTTGTTTATTAATCTTCAAAAATGGCGGAGGTATGGCACGGTCTTTAAAACAGCATTTTCAAAATTGACATGACGTATAATTAAGAAACAAATAGACCGATTCTGAGGAAATTCAGTATTCATCTTTCTAACCTTATTGTCTAAAACATGATCGTAAATTTATTTGGAAATAAAAAAGTGTTTTTTTATTGCAGGATGTTACCATTTTTTTTCGAAAAATTTAATCTTTGTGTTTCAGAACGTACCGTTTCATTGATTTTCAATATTTCTCACATTTTGTTGGTTCATATTCTGCGTATGAATATTAATGAACGAAAAATCTTCGTTTATTTTTTTCGATTAAGGGATTAGGCCACTCTAGAATTTTCGAAAAATCGATTTTTTTTAATGGCCCCCTAGGACCTCAAAAATGATGTCCCAAAAGATTATGACCGGGAAAAATCTCTAAGTCCTCGGTTTTCGAGTTTTAGTACAAGGCCGCCTGGTCCGCAGCTCGCTACTCGAAACTTCAAATGTGTTTATCTCAAAACTGCAGTTTTTAAGTTGGCCGAAAACATAACGCAGACAATTTTCAACCGATTCACTTGAAATGTTGAATATATCTTGAAAAATACATTGTCTATGAAAGTACGTAGGATTTTTTTTATATTGCATAGTTCATTTGTTATTAACAATTATCTGACGATTTTTTAGGCAAATTTTTCACTTTCCACTTTAGAAGTGCGCCATTTGGCCAAAAATCAATATGTCGAAAAAATCCTACGTACTTCTATAGCAGTTATTATATATCATCGAAAAAAATTCATTGGCTCATTATAATTAAAAAATTACAGGAGCTGTTTGTCCGGCCTTGGACCCTGGAAAAACCGAGACGTCGTCGCAAAAACGCTGCACAGCCGCCATTTTGAAATTAATCGCTGCAAAAAAATTATTGTATACAGTCACTGATATGTATGAAAACACCCTTTTTTGTAATCTCGATTTATTTTGTAGTTTTTCTGAAAAAAAAATCTCCAAAAAGTCTATTTTTTTGGCCTCTAGAGTGGCCTAAGGCCTTAATCCCGCCGACGCTACGTGTCACGCCGTCTGACAGCATCTGCCGCAATCCGTTTAGAAGACCGTGCCATACAGGGACGGGTTGAAATTCCGAACTTCAAATGGTCAGAACGCTCAAAACTCCGAAATAATTCTACACGAAAGACCAAAACTCCGAAAATCTTAACACCGTAAAAATAATTCGGCTATGAAAGTTTTAAAAGTTTCAAAATTTTCAATAAATCGACGAATTATTTCAAGAATTTTTTTTTATTGCGAAGTGATTTTGTGTCAATTTCGAAATTTGTCTAGACAATGGTATACGTTCTACATCATTTACAATCAACTATGCAGATTTTCGCTGGCATGATCTTGACATGAGGGTCGGGTTGAAATTCCGAACTTTGAATGCGCCGACGGTTTGAAATTCCTAATTTTAATGTTCCGAAATTACAAGGTTCTCAAATTACAATGTAGAACGTATAACATTGTCCAGACAAATTTCAAAACTGACGTAAAATCACTTCTTAATAAATAAAACATTCTTTAAATAATTCGTCGATTTGTTGAAAATTATGAAACTTTTAAAACTCCCATAGCCGAATTATTTTGACGGTGTTCAGATTTTCGGAGTTTTGGTCTTTCGTGTAAAATTCTTTCGGAGTTTTGAGCGTTCTCATCATTCAAAGTTCGGAATTTCAACCCGGCCTCTGCCATACATCCGCCATTTTTGAAGATTGCTAAAAATAAAAAATACCATGTAACAGCCAAAAATAGTAATAAAATATGCACTGAGTCTCAAAAATGATAAAGGAACCTGTCCTTAAAAATAACATCATGAAAATCAACAATTTGTTCCTCCCTTAAGGGGTTACCCCCACTTGCGATTTTGAAAAAATCGATTTTTTAGATGGAATAGATGACTCTATGTAAGTTTACAAAAAAATATATTTTCTTCGTGTAAACTGAAATTGAAACTTTAAACGCGTTTTTCTCAAAATGGCATTTCTGAAGTCGGTGACCAAGATTACTCGAACACTAATGAACCGATCTTTTTAAAATTTTGCAGGCTTATTTAATACATAAAAATGTAGTCTTTAATCGTTCGATTTTTTTTTCGAAAAAAAAATGGCCGTTTTATAGCCAAAAAACGGCCGTTTTTTTTCGATAACTTTGACTGTCCGCCATTTTGTGAAAAATGAATATTTTTTAAAATCCTTCGATTAAAGACTAGTTTATACTTATATTTGACTAAATCCATCCGCATTTTTTTTTCAGATGATCCACTTCGCCGCAATGTTGGTCACCGCAAACCGTGTATATAAAAACATTATTTCATTGGCGACCATTTGCCACTAAACAATGTAATATTTATCAATAAAAAAATTACTGAAAGTTCTTCAAGATGTGTTCTTTAAGATGGTATATTGATCGATTAAAAACGTTTTGTAGTTTTCTTTTGAAAAATTCATGAAAAAGACCTTTTTTTGCGCTACAAGTGGGGGTACCTCCTTAAAGATCGCTGTCGTAACTCGCCAAAAAAAGAAAATTTGAATAACAATGAAAACGAAGAATTTTTAAAATGTCAAAAGAACATACGTCGCATTCCGACGGGTCTGCAGGATGAGAGGCTCAGGCTGGGAACGGCACGGGCGTGTCATGCACACTCGCAAATCGGTTTCTCCATTTGACACTTCGTACATCCATTTAATATACGGCAACGAGGTTATTCACTGTTAATCCGGTGTCCTGAACCGTAATACGCCGCGTATACTCGCGTCGAGTTGCGAAGCGGAATATTCGCAGTGAAACGCGCGGCCATTATCGAGTTCGAAGCGACAATACAAGCGAAACAAAGGCGACGGGAAAACGTCAGTGGTCGGAGGTAACTCGCTCTTGACATACAGTGTGTCTCGGATAAAGTGTTACGAGCTCATATCTCATAAATTACAACACTAGAATAGCTTTCGAATAAACGTTGTTTCGTTTCAAAAGGGTAAAAAAATAGCAATCTCAACTTCACCTTGGGTACAACCGTCAAGGTCATGTGAAGGTCAACTTTGAGATTTTTAATTATGAGCCTTACTTCTCATTGTCTATTTTTGTAGCTTATCTCGAGATATTTTCAAAACACTAGAGATAACAATTTTTTTATCGAGAACTTTTTGAGTTGTGAGGCGCGGTGTTGTAAATTTCGAGTCTCGTAACGGAAAAAAATACCTATGCGCGGTGTTTAGAAAAGCTCTCGAGGTAAGCTATAAGAATCTACAATAAAAAATAAGGCTTCAATTGCCAAATTTCGAAGTTGACCTTCACGTGACTTTGGCGGTTATAGCCAAAGTCGAGCTGAAATTCCCATATTTTTCCCCCCTTAAAACGAAACAACTTTTATTCGAACATTTTTTTTACATTCTGTACTTTCAGAGGTGTAAGCTCCTAACACTTTATCCGAGACACCCTGCGTATATGTATGTATGTATATATATGTGTGTGTGTGTGAAACGATTCCAAAGACAGGATATTACCGTGTGCAGATCGAAAGAGAGGAATTAAAGCTCGGCAAACGTTCTGGGAGGATCCGAGAGGTGGAGAATGTTGTTTCGATTATACGAGCAATTGTAAATGGATGCGATTCATATGGCAATGCGTGGGGTTGCACCCACGTCCATCCACTACCACATATAATTTCGCAATTCCAATAGAAAAGAACTGTCACTCACTTATTACATATTTATTACTTTATACTAACTTTTATATTTAAAAAACGAAAGTTCACCTTGAAATAACCTTGAAAATGGCCACTAAATAAGAATTTCCAACACCATCATGTTCGTTTCTGCAAACTATGAAACTTTTGTTTGAAACTTTTTTTCCTAAAATGCATTCCTTTCGAGATACCGCGTTGCACCAACTTAAATGGTACACCCGGTATACACGCACTTCCGGTATATGTTCAATGTATGCTCTACATTTGCGGAGCGTAAAAAAAATGTGTACAGCAGTAGTGAAGTATCTAGAAGCTGATGGTGAGGACATTCAAGAGTCCACTATGAGAACATTTAGGAGTCCATGGTAAGGACTTTCAGCATCCAACTGTGTGAGTTTCTCGTTATGTCCGTTTTCATTTTGCGACTGTCCGTTTTTCATCAAAGCTGTGCATTCGTCAAGTGGACTCCTGAGTGTTCTCACTATCAGGTCCTAGATAGAAGTCGAACGACTGGTGGGATTCTGGATGGTGAGCTGATAGTGACCAGTTGGTCGACTTATATCTAGAACCTGACAGTGAGAACATTTAGGACTCCAAGGTAAGGACTTTCAGCATCCAACTGTGTGAGTTTCTCGTTATGTCCGTTTTCATTTTGCGACTGTCCGTTTTTCATCAAAGCTGTGCATTCGTCAAGTGGACTCCTGAGTGTTCTCACTATCAGGTCCTAGATAGAAGTCGAACGACTGGTGGGATTCTGAATGGTGAGCTGATAGTGACCAGTTGGTCGACTTCTATCTAGAACCTGATAGTGAGAACATTTAAGAGTCCACGGTAAGGACTTTCAGCATCCAACTGTGGGAGTTTATCGTTATGTCCGTTTTCATTTTGCAACTGTCCGTTTTTCTTCAAAGCTGTGCATTCGTCAAGTGGACTCCTGAGTGTTCTCACTATCAGGTCCTAGATAGAAGTCGAACGACTGGTGGGATTCTGGATGGTGAGCTGATAGTGACCAGTTGGTCGACTTATATCTAGAACCTGACAGTGAGAACATTTAGGACTCCAAGGTAAGGACTTTCAGCATCCAACTGTGTGAGTTTCTCGTTATGTCCGTTTTCATTTTGCGACTGTCCGTTTTTCATCAAAGCTGTGCATTCGTCAAGTGGACTCCTGAGTGTTCTCACTATCAGGTCCTAGATAGAAGTCGAACGACTGGTGGGATTCTGGATGGTGAGCTGATAGTGACCAGTTGGTCGACTTCTATCTAGAACCTGATAGTGAGAACATTTAAGAGTCCACGGTAAGGACTTTCAGCATCCAACTGTGGGAGTTTATCGTTATGTCCGTTTTCATTTTGCAACTGTCCGTTTTTCATCAAAGCTGTGCATTCGTCAAGTGGACTCCTGAGTGTTCTCACTATCAGGTCCTAGATAGAAGTCGAACGACTGGTGGGATTCTGGATGGTGAGCTGATAGTGACCAGTTGGTCGACTTCTATCTAGAACCTGACAGTGAGAACATTTAGGAGTCCACGGTAAGGACTTTCAGCATCCAACTGTGTGAGTTTATCGTTATGTCCGTTTTCATTTTGCAACTGTCCGTTTTTCATCAAAGCTGTGCATTCGTCAAGTGGACTCCTGAGTGTTCTCTCTATCAGGTCCTAGATAGAAGTCGAACGACTGGTGGGATTCTAGATGGTGAGCTGATAGTGACCAGTTGGTCGACTTCTATCTAGAAGCTGATAGTGAGAACATTTAGGAGTCCACGGTAAGGACTTTCAGCATCCAATTGTGTGAGTTTATCGTTATGTCCGTTTTCATTCTGCAGCTGTCCGCTTTTCATCAATGCTGTGCATTCTCTAAGTGGACTCCTAAGTGTTCTCACTATCAGGTCCTAGATAGAACCTGATAGTGCGAACACTTAGGAGTTCACTATTAGAACATTTAGGAATGTACGGTTAGAACTTTCAGCATCCAACTGTGGGAGTTCATCGTTATGTCCATTATCTTTCTACAGCTGTTTGTCTTTCATCAGAGCTGCGCATTCTCTAAGTGGACTCCTAAGTGTTCTCACTATCAAGTCCTAGATAGAAGTCGACCAACTAGTGGGATTCTGGAGTGACCAGTTGGTCGACTTCTATCTAGAACCTGGTGGTGCAAACACTTAGGAGTTCACTATGAGAACATTTAGGAGTCCGCGGTAAGAACTATCAGCACCCAACTGTGGGAGTTTATCGTTATGTCCATTATCATTGTACACCTGTCCACCTTTCATCATACCTGTGCATTCTTCAAGTGGACTTTTAAATGTTCCAATCCAAACAAACTCAAACAGAAGCTTTAGTGCGCGACATTTTGGGACCGTCGTTCGGACAAAAAGTTGAGTGTCTCGAACAGAGGTAAGTCAATCCACACGGCCCGCGGAATGATTTTCGCGTGTACTCAAATGAGCCGCAGCACGAAAGACGAAAACGCACGTAGGTACGTGTCGCTTACCTGTACACGACCCATAGGCGGTGAAACGACGAGGAAGATCCTCATAGTGGCCTTGAGAAAGTCATCCTGATGCTTGCCGCAGGTGGTCTCGTTCAGCGAGGGATAGAGCATCGCCTCGGTGTCAGTGATATTGCTGCCGCGTTGTTCAAAGTTGACGATTCTAGGCGCTCTCGAGCTGGAGTTCTCACATTTCAACGTTGCGGAATTTTGGCTCGATGTTTTGCGTCGCACTTTGCGTCTTATGCTGCCGACCAAACGTCGCCAATCTTGTGGCACACTTGGTGGAGGATTTCCCGAAGCGCAAGGTATTGGGTTGCCAGTTGAGGTCGTCGACGTCGCCGTCGTCGTCCTCGTCGTCGCGGACGATGACGACGATGACGCAGTTCCAGGATAAGTGGACGAGTCGTGGCTGCCAACGAGACCGGACGTGTCATCGTCGACGGGTGAGCAGGAAGATGGCAAGTCTTGATGAAGACCCGGCGAGGAGACCGGGACCTTGGAGGGACTGGAATCCCTGCTCGCCCGGCGGCTCACGGTCCCGGCTCGACCCAAACGAGCCCCAGATGTTGACACCGTGGTGCCGATCCAATCTCCACCCCCTCCTGCCCCTGCGCTCAATCCCTGACGCCAGTTTCTACCACCCCTGACGCAACCGACGAATATCCCTGCTCGCGAATTTCCCAATGTACCCGCAGACGTTGTCACATCGTTACCACCAACGCTACCACCGCTCAAGCGGCGAACCAAGTTCCTTAGAATGCTGCTTGTCGACGGGGCGCAGCTCGTCGATTTTGTCTTATCGTCGGCCTCATCGCATCCCTTAGCTGGGCCACTTTTCCGCGACGATTCCACAATACAGCCTCGTTTAGCACTGCCGATGTTTCTGATGACGTCCAACAGGCTGTTGTTCAACCTCACTGTCTCCTTACCCACTCTCTTCCCTTTCGTCTTTACGAATTAGTCAAACGGACACCTGGACGACACAATGCCCATGGTCCACAAGGCATTGCGATCACAATCGTTTGATGGGGTCTGATCGAAATCGGAATCAAATCAGAAAAACCGGGACGTAAGAGGTGACGCTGGTTTTTAGCTTTTAGAAACACCCAGTTACATGGTTCGTTTGAGTCTTGATTTTTTATTCTTCACTTGACTCTTGATTTTTTATTCTTGACTTGACTCTTGATTTTTGATTCATGACTTGTCTCTTGATTTTTTATTCTTGACTTGACTCTTGATTTTTGATTCATGACTTGACTCTTGATTTTAGATTCTTGACTTGTCACTTGATTTTTTTTGTTGACTTGACTCTTGCGACGCTCGTTTTGAGCTTCTCGATACACCCAGTTACATGGTTCGTTTGAATCAAGATTCTTGATTCTCGATTATTGCCTTGAGTCTTGATTTTTTATTCTTGACTTGACTCTTGATTTTTGAATCATGACTTGTCTCTTGACTTGACAATTGATCTCTGATTCTTTATTCTCGACTCTTGATTAGAGCAAGACTCCAATCAAAATGGATAAATATGTATTGGATATAAGAAAACATAGCAAATGTGTTGGTCACAAATCAAAATACTGACAATTCAAATACAATTTTTATTCGTTCGAGATAGCAACACAAGTTCACTTGATTTTTTTTGTTGAGTTGACTCTTGCGACGCTCGTTTTGAGCTTCTAGATACACCCAGTTACAAGGTTCGTTTGAATCAAGATTCTTGATTCTTGATTATTGACTTGAGTCTTGAATTTTTATTCTTCACTTGACTCTTGATTTTTTATTCTTGACTTGACTCTTGATTTTTGATTCATGACTTGTCTCTTGACTTGATTATTGATCTCTGATTCTTTATTCTCGACTCTTGATTAGAGCAAGACTCCAATCAAAATGGATAAATATGTATTGGATCTAAGAAAACATAGCAAATGTGCTGGTCACAAATCAAACTACTGACAATTCAAATACAATTTTTATTCGTTCGAGATAACAACATATTTGACTTTAAGATGAATTTACTACGTGCAAATAAACATATTTTTCAATTCAAATATATGTCTTACGCGTTCGAAACGACAATGTATTCCAATCAAATACCTATTCATTGAATTGTCTACATCACGAAACGCTCGAAACAAATACAAACATATATTTAAAAAAAAATGGTCTCGTAGTAGGCAGTGAGGCTACGAAAAAAAATCCTTGACTCGAGCAGATCCCAGTCAAATCAAATAAAGCAGTATGCTAATTCCTAGTCAGTTTGCCTAGTTCCTAACAAATCAGTGAGTCAATTAAATTCAATCCCCCTCCACTGACACATTCATTCAACTTAAATAAATTGTTTTTAATGCCTAGGTGGGATACAATTCCTAACCAATCAGTCAGTTGATTAAATCCATTCTCCTCCACTGACACATTGCTTCGACTTGAATAAATGATGCCTTCGGATTCAGCGGTCAACGTGAAACTTACTGCAAATATGACAGGAATCGAGTAGATTCCAGCAAATCAATTTCTCTCGTGCCTCACTATCAACAGTCGCAGATTATTCAAATAAATCGACAAAAAAATTAATTAAAAAAAAAGAATTAATACGTTTAACGAATTCTCGTAATCTTCAACTTCAACGGCACATTTCCCTCCAAGGCTCAGTCTTTCATGATCTCGAATGGCTTTCTTTCCCTTTTACCCACCTCTAAATGTTCCCTTGCTCTTTTTCGTCTCGAGTTCTACGTGCGCCTTGTCGTCGCAGCACTCAATCTTCGCACATTGTCTTTTCCGCCGGGGTCCTACGTGTACCTTTAGAAGACCTCAATCATTAATCGAAAGTTGAAAAGCTCGGCCACTAACGAACGATCTCGTTTGTACTCGTGTGTGGCGCGCACTTGCACCCACACACACCCACACGAGGCTTCCGCGTGTATTATTATTTGTACGAGTGTATAATGGAAGGCTTTCCGAACGATTCGCGCAAATTAGTCCAAGGGCCCTTTCATATCCCTTCAAGGTCTAGACGCCCCCCCCCCCCCCCCGCACTGCTTAAGAAACCGCAAAGCAGCCTCACAGACGGTGGAGAAACTGAGGTGAAGCTTATAAATGATTAAGAAACAGAGAACTAGGGAGGGAGAGAGAGAGAGAGAGAGAGAGAGAGAGAGAGAGAGAGAGAGAGATTTATTAATTTATTAATTAATGCACTAGGACTAAGTGTCCTCTGGCATAAAATGCAAAATACAAAATACAAAAAACTAAATACAGAATACCAAGAAAATACAACATCCAAAAAATAAATACAAAATCCAAGAAATACAACCGGAATAACAGACTCTCTGCTTTTAAGGGGATATGCCAGTGTGACACTTTCAAAAAATTGATTTTTCTGCCTTTTTCGACAGTTTATACTTTCAAGAATATCCTGTCAAAATTTCAAGGCCGTATCTCTAATCATTTTATCTTGCAAAAATCGATAGTCAAATCTTTAAGGGGTTACCCCCACTTGCGATTTTGAAAAAATCAATTTTTTTATTGCATTTTTTTGAAGTGCAATTTGAAATGCAGTTTTTTTTAATGCCCGGAATAGATGACTCTATGTAAATTTACAAAAAAAATATTTTCTTCGTGTAAACTGAAATTGACACTTTAAACGCGT
The DNA here is from genome assembly GCA_944452715.1 of Ophion slaviceki. Classification (NCBI taxonomy): domain Eukaryota; kingdom Metazoa; phylum Arthropoda; class Insecta; order Hymenoptera; family Ichneumonidae; genus Ophion; species Ophion slaviceki. The sequence goes on along the minus strand of OX101785.1, from coordinate 62,449,411 downwards.
TTTTCTCAAAATGGCATTTCTGAAGTCGGTGACCAAGATTACTCGAACACTAATGAACCGATCTTCTTGAAATTTTGCAGGCTTATTTAATACATAAAAATGTAGTCTTTAATCGTTCGATTTTTTTTTCGAAAAAAAATGGCCGTTTTATAGCCAAAAAACGGCCGTTTTTTTTTCGTTAAAATCGAACCATTAACTTTGACTGTCCGCCATTTTGTGAAAAATGAATATTTTTTAAAATCCTTCGATTAAAGACTAGTTTATACTTATATTTGACTAAATCCATCCGCATTTTTTTTTCAGATGATCCACTTCGCCGCAATGTTGGTCACCGCAAACCGTGTATATAAAAACATTATTTCATTGACGGCCATTTGCCACTAAACAATGTAATGTTTTTCAATAAAAAAATTACTGAAAGTTCTTCAAGATGTGTTCTTTAAGATGGTATATTGATCGATTAAAAAAGTTTTGTAGTTTTCTTTAAAAAAATTCATGAAAAAGGCCTTTTTTTGCGCTACAAGTGGGGGTCACGGCTTAAACGCGTTTATCTCGCAATGAGATTTTTCAAATTTGCTGACATTGTAACTCAAAGAGCAATTATCCGATTGACTTGAAATTTGAACTGAGTATTCTTGAATATATTTACTCTGCAATGACGTAAGATATTTTTGATTGGATGAAAATTGACGATTTGGCATTTTTAAAAACGACCATTTTATAGGCAAGAAAACAGACTTTTTTTCATAACTACGCCATTTTGTTAGATTTTGATATTTTTCGAAATCCTACGTCATTGTACAGGAAATACCTTCCAGTTTAACGACACTTTTTCCTTTTTCGGTTTCAGCTACTCAATCGGCCGGAATCATGTCCGGAGTGGAGAAACTTTTTTTGGCGTCTCCAAAGGCAGCGCATAAGTCGCTTGGATCTAAATATTTTTCGATGAAAATATTATGTAATATAGGTCAAATATAGCCAAATATATTCTTAATTTTCCGAAACATTTAATTGAGTACTCTTCTTTCCAAAAATTCCTGAAAATCACCCAAATTTTCAGCGTTCACACTGGTATAGAGAGAGAGGAGGGGGGAGAAAAAGGGAAGGGTTAAATACGATTGTGAGGGCAAGCTCGAAAATGGTCTTTTTACTATACCAGCCCGACCATACCCTCTATCAGGATCGATCCGAGCAAATTTTCCTCCTCTCTTCCGTTCCTCCCTCTTTCTCTCGCCCTGCCACGAAGTCTGTGATAACTTTATGAATATAAATATATTCCACGAATTTCATAAAATTATAGGGTCTGTACAGCCATGTTTTAAGGGCTGAAAGTAAGCTGATAGGGTTTGTTTGGGTTTGGGAATACGCTGCTGAGACGACATCCACCATATTTGGAAATGTCGCCCGTCCGTCTGTCCGTTCGAACAAAGTTGGTCGGGACAGGGTCGCAGCTTTTTCCCAAACCTTTGGTATGTGAAAATAAACGCTTAAACAACCATATTTAAATATATTAGTATATTCTAACAATTGAATAAGAGAGTGGAGAGTGAAATGAACAAGCAACGAAAAGTTTAAAAAGAAGTGATGAATTAAAAAATTAATTAAAAAAAAACGATCAGAAAAACGTTCGGTCTAACTAGTCGGATTGATGGGGAAAATAAGTAATAAATAAAATAAAATAATATAATTGATAACAGGATAAATAAAATAATTATTTCTTTCGTGAAGACCGCGAGTTATTTGAAATTCATTTCTACTCTTTCTTTAATATATATATATATATATATATATATATATATATATATATATATATATATATATATATATATATATAAACCTCACCCTACAAAGCTATCAAAAACTGTGCAAAATTCAATTAATTCTCGTCATTTCCAGCATCCACATAAATTCATGTAACGTTCTCGTACGTATATATATATATATATATATATATATATATATATATATATATATATATATATATATATATATATATATATATATATATATATATATATATATATATATATATATATATATATAGTGTACGTAGGAATATAAAAATATTCAAAAGCATGTATGCACTGCTGACCAATCGGGTGAATTGAGAGACGGAATAAAGACGAACGAAAAATTTAATCGGCTCGGTTATCCATCGAGAAACTCATTACAGTGCGGAAGAGAGAAAACAGTTTTTATTTGAAAAAAAACCTGTCACATTCGAAGGTTTTGTATGTAGGGGCCTCTTTACCCGTTTGCATTTCCTTCCTACGATTGAGCCAAAAAGCCCATCACGCATTTACTCTCGCGATGAAATATTTTTTAATCTTTTGAAATGTTTAACGGTATTTGGGTGCTTTCAGATTTAAAAATATATTTGTAAAAATTCAGACGTTGCAGATGTTATAAAAATGAGTTTGGATTAATAATAACGCTGAAAAGTTGGAGAGAAATTGTTTAAACAAATAATTGTTCAATGACTAGTCGGTAGAGAATGATGTTCTTCGTAGAAGTTGAAACGATTAGTTTCTTTCAAATACTCGTGATTTTTTAAAGAATTTTTTCTCTTTTTTTACTTTGCTTATAGGGAATTTTTCAAAAGTTGTGTATTTTAAACTGCTGATTGAATTGCTTGGAAGATGCTCGAGGGTAATGTGGATAATTTCCACAAAAAAAGAGAAAAATTCGCGAAGTTCTATAAATTTTCAAACAAAAAATAATCAAAGAAAATTCGAGAAAAAATGTTGATTATTGTATTAAATCGTCAACGTCATTGCCCATCGAGAAATTTTCTTTATCGATTCCTTGTCGAACAATTATCCGTCTAAACAATTTGTTCATTTTTACTACCATTATTTGTTAGTTTTAATTAAATTTTAATAAAGTGTATGAATAATTAATGAATATTAATTTTTAAATAGTTCTATTCGTTAATTTATACTACCTTGACTCACTTTTCACTACCGTTATCATCGGAAGCCCATATTTCTAACGATTCCAACATGTCAAAACTTTTTCCCATTTTCGTTGATTCGCGGAGTCCTGAAATTCTGATCGTGTCAAACTTTCGTCTAAGAATTTACGTGAGATCCTCAAACGCTTTTTGGCATTGACTTGATTATCGCAATTGATGTTGGGCTCTTATCCGAGCATTTTTACTTGGGTTTATTCAGAAATATTATATTACTTCATATTAGTAATATAGTAATTATAATAGTTCGTAATATTATTGCTCGATACGGACCAATCAAACTCCGATTAAGGGGTAAGGCCACAGTAGAATTTTCAAAAAATCGATTTTTTTCTCGCTAAAACGGTGCTTTATCATCATAAGAATAAGCTACTATTCGATTTGTAGCAAGAACATTTTTTTTCACGGACTTTGAGCGTGTAACGTAAGCCCACCTCTGGCACGGCCATAGAGTACCTAAAACTTCAAACGTGTGTTCCTCGAAACAGCTTTTTTCCAATTGGCGTGACAAATAACTTCAACAGTGTTCACTAGATTTACTTCAAATTTAAAAGTTATGTTCCTAACTGTATTTCGCAGAGAAGTACGTACGGAATTTCTGATTAATCGAAAACTTTTCATTTTACAAGCAGATTTATACGAAATTTTTCACTGATAATTCATTCAAATACCTACAACGTTTGAATAAAACAATATTTTTTAAATTCCGTGCGTACTTCTCTAGGTATTCTAATGTAGATTGACGAGAATTTTTGTTTTTTGTTCTGGGTCAAAAATTGTGGATGCTAAATGTCACGCCACGGAGTGCCTAAAAAGATAACAAAAGAAAATATTACCATTCGGTAATTTTGTACATCGAAAAAAAATATATATTTTTTCTAACAGCTTGATATTCATACTAAATAGATGTGTAATTAGTTTGACGAGTGAATAACTTTTTCATACGAAAAAAATTGTTAAATTTGCACATGATTTTATATGACCCGTTACTGTGGCCTAAGCCCTTAAGTTTATGAACGAACAAACGCGGATCCTGGTCTGCTTTGATGATTCGCCCGTGCGGAAATTGAGTTGGGGCTGTGATCGGGCCCCAATAATATTCCCCTAACTTTATTCGGGCCCTAATCTGGAAGCCACATGAGGGCCGTTAGCGGCCGGTCACACTTTGTCAACAAGGGCCCTTAAAGGCGCAACGACCGGGGCCTTATAAGTTGCCTCAATGGCGCCTCATCAAAATCAATTTGGCGCCCTGAAAATGCCTCAACGGCGCCTCATCATAACCATTTCAGCGCCATAAAATATCCGTATCAGTGGATATACGTGTATGTTAAATGCGTCAGGGTATATCTGTATTTGTTTTTATGTAATTGTTCATGTGCATAGGTGTGGGCGTGAGTACATGTGTATGTATGTGTGCGCGCGTAGAAATGTGATTGCGTATTTGCATGTGAGCCTTTATGACAAACTGCCATGACTAAATTAATCGAAAAAATAATCCATTCTAAGGAATGGATGTGTAGTAGAAATAAAAAAAAGTATATGGGTCTACTGAATCACTAGAATCTATTTCCATTGAGGGAAAGATCTGGAAAACAAAGACGAATTTATTTACTTATCCTACACAGTCAGATAAAGTTTATGAATGGGAAATATCAGCGAAGTCTTCAGAAGAAATAATTTTCCCTATGATGAGTATTGAGCGGAAATTAGTTGCTATAAAAATGTCGAGAAAACCGGTTGGGACTGTTCACACTTATGCGCTAGCATTGCTCCATGGATGAGTGAAACCATGAGTAATTGTTTGTATCTATGTAAAAGGTTTCTTTAATTTGATAAATAAATACTGTCTGATGTTTGTCTGCATATTTGTGTTCATCGTTGATTTTTTATTTGCCAATGCCCTTACGCTTTTTCCCAATTTGCGTTCGATAATATTATTCGATCGATGTATATAATCGATTTGAATAATTGAAATACCATCAACCATGTAGCCTAAGCTATTAATACTGGTTTATCGCTATAATAGTCAGATCTGGGCCTATTGTGGAGATCCCTACTTGTTTATCCCTATACTGGCCAAGTCTGGGCCTATTGTGGAAATCCCTACAGGTTTATCCCTATAATGGCCAAGTCGGGTCCTTTTGTGGAAGCCCCTACAGGTTTATCCCCATAATGGCCAAGTCGGGGCCTATTGTGGAAATCCCTACAAGTTTATCCCGATAATGGCCAAGTCTGGGCCCATTGTGGAAATCCCTACTAGGGAAAGCACTAGGAAAGCCCTGAAAGGCCCTTATTTTTATTAGGGATGCCCTATCAGTTTTCCGCACGGGTCGTTGATTATGGGCAAATAACAGACGCGCGTAACAATATGTCATATTTGGAACGGGGGTCGCCCTTCGTGCAGCCAATATTGCGAGAATTTTCGACAGTTGCGAAATTGTAGAAATTCCAAACTGGAAATGTTTGCAAGCTTGACCGGTAAACACCGTGGGCGCGGAGTAGGCGAGCCTAGTTTATCCCTATATACGCATGTTCGAGCTACCGCATCGAGCACCGTAAAAGCGTTCGTACGATGCAAATCTCGGATATGTGGTACACATGCCATACCCAATATTCGGATGTACACGTGCAGTACGCGTGGGTAACATGCAGTCCATTTCCGAACCAACACATGTTCTCAAAGCTCGTCGTTGCGTCATGCACGGTGCCAACACTGTTGAAAAAGTTTTTTTGATTTCAACGGGATCTGTCCGAGTCAAGTGATTTTTTCGTTGCCTCTCAGCCTACTACGATTCTGTTTGTTTCAAATATATTTTTTTTTCATTTCTTGATTTGGACAATTCGATAAATACGTATTTGATCAAAATACATTGTTGATTCGAACGTATGAGAGAAATATTTGAATGAAGAAAATGCTTATTCGCATGCAGTAGAGGATGTTACTCTTGCGTGGGTATCACGAGATGTGTATTCGCTCGGAGTACGAGTGGCTTGCGGGAGAAGCCTCGAGCCATGCGCCACACCCCGGCAACAGAGCGTACTACTATGTCTATGGATATACCAACTAAGTCAGGAGTTCTCAAACGTTTTTTTATAACGCCCCCTTGCGGCGAAAAATGAGATGACCGTGCCCCCACTGTTACATCTTTATCGATATTAGCCCCCCCCCCCCCCCCATATGTCGTGACGCCGACTTTGAAAACCAATGAACTTATTCAAATAATTTTTTTTTTTATTAATCCTTTCAGTCTATGCGACTAATTTCTTTAGTAAATATTAGTACATCTAAATCATTAGAAACGTACAAAATTTTCATCACTCAACGGTGCTAAATTCATCTTGAATAAGGCCTTAGGCCACAGTAACGGGTATAAAATTAAATGCGATTTTAACAATTTTTTTTCGTATGGAAAAGTGATGCACACATGAAATTAATTACACATCTATTTAGTATGAATATCAAACTGTTAGAAAAAATGTATATTTTTTTTTCGATGTACAAAATGACCGACTACTAATATTTTCTTTGGTTATCTTTTTTTAGGCGCTCCGCGGCGTGACATTTAGCATCCACAATTTTTTACCTAGAACAAAAAACAAAAATTCTCGGCAATCTACATTAGAATACCTAGCGAAGTACGTACGGAATTTAAAAAATATTGTTTTATTCAAAAGTTGTAGGTATTTGAACTTAAGGGGTTACCCCCACTTGTGATTTTGAAAAAATCGATTTTTTTTATTGCATTTTTTGAAGTATAAGTATCCGGGCCCATACAGAAGTATGGGCCCGGAATAGATGACTCTATGTAAGTTTACAAAAAAAAAATATTTTCTTCGTGTAAACTGAAATTGAAACTTTAAACGCGTTTTTATCAAAATGGCATTTCTGAAGTCGGTGACCAAGATTACTCGAACACTAATGAACCGATCTTCTTGAAATTTTGCAGGCTTATTTAATACATAAAAATGTAGTCTTGAATCGTTCGATTTTTTTTTTTCGAAAAAAATGGCCGTTTTATAGCCAAAAAACGGCCGTTTTTTTTTCGTTAAAATCGAACCATTAACTTTGACTGTCCGCCATTTTGTGAAAAATGAATATTTTTTAAAATCCTTCGATTAAAGGCTAGTTTATACTTATATTTGACTAAATCCATCCGCATTTTTTTTTTTCAGATGATCCACTTCGCCGCAATGTTGGTCACCGCAAACCGTGTATATATAAACATTATTCCATTGACGGCCATTTGCCACTAAACAATGTAATATTTTTCAATAAAAAAATTACTGAAAGTTCTTCAAGATGTGTTCTTTAAGATGGTATATTGATCGATTAAAAAAGTTTTGTAGTTTTCTTTAAAAAAATTCATGAAAAAGGCCTTTTTTGCGCTACAAGTGGGGGTAACGCCTTAAGAAATGAATTTTCAGTGAAAAATTTCGTTATAACTGCTCACAAACTGCTCGTAAAATGAAAAGTTTTCGATTAATCAGAAATTCCGTACGTACTTCTCTGCGAAATACAATTAGGAACACTACTTTTGAATTTGAAGTAAATCGAGTGAAAATTGTTGAAGTTATTTGTCACGCCGATTAGAAAAAAGCTGTTTCGAGAAGTTTCGAGTAGTCGGCCATTTTGTACATCGGACATTTTTTTTCTAACAGCCAACAGATATTCATACTAAATAGATGTGTAATTAATTTTATGAGTGAATAACTTTCATACGAAAAAAAATTGTTAAATTCGCACACGATTTTATACCCGTTACTGTGGCCTAAGGCCTTAAAATAAATAAATTTATCTGAAATATATGTGGTGTAGTAGAATCAAATAAAGGAAACAACGATGTGATGAAAACTTCAGTTAATGGAAATAAAAAGGATGATCTAAGTGCATTTAGTTGATTTTAATAAATATTTTTTATAAATCTGTTGGACGTTAAAAAAAGGATTATCATCATCTATGCTGCATGTTTTTGGGTCCCAGACTTTAAGTGGCTCAAAATTGACCTCGCGGATGTCATTTTGCGCACCGGACGTTGTCAGAGAAAGAGGTAGGATGGAGCTGGTTTTTTTGAGCACTTCCAAATGTCACGTTTGCAATGCATCTGTTTTTTTCACCATATCATTACACCACTTACACAGGGGAAACGTATATGCGTAGTGCGTGAGAATCGACATTGTGCATGAAGTAAGCCAATACATTTCCGCAATATCGCGTTCTAGCCAAAGGCAAAGTAGGAGCCTCACGATTGCAGGCGACCACGATTGTCTCGGTACATGTGAAATCGATCGGTGTTAGGCCTCGACGTCGCCGCGTTAGTTTACTATTTCTCTCCGCCCCCTCCCTCACTCTCTCTCGCTCTTTTTTCCCTCTGCCTCTCCTTCTCTCTCTCTATCGATCACAAAATTGCTATACGACCTCATGACGTATCGAGAACTTTGAGGACCAGCCTACTCGAGTCGAAGAAGTGACTCAAATGCAATCAAATTTGGCCCCCCACCAAGGCAATTCAAAGCCACCAGAATTGAAGTGCATTCGCCAAAATTCTGGAGGTTCAATCTGGACTGGAAGACATTTTTTATCGAGCGATGATGCGAAAGCCACTGAGCTGAAACTCTGATGGCGTTGTCATTGGAGGAGGAATCAAATCTGCAGACCATTCTAGATACATCTACCGGAAACCGGGGCGAATGGGAACACTTGGATTTGGAAATGTTTGGATGCTTCGAGTATCGGAATGGTGTGCTTAGATCATGAAAAGTTGGTTGTTGGGAATGTTGGGAATTATACGAATCTGTGAAACAATCAAGACACACGCGCTGAAAGCACTGAAGGTATCCTAACGGGTGATCAAATGGCAGCGGTTTTATTTAGTGGTATTTAGCCTTTGATTCAACATATGGGTCTTTGGGATCTGGGGAAAATTGTCTCCCAGTGGGAAGTAGTTGTGACGGTGGTGCCACTGGAAATGCGGTCTGATGACGGCTAGTTCCACAGCATATCATCCGCCATCACCTACAATTCTTTCCACCAAACGATGCTTCCATGTCAGTATCATTTTCATATTGTAATCGTCAGGTTACGAACACAAGTCAACTGGATCAAACGCCAACATGTCAACATGCTTCTGACTTAACGAACGGTATCTCGGAATCTTACGAAAAATGTCATTGGGGAATAGTTCTGCCGGTGATGCTTCTAGAAATGCAGCTTGACTTTGGCCATTTGTACAGCAAATCATCCACAACCAACCTAGAATTCTGTCCACCACATAAGCGTCCATGTCGTAATCATTTCCACATTGAAATCATCGGGGTCTGGACACAAGTCAACTGATTCTAACGCCAACATGTGAACATGCTTCTGAATGGTACCTTGAAATCTTACAGAAAACGTAATTGGGCAATAGTTTGGCAGGTGGTGCTTCTAAAAACGCAGCTTGACTTGGGCCATTTGTGCAGCAAAATCATCCACAACCACCTAGAATTTTGTCCATGAGATAAGCGCCCATGTCAGAATCATTTCCATGTTGGGATCATCACGTTTTGGGTTTTTGGACGAACATGTGAACATGCTTCTGACTTAACGAATGGTACCTCGGAATCTTACAAAAAACGTAATTGGGCAATAGTTCTGCAGGTGGTGCTTCTAGAAATTCAGCTTGACTTCGGCCATTTGTACAGAAAATCATCCACAACCACCTAGAATTCCGTCTACCTGATAAGCGTCCATGTAATCATTTCCACATTGAAATCATCGGGGTCTGGACACAAGTCAACTGTTTCTAACGCCAACATGTGAACATGCTTCTGAATGGTACCTCGAAATCTTACAAAAAACGTAATTGGGCAATAGTTTGGCAGGTGGTGTTTCTAAAAATGTAGCTTGACTTCGGCCATTTGTGCAGCAGATCATCCACAACCAACCTACAATTCTGTCCACCACATAAGCGTGGTGGATTTCAATGTCGTAATCATTTCCACATTGAAATCATCGGGGTCTGGACACAAGTGAACTGATTCTAACGCCAACATGTGAACATGCTTCTGAATGGTACCTTGAAATCTTACAGCAAACGTAATTGGGCAATAGTTTGGCAGGTGGTGCTTCTAAAAATACAGCTTGACTTCGGCCATTTGTGCAGCAAATCATCCACAACCACCTAGAATTTTGTCCACGAGATAAGCGCCCATGTCAGAATCATTTCCATGTTCGAATTATCAGGTTTTGGGTTTTTGGACGAACATGTGAACATGCTTCTGACTTAACGAATGGTACCTCGAAATCTTACAAAAAACGTAATTGGGCAATAGTTTGGCAGGTGGTGCTTCTAAAAATGCAGCTTGACTTCGGCCATTTTTGCAGCAGATCATCATCAACTACCTAGAATTCTGTCCACCACATAAGCGTCCATGTCGTAATCATTTCCACATTGAAATCATCGAGGTCTGGACACAAGTCAACTGATTCTAACGCCAACGTGTGGACAAGCTTCTGAATGGTACCTTGAAATCTTACAGAAAACGTAATTGGGCAATAGTTTGGCAGGTGGTGCTTCTAAAAATGCAGCTTGACTTCGGCCATTTGTGCAGCAAATCATCCACAACCACCTAGAATTTTGTCCACGAGATGAGCGCCCATGTCAGAATCATTTCCATGTTCGAATCATCAGGTTTTGGGTTTTTGGACGAACATGTGAACATGCTTCTGACTTAACGAATGGTACCTCGAAATCTTACAAAAAACGTAATTGGGCAATAGTTTGGCAGGTGGTGCTTCTAAAAATGCAGCTTGACTTCGGCCATTTGTGCAGCACATCATCATCAACTACCTAGAATTCTGTCCACCACATAAGCGTCCATGTCGTAATCATTTCCACATTGAAATCATCGAGGTCTGGACACAAGTCAACTGATTCTAACGCCAACTCGTGAACAAGCTTCTGAATGGTACCTTGAAATCTTACAGAAAACGTAATTGGGCAATAGTTTGGCAGGTGGTGCTTCTAAAAATGCAGCTTGACTTCGGCCATTTGTGCAGCAAATCATCCACAACCACCTAGAATTTTGTCCACGAGATAAGCGCCCATGTCAGAATCATTTCCATGTTCGAATCATCAGGTTTTGGGTTTTTGGACGAACATGTGAACATGCTTCTGACTTAACGAATGGTACCTCGGAATCTTACAAAAAACGTAATTGGGCAATAGTTTGGCAGGTGGTGCATCTAAAAATGCAGCTTGACTTCGGCCATTTGTGCAGCAAATCATCCACAACCACCTAGAATTTTGTCCACGAGATAAGCGCCCATGTCAGAATCATTTCCATGTTCGAATCATCAGGTTTTGGGTTTTTAGACGAACATGTGAACATGCTTCTGACTTAACGAATGGTACCTCGGAATCTTACAAAAAACGTAATTGGGCAATAGTTCTGCAGGTGGTGCTTCTAGAAATTCAGCTTGACTTCGGCCATTTGTACAGAAAATCATCCACAACCACCTAGAATTCCGTCTACCTGATAAGCGTCCATGTCGTAATCATTTCCACATTGAAATCAACAGGGTCTGGATACAAGTCAACTGACTCAAACGCCAACATGTGAACATGCTTCTGAATGGTACCTCGAAATGTTACAAAAAACGTAATTGGGCAATAGTTTGGCAGGTGGTGCTTCTAAAAATGCAGCTTGACTTCGGCCATTTGTGCAGCAGATCATCCCCAACTACCTAGAATTCTGTCCACCAGATAAGCGTCCATGTCAGAATCATCTCCATGTTGGGATCATCACGTTTTGGGTTTTGGACTAACATGTGAACATGCTTCTGATTTAACGAATGGTACCTCGGAATCATACAAAAAACGTAATTGGGGAATAGTTCTGCTGGTGGTGCTTCTAGAAATTCAGCTTGACTTCGGCCATTTGAACAGCAAATCATCCACGAACATCTAGAATTCTATTTGCCGAATGACCTTTCCATTTCAGAACCAATGGGTTCTGACATGGAACCCGCTCACCCGTTTAAAAATGCCTTTTGGCTAACAAGTTCAGTGCGTCCAATCAGCGAAACAGGTCTTCCGCATAGCCTGAATGCACTGCAGCTCTGGCGAATAAGATTCCAACCCATCCAAGATTGGCATTGGAAATTGAACCGGATCTCCATTACAACCAAGCCTGGTGTCTTCACTGAACAAAACAATTTTCCTCGTTTCACGACACAGTGTCTGGGTGTCTCCATATATAAGTACACCTATCGTTGTACCCTATAGATTCGAGTCCACCTATATGCACACGTAGCTGTGTGTTATTGATCCTCGGACTTGTTTCCACTTTGAATAGCTTACATATATACCGGCAAAAGCCCCGATAAACCGGCGCGATACGAACGCCGATGTGTAAGGTTGAGTTACGAAAACTTTTCGACCTCCCTCGCGATGGCACAACTGCTTATCCAGGCCATAAATTGATTCTATACACTAAATTGTGGAACACAAACGGGACACTAGAAGGTGGAAAGGGACCAACAATCGACGGATAGATGTAATTGTCAGAGGAATTAGCTGCGATTCACGGATCAAGACTATTGAGGGACGTCGATGAATGGCGGCACAAAGCAATAGGAGGAGTCCGCCTGATTTGAACTTGAAGCGACAAATTTATGGTCTCGGCTGATGCACGTCAAGGTGGCAAATGTCAACGTTACGGGAACTCTATCGGCTCATTGTCATACCGTACATGGATCGTTATTGGGTTATTCATTACGTTGTGTGTTATGTGCCCTCACAATCAGAGGAAGTGTGGGGCATGTCGCCTGGTTTTTAATCGTCAGTATATAGTGCACGGAGTACCAGATTGCGTAACATTGAAGATTTTTAAAAATTATGATAAGATTGTACGATGGACATTAAGGGGTTACCCCCACTTGCGATTTTGAAAAAATCGATTTTTTTTATTGCATTTTTTTGAAGGGCAATTTGAAGTGCAGTTTTTTTTATGCCCGGAATAGATGACTATGTAAGTTTACAAAAAAAAAATATTTTCTTCGTGTAAACTGAAATTGAAACTTTAAACGCGTTTTTCTCAAAATGGCATTTCTGAAGTCGGTGACCAAGATTACTCGAAGACTAATAAACCGATCTTCTTGAAATTTTGCAGGCTTATTTAATACATAAAAATGTAGTCTTTAATCGTTCGATTTTTTTTCAAAAAAAAAATGGCCGTTTTATAGCCAAAAAACGGCCGTTTTTTTTCGTTAAAATCGAACCATTAACTTTGACTGTCCGCCATTTTGTGAAAAATGAATATTTTTTAAAATCCTTCGATTAAAGACTAGTTTATACTTATATTTGACTAAATCCATCCGCATTTTTTTTTTTCAGATGATCCACTTCGCCGCAATATTGGTCACCGCAAACCGTGTATATAAAAACATTATTTCATTGACGGCCATTTGCCACTAAACAATGTAATATTTTTCAATAAAAAAATTACTGAAAGTTCTTCAAGATGTGTTCTTTAAGATGGTATATTGATCGATTAAAAAAGTTTTGTAGTTTTCTTTAAAAAAAATTCATGAAAAAGGCCTTTTTTGCGCTACAAGTAGGGGTAACGCCTTAAGGGGTTAGGCAACTCTATAACTTTCGAAAAATCCATTTTTTTTAATGGTCCCCTAGGACCTCAAAAATGATGTCCCGTAAGATTATGGCCGGGAAAAATCTGTAAGTACTCGGTTTTCGAATTTCAGTACAAGACCGCCTGGTCCGCAGCGAGCTACTCAAAACTTCAAACGCGTTCATCTCAAAACTGCATTTTTTACGTTGGCCGGAAACATAACTCAGACAATTTTCAACCGATTCGCTTAAAATGTTGAATATATCTTGAAAAATACATTATCTATGAAAGTACGTAGGATTTTTTTTTTATATTGCACAGTTCATTTGTTATTAACAATTATCTGACGATTTTTAAGGCAAATTTTTCACTTTTCATTTTAGAAGTGCGCCATTGGGCCAAAAATCAACATATCGAAAAAATCCTACGTACTTCTATAGCAGTTATTATATGGGTCATTCCATGTCAAATCGACAAATTTTTTACCTGACCCCCTTTGATTTCGCTGAAAATTTTCTATCTTTTTCTACCCCCCGAAAGTTATTTTTCAGAATTTTTTCAAATTTTTTTTCCCGACTCAAAAAAAGTTATGAATTTTTGAAAAAAACCGCTCTTTTATTTTTAAATTGCCAGAACTTTTTCAAAAATTGACCGTTTGGGAACTTTTTTTTTTCAAAATTTTTGTTTTTAAATGTAGTTTTCGAAAAAAAATATGAAAAAATTTTCAGAATCCCAGATATATGAAATATTTTAGTTTTTTTGAAAAAACCGTAATTTTCTCAAAGTCCGACCGTTTTTTTTTTATTTTTATTTTGCTCTAAAAATACTTCAACTAATTCTGCAATGATCCCCGTTAATCAAAAGATGTGACGACAATCGCTTCTAATTTTTTTTCTTGATTATAAAAAAATTTTTGTTGAATTTTTGCTGATTTTATATAACTTTGTTATGAAATTTTTTTTATTTCCTCGTGAAACCTCAAAAGTTGAAAAATAAAATTTTATTGGAGAATTTCAAGTGATTATCGTCAAAGAAATTGTTATTTTAAAAAAAAAATAATTTTTTTCTCTCATTGACGTTATTTTGTCATGTTTCAGTACCAAAATGACGTTAAGTTGTCATATTTCAGTACCAAAAAAAAACGTCCATAAGAGTAAAAAAATAACGTCAATGAGAGAAAAAAATTATTATTTTTTTTTAAATAACAATTTCTTGGACGATAATCACTTGAAATTCTCCAATAAAATTTTATTTTTTAACTTTTGAGGTTTCACGAGGAAATAAAAAAAATTTCATAACAAAGTTATATAAAATCAGCAAAAATTCAACAAAATTTTTTTTATAATCAGGAAAAAAAATTAGAAGCGATTGTCGTCACATCTTTTGATTAACGGGGATCATTGCAGAATTAGTTGAAGTATTTTTAGAGCAAAATAAAAAAAAAAAAACGGTCGGACTTTGAGAAAATTACGGTTTTTTCAAAAAAACTAAAATATTTCATATATCTGGGATTCTGAAAATTTTTTCATATTTTTTTTCGAAAACTACATTTAAAAACAAAAATTTTGAAAAAAAAAAGTTCCCAAACTGTCAATTTTTGAAAAAGTTCTGGCAATTTAAAAATAAAAGAGCGGTTTTTTTCAAAAATTCATAACTTTTTTTGAGTCGGGAAAAAAAAATTTGAAAAAATTCTGAAAAATAACTTTCGGGGGGTAGAAAAAGATAGAAAATTTTCAGCGAAATCAAAGGGGGTCAGGTAAAAAATTTGTCGATTTGACATGGAATGACCCATATATAATCGAAAAAACGTTCATTGGCTCATTATAGTTAAAAAATTACAGGAGCTGTTTGTCCGGTCGTGGACCTTGGAATAACGGAGACGTCATCGCAAAAACGCCCCACAGCCGCCATTTTGAATGTAATGACTTCAAAAAAATTATTGTATACAGTCACTGATGTGTATGATAAACACCCTTTTTTGTAATATCGATTTATTTTATAGTTTTTCTGAAAAAAAAATCCCCAAAAAGCCTATTTTTTCGGCCTCTAGAGTGGTCTAAGGCCTTAATAAAATGTCGAGTTTCGAAAAATCATGTGGCATAATCACAGATATAGCGTTCGCGATTATATCACTTATGGTGGGCCCATACACTGCCCGAAAGAGACATTGGCTCCGCATGCTAGAAACACCAGTGCCTTTTCTGCCAAAAATTTGACTTTTTCTCACAGTTTCAATACCTCGTAAACGAAAATCTGAAAAGTTCTGACAGTCGAGCTTTTACGAACCTTCATTTCGAATAATAATGTCAAAATGTGCGCGACCATTAGTTCAAACAAATAATCGCTAAGAATAAGTGCATTCAAAATAAAATAGATTTTTACAAATACTTATAAGATTTTTTCGTTTTTGAAGACAATCATTTTTCGAATTCTTTTGAAATTCGTTTTTGCGAAGCTGCGCGTTCAACGACCTTAAGGGCAACGTCAAACTTTTTAGCAACAAATATCAGCAATACGAAATTGGTAATCCATTTATCGAAATTAAAAAAATACATAAACGGGAACATTTAGAAAATGCTCAACTATTGAGAAAGATCAACAAAATGTTTCCATATAGATTCGCGATATTTATTACTAGCTTTTTGGCATCTGGCATGAATATCGAAGGGAAACAAAAAAAAGGGAAAACCATTTATCGACTCGTTTGCTATTTCATCGTCAGTGGCTCTTGTATATTTGTTTGCTTGAATTCAACGTTATCAGGTCGTTCTTCAATGAACAAAATGTGATCATATACGAAGTATTGGAGAATTTCAAACTACCAGTGGTGATCCGAATTACGACCCTATGTTGTCTCGATGTGTGCAATGGACTCATCTCGATCGATTACACCACTAAACCCGCTCGCCGTTCCCCTATATACACATCGTTAAAGAACCCCTACTTCCCTTTCATATTTATACACACACATATATATACAGGGTGTCTCATAAGGTGTTCCAAGCTTGTATCGCAGAAAATACGGGTTGCAATAAAAATAGTTTCGAGTAAAAGTTGTTTCATTACAAGAGGGGAAGAAGATGCCAACATGACCTTCCGTATCGTGGCCAAGGGCATGTGAAGGTCATCTTCGAAATTGTCAATCAGAAGTCTTATTTTTTATTGTATATTCGTATAGCTTAATTCGAGGGATTTTCAAAACATTTTGGATACATTTTTTTTTAAGTATTGTAATTGTTCCAGGCTCGTAACTAAAAAATACTTATCTATGGTGTTTTGAAAAGCTTTTTAAGTACGCCGTAAGAATATACTATAAAAATAAGGCTTATACTTGAAAAACTATTCAACCGATTCAGATGAAATTTGGTGTAAATCTTTCTAACTTTATTGTATAAAACATGAGCTCAAATCTTTTTGAAAATTAAAAAAAAAACGTTTATTGCAAAATGTAGTATTCTTTTAGCAAGATTTAATCTTTTTGTTTCAAAGCGTGCGTTTCAACGATTTTCAACATTTTTCACTTTTTCTTGGTTCATATTCTGCGTATGAGTATTTAGGGAAGAAAAATCTTCATTGGTTTTTTTTCCGATTAATCTCGCCGAAGCTACGTGTCACGACGTCTGATATCTGATTTTTTTTTAAGGGGTTACCCCCACTTGCGATTTTGAAAAAATCGATTTTTTTATTGCATTTCTTTGAAGTGCAATTTGAAGTGCAGTTTTTTTTTCTTAAGCCCGGAGTAGATGACTCTATGTAAGTTTACAAAAAAAAATAGTTTCTTCGTGTAAACTGAAATTGAAACTTTAAACGCGTTTTTCTCAAAATGGCATTTCTGAAGTCGGTGACCAAGATTACTCGAACACTAATGAACCGATCTTCTTGAAATTTTGCAGGCTTATTTAATACATAAAAATGTAGTCTTTAATCGTTCAATTTTTTTTTCGACAAAAAAATGGCCGTTTTATAGCCAAAAAACGGCCGTTTTTTTCGTTAAAATCGAACCATTAACTTTGACTGTCCGCGATTTTGTGAAAGATGAATATTTTTTTAAATCCTTCGATTAAAGACTAGTTTATACTTATATTTGATTAAATCCATCCGCATTTTTTTTTTTCAGATTATCCACTTCGCCGCAATGTTGGTCACCGCAAACCGTGTATATAAAAACATTATTTCATTGACGGCCATTTGCCACTAAACAATGTAATATTTTTCAATAAAAAAATTACTGAAAGTTCTTCAAGATGTGTTCTTTAAGATGGTACATTGATCGATTAAAAAAGTTTTGTAGTTTTCTTTAAAAAAAATCATGAAAAAGGCCTTTTTTTGCGCTACAAGTGGGGGTAACCCGTTAAAGCGATAAAATAATCGCAACATTTCGCGATTTAGGCCATTTTGTACATCGAAAAAAAACATATGTATATATTTTCTATCAGCTTGATATTCATGCTAAATATATGTGTAATTAATTTTATGAGTGAATCACTTTGTCCAACGACAAAAAAAATTGTCAAATTCGCACATGTTTTTATCCCCGTCACCGTGGCCTAAGGCCTTAAATGACAACGACTACGTTGTTTATGTATATTTTGCAAAAAAAAAAAAAAATAACGGTGACATGTCAGGACTACGTATTATCTGTGTGCGAAAGATCGATCTTATCGTCCCAATACCTGAGACGAGAAAAAATATTGAAAATCGATCTGTTTTTTTAACTTCAAGGTTATGCATACCCCTTGAGAGATTAAAAAAATTATAATTCGTATTTTCCAAGATCCAAGCTCGTGAGACTTTGTCCGGGGAGCCCTGTACAGATATTGACTGGTTAGGGCTGATAGACGTACGGCTCATCGATATTGAACGTCGTAACAGTTCCGTATATCTGTAAATGGAAAGCTTTTATACCTTTTAGCCACCGCGGTACTTCTTGGGCATTGAACATTAGTCGAGACCGCACGCGAATCGTGGAGCAGTCAAGACCGCCGTGTTTGGTCACGTTCCAAAGACGCCTACCCCGCTTTTATTTACGACACACACGCGCCACTCCAATTTTTTTTCTCGCCTCCCTTAATCCGCTTTTTTTCTTCTTCTTCTTCTTCTTTTTGTTTTCCCTTTCGCTCGTAACATTTCACTGCTAATAGCATTTTGAGGATCGGGCGAGGGAAAATTTCGGCGGACGTTTATCGGTACATGCGAGAAGGTTGATCGGATTTGTCCTCGCGGGAATTTTGGGGAAAAAAATCGACGACGTACGTACGATTTAAGGGGTTACACCTACTTGCGATTTTGAAAAAATCGATTTTTTTTATTGCATTTTTTTGAAGTATAAGTATCCGGGCCCATACTTCTGTATGGGCCCGGAATAGATGACTATGTAAGTTTACAAAAAAAAAATATTTTCTTCATGTAAACTGAAATTGAAACTTTAAACGCGTTTTTCTCAAAATGGCATTTCCGAAGTCGGTGACCAAGATTACTCGAACACTAATGAACCGATCTTCTTGAAATTTTGCAGGCTTATTTAATACATAAAAATGTAGTCTTTTATCGTTCGATTTTTTTTTTTTCGAAAAAAATGGCCGTTTTATAGTCAAAAAACGGCCGTTCTTTTTCGTTAACATCGAACCATTAACTTTGACTGTCCGCCATTTTGTGAAAAATGAATATTTTTTAAAATCCTTCGATTAAAGACTAGTTTATACTTATATTTGACTAAATCCATCCGCATTTTTTTTTCAGATGATCCACTTCGCCGCAATGTTGGTCACCGCAAACCGTGTATATAAAAACATTATTTCATTGACGGCCATTTGCCACTAAACAATGTAATATTTTTCGATAAAAAAATTACTGAAAGTTCTTCAAGATGGTATATTGATCGATTAAAAAAGTTTTGTAGTTTTCTTTAAAAAAATTGATGAAAAAGGCCTTTTTTGCGCTACAAGTGGGGGTAACGTCTTAAGCAGCCGCAACTCTACCCTATCTAGGACTCGAGGAAATTCATTACAATTCTGTAATGGCTGCGACCATTAAATGAAACGATTTTTCCTTCGGGCGGTTTTTCGATTTACGAAAGAGGAGAACAGAGCAATCACCGGTAGAAAAAAAATACCGGACAATATCGGAAAGCCGCATTATTAACGAGGCAAGATTGTCGATCGTCATCCATAATAAATACGTTGCGATAATTGTACGAAGGAGCAATAAGAAGAACGTCTCGTATTACTCGGGCCAAGGAGCATTTATATTTAACAATTTCATCAGGATCGTGGCGGATTATCCTTAAGGCCTTATATACGCCAAAAATATCAAAATTTTTCATTTTATTATTATTTTTTATGCCATTAGCCTGAACGGTTAGGAATATTTTAAGCTTTACAGAATTGAAAATTCTGTAAAGTTGTTAAACGAGGTAAGATTGCATTTATAATAGATACCGCGCGGCGCGCCCGACCGCCAACTTCAAAGCCGTTTTTCCACGATTCACTTTTTTGAACCTTGTGAAAGTTCTAACTCTTGAACGAAGGTTCAGATCGCTTTGAAATTTTTACAACATATTCTTAGTATCATCACCTATCGTGTGAACCACAGAAACAAAAATTTCACTGACACAAATAAATATAAAAAATAAAACACCGACAGAAAATTGAGTAAAAAAATTTTAAGTTTCGAATTTGTATTATAATAATTTTTTTTTATAATATTGTTGGTTCACACTGAAGATACATTCATTATAAATATGTTCATTTTTTTCCGACACCCACATCAATGCCGAGAACTTTCACCATCAACGCGCGCGCAAAAAATGCATTGCTTTATTATGTTTTATCTCCGCCATTTGTTAATATTTCTAATTTTTTTTTTACATATACTTACCCATGTGCATAAAAGATCTGTAAAAAAATGTTGTCAATATATGCCTCATTTTTTTAACCGCGTCTAGAAAAGTACCTTCGAAAATCGGCGAAATCGCGTATATAAGGCCTTAACGACGTTACTTGTTTTCCTTACGAGAAAAAAAGCGTGACCGGGCACTTTTTTCCAAAAAAATTGTCTCGCGCTCGGTGGGCGAGCAAATTCGTCAGAGCCAGAGGAACTTTCAGCTCGTCATCGCGCGTACGAACGTAATCATCGAGGAGTTCGTATAGGGGACTACATCATATTTTTTCTCGAATTTTTTTCGTTTTGTTTTCATTTTGTTTTTTTTTTTTCAAGTTAATTAGCGAGTCAGAGGTTCGTCGTTTATCACTCCCACGTTTGCAGAGACTCACTAGAATATTGTCCAAAAAGGCAATTCGCGATTTTAGATTTTTCGTTTATTTCTCGATTTTCGGGTTCCGATAATATTTCAAATTTCCGAGCAAATTATAAAAACCCAAAGGTTTTTCGGTAATTTGTAATCTTTCAATAGCTGTCTCTTAAGAACAAAAAAAACAACAAAAAAATTTGTTTTGGGCTTGGTTGTCGATTTTTCGTAATTTTGCAAATTTCCAACTCGAATTCAATTTTTTTAACGATATAATTTCCAGATAACAAAAACAGCCACAGAGAACCATTGTCGTTCACCAAAGTAAGGTGAAAAAAAAGGATGATATTTTTCTCGTGAATTGGTATATTTTGAATTCAAAACTCAATGAAAATGGTACAAATGATTTTCATCTCGTGTCAGTAATTTTCGAATAGTTGCATTTGGAAGCCACAAAGAGCGAGGAAGAATTTAAAAATTGACCGAGCTGCAAAAATCCATATCGACTACATCGTCATATATATATACATTTTTTTATTGAAGAATTGCATTACACCTGCCCCGAGCGAGGGCATTAAAATGGCAGGTATCTCAAAGGCCTTAAAAGTCTCAGACCCAGACAGGCAATAAGCAAATGCGAAGGTGTAAAATTTTAATCCCCCCCAACGTGCTTAATAGCAGATGAAAGTCGTCTTCATTGCGCTCTTTCCCTTCCGCAAGTTCTCCTTCCTTTCAGCAACCCTTTTACCATTTTTCGCGGATTGCGTTATTTTTCCAGATAATTAACGCGACCGGCGACTCGTTTGAGGCATTATACGCCTTTGAAAAAAAAATTAAACGTTTTTTTTCATTGGCTTAAATTATGTATTAACATCCGAAAAATGATATGTCTGATATCTATAAACATCGCAAGAATAATATGGTCCGGAGAAAAGTGGTTTGAACATTTCAAACGCCGTTTCTTTTCTAAGGGGAGATAGCTTTGGGTGAGGAAAAAATTTGCTGGTTTTCATGATTTTTTTAAGGTAAGATTTCTTCACCATCTTTGAGAATTAGGGGTATGTTTTGTTACTAGTGTTGGCCGTTACACGGTATTTTTTTTCCACTGTCATCGAATATCCATAAGTGAATATCCATAAGTGAATATCCGTAAGTCGAATATCCATGAGTCGAATATCCATAAGTCGAATATCCATAAGTACGAATATGCCTAAGTCAAATATCCATAAGTCGAATATCCATAAGTCAAATATCCATAAGTATGAATATCCACAAGTATGAATATCCATGAGTCAAATATCCATGAGTCAAATATCCATAAGTACGAATATCCACAAGTATGAATATCCATGAGTCGAATATCCATAAGTGAGTATAGAGTAGGAATGAGTGCCAGAAATAGCGGGAGGTAGAGATATGTGAGTTTGTTTGGGTTTGTTTGGGTTCCCTCTATACTCACTTTTCCTCTACCTCCCGCCATTTCTGCCACTCATTTCTACTCTATACTCACTTATGGATATTTGTACTTATAGACATTCGACTTATGGATATTCGACTTATGGATATTCGACTTATGGATATTCGACTTATGGATATTCGACTTATGGATATTCGACTTATGGATATTCGACTTATGGAATTCGACTTATGGATATTCGACTTATGGATATTCGACTCATGGATATTCGACTTATGGATATTCGACTCATGGATATTCGACTCATGGATATTCGACTTATGGATATTCGACTTATGGATATTCGGTTATGGAAATTCGACTTATGGATATTCTAATCCAATCATTTTTTTTTTTTTCATTAATCTTTGCAAAGGGCGAGGGTATGTCATGGTCTTCTAAACTGCATTTTCAAAACTGACGTGACGTGTAGCTAAAAAACGAATCCACCGGTTCGGATGAAATTTGGTATAAATCCATCTCAACTTATTGTCTAAAAAAATGAACAAAAAAAATATTTTTGGATTGCAGCGTGTACCCATTTTTTTCAGAAAATGCAGTCTTTTTGTTTCAAAGCGTACCATTCCATCGATTTTCAAAATTTCTCATTTTTTTTGATTCATATTCTCCGTATGAAGTGTTAATGAAACGAAAAGCTTCGTTGGTTTTTTTCAGCTTAACCCCACCGACGCTATGTGTCACGCCGTTTGACAACATCCGCCACAACCCGATTATTTCTAAAGATTAATAATTTAGAAAACCATGTAACAGCCAAGAGTAGTAAAATTGTGTCGGTCCATGCGCCAACCACCCTGTATATATACAAACAAATTTGTACAGATCATATATACAGGGTGTTAGAAATGTCGATGCAAAGCCTTAAGGGGGTGATAGGTCACCTCGTTAGGAACATATCTAACTTATATTAACGCTAAGTTTAAAGAAATAGATGACCTATCACTCCCTTAAGGCTTTGCATCGACATTTCTAACACCCTGTATATATGATCTGTACAAATTTGTTTGTATATATACAGGGTGTTTGGCTCATGGACCGACACCATTTTTGGGGGGATTGGGGGGGGAGCATTTGGTACTTTTTTAACCCTCAGACTCTATGTCTTAAGGGGTTGCCCCCACTTGCGATTTTGAAAAAATCGATTTTTTTTATTGCATTTTTTTGAAGTGCAATTTGAAGTGCAGTTTTTTTTATGCCCGGAATAGATGACTCTATGTAAGTTTACAAAAAAAAATATTTTCTTCGTGTAAACTGAAATTGAAACTTTAAACGCGTTTTTCTCAAAATGGCATTTCTGAAGTCGGTGACCAAGATTACTCGAACACTAATGAACCGATCTTCTTGAAATTTTGCAGGCTTATTTAATACATAAAAATGTAGTCTTTAATCGTTCGATTTTTTTTTTCGAAAAAAATGGCCGTTTTATAGCCAAAAAACGGCCGTTTTTTTTCGTTAAAATCGAACCATTAACTTTGACTGTCCGCCATTTTGTGAAAAATGAATATTTTTTAAAATCCTCCGATTAAAGACTAGTTTATACTTATATTTGACTAAATCCATCCGCATTTTTTTTCAGATGATCCACTTCGCCGCAATGTTGGTCACCGCAAACTGTGTATATAAAAACATTATTTCATTGACGGCCATTTGCCACTAAACAATGTAATATTTATCAATAAAAAAATTACTGAAAGTTCTTCAAGATGTGTTCTTTAAGATGGTATATTGATCGATTAAAAAAGTTTTGTAGTTTTCTTTTAAAAAATTCATGAAAAAGGCCTTTTTTTGCGCTACAAGTGGGGGTAACGCCTTAAGTGTCACGGTAATTAAGATTTTTTTTTTTCTAACTCAATAGTTTTCGAGATACGCCAATCAATTCTTCGGACGATTTTCCAAGGTTCGGCCAAAAAAATATCTGAAAACATTTGAGCGAATTTAAAATAAAAAATTAACAAAGTTTCTCCTCTTGATATTTTGTTATAAACGCCATACTTTTCGAGTTAAGCCATCCTACTCATCAGAGTTTCGAGCGAAAATAGTCAGTAAAAATCTGAGAAGAAAATTTTGAAAAAATTCCAGGCGATCCAGCATAAACTTGCGCAACTTTTTACATCTTCGACATTTCCTCTTAATCCCTATAGTTCTTGAGTTACGCTGCATTTTCCAAAATTTGTCTTTTTTACCCAAAAATGAAATAACTTTGGGAAAAAAAATTGGTAAACATCCTTAAATATCCTCAGTGGATCGGTAGGCACCCACGCACGTGCACTCACCGACCGCTCACCCCTATACGCAAAGCACGTCGTCGTATAAGCAATATAAGGCGGGATATTATGCCCGAGGGGGAGCCTTCGAGCCCCTTTAACGCCGCCAATGTGCCGAGCGAAAAAAGACACTATTCGGAGTATAGCATGTCGTTCGGCCACTTCGCATCAACATGGGGGCTTTTTTCGACATTTACCGGGTGTCCCATTTTAATCTCACACCTGATTTATCTAAAAAAAGCTCAAAATGGCGACGGTAAGATAGCCGACGTGCTTTTTAATGGAAACATTACTTTTTTGTACAAAAAAAATAATCAGGCCAAAACTAACAACTTGTGTAGGATTTTTTTTTTGATAAAGTCAAAAGTTAGGTTATTATCAACACTTATGAAACAAACTCACACGCACACTTACACTTGGGATGTTGAAGACGTTACCTTCTCGTGGTACAGCCTGGATAGCGCTGAAATGGTCATAAATGATGTTCAAAACGAGAAATTACGGACTTTGTGAAAAAAAAATCTTACAAAAGTTGTTAGTTTTGGCCTGACCAATTCTTTGGTGAAAAAAGTCATGTTTCCATTGAAAAAAAAACCAAACAAATGGCCATCTTACCGTCACCATTTTGAATTTTGAAACGACCAAATTTTTTTTTTGAAGTCCCCCTTTGGACCGCAAAAGTTTCACTGTTCTCAACACTCGATCGGAGCAGTATTTGTCGAGATAAATCAGGTGTAAAATAAAAATGGGACACCCCGGATGTCCATATACCGGGTGGTATATGGACATACTAGGCGATAGATTAGTTATTCAGCACGCCATGGGGGAAGATACAGAAAGAAGGAGAATGGCTGCCAAAAGAGCTAGAGCCGAAAAAAGAGGCCGAAAAAATAGGCTTTTTGGGGATTTTTTTTTTCAGAAAAACTACAAAATAAATCGAGATTACAAAAAAGGGTGTTTATCATACATATCAGTGACTGTATACCATAATTTTTTTGGAGCGATTCATTTCAAAATGGCGGCTGTGCAGCGTTTATCTCAAAACTGCATTTTGTAAATTGGCCGGAAACATAACCCAGACAATTTTCAACAGATTCACTTGAAATGTTGAATATATCCTGAAAAATACATTGTCTATGGAAGTACGTAGGATTTTTTTTTATATTGCATAGTTTATTTGTTATTAACAATTATCTGACGATTTTTTAGGCAAATCTTTCACTTTCCACTTTAGAAGTGCGCCATTTGGCCAAAAATCAATATATCGAAAAAATCCTATGTACAGCAGTTATCGAAAAAAAATCATTGGCTCATTATAATTCAAAAATTATAGGAGCTGTTTTCCGGCCGTGGACGCTGGAAAAACGGAGACGTCATTGCAAAAACACAGTCGCCATTTATAAATAAATCGCTCCAAACAAATTATTGTATACGGTCACTGATATGTATGATAAACACCCTTTTTTGTAATCTCGATTTATTTTGTAATTTTTTTTTTAATCCCAAAAAGCGTACTTTTCGGTCTCTAGAGTGGCCTAAGGCTTTAAATCCGAAAAAAAGGCGGGTTCCAATGCCACCACCTCGTGTCTACGTACACCGAGCATTGCCAGAAAAAGCACACGACACTTCGGTAATCTTAAAACTGCCATAACTTCCTTGTTTTGCGAGCTAAGGAAATGTAGTTTTTTTTATGGATTGGTCTCAAGATGGGCTATTTTTTTGGTGAAACTAAAACTATGCGTTAGCCTTTGAAAAATCGAAGCATAACCCGATGTCTCGTCAACGTGTCGACGAAAAAAATAATATATATTACCATCAAACGTCACCCTTTAACGGGGTCCTCTAGTTTCTCGGGTCGAAAAAATCGATTTTTTTTTCATAAATCACATCTACAACATGTGTAGAAAATGTGTGCCAAAGGATTTTTCGATATTCGAAGTGGTTCACAAGTTACGGCCCTGGAACGGAGCAGGTATACGGAGCAGGTATACTTTCAAACGCGTTGTTCTCGAAACACCATTTTTCGAAACGGTGACCACGATATTTCAGAAACTACTGCACCGATCTTGTTCAAATTTATACAGCATCTTTAATATGTTATAAGCCGGCGATTGAACTAGGATTATCATGATTGCTTCGATAGTTTTTTTTGTACGAGCGAAAAACTTAAGAAAAAATGAGTAAAAAATAGAATGTAATTTTCAAAAGTGTATAAAAAAGCCAATTTTTGTAATTTAGAATTCACTCTAGTTCAATTGCTAGTATTAAATATGAAGATTAAAATGCCGTTTGGTTTTTTTATTTCAGATAAGCAGAACAGCCGCAATCTTGGTCACCGTCTAGCACCTCTTTTACTTGATGTCTTCCTGTCAGCCACTATAACCTTTGTTCTATTATATATTTTGACTTCAAAAAATTTGTAATGCTTATTTAAATGTTAATAAAGATTATGCAAAAACAATGAGATTGATTATTTCGATGCTTTGCCCGTAAACAATTATTGAAAAAGCCGTAAAAAAACAGCCGAGAAACTAGAGGACCCCGTTAAACCATAAAACTTTTGTACGAAATATTTTCTCGCACGTCCCCATCGCCTCCATTCATTCTAATGTTATTCAAAACAAATTGGACGGCCTGTAGATACGGAGTTTTGCCTTAAAAAGAAAAAAATTGGGACATTTTCACGAAAATATATATTAAAAACAAATCGGTATGAAAAGGCCCGTGGAAATATCGGAAATCCAAGAAGGATGAACGAGTCAGCCGCCGTATCCATAGTCGCTAGCTATCGAAGGGAAGAGTGCCGCACACAGTCTCGAAACTGGCTGATAACGTGACTACACGTGAGCAAATAACATTACCGCGAAACACCACCCCAGGTATCACCTCCTAGCCACGGGCCTAGAGTTTTCAATGGCCCTCTTCTCGCCGTACCATCCCGTATCCCGAGGGTGAATAAAAATATTCGCAGACGTCGTCAATTCGAGCCACCCCCATCCTGCCCCGCTTCCTACCACGGAGAATTAGAATCATTTGGGGATGGAAACTGGAGCGCCCTTGTTATTGAATTTCTTATTGAAGCTTTTCTTTTTTTTTCCGAATACACCGAAGAGCAAATAACTGGAAGAACTTTCTTTATCGTATGGTTGTCGTCATGAGATGACTTGGTGTAAAAATGTTGATGTTTTCAACGGAATATGTGATTGATAGGTGTCGATAAGAGTAGATATTTTTGTTATCTACACTACGGTAAAAATATGACAAAGTCGTGTCGCGTGCCGATTTTTTAATAAGTGTTGTTGTGTTGTTTACTAACGATACAAAGGCTCACTTTTGGAATCATAAAAAGATCCATTTTATAAGTCTTAGGTGTATATGTATGATAAAATCGTTACGGAGTCGTGTCTCGAGGAGAATTTTTTTTTAGAAAAGTTGTTGTGTTGTTTATTAATGATGCACAGATCAAGCCGAAAGCTTTTGGAATCATGGAGAGTGCCATTTTATAACTGATCTATACGTATAGTAAAGACGTGACGAAATCGTGGCTCGGGAAGTATTTTATTATAAGCGTTGTTGTGTTGTTTACTAACGATACAGAGGCCGAGACGGAAACTTTTGGAATTATGGAAAGGTCCATTTTATAAGCCATCTATACATATGATAAAATCGTAACGAAGTCATGTCTCGAGAAGTATTTTTTTTATAAGCGTTGTTGTGTTGTTTACTAACGATACAGAGGCTGAGACGCAAATTTTTGGAATCATAAAAAGAGCAATTTACAAGTTATGAGTATATACGTATGATAAATTCGTGACGAAGTCGTGTTTCAAGGGGTATTTTTTTAGAAAAGTTGTGTTGTTTACTAACGATACACAGGCTAAGGCGGAAACATCATAAAAAGGCCCATTTTATAAGTCATCTATACATATAATAAAATCGTAACGAAGTCATGTCTCGAGAGTATTTTTTTCATAAGCGTTGTTGGGTTGTTTACTAACGATACAGAGGCAAGTTTTTGGAATCATAAGAAGAGCAATTTACAAGTTATGAGTATATACGTATGATAAATTCGTGACGAAGTCGTGTCTCGAGAAGTATTTTTTTTTAGAAAAGTTGTTGCGTTGTTTACTAACGATACAGAGGCTAAGATGTAAATTTTTGGAATCATAAATAGAGCAATTTACTAGTTATGAGTATATACGTATGACAAATTCGTAACGAAGTCGTGTCTCGAGAAGTATTTTTTTTTATAAGCGTTGTTGCGTTGTTTACTAACGATACAGAGGCTAAGACGCAAACTTTTGGAATCATAAGAAGGGCACTTTACAAGTTATAGGTATATACGTATGATGAAATCGTGACGAAGTCGTGTCGCGAGAAGTATTTTTTTTTTTAGAAAAGTCGTTGTGTTGTTTACTAACGATACAGAGGCTAAGGCGGAAACATCATAAAAAGGGCCATTTTATAAGTCATAGGTATATACGTATGATAAAATCCTGACGAAATCGTGTTTTGAGAAGTATTTTTTCATAAAAGTTGTTGCGTTGTTTACTAACGATACAGCGGCTAAAGAGGAAACTTTTAGAACCATGAAAAGGGCCATGACAAAACTCATATATACGTATAACAAAACCGTAACGAAGTCGTGTCTCGTAAAGTATTTTTGTTTTTAGGAAACTTGTGTTGTTTACTAACGATACAGAGGCTGACACGGAAACTACCGAAATCATGAAAAGGGCCATTGTGTAAGTCATACGTACGTATGATAAAATCGTTACAAAGTCGTGTCTCGAGAAGTATTTTTTTTAGAAAAGTTGTTATGTTGTTTACTAATGATACACAGATCAAGACGGAAACTTTTGGAATCATGGAGAATGCCATTTTATAACCGATCTGTACGTATAATAAAATCGTGAATAAATCATGTCTCGTGAAGCATTTTTTTATAAGTTGTTGCGTTGTTTACTAACGATAAAGCGGCCAAGACGGGAACTTTTCAAATCATGAAACGGGCCATTTTATAAGTCATTTATACGTATGATAAAATCTTAACGAAGTAGTGTCTTGAGAAGTATTTTTTAAATAAGCGTTGTTGTGTTGTTTACTAACGATCTAGAGGCCGAGACGGAAACTTTTGGAATCATGAAAATGTCTATTTTATAAGTTTTATTTTATACATATAATAAAATCATAACGAAGTCGTGTCTTGAAAAATGTTTTTTTTTTAGAAACGATGTTGTGTTGTTTACTAATGATACACAGATTAACACGGAAACTTTTGGAATCATGGAGAATGCCATTTTATAACTGATCTATACGTATCATAAAATCGTTACAAGGTCATGTCTCGAGAAGTACTTGTTTTAGAAGAATGTTGTGGTGTTTAATAATGACACAGAGGTTAAGACGAAATTGGTTGGAATTTTCGTTCGTCCGTTTGTTTGTATCCGCATCACGCAAAAACTACTTGACGAATTTGATCGACACTTGGCATAGATACAGCTAACAGCCTGGACAATCATATAGGACACTTTTCACCCCGATCCGTTACAAAATTTCGGCTTAAGGCAGGATTCTACTTTGAAACTTTGAAATTTTTTTTTTTTTTTTTTTATTTTTCGAAAGTAAATATGTTCAAGAATGTTCGGTCAAAATTTTATAAAGTTCCAAGCAGTCTAACTATCCTTTTTCGCCTTTCGAACGCACCTACCTGAGCACCTACCTATCACTCACCAAAACTTTAAACGCGTTTTTCTCGAAACGACATTTTCAAGTACCGTGGTCGTGATAACTCAAAAAGTACTGAACCGATCCTTATGAAATTTGGAACACATATTCTATATATGTGTACCAACCGGCCTAACTACAATCAACTTAAAATTTTGATTAGAACTATTTTTTTATTGCAAAAAAAGACCCAAAAAACGCATTTTTTTCGTATTTTAGCCGCCATTTTGTTAATTTTGCACGTATATAAAATATTCTAGTTAGGTCGGTTCCTGAAGACATACTGAACATGAAAATATTTGATTTTTTTGTTTCAGACCATCCGTCGGGAAGATTTCACGACCACGGCAACGGTACCTGCTTTTCGAGGCGTTGGCTTTAAACATATTTTACGTGTACAAAAAATGAATAAAAGACATTTAAAATTTTTTTTTTATGTACTTAAAGAGTGTATTTATTGAACAGTTTAAACCCCATATCGATATCTTTAATAGTATTCTCAGAAAAAATTCACGAAAATAGCGTTTTTTTCATGGTTTCAAAGAATTCTGCCTTAAGGGGTTAGGCCACAGTAACGGGTATAAAATCATGTGCGAATTTAACAATTTTTTTCGTATGAAAAAGTGATTCACTTATAAAATTAATTACACATGTATTTAGTATGAACAGCTGATTCAATTTTTTATTTAGTAGAAATTTCCAATTTAGTAGCTGTAACAATTTTTTTTTCGAGTACAAAATGACCTACTACTCGAAACTTTTCGAAACAGCATTTTTCCAATTGGCGTGACAAACAACTTCAACATTTTTCACTCGATTTACTTCATATTTAAAAGTTATGTTCCTAATTGCATTTCGCAGAGAAGTACGTACGGAATTTCTGAATAATCGAAAACTTTTCATTTTATGAGCAGTTATAACGAAATTTTTCACTGAAAATTCATTTCTTAAGGGGCCAGTCCACTTTGAAAATTTCAAAAAATCGAAACCAAGCAAGACTTGAAGAAATTGACGATGATGAGCAATCAAAAGAGATTTTGTACGGTACAGGAATAGCCGATTGAGTTTAGGTAAGAGTTTTTCATAGTATAAACTTCAAACGCGTTTTCCTCGAAACAACGTTTTCAAAATCCAGCTCCA
Organism: Ophion slaviceki; assembly: GCA_944452715.1. Taxonomy (NCBI): domain Eukaryota; kingdom Metazoa; phylum Arthropoda; class Insecta; order Hymenoptera; family Ichneumonidae; genus Ophion; species Ophion slaviceki. The sequence continues at coordinate 62,417,981 of OX101785.1, read as the reverse complement.
TCGTATCTCTAAAACTAATAAACCGATTCTCTTGAAATTTGAACCACATATTGTACACATGATTCGCAACAAGATGACCTTCGATGGTTTTAAAAATTTTATTTTTACTATTTTTTTGCGAAAAACTGCCAAAAAACGCGTTTTTTAAACTTTTTTCGTTGTTCATCTGCCATTTTTTTATTTTTTGATAAAACTTTATATCTGAGGGTCATTTTGTAGCTGGTGTCATACTGAATCTAATGGACTTTGATTTTTTTGTTTCAGACAAACCGTTGCCGCGTTGTGATGGAGCTACCTACCCACCTATTTTTGAGGCCTTTTTGTACTTAAAAATGAATAAAAATGAATTAAATTTTTTTTTTGTATTTCAATACTTTGTTTATCAAGCCCAACAACTTTTATATCCATATCTTTTATAAAATCCTTTAAAAAATCGCGAAAATAGCCTTTCTCGTGGCTCTAAAGTGGACTGGCTCCTTAAGTTCAAATACCTACAACTTTTGAATAAAACAATATTTTTTAAATTCCGTACGTACTTCTCTAGGTATTCTAATGTAGATTGACAAGAATTTTTGTTTTTTGTTGTAGGTAGAAAATTCTGGATGCTAAATGCCGCGGAGCGCCTAAAAAAAGATAACAAAAGAAAATATTAGTTGTCGGCCATTTGGTACATCGAAAAAAAATATATATATTTTCTAACAGCTTGACATTCATACTAAATAGATATGTGATTAAATTTATGAGTGAATCACTTTTTCATGCGAAAAAGATTGTTAAATTCAACCTGCACATACAATTCAAAATGTATTTAGGTTGCGATACGTAATTCAACCTAACCTCATCATGAAGTCCACACGGACGAAGGGCACAGCTAGTACGTTGATATAACTGTAAGTTTGGTATTGTACATTAATAATGGACACCTGTTACGTATTGATGATAAAAATGATTATGTATTGATAGAACTGTTCCAGACGGAACAGGCGACATCTACGGCCAACAAAGTAATCGCCACAATTTGCCAACCCCCGACAATGTCTCTCGTCAGATGTCGAATGAATTCCCATCGCTGGTGTCATGGGGTTCGACGTTACACACCCCGGTTGTTAAAACTTTCGCCCGTCTGACTTGGTCGCGCACCCTCGGGGGTGTACTCACGCTCGTTTGTACGGCTGCCTTGTCGCGGATCGACTTTTCCAATAGGAAGGGGCCGCTCCCTAAAATTTTCCCTTTGGGGAGCTGGCTATCCTGATGGGCGACCGTGTTTTCTATCGCAGCCTCGCCTTAAGGCTTCGACGCGCTTTTTTTCGATCCTTTCTTTGCGCTAATGCAAGTTCTGAGTGGTGAGTTGCTCTCCAACCGGTTTCAATCACTGTTAATGACGAATCGATCGCACCTCATCACATAATCGTGACACTTGCACACCCCGATGGCTACCCACGAACACATTGGGTTCTGGATGTCCCGTTTGTCCTGAGACTTCGAAATAATGTTGAACACATTAAGGGGATATATCTCCCTCTTTTTGGGCCAGATATTTTTGCTTATTTTCATGATTTTTTTAAAGGGAAAATTTCTTCACCTTTTTTTAGACTTATAAGGAACATCCCTCAGGTGACACACTTCGATTTTGTTGAAATTTGGATATGTTATGGAGCACCGTAAAATAAGCGATACGTATTTTTTTTTATCGGCGGAAAAACGGTTTTAAGGGCTGAAACGCACCCTCAAAAATGGGGATGTTTTTTTGTTTTTCGTCGATAACGTTTTAAGAGGTTACCCCCACTTGCGATTTTGAAAAAATCGATTTTTTTTATTGCATTTTTTTGAAGCATAAGTATCCGGGCCCATACTTCCGTATGGGCCCGGAATAGATGACTCTATGTAAGTTTACAAAAAAAAAATATTTTCTTCGTGTAAACTGAAATTGAAACTTTAAACGCCTTTTTCTCAAAATGGCATTTCTGAAGTCGGTGACCAAGATTACTCGAACACTAATGAACCGATATTCTTGAAATTTTGCAGGCTTATTTAATACATAAAAATGTAGCCTTTAATCGTTCGATTTTTTTTTTTCGAAAAAAATGGCCGTTTTATAGCCAAAAAACGGCCGTTTTTTTCGTTAAAATCGAACCATTAACTTTGACTGTCCCCCATTTTGTGAAAAATAAATATTTTTTAAAATCCTTCGATTAGACTAGCTTATACTTATATTTGACTAAATCCATCCGCATTCTTTTTTCAGATGATCCACTTCGCCGCAATGTTGGTCACCGCAAACGGTGTACATAAAAACATTATTTCATTGACAGCCATTTGCCACTAAACAATGTAATATTTTTCAATAAAAAAATTACTGAAAGTTCTTCAAGATGTGTTCTTTAAGATGGTATATTGATCGATTAAAAAAGTTTTGTAGTTTTCTTTTAAAAAATTCATGAAAAAGGCCTTTGTTTGCGCTACAAGTGGGGGTAACGCCTTAATCGCGATTCCAAAAAGGGTGTTTATCATACCTATCAGTGACTGTGTACGATAATTTTTTCAAAGTGATTAATTGAAAAATGACGGCTGTGCAGTGTTTATCTCAAAACGGCAGTTTTTAAGTTGGCCAGAAACATGACTCAGACAATTTTCAACCAATTCACTTGAAATATTGAATATATCTTGAAAAATATAAATTGAATATATCTTGAAAAATTGTCTATGGAAGTGCGTAGAATTTTTTTGTTATATTGCATACTTCATTTGTTATTAACAATTATCTGCCGATGTTTTATGCAAATTTTTGGAAAGTAAAAAATTTGCCTAAAAAATCGACAATACTGACTTAAAGTTTTTTTTTCGCTCTAAAATCGTACTTTTTTTTCTCCACCTTGCCATTTTCCAAAATGTCACAGAAGTATCCGACCACACGAAATCTTTTATCATTAGACTAAAAATACATTCCCTGATTTTTTATTTGAGACGAGCCGAGTCACTAGGAGCACCTCCACCCATTGACCATGAAGCTCCCTTTCTCAAAATAATAATATCTCCATTTTTACCAATATTTTTCAATCACAAAAAAACCCAAACTTGGCAACACTGTGTCTAATTGTGTGTAAAATCCGGACCTCGTCATCGCGATACTCTCGTAGAAAAAAAAACATCGAAGATCGATTTTTTTTTTCGACTCCGCAACCCATGCAGACACCTTCAATAGAGAAATTCCGTTGCCATTTTACTACCCATTTGAATGTACTCGACACGGGTGTGGTGATTTTTTTATATACTTCGTTGATCTCGAGTTATTTCGATGTCTGCAGGTAATTGGGACAGCCTTTGAATGAGGGAAAGGATATTTTCTTTTATCGCCCTCTATTCGTGTATTTAAAAAATGTGGATTGTGTACCACATAGGACATTTGGTCCTAGTGCACCAATAAATATAACCCAATTTCTCTCTCTCTCTCTCTCTCTCTCTCTCTCTCTCTCTCTTTCTCTCTGTCTCTTCCTTTTTCCGATGCCATCAGCTTTTATATGTGGGAAGCGGGAATCCTCAGGAGGTACTGGAGACAGTTTACAGGACACAGTTGGAAACGTCGATTCAATGATGTTACTACTGCTGCTGCACAAACGGGTTCTGTAGGGAATGCTGCATTACCGGAAACTGCTGCGTTGCTAGTAGTACTATTGTGCAGGATTTACACACACACACACACACACACATACATACATATATGTATGTATGTATGTATGTATGTATGTATGTATGTGTATATATATATATATATACGTTATTGGATGGGGCATCAGGTGAAGCATTCTCGATTACGCCGGACTATAATTTCTCGAGGCAGATTGAATGCGTTCCATGGAGTGAGTTCTATATACGTTGCATATCTCTGTAACAACCAATATATATATATATATATATATATATATATATATATATATATATATATATGGTAATTATGCAGTTTGGCGCCTTTTCCGAAAAACGGCGGGACAATTTTTTTTCGCCACAAACTGCCTCTATTAGTCCTAACTAATGATATTTCGTCGGGGGAGGCTGACATTTTCCATAATTCCCATGAGTTATGGGGTTTTCAAGTTTGAGAAAACACATGATGGAATAGGGCATTTTCATGCATTTTGGCAGTGTGTGTCGGCTCTGGAACGACTTTCAACTCAAATCCACTATCCAACGCACCCTCTGGGGGGGTTGGGGGGGGGGGGTGAAACCCCCCCGACGGGGTCAAGGGGCAGCGGCCCTGCGGGGGTGGAGGGGGCGGAGCCCCCCCCAAGATACTGGAAAGAGATTTTTAAAAGAAAAAAAGTCTCTTTTCCATAATTGTTCTATCAATAGCGTTTGTGTGTGTGTGTGTGTGTGTGTGTGTGTGTGTGTGTGTGTGTGTGTGTGTGTGTGTGTGCGTGTGTTATTTTGAAAATGAGTCTGGAAATCGTCGAATGTACTGTGTGTAGATTTGTTTTGCTATATGTGCGTGCGTGTGTGTTTACTAAACACACATATACACACGTGCGTGCGACTGTTTACTAAACACACATATACACACATGCACACGCAAACGCATTCCCAACAAAAAAAAAAAATTAAAAATCTCAAACTTCAAAATCCCATAACTTATGGAGTTTATGGGAAATGTCAGCCTCCCCCGACGAAATATCATTTGTTATGATGGAATAAACAACCCCATGGCGAAAAAAAAATTTTCCCGTCGTTTTTCGGAAAAGGCGCCAAACTGCATAAGTACCATATGGGTCATTCCATGTCAAATCGACAAATTTTTTACCTGACCCCCTTTGATTTCGCTGAAAATTTTCTATCTTTTTCTACCCCCCGAAAGTTATTTTTCAGAATTTTTTCAAATTTTTTTTCCCGACCCAAAAAAAGTTATGAATTTTTGAAAAAAACCGCTCTTTTATTTTTAAATTGCCAGAACTTTTTCAAAAATTGACCGTTTGGGAACTTTTTTTTTCAAAATTTTTGTTTTTAAATGTAGTTTTCGAAAAAAAATATGAAAAAATTTTCAGAATCCCAGATATATGAAATATTTTAGTTTTTTTGAAAAAACCGTAATTTTCTCAAAGTCCGACCGTTTTTTTTTTTTTTATTTTGCTCTAAAAATACTTCAACTAATTCTGCAATGATCCCCGTTAATCAAAAGATGTGACGACAATCGCTTCTAATTTTTTTTCTTGATTATAAAAAAAATTTTGTTGAATTTTTGCTGATTTTATATAACTTTGTTATGAAATTTTTTTTATTTCCTCGTGAAACCTCAAAAGTTAAAAAATAAAATTTTATTGGAGAATTTCAAGTGATTATCGTCCAAGAAATTGTTATTTTAAAAAAAAAATAATTTTTTTCTCTCATTGACGTTATTTTTTTACTCTTATGGACGTTTTTTTTGGTACTGAAATATGACAAAATAACGTCAATGAGAGAAAAAAATTATTTTTTTTTTTTAAATAACAATTTCTTGGACGATAATCACTTGAAATTCTCCAATAAAATTTTATTTTTCAACTTTTGAGGTTTCACGAGGAAATAAAAAAAATTTCATAACAAAGTTATATAAAATCAGCAAAAATTCAACAAAAATTTTTTTATAATCAAGAAAAAAAATTAGAAGCGATTGTCGTCACATCTTTTGATTAACGGGGATCATTGCAGAATTAGTTGAAGTATTTTTAGAGCAAAATAAAAAAAAAAAAAAAACGGTCGGACTTTGAGAAAATTACGGTTTTTTCAAAAAAACTAAAATATTTCATATATCTGGGATTCTGAAAATTTTTTCATATTTTTTTTCGGAAACTACATTTAAAAACAAAAATTTTGAAAAAAAAAGTTCCCAAACGGTCAATTTTTGAAAAAGTTCTGGCAATTTAAAAATAAAAGAGCGGTTTTTTTTCAAAAATTCATAACTTTTTTTGAGTCGGGAAAAAAAATTTGAAAAAATTCTGAAAAATAACTTTCGGGGGGTAGAAAAAGATAGAAAATTTTCAGCGAAATCAAAGGGGGTCAGGTAAAAAATTTGTCGATTTGACATGGAATGACCCATATATATATATATATATATATATATACACATATATATATGCTCCCATCTTCGTCTTCGTTGAAATCCTATCAATGGCGAATCTACCCCCTCAATTCTACTCGTTTTTTTGACATAAGAAACTGACAAGGAACGGTATTTGAGTGTCCCCCTTTGATTTTGTTGAAACTCATATATGTGATAAAGCGTTGAAAACTATTGGACGCGTATTTTATTTTATCGGCGGGAAAACAGTTTCAACGGGAGAAAGCACATTCAGTCGTTCAAGGTCATTCAAGGTCAGTATCGATGGTACAAATCCAAATATCTCGGATCACTACCAAATATATGGTAGCGATCCGAGATATTTAGATTTGTATTTCATTTTAATAGGTGTTCGAAATGACCTTGAACGACTTTCACCCCATAATGCTATTTATGCGGTTTGAGGTGCTTCACATTTGCTTTTACATTGGCTTTTACATTTTTCGAAACAACCCTTAGTAAAAAAAAATATTCTCCGAAAAAAAACGCCCCGATTAGAAATTCTGAAAAAATTCCCAAAAATGCGTGACTATATGTAAAAATGTTCAAGCTATCACTCGCAGTGAAATTATGATTTTCTCTGTGCTTTCTGAGTGATTAACGTTTAAAAAAATCCGAAAAATTCAAGAACCGCTTACTTCAGGCGGATACTTGAATATTTTGATACAATGAATTTTTTTAACCATTTGGTTATTCAAAAATGGTCAAAAAATTCATGAATTTTTCGGATTTTTTTTAACGTTAATCGCTCAGAAAGCTCAGAAAAAATCATCCTTCCACTGCGGATGATGGCTTAAACATTTTTACATATAATCACGCGTTTTCGGGAATTCTTTCAGATTTTTAATCTATTACAACCACAAGTTAAAAAGTTATGACGATTTAAAGGCGAAATTTCGGGTAATTAAAAAAAAAACGAAAAAGAATCATATCTCAGTTACCGTGACACTTAGGACATAGGGTCTAAGGGTGAACAAATGAGCAAATGACCCCCCCCCCCCCCAATCCCCCAAAAAATGTATCGGTCGATGCGCCAAACACCCTGTGTACTTGTGTACAGCCTATAATCGATCTACCCCTTCAGGCGACTGCCCTATACACAATACCCCCCCCCCTTCCCCTTGAGTACGTGTCGGCGCGCCGTCCACACGCGGTGGATACCTTTCATAAAAAGCAGAGCAAAATTACCGGTCCAGCTGTGACACGAATTCGACTTTCCTTCTGTTTTTTTTTCTTTCGTTTTTCTTCTCTTTCTCTCGTTCTGATCCCTGCGCGAAGCCTCTGGCGCGGTAAAAATAATCGTAACCTGACGGCTCATATCACTCGCTTGAACAGACGAGAAAAAGACTGAGATATACGAACGTATCTACGTTTGAATAAAAAAGAAAAGAACTGGCGACTGTCGAGAACGTGCCAACGGAAAATTCAAGTTCGAGGACGGCTCTTCTCTGACGAGCGCACTCGTTGCTTTGCAAATACCTGAGTACTGTTGCTTTGCATTTGGAAATTCAGAAATGAATATTTTAGAATTTAGAAATGAATACTCTAGAATTTAGGAATGGATATTTTAGAATTTGGGAATGGATATTTTAGAATTCAGAAATGAATGTTTGCGAATTAAGAAATTAATATTTCAGACTCAAGAAATTTTTATTTAAAAATTGAGAAATTAATATTTCGAAATTGAGAAATTAACCCTTGGCACTCGAGGCCTTTTTAACTCGAATAGAAAGAAGTGGTTGAGCGAGCGTCACCTCTCGAGCGCTAAGAATTAAGGGGTTACCCCCACTTGCGATTTTGAAAAAATCGATTTTTTTATTGCATTTTTTTGAAGTATAAGTATCCGGGCCCATACAGAAGTATGGGCCCGGAATAGATGACTCTATGTAAGTTTACAAAAAAAAAATATTTTCTTCGTGTAAACTGAAATTGAAACTTTAAACGCGTTTTTATCAAAATGGCATTTCTGAAGTCGGTGACCAAGATTACTCGAACACTAATGAACCGATCTTCTTGAAATTTTGCAGGCTTATTTAATACATAAAAATGTAGTCTTTAATCGTTCGATTTTTTTTTTCGAAAAAAATGGCCGTTTTATAGCCAAAAAACGGTCGTTTTTTTTCGTTAAAATCGAACCATTAACTTTGACTGTCCGCCATTTTGTGAAAAATGAATATTTTTTAAAATCCTTCGATTAAAGACTAGTTTATACTTATATTTGACTAAATCCATCCGCATTTTTTTTTCAGATGATCCACTTCGCCGCAATGTTGGTCACCGCAAACCGTGTGTATAAAAACATTATTTCATTGACGGCCATTTGCCACTACACAATGTAATATTTTTCAATAAAAAAATTACTGAAAGTTCTTCAAGATGTGTTCTTTAAGATAGTATATCGATCGATTAAAAAAGTTTTGTAGTTTTCTTTAAAAAAATTCATGAAAAAGGCCATTTTTTGCGCTACAAGTGGGGGTGACGCCTTAATATTTTAGAATTGAGAAATTATCATTCCAGAAGGTAGAATTCAATATTTCAGAATTCAGGAGTTGACATTTTAGAATTCAGAAACTGGTATTCAATATCAGGAATTGATATTTTAGAATTCAGTATTCAGAAATTACCATTTTAGAATTGAGAAACTAATATTTTAGAATTGAGAAACTAATATTTCGGAATTCATAAATTAATATTTCAGATATTAGAAACTAATATTTAAAAACTAATATTTCCGAGAAACATATATTTCGGAATTCAGAAACTAATTTTTCTGAATTGCTTGCATTCGTTTCGGCGGATTTTGCCGACAAGAATTTATCAGCGATTTTCCAGGGTGCTAATTTGGCAACTATGCCAATTTACAGATCTACGATGAATTTTTTTCCGACACCCATAGTTCCGAAGATCCCAAAGGTGCCAATACTAACTGGACCACCCGTGAACACATGCGTTCGTTGCATTTCCCATAAAACGACGCGAGTCCTCATCCTAAAATGTCGTCAGCTTCCGTAACAACATCCAACCGCATTACACGCATATTTTTACTCCAAGTCATTACACGCATTGGAGAAAAAAACATTTTTAAACCGTCTCCTCTGCAACATTAAGGCCTTATATAAAATTGAAGAAGAAAAAATGTATCGTTTTATTTTTCTATTGGCTCAAATGATGTATAAACATCGCGAAATGATGTGGTTGAGATGTACGAACATCCCGAGAGTGATATGGCCTGAAGAAAAATGGTTTCTATACTCGCGTTTTTCTTGAAACCGTATTTTCAAAAACGGGCGAGCTCGTACCAACCTCCTACAATTTTCAACCGATTGACTGTAAACTTCAACTGTAGCTTCTCAGAGAGATTTTCTAGCGAAGTACACACGTTTTTTTACGATCGATTGACAGTTACGGTTTTTATAAACAAAGTAATGCGCTTTTTTAGTAAAATAGACGATGTTTTTTTGACAATGGTTTTTATAAACAAATTAATGCGCCTTTTTAGTAAAATAGGCGATGTTTTTTTGACAATGGTACAACATTTATAAAAATCAATATTTTGTAATAATCGTGTGTACTTCGCTAGGAAAATTCATGTAGATTACGAAAAATCATTTTCTGTTCTAGGCCCTCATGCGCGTCTCGAAAAAGTCCGCCCGTAGAGGATCTAAAAAAAACGTTTTTTTTCTACCGGCCACTGGGTCGCCATTTTGGAAAATGAAAAATCGATTTAAGTACCTTTTTGATTTAAGTTGACCCTTTTTGGGATTTTTTTCGACAATTCTAGTGGAGCAATCAAAATGCGGTTGGGAGGGTTTATTTGACACATCTGTATGTGTCAAATAAAACCTCCAAATGACACATACAGATGTGTTAAATAAATCCTCTAAACCTCATTTTGATTGCTTCATTAAAATTTCGCAAAATTTTGAAAATTGAAAATTTCAAAAATTCCAAAAAATTGAAAATTTCACGAATGCAAAAAATTCAAAATTTCAAAAAATTGAAATTTTTATAATTTCAAATTTCAACAATAAAAGCAAATTACTGAAAATTCTTAGAATTAAAAAAAAAACTTATTTTCCAACCATCCAAAGGCATATGTCGCCTTAACCAGTGACTCGAGCCTCCTCAAAAGAATTTCCCAATAAAAACTTTTCCCCGATCCTTGTAATCCGACGATTTCCTGGTTCCGCTTACCTCGTCGTTTCGGTTTTTCTCTCTATTATCTTTTTCCTCTCTTTTTTCGCCTCCCACGTGCGTTCCCAAAATTCTTAACTGAGAATTCTCGTCTTCTTTCGTTTTTCCTTCCTCCTTGCTTGCGCTATTCGTTTTTCCTTGCCTCCAAAGGACGACAACGACAGCGAGTGTCAGTGGCGTGCGACGATCGATCACGAACGCGATCACGAGGCTCTTCAGGCCTTAGCTGCCTCCTACGATGACGAGCACGACGCACGCTCGCGCTTTGGCGGTCTCGATCTTGATCTCATCACCTCGCGGCGGCGATTCGTCGACAGGAGAAATAAAAAAAAAAGAAAACAAAAAGGAAGCAAGAGGAATCCTTTGTCGAGAATCCTGCCCTCGTCGCACTTCGATATATGGAGATTAATATATCGATATATATATATAAATATATATAAATATAAATATATATATATATATATATATATATATATATATATATATATATATATATCGTATATATTTATTCTTCAAAATTGCGGATCATTAAAAAAAATAACGAAAATGAAAAAAAAAAAATAACGAAAAAAAACCACCAAGCGGATTTTATCTCACCACCGTTCCACCATCTTATTTCGTTTATTTATTCAACACCAGTCCGAGTCTCTTGTAATTTTGTATTTTTCTCGGCACTTTGACAGATCTCGGAACAATTCTGCGAGAAGAAAACGTGGTTATCGTTTTTGTTTTTCGCGAGAGGGACCAAAAATAAACAAAATGAAGAAAAAAAAACAAAATCAAAACTCGTTTTCTCTTTTTCTCCGTCTCTCTCTCTTTTTCTCTGGTCAATTTTGCATTTATTTTTGATAACTACATCTATACAATTTTTCCGAACGTCCGGCGTGAGAGAGAGAGAGAGAGAGAGAGAGAGAGAGAGAGAGAGAGAGAGAGAGAGAGAGAGAGAGAGAGAGAGAGAAGACAGAACCGTAGGCGGCGTGGTCCCGCCACCTTAAGGTCGCGCGTCGCACTGAACGTGGAAAATCGGCGAGCGCGGTTCTGTCCCTCAACCCTCGATACCGAGCACACTGATGGGTAACGTGTCGGGGGTGGAATTGCCAAGCTGGGGGTTGAATACGAGCCTCGCTATACGGCGAGGAAGAGAGAGAGAGAGGGAGAGAGAGAGAGAGAGAGAGAGAGAGAGAAGGGGAGGTGCGCGCGCGCCCCCTTAAAGACCTCCTTCTGCCTCACGAATAACAATATATATGTTGCGTGACATGTTCCAAGAAAGTTCCCTGAAAGAGGCCACGTTATTGGAAAACGAAGATTTAACCTCGGCACCGGAAGAAAAAAAAAACAATTGCCCCCGAAAGAAAAACCAATTTTTGGAATTTTCTGCCATTTTATTACTCGCTTTTACGTGTAATAAAATCGTTACGAAGTCGTGTCTGTACGTGAAGTATTTTTTTATAAGAGTTCTCGTGCTGTTTACTAACGGTACAGAGGCCGAGACGGAAACTTTAGATATCATAAAAAAATGCCTTTTAATAACTTAGCTACACGTATAATAAAATTGTGAAGAAGTCGCGTACGTGAAGTTTTTTCAGCTGTATTTTTAACTACCAATACAGACGCGGAATGATTTTTTTTTAAATGTTGTTCATTGTATGTGCCCGTATCACGCAAAAACTACGCGACGAATTTGATCCAAACTTGGTATAGATACAGCTGATGACGTTGAAGTTTGCATCGTTGGAATGTAATAAACGTTTTTTCTTCAATTTCACCAATTTCTTTTCGTGGATTTTAGCTACGAAAATCAAACACTATGGGTTGCTTAGAGATGCAAAACTTGAATATACCCGTGCGGAAAACGGATAGGGCATCCTTAATAAAAATAAGGGCCTTTCATCCCAAATAGGGTTTTACAATCGGCACAGTAATGGCCCACGACTGGTTGCCAGAGAACAAACGATGGCGCGGTAATGGCTATACAAACGGACCAGATCTGCACCATGCATGGTTGGTAATGGTAAACCATGAATGGCTGCTAAGACTTGACCAACTATCATACGCCCATATTGGCCCAGCAACGGCTGCCGGATCTTCTGCCGGAAATGAAAAACAAAAACTTGACAAATTATGAATATAAAAATTCTAGTAGTATCTTTTTTGTTTTCTTATGCTTTACTTATGTCCATGTAAATAGAATAATTGCATTAAAAACGCTTTCTGAATTGTTCAAGTTTTTGCCTTTCATCGGGATCGAACCTGCGCCTTTCGTTCTAGTGTCGAGCGCCCTACCCATATAGGGTCGCCTGTCGTAACAAAAATGCCAGCATTCAGCCATTAAACGGTTTGCTGATAATCGGCCAATGATTCGTCGACCAGCATTGGGGTACTGTAGGCGGATGAACGGCTTGCCAGATCTATGCCAGCCATACGTGGGCCAATACTATCGCACCGATAATGTGGCGATCAGCATTGGGGTATCGTAGGTAGATGAACGGCTTGCCAGATCTATGCCAGCCATTCGTGGGCCAATACTATCGCACCGATAATGTGGCGATCAGCATTGGGGTATCGTAGGCGGATGAACGGCTTGCCAGATCTATTCCAGCCATTGATGGTTTGTATTTTGGTGTTTTGCAAATGCAGGTCGTTAAACTGTAACACGTAAAAACAAGGGATAAGGTTTCGAAAAGCATATCCCACTGATGAAGCTGAAAATTTGCACCAACCTTCTTTTCAATACTTTAAGAGAACCTTTAAAAGGATATTGGCGACTAGCAATAGTTTTCGATATATCGTATATTGAAAGTTATCTATTGTACTGCGCTTCTACTATATTAAATAAACCCAAACAAAACCATCCCACATGGCAAGTGATATGCACATACGGGCGAGCACTGTTTGCCAGGAAGCAGCGCGGCCGGAGGAGTGGGGGGTGTCTATCGGATATATAGATATACTCGTATGGCGTGAAATAATAAACTTTATAATGCGATATATCGAAAACTATTGCTAGTCGTCAAAAATCCGTTAACGGTTTCTCTTAGGATAATGAGAGGAAGTTCATTGCAAAATTTCAGCGAGATCAGAGGAGTATGCTTTTCGGAACTTCACCCAACACGAGCGAGTTATTTTTACAGCCTAAGTGGACCGAAAAAATTATCGGTAAACTTTAATGTCACGAATAAAATTATCGGCATAAAAGTAAAGAACGAACAAACGATGGATTCTGTAAGTGTTAGAATGGCTAAGTGGGTAGGGCGCTCGACACTAGAACGAAAGGCGCAGGTTCGATCCCGATGAAAAGCAAAAACTTGAACAATTCAGAAAGCGTTTTTAATGCAATTATTCTATTTACATGGACATAGGTAAAGCATAAGAAAACAAAAAAGATACTACTAGAATTTTTATATTCATAATTTGTCAATTTTTTGTTTTTCATTTCCGGCAGAAGATCCGGCAGCCGTTGCTGGGCCAATATGGGCGTATGATAGTTGGCCAAGTCTTAGCAGCCATTCATGGTTTACCATTACCAACCATGCATGGTGCGGATCTGGCCCGTTTGTATAGCCATTATCGCGCCATCGTTTGTTCTCTGGCAACCAGTCGTGGGCCATTACTGTGCCGATTGTAAAACCCTATTTGGGTACCTACTTAGCCATTCTAACACTTACAGAATCCATCGTTTGTTCGTTCCTTACTTTTATGCCGATAATTTTATTCGTGACATTAAAGTTTACCGATAATTTTTTCGGTCCATTTAGGCTGTAAAAATAACTCGCTTGTTTTGGGTGAAGTTCCGAAAAGCATACTCCTCTGATCGAGCTGAAATTTTGCAATGAACTTCCTCTCATTATCCTAAGAGAAACCGTTAACGGATTTTTGGCGACTAGCAATAGTTTTCGATATATCGCATTATAAAGTTTATTATTTCACGCCATACGAGTATATCTATATATCCGATAGACACCCCCCACTCCTCCGGCCGCGCTTCTTCCTGGCAAACAGTGCTCGCCCGCATGTGCATATCACTTGCCATGTGGGATGGTTTTGTTTGGGTTTATTTAATATAGTAGAAGCGCAGTACAATAGATAACTTTCAATATACGATATATCGAAAACTATTGCTAGTCGCCAATATCCTTTAAAGGTTCTCTTAAAGTATTGAAAGAAGGTTGGTGCAAATTTTCAGCTTCATCAGTGGGATATGCTTTTCGAAACCTTATCCCTTGTTTTTACGTGTTACAGTTTAACGACCTGCATTTGCAAAACATCAAAAAACAAACCATCAATGGCTGGAATAGATCTGGCAAGCCGTTCATCCGCCTACGATACCCCAATGCTGATCGCCACATTATCGGTGCGATAGTATTGGCCCACGAATGGCTGGCATAGATCTGGCAAGCCGTTCATCTACCTACGATACCCCAATGCTGATCGCCACATTATCGGTGCGATAGTATTAGCCCACGAATGGCTGGCATAGATTTGGCAAGCCGTTCATCCGCCTACAGTACCCCAATGCTGGTCGACGAATCATTGGCCGATTATCAGCAAACCGTTTAATGGCTGAATGCTGGCATTTTTGTTACGACAGGCGACCCTATATGGGCAGGGCTTTCCTAGTGCTTTCCCTAGTAAGGATTTCCACAATGGGCCCAGACTTGGCCAGTATAGGGATAAACAAGTAGAGATCTCCACAATAGGCCCAGATCTCACTATTATAGCGATAAACCAGTATAAATAGCTTAGGCTACATGGTTGATGGTATTTCAATTATTCAAATAGATTATATACATCGATCGAATAATATTATCGAACGCAAATTGGGAAAAAGCGTAAGGGCATTAGCAAATAAAAAATCAACGATGAACACAAATATGCAGACAAACATCAGACAGTATTCATTTATCAAATTAAAGAAACCTTTTACATAGATACAAACAATTACTCATGGTTTCACTCATACATGGAGTAATGCTAGCGCATAAGTGTGAACAGTCCCAGCCGGTTTTCTCGACATTTTTATAGCAACTAATTTCCGCTCAATACTCATCATAGGGAAAATTATTTCTTCTGAAACTTCGCTGATATTTCCCATTCATAAACTTTATCTGACTGGGTAGGATAAGTAAATAAATTGGTCTTTGTTTTCCAGATCTTTCCCTCAAAGGAAATAGATTCTAGTGATTCAGTAGACCCATATATTTTTTTATTTCTACTACACATCCATTCTTTAGAATGGATTATTTTTTGTATTAATTTTGTCATGGCAGTTTGTCATAAAGGCTCACATGCAAATACGCAATCACATTTCTACGCGCGCACATATACATACACATGTACTCACGCCCACACCTATGCACATGAACATTTACATAAAAACAAATACAGAAATACCTTGACGCATTTAACATACACGTATATCTACTGATACGGATATTTTATGGCGCTGAAATGGTTATGATCAGGCGCCGTTGAGGAATTATCAGGGCGCTCAAATGGTTTTAATGGGGCGCCGTTGAGGCCACTTATAAGGCCCCGGTCATTGCGCCTTTAAGGGCCTTTGTTGACAAAGTGTGACCGGCCGCTAACGGCCTCCATGTGGCTTCCAGATTAGGGCCCGAATAAAGTTAGGGGAATATTATTGGGGCCCGATCACAGCCCCAACTCAATTTCCGCACGGGATATGAATGTCACGGTTGAGCACCCTGTGCAGCTTGGAGTGTCCAATTGGAGGGTCCGTGAAGAGCAGGCAGCGATAATCAATGTTGGATGGTAGCAGCGGTCTTACAAGTGTCTCCCGAAGATCACGAGGACTGCGACATGTCTTTAGACTGTGGATCATAGGGCTGATTCTCTCTGGGATACGTGGGTGCCAGGCACGCTGTTGATCTTCGCCCCGAGACATGTGGCAGAGCTTGACCAGGGGATGATGTTTAGCTTCACGACGATTTGGGAACTTCAGCCCTCTCCAATACCCCCACACAATGTCCTGATCCAAAGATGGCTTTTGTTATTGCTGAGTTCAAGCAGAGTCCGTTGGAATCGGTCCAGCGACAAATGGCTTCCACGTCCTCATTCGCTTGTCTGATACCCTCGGCAAAGAGGTATGGCATGTCAAGCAGATCTGCAGGTCGTCTGCGTGAAAGCTGTAGCTGCAGTTCAACGGTACGTCACCAAAACTGACCAAATTGAAAAGTCTCAGTCACATCGGGACTCCTGTTTTGAGGTAACTCCATTCAGAGCAATCAGTTCTACTGTCGTGCAGTGGGTGCTTTCGATTGAACAAGAACGAAAAATGTAGTGGGACAAGCTGAGGGAGCGGGAGATCCTGTCTTCCGCAATTCAACGCCTTGGGGAAGTCAAAAACCACTCAAATTATGATGCAGCGCTTTTCTATACCTAGTCGAGCATCATCGAAGACAAGCAGCAGCGAAGTATACGTGCTTGGGTTCTTCCTGAAGGCTGGTCGGTAGGGCCCATGGAGATAGTGCTGATAAAGGTTGCAGTAGACCTGCCGATCAGCTTTCTAGGATCTTCGATATATATATTACCTTTCTGGGTTGGTCACCTTCGAAATCAGGCACACCAATGCACTTTCCAAGGCAACGGGGAAGACGGATAAATTCAGAGGAAAACTGAGTGCACGAGTGACATGGTTACAAATGGCGGGCCATACTAGACAAACCATCTTCACAGCGATAATTCATAGGGAGAGCATCAAAAGCCACAATTGTGACATGCGATTCGTGGCTTGCCATCAAACTTCCAAATGATCGGGACTTTGGCATTCATCTCACTCCTGGAGACTTCAACAATTACGGTAGACGTGCCTCAATTCCTAAGGACTTTCCACGTTAAGGGGCTATACCAGTGTGACACTTTCGAAAAATCGATTTTTTTGTTGCCTTTTTCGACAGTTTATACTTTCAAGAATATGAGATGGGATCTTCATACTTTGAGATATATACTTTCAAGAATATGAAATGAGATTTTTCAATTTTGCTGACATTGTAACTCAAAGAGCAATTATCCGATTGACTTGAAATTTGAACTGAGTACTTTTGAATATATTTACTCTACAATGACGTAGGCTATTTTTGATTGGATGAAAATGGACGATTTGGCATTGAAAAACATGACCATTTTGTAGGCAAGAAAAACATAAGTCGCTTGGATCTCACTATTTTTCTATAAAAAAATTATGTAATATAGGTCAAATATAGCCAAATACGAGGGTGGGGTGAAAAGTTTCCGGCCTGACCAAGAAAAACGATATTTAAACATTTTTTTTGCTTTATTTTTCAACATAATCTCCATCAACACTGATACATTTCTCATAACTCTCGCATCCCAAAAAACAGTAGCCATAACCTTGTTTGCCGATAAAATTGTTTTTGCCTTCTTTGGGGTTGGTTCCCCTTTTCCAACCCACTGTTTTGACTGTTCTTTACTTTCAGGAGTGTAGTGGTGGACTCATGTCTCATCAACAGTTATGAATCGACGCAAAAATTCGTTTGGATTACGTCTATATAACGCCAAATTGTCGGTAGCATCGAGCGTTAGCAAACGCTCGATTGGTCGAGCGTTAGCAAACGCGGCACCCACCTTGCACACAGCTTTTCCATGTTCAAATGGTTGTGCAAAATATTTCGCACACGTTCAGCTGACATCCTACAGGTCTCAGCTATGTCATGCACTTTCAACCTGCGGTCTTCCAACACTATTTTATGGATTTTTTCAATCATCTCTGAAGTTGTGACTTCAACGGGCCGTCCTGAGCGAAGCTCGTCAGAGGTGCTCACACGACCAATTTTAAATTCAGAAACCCACTGATTAATAGTTGAATATGATGGGGAGGAGTCTCCTAGTGCTGAATCCATCTCTTCTTTTATTTGTTTTGGTGTAAAACCTTTCAAATGGAAGTATTTGATGACAGCATGTTTTTCCAATTTTTCCATTTTTACGAAAACAACGGAAGCGTCTCGCGCAATGTGCTCTCAAACGCAAACTAACGTAGCGATTGGGCTGAAACTGTACATACAAGCTCGGTAGGAATGGTACTGTAGGACGCCGCTCCAAAACTAGACCTAGTGGCACCATCTCTTGGTCAGGCCGGAAACTTTTCACCCCACCCTCGTATATTCTTAATTTTCCGAAACATTTAATTGAGTACGTTTCTCCCAAAAAATTCCCGAAAATCACCCAAATTTTCAGCGTTGACACTGGTATAGCCCTTTAATTGCAGCACCAAAAAAATTAATCGTTCCATTCCAACGATGCAACTTGAACATCATAGGTCCGTATAATGATGGTCGTAACGTCATAATGCGGAATTGATAGTTGGTAAATGGACTTAGCAATCGTCCATTGTGGGAAAAAAAGTTCGCCCAGTAGTTCTGCAGCGAGACATGAATAAGCCATTCGACCGCGATCGATCGTGCGGCGAATGTTCAAAATAACAAGGTAAAAAAACAGCAGAAACAAACTTCACGGAACTGTCAGTTGGTATTTGCAAACTCTCTTCTGTGCCGTAATATTGAAATATCGGGGGTGAAAAAATCCCGGCGACCCAGAGAAAAAGACAGAGAGGGAGAGAGAGAGAATTTTAAGGGTGGCGAATAAGTTGGAAGAATTCGTAGATGTTGGAAGAGTTGGCAAAGATCGTGGAAAAAATTCTTATCGTCCGGTGTGAAAGAAGTCCTAGCTTTTATTTTCCGAGATCTGATAGAAAATGAGAGATGGAGGGAGAGATAGAGGGAGAGGGAGAGAGAAAAATAAAGCGATAAGAGCCGAATCCTAGGAACGAGCAAGATTCCATTACTTTCTTTAATTGAATACGGCTAATTCGTTAATCAATTTCATCGGCCCCACCTGACTAAGATAATAATGGAATGTTACTAATAATAAAGGATCTTAATTATATTTCCAAATTAACTTCCACCCGTAGTTGTGCTCGCTTGTTGAACATTCAATCCGTGTTTGTTTCGACCATGGATCTTAGGAATATATCTTATTAAAGATTGTATGTACTAACAAGGAACATCCCTTAAGTGACACCCTTCGATTTTGTTGAAATTTGGATATATTATAAAGTACCGAAAAGTAAGCGATACGTATTTTTTTATCGGCGGAAAAACGGTTTTAAGGGCTGAAACGCACTCTCAAAAATGGGGATGTTTTTCGTTTTTCGTCGATAACGTTTTAACGGTACGAGATATTAACAAATTTCAAATTGCAACCATGTTTATTTTTTTGTGCACATTGAAGATGAGAACGATAATGTTATCGACGAAAAACGAAAAACACCCCTATTTTCGAGGGTTCGTTTCACCCCTTAAAACCGTTTTTCCGCCGATAAAAAAATACGTATCGCTTACTTTTCGGCGCTTTATAATTTATCCAAATTTCAACAAAATCGAAGGGTGTCACCTGAGGGATGTTTCTTGTGAGTTATGTTTCCGGCCAACTTAAAAAATGCAGTTTTGAGATAAACGCTGCACAGCCGCCTTTTTGAAATCATGTATGTATGTATGTATGTACGTATGTATGATAAACACCCTTTTTGTAATCTCGATTTATTTTGTAGTTTTTCTGAAAAAAAAAAACCTAAAAAGCCTATTTTTCGGCCTCTAGAGTGGCCTAACCCCTCAAGGATGGAAATATCCCTTTAGATGCCCGAAAATGAGTCATTTTCCATAATTTTTTTAGATGGTGATTAAATCATCCCATCATTTTTAAATTTTGACATTATCTTATTACAACGTCGAGTGTTAAAGAAAAAATATTTTTTAAACAAAACTGTCTTTTGAAAAACTGCTTATGTTATAGCTCGAAAGTTATTGTTCGATATGGCGAAAATTTTGGGCGCTTTCTCATTGTAACATTATTGAATTGAGGATATACCTCAAGTTTTAAGGTTATCGCGTAAAAAAATTACTTTTTTGGGGTAAAAATTATGGAGAAAATGGTAAAAAATGGTAAAAAATATGAAAATTTGATTACAAAGCCTCCTTAATTTTTAATTTTATATACTTTTTATATTTTCATAGGTGTATCCTTCTAATAATGTTATAGTGAGAAACCTCCCACAATTTCAGCCAGATCGATCAATAACTTTTTGGGCTATTGCAGTTTTTCAAAAGTCGCCTAAAGGAATGCCCTGTACGCCGCCAATTTGTTTTCTTTAAGGGGTTACCCCACTTGCGATTTTGAAAAAATCGATTTTTTTTTATTGCATTTTTCTGAAGCGCAGTTTTTTTTTGATGCCCGGAATAGATGACTCTATGTAAGTTTACAAAAAAAATATTTTCTTCGTGTAAACTGAAATTGAAACTTTAAACGCGTTTTTCTCAAAATGGCATTTCTGAAGTCGGTGACCAAGATTACTCGAACACTAATGAACCGATCTTCTTGAAATTTTGCAGGCTTATTTAATACATAAAAATGTAGTCTTTAATCGTTCGATTTTTTTTTTCGAAAAAAATGGCCGTTTTATAGCAAAAAAACGGCCGTTTTTTTTTTCGTTAAAATCGAACCATTAACTTTGACTGTCCGCCATTTTGTGAAAAATGAATATTTTTTAAAATCCTTCGATTACAGACTAGTTTATACTTATATTTGACTAAATCTATCCGCATTTTTTTTTCAGCTGATCCACTTCGCCGCAATGTTGGTCACCGCAAACCGTGTATATAAAAACATTATTTCATTGACGGCCATTTGCCACTAAACAATGTAATATTTTTCAATAAAAAAATTACTGAAAGTTCTTCAAGATGTGTCCTTTAAGATGGTATATTGATCGATTAAAAAAGTTTTGTAGTATTCTTTAAAAAAATTCATGAAAAAGGCCTTTTTTGCGCTACAAGTGGGGGTAACGCCTTAAAAGAGAAAAGAAAAAATTTCAACACTTGAAAGTTGCAATAAGATAATGTCAAAATTTAAAAATGATGCGATTATTTTATCACCTTTAAAGAAATTCATGAAAAATGACTCGTTTTCAGGCGTCTAAAGGGATTTCCACCCTTACTCACAAAAAAAAACCTCGGTAGAACAGCCGCCTCGCTCGATAGCGCCTTTTTCCAATAAAACTTACCACTGTTTTCTTTTTTTTCTTCCTTCAATCTTGTTTCCCGAACCCTCAAATTAATAGCTCGAGGATATAAATCGCTCGTTTTATTCCATTTATCGGTAAATTCCTACGTCGATTAAGTGTACGGCAATATTGGAAA
The DNA here is from genome assembly GCA_944452715.1 of Ophion slaviceki. Classification (NCBI taxonomy): domain Eukaryota; kingdom Metazoa; phylum Arthropoda; class Insecta; order Hymenoptera; family Ichneumonidae; genus Ophion; species Ophion slaviceki. The sequence continues at coordinate 62,396,474 of OX101785.1, read as the reverse complement.
ATCCGTGGTCAAGGTAAAATCGAATGAAAGAAGAAAAAAGGGAGAAAGAGAGACAAGTGTGAGCAAGGTAACGGGGATGATCGAGTGCTTACCGGCGGAGCGCGCTTCCCTCATCTTGGGCCTAGTGTAAAAGCTCGGGGGTATGAAAGTCTAGTCGCGTGGCTGCTTCCATTTCCGGTCCTCCACCCGACAGAAATAAAATGGCAATTCTCGAACGCGGGGCCAAGAAATACCGACGAGGGACAGAGACGGAGAGAGCGAGAAAGATCTCGGCGACAAACTCCGAGAAAAATAAATAAATAAAAATTCACACTGACACACAGAGAGAGAGATAAAAAAAGCTCTTAACTTTTTCCATGTTAATTGGGGGCCGGGTTGAAATTCCGAACGTTGAATGATCAGAACGCTCAAAACTCCGAAAATACACTACCCCGAAAGATCAAAACTCCGAAAGAATTTTACACGAAAGCCCAAAACTCCGAAAATCTGAAAACCGTCAAAATAATTCGGCTATAAAAGTTTTAAAAGTTTCAAAATTTTCGATAAACCGACGAATTATTTCAAGAATTTTTTTTATTAAAAAGTGATTTTACGTCAATTTTGAAATTTGTCTACACAATGTTATACGTTCTACATAATTTACAGTCAACTGTGTAGACTTTCGCTGGCATAATCTTGACGAACCTTGTAATTTCGGAACAATAAAATTAGGAATTTTAAACCGTCGGCGCATTCAAAGTTCGGAATTTCAACCCGGCCCTCATGTCAAGATCATGCCAGCGAAAGTCTGCACAGTTGACTGTAAATGATGTAGAACGTATAACATGGTCTAGACAAATTTCAAAATTGACGCAAAATCACTTCTTAAGGGGAGATATACACCTAGATGGTCGCGGTCGAGGATTTAGAAGCTATGAACATTCCGTCGACCGTAGAAGACCTACACTATGGGCCTGGTACGATGATTCCATGTAAGTTGACAAATTTCACGATTTATTCATTCCCAAATTTTCAAACGCGTTTTTCTCAAAACCACGTTTTTCAAATCGGTACCCAAAATTTCTCGAAAACCAATGAACCGATTGCCTTGAGGGTTTTTGTGGTTATTCTATACACCATTATCTAGTACTTGTCATAGGATTTTTTTTCCGTTACTTAGTTTTTGTTTTATAGGCAAAATAATAACTAATTTTTGGCCCAAAAATCACTATTTATGTTCAAACGTCCGCCATTTTGTCATAAATCGATATTTTCAAAATCGGCTATGACAAGTACTAGATTATAGTATCTAATTTAATAATCTTTTTGGTTTTTTTTTTAGATGATTTTTGAAGAAACGCCAGTAGGTACCGTATATGCAGATTTTTTTACGACGCTCCAAGGATCATACAATATCCTTGTATTTTTTTTATATTTTTAAATACAGAAAATTAAACATATTTATGAATGTGTATACTTTTAGATAATTAAAACCCCAATCCGAAATTTCAAATAGGTTTATTTGAAAAAATTCACAAACATGACCTTTTTCCGGCTTCTAGGTGTATATGTCCCCTTAATAAATAAAAATTCTTCAAATAATTCGTCGCTTTATTGAAAATTTTGAAATTTTTAATACTTCCATTGCCGAATTATTTGGACGGTGTTAAGATTTTCGGAGTTTTGATTTTTCGGGGTACTATTCTTTCGGAGTTTTGAGCGTTCTGACCATTTGAAGTTCGGAATTTCAACCCGGCCCCAACTTGAATTTCGGAACATTAATATTCGGAATTTTAAATCGTCGGAGCATTTAAAGTTCGGAATTTCAACCCGGTCCCGTTAATTGTATATTAATATCGTATGTATAGAATGAATCGTACGCCTCAACATTATTTTCCCATTTTATAATGAATGCAATTTGCATTAGGAGACGAGACAATTTTAATCGTGACTGTCTTTTTAAAAAATTCTTTTATTGCGTCTAATATTATTCAAGGGTTAATCTTTAAATTGATAGCCATAGAGAAAAATTATCATTCCGTTCAATTATCTATATGATTTTTATATGTATATATACAGGGTGTTTGGCACATGGACCGACACCATTTTTTTGGGGGTTTTGGGGGGGAGGTATGTGCTACTTTTTTCACCGTTAGACGCCATGTGCCACGGTATCACGATAATTAAGATATGATTTTTTTTTGTTTTCTTTAAATTACCTGTAATGTCGTCTTTAAATCGTCATAATTCTTTTGTTTATGGTTGTAATAGCACCAAATAACGTTTGCTGTATTCTGCAATGTATTTTTATTATAAATAAATCAGTATTTGATGAAAATAAAAATGAAAATAAAAAGGTGGAAACTTTTTTTCGAACTATTATGTATAAAAAACAACCAAACTGTATATATGTTTTGAAATATATGATATTGAATTTCGTAAGATGATAAATTTAAATATTTAATATTATGTTATGCATATTGTATATATAATATAATATTATGTAATAAATAATACATATTTATGATATCAGAATATTCACCATGTTTTTATATATACATGTAATATTTAAATACAAAGTTTTTTTTAATACAAGGTTCAAAAGTCCAAAATTGAATACAAAGTACAAAAAAGTTTCCACATATTTCTTGTTTTTTCCGTGCAGAATATTCAGTCAGAATGTTATCCAATCGATGATGAGAATGAGTTTTACTTACAGATATATATATATATATATATATATATATATATATATATATATATATATAGGGATTGAGATGGAGAAATTATTTTTCGGCTAAATGTAAACAAATTTACTATGCGCGAAAATCGAAAAACATTTTTTTCGGAGAGGCTCGAGTGACAATTTGTTTTCTTTTACTAAACTTAAATTGATCCTATTAGGTGCCGTATTTCTCACGTATACGAAGTACAATATTTCACGTGGGTGAAAAAGCTTTTTTTTCCTGTTGTCCGATCGACAGGATTTCGCGTCAAAGCTTTGACGTCACCCCCGAAGAATTGCCCAACCTAGTCAAAAAGTTGCAGTTCCAAAGGGGAGGAAATGAGAATAGAGAGAGCGAGAGCGAGAGTGAGTGAGAGAGAGAGAGAGAGAGAGGGGGGGGGGGTGGTCAGGGGAGGGGGAAATAGAGAAACGAGAGCGTAAATAACGAAGACGAGTTTCACGCAGGCGTTTCTTATGTACGCGCCCCCGGCGTAGAGACCATGAAGGAAATAAGAGGGAAAAAGAAGGCAAGGTAATTGATAGGTTGAAGGGATCGATCCGCGGAGGGCTTCTCCATAAATATTTGGACTCAGGTGACCCGGAAGTTGAGTAAGAGCCGAACGAATGCGGGGGCGTGCTCTTACATCAGTCTGAAAATGCGAGACCATTTCCATTCGAGGTAAAAAGGGCTCCATCTACCTAGGTGGGTCGAAAAATTGCATTTTCCAAAAACATTTTTATTCCACAGTATTACCTTTCAGGTATATTCCCTGAAAATGTCATTGAAATATTCCTAAAATTGAATGAGCTACACCTTCTAACAGTGGGTGGCAGCACCGTACTTCAAACTTTAAGGAGCTATACCAGTGGGAACGCCGAAAATTTGGGTGATTTTCGGGAATTTTTTGGAAGAAAAGTACTCAATTAAATGGTTCGGAAAATTAAGAATATATTTGGCTATATTTGACCTATATTTCGTAATTTTTTCATGGAGAAATATTGAGATCCAAGCGATTTATGCGCTGCCTTCGGAGGCGCAAAAAAAAGTTCCTCAACTGCTGACATGAGTCCGGCCGATTGAGTAGCTGAAACCGAAAAAGGAAAAAGATCCGCTAAACTGGAAGGTATTTCCTGTACAATGACGTAGTATTTTCGAAAAATATCAAAATTTAACAAAATGGCGTACCCGTGCGGAAATTGAGTTGGGGCTGTGATCGGGCCCCAATAATATTCCCCTAACTTTATTCGGGCCCTAATCTGGAAGCCACATGAGGGCCGTTAGCGGCCGGTCACACTTTGTCAACAAGGGCCCTTAAAGGCGCAACGACCGGGGCCTTATAAGTTGCCTCAATGGCGCCTCATCAAAACCATTTTAGCACCCTGAAAATGCCTCAACGGCGCCTCATCATAACCATTTCAGCCCCATAAAATATCCGTATCAGTGGATATACCAGGTGTGTAAGTATGAAACCGGAATTTGCCCATAGGTGGCGCTAGATGTCGATGCAGTTACCGACACATCACGTCAGCGGTGTCTTGTTATTGTATTGATATCCGACAAAGATTTCCAACTCACAATAACACGAGTTTCATTCAGTAGCATTAGTTTATTAGAGATAAACATGACGAGTTTTGTGCCAACAAATTACGATTTGCGGACAGCACTACTTTTCTGTTTTCATCTGAAGAAAACCGCAGCCGAATCGCATTGAATGCTTGTGGAGGCGTTTGGTGAGCATGCTCTCGGTAAAACTCAGTGTTTCGAGTGGTTCAAACGGTTCAAAAGTGGCGATTTTGACGTGAGGAACAAAGAACGTGGAAGACCACCGAAAAAGTTTGAAGACGCTGACCTGCAAGCCTTGTTGGACGAAGACGACGCTCAAACACAACAACAACTGGCGGATCAGTTAAAGGTGACCCGAGAAGCCATCTCCCTTCGGTTGAAAGCCATGGGAAAGATACAAAAGGTGGGGAAATGGGTTCCACATGAACTCAACGAAAGACAGCAGGAAAACCGCAAAACATCATGCGAAATGCTGCTCGCCAGGTTCAAAAGAAAGTCATTTTTCCATCGAATTGTGACTGGCGATAAAAAGTGGATATATTTCGAGAATCCTAAGCGCAAAAAGTCATGGGTTACTCCGGGTGAACCATCAACATCGACGGCAAGACCAAACCGCTACGGACGAAAGACAATGCTGTGTGTTTGGTGGGATCAGAAGGGCGTAATCTACTACGAGCTGGTGAAACCTGGGGAAACTATCAATACTCAACGCTACCGACAACAAATGACCGATTTGGATCGAGTTTTGCGTGAAAAACGACCAGAATACCAACAAAGACAACACAAGGTGATTTTGCTGCATGACAATGCACCAGCACACAAAGCAAAACAGGTTCAGGAAACGATAGAGTCGTTCCGTTGGGAGATTCTTCAGCACGCGCCTTACTCACCGGACCTTGCCCCATCCGATTACTACTTGTTTGCATCGATGGGACACGCACTTGCTGAGCAGCGCTTTACTTCTTACGAAGATGTACGAAAATGGGTCGATGACTGGTTTGCCTCAAAAGAGCAACAGTTCTTTTGGCGCGGAATCCACAAATTGCCAGAAAGATGGGAAAAATATATAGATAGCGACGGACAATACTTTGAATAAGTTACTTTGTATCATATCATTACAATAAACGTGTTTTTTCTGTACAAAAATTCCGGTTTCATACTTACACACCTGGTACGTGTATGTTAAATGCGTCAGGGTATATCTGTATTTGTTTTTATGTAATTGTTCATGTGCATAGGTGTGGGCGTGAGTACATGTGTATGTATGTGTGCGCGCGTAGAAATGTGATTGCGTAATTGCATGTGAGCCTTCATGACAAACTGCCATGACAAAATTAATACAAAAAATAATCCATTCTAAGGAATGGATGTGTAGTAGAAACAAAAAAAATATATGGGTCTACTGAATCACTAGAATCTATTTCCATTGAGGGAAAGATCCGGAAAACAAAGACCAATTTATTTACTTATCCTACACAGTCAGATAAAATTTATGAATGGGAAATATGAGCGAAGTCTTCAGAAGAAATAATTTTCGCTATGATAAGTATTGAGCGGAAATTAGTTGCTATAAAAATGTCAAGAAAACCGGTCGGGACTGTGCACACTTATGCGCTAGCATTACTCCATGTATGAGTGAAACCATGAGTAATTGTTTGTGTGTCTATGTAAAAGGTTTCTTTAATTTGATAAATAAATACTGTCTGATGTTTGTCTGCATATTTGTGTTCATCGTTGATTTTTTATTTGCTAATGCCCTTACGCTTTTTCCCAATTTGCGTTCGATAATATTATTCGTTCGATGTATATAATCGATTTGAATAATTGAAATACCATCAACCATGTAGCCTAAGCTATTTATACTGGTTTATCGCTATAATAGTCAGATCTAGGCCTATTGTGGAGATCTCTACTTGTTTATCCCTATACTGGCCAAGTCTGGGCCTATTGTGGAAATCCCTACAGGTTTATCCCTATAATGGCCAAGTCGGGTCCTTTTGTGGAAATCCCTACGGGTTTATCCCCATAATAGCCAAGTCGGGGCCTATTGTGGAAATCCCTACAAGTTTATCCCGATATTGGCCAAATCTGGGCCCATTGTGGAAATCCCTACTAGGGAAAGCACTAGGAAAGCCCTGAAAGGCCCTTATTTTTATTAGGGATGCCCTATCAGTTTTCCGCACGGGTAGTTTAATCTTTAAACGCGTTTTTCTCGAAATGATTTTTCAAATTTGCTGACATTGTAACTCAAAGAGCAATTATCCGATTGACTTGAAATTTGAACTGAGTACTCTCGAATATATTTACTCTACAATGACGTAGGAGATTTTTGATTGGATGAAAATTGACGATTTGGCATTGAAAAAAACGACCATTTTATAGGCAAGAAAACAGACTTTTTTTCATAACTACGCCATTTTGTTGGATTTTGATATTTTTCGAATATCCTACGTCATTGTACAGGAAATACCTTCCAGTTTAACGATATTTTTTCCTTCTTCGGTTTCAGCTACTCAATCGGCCGGAATCATGTCAGCAGTGGAGGAACTTTTTTTTGGCGCCTCCGAAGGCAGCGCATAGTCGCTTGGATCTCAATATTTTTCTATTAAAAAATTATGTAATATAGGTCAAATATAGCCAAATATATTCTTAATTTTCCGAAACATTTAATTGAGTACTTTCCTTCCAAAAAATTCCTGAAAATCGCCCAAACGCACTATTGACTTGAATTTGCTAAGTTAGCGTATTTTGTATTTTTCGAAATTTCGAAAAGTGGATCGTGAACCCATGGCCAGTTGGGTATATTTGAAGATTTTTTTTTCTAAAGAAAAAGGAAGCGGGATACCCCCTTAAGTACAGGGCTGTGCCACGACTGCACAAGACTCGCATTGAAAGTAAAGAAAGAGAGAGTGAGAGAGAGAGAGAGAGAGAGAGAGAGAGAGAGAGAGAGAGCCAGATAAAGAGAGACAGCAAGTGCTAGATAAATTGAAAAAAAAAGAAAGACGATGAGCGAGTATAGAGGGATGTTAATGTAAGGAAAGGGTAAAAGCTTATTAAGGTCAAGTGAAAGATTTGCTTCACGTGAGATCGCAAATGCAATAGATCGAATCAATTGCATTTTTTTGGCCAAACATTTTCGAAATGATCGAAGTCAAGTATTGCGTTCGGAATTCGGCTTCGTCAGGCCTGAAACAGTTTATTGTTCATTTGTGCTGAATTTAACAACAAAAAAGATTTTTTTAATTCAAAATAACTTTTTTCCGTCATATCCCGCACAAATAAAAATCAAACCATTTTAGGCCTGACGAAGCCGAATTGGAAATCACAAAATCATTAATAGCATCATTGGACATTAAAATGATAAAAATCGTTGAAAAAAGGGATTAATTCGAAAAAAAATAGAAGGAAAAAAGGACCCACGACGAGACTAGTCTGAAAAATCATCGATTGGGTCACTCTATTTTGGAGAATTTTTTTGATAAAATAAAAAAGGTCAATCATCTTTTTAAAAAATAGTTTTCATTTTAGAAGCAAAAAATTATGGACAATGATAATTGACAATTTTTATATATTTTTTAACGAAAGTATGTTTCAAATTGAAAAAAAAATATTTAGTGACATTTGTCGATATTTCAATTAGTTCAGGAGTTATCAGCGTTTGAGCGTTTCCAAAACATTCGAAATCGACGTTTTTTTGAAAAATTATAACTCTTAAACGAGAAGAAATAAAAATCTAAAAATTGGTGTGGATATTCCTCTCACGGGGTACAGTTTTACAAAAAAAAATCAGGAAAACAAAAAATGGTCGGGATCGCCGGTTAGGTTAAATGGCGTGGAATGCCCTATGTATGTATATTTATATAAGCAAGAGGTAGAGCGGAGGAAAACGAAGAAATTGAATGTCTGACTACACGTCGACCGCATCCCTAGTGACTCCTCATGGTTCTCTTTGCCCAACACAACTTGGGCAGTTAGCTCGGATTAAATTTTTTTTTAAACGCTTTCCTATGTTCCACCCATCTCGAATGTAATTCGTGCTCTCTCGCGTTGCGACTACGTGCTCGTTGGCTATTATCGCGACGAGGACGAACGCAATCGCGGCTCGTTGGTTACGCGAGCTGCACGAGCAAATATGCGCAAATATGCGCAAATATTCTTCCCTCGACTTTTGCGGCGCTGTACAAAAATCTCAGGTGGAATCTTTTCACCGTTGATTCAATGTACTCGTACTTCTTTTCACTGTACGACATCGCGGCCCTTTCTTCTCCTTCGTCTTTCAGTAATTCTTCGGGAAGTTTGAATTTGTGGGGGGTTGTTTGGGTTGTTCGGTTTGGATCTGCGCTCGCTTTCGTGGACTCGAAGAATTTATAATATAAAAAATATAATATAAAAAATTTAAGTAGTGAATTGGAAAAAGAACAAATTGAGGTTCGATCAGCCTCAACGGATGAATTATTACATTTTTAAGTTCATTTTTGTATTGTTATATTAATTATAATATGTGTGTTATAATATCGTGGTTATATATGTACATGGGATATTCCATGCCATTTCACCTAGCCCGTGACCCCGACCATTTTTTGTTTTCCTGATTTTTTTTTGTAAAATTGTACCCCCTGACAGGAATATCCACACCAATTTTTAGATTTTTATATTTTCTCTTTCAAGAGTTATAATTTTCCAAAAAATGTCGATTTCGGAAGTTTTGGAAACGTTTAAACGATGATAACTCCTGAACTAATTGAGATATCGACAAATGTCGATATGTAACTTTCTTTTCACTTTGAAGCATACTGTCGTTAAAAATATGAAAAAGAACTATTAATTATCAATGTCAAGATTTTTTTGCTTCTAAAGTGAATTTTTTTTTAAGGATGATTGCCATTTTTTATTTTTTTTTCAAAAAATTATCTAAAAAAGGGTGACCCATTCCATGATTTTTAAGACTAGTCTCATCGTGGGCCAATTTTTCTTTCTATTTTTGTTCAAATTAATCATATTTTGAATAAAATAAAGAGATGAAAATTTAAAAATTGCTGTGGATATTCCGTTCATGATGTAATTGTACAAAAAAAAAATACATACTCTCCCTGTGGATGCTGTGCGGACTTTTTGCCCGACTTGTGATCCTCCAAAGTCGAAATTTGCCCTATAATTTGAGCAGTTGATAATTTTGTACAAACTCGCGCAATTTTTAAAATGTTTGCTTTTTGTCGTTCCACGAACAATAACTTCATTAGAAAAGTACGCATAAATTTTTCAACCGCAACGTTTGGTGACAATAATTCGTACTTTGAAGTACTGTTTTTTAAACTTTTCATTGCGATTATTTTTCACGGGGATATAGCGGTTCAAAAAAGGTCGAAATTTTGGCGAATGATGAGCAGTGGTCCGTCAATTCTTGCGCTCGGTGTATATGTATTTATTAATTAATTAATTTGTTCATTTATTTATTAGTTAGTATCGAGTTTTATTTGCACGACTTTTTTTGCAAACCTTTTTACAAGACTTCATTAATTTATTTAATTATATGCATATATCAATATGTATTTGTCAACATATTGCGTTTGCTGAAGGCGAGAAGATTTAAAACTTATGTGGTCTCTTTCTTTCCGTCACTGCACTCCTAATTCTCTCACGTCTCGTCGGAAACGCTGACAAAGTTCCCAAGAGATATAATACACAGGCACCGGCGCGCGGGAAATAGTCAGCACGGAAAAAAAATTCTCTGCATTATTTTTTTGTTTGTCGGAGGGAAACTTTTTCCCGTTGCAGCAGATGTTCCAAGCGATATACCGCCGTAAAGATTTACACGAAACAAAGTATATATATATATATATATATACTGAACTTCCCCGGGGAGCAACTCGATGAGAGATTTCCCCAAAAGTAACAAGAAAAGTATTGCGCGTCATCGGAAAAATTGCTTCGTTTCGTTGGAAAATATTTCTCGAGTACCTACTCGAGGGGGTTACTTATGCAAGTGTGCAAAACGCGTCGATCTGCTGCGCGACGGTGTTGCAATTCGCCCGAGGGAATCACACGATTCATTATCCTCAGGTGTTGGCTTGGCGACGAAACTGCGAGAATAGGAGGAAGGTGCGGAGGAAGGAGGATACGCGCGATTTAATTTTTTCGGCTTGAAAAAAAAAAACTACTTTTTTATCGTCTCATACGAAAGTGTACAAATTTAAAAATATGTTAGTAATTTTTTTTTCGAGAAATTCCCGATATTTGCAAAGCTAGAAAGAGTGAGGATCTTTTGGATAGAAGAATTCGATACGAAAAAATTTAGGCGCGTTTTTTTCGGAATCCTTTTTTTTACGTGGCGGACTCGAAACGAAAAAGATAGTCGAATTGGCCACGGACGTGTCTATTGACTTAAATTCCATTTTTTTTCGTAATAACAAGAAGCAAGTGTATTTTTTTATTTTTATTTTTGGAGGTGCGCTATTTTTCAATTTCTTTAGGATAAAGAAAATATAAAAGTTGAAAAAATTCGTTTGGTCTCAATTTTTTAAGGTTCGCTGTTTTGTAATATGTTCAAAGATAAAGAAAGAAGACGACTGGTGCTCACTCCATTTTGTCAATTTTAATTTTTCGAAGATAAAAAAAGAAGAAAAGTGGCGAAAATTCTATTTTTTCGATGAGAACTTTTTAAGGTCTGCCCTGTTTTAATTTTTCACATATAAGGTAAGAAGAAAAGTGGCGAAGATTCCATTTTTTCGGTTTTAATTGTTCAAGATCCGCCGTTCTTCAATTTTTCGAACATAAAGAAAGAAGAAAAGGGGCAGAAGGTCCATTTTTTCGATTTCGTTTTTTTAAGCTCCGTCATTTTGAAATTGTTCAAAGATAAAGAAAGTAGAAAAATGGCAAGAGTCCAAAAATAGTTTTCTCAGAATTTCATTCTGAATGTTCAACCCCCGTGAGGAGTTGGAAAAAGCAAAAGTCAAGGGTGGCCCATGGAAACAAAAATCTAGAAAATATTATTCTCTAAATTCCGTACATTTAAACCATCTCCGAGAAATCGATTGTTTTTAAGTTATTCAATAAACAATTTTTTTTATACTTCAACAATTTTTTGTGGTTGAAGATATTATCGGCGAAGGATGATCGAATACTCGATCGACGCGTTTTTTCAAGGGCTACAACGATCCCATTTTAATGAAAATTGTATGAATTTTTCCTAAAGAGATATCGAATGAAAAATGTTTTTTCAAAATTTCACCCTACTTTTTCACCCCCAAAATGAACTTCCACAACTTCGGCGCTATGGACAAAAATAAAGCCCGGATTTTTCTGAACATTTTGTCTCCCGGCGCCGACCTCACGGGGGTTGTAGTTTGGCATTAATCCACCCCCATCTCCTAAAAAAACCCTGCACCCCGATTTTTAGGCGAACTTGGATTTAGCACCCGCGGCACCTACAAAATCACCTGTCAAAAAACTAGCCTTCTAATTTTTTCCGACTCCAATATACAACACGACTGTATTAAGGGACTATACCAGTGTGACACTTTAAAAAATATCGACGTTTTTGCCTTTTTCGACAGATTATACTTTTAAGAATATCCTGTAAAAATTTCAAGGCCATATTTATAATCATTTTATCTAGCAATAATCGATAGTTAAATCTTTAAACGCGTTTTTCTCGAAATGAGATTTTTCAAATTTGCCGACATTGTAACTCAAAGAGTAATTATCCGATTGAATTGAAATTTGAACTGAGTACTCTTAAATATATTTACTCTACAATGACGTAGGATATTTTTGATCGGATAAAAATTGGCGAATTGCCATTAAAAAAACGACCATTTTATAGGCAAGAAAACAGACTTTTTTTCATAACTACGCCATTTTGTTAGATTTTGATATTATTCGAAAATCCTACGTCATTGTACAGAAAATACCTTCCAGTTTAAGGGGTTACCCCCACTTGCGATTTTGAAAAAATCGATTTTTTTTATTGCATTTTTTGAAGTGCAATTTGAAGTGCAGTTTTTTTTTATGCCCGGAATAGATGACTCTATGTAAGTTTACAAAAAAAAATATTTTCTTCGTGTAAACTGAAATTGAAACTTTAAATGCGTTTTTCTCAAAATGGCATTTCTGAAGTCGGTGACCAAGATTACTCGAACACTAATGAACCGATCTTCTTGAAATATTGCAGGCTTATTTAATACATAAAAATGTAGTCTTTAATCGTTCGATTTTTTTTTTCGAAAAAATGGCCGTTTTATAGCCAAAAAACGGCCGTTTTTTTTTCGTTAAAATCGAACCATTAACTTTGACTGTCCGCCATTTTGTGAAAAATGAATATTTTTAAAAATCCTTCGATTAAAGACTAGTTTATACATATATTTGACTAAATCCATCCGCATTTTTTTTTCAGATGATCCACTTCCCCCCAATGTTGGTCACCGCAAACCGTGTATATAAAAACATTATTTCATTGATGGCCATTTGCCACTAAACAATGTAATATTTTTCAATAAAAAAATTACTGAAAATTCTTCAAAATGTGTTCTTTAAGTTGATATATTGATCGATTAAAAAAGTTTTGTGGTTTTCTTTTAAAAAATTCATGAAAAAGGCCTTTTTTGCGCTACAAGTGGGGGCAGCGCCTTAAGAATATCCTGTAAAAATTTCAAGGCCGTATTTATAATCATTTTATCTAGCAAAAATCGATAGTTGAATCTTTAAACGCGTTTTTCTCGAAATGAGATTTTTCAAATTTGCTGACATTGTAACTCAAAGAGTAATTATCCGATTGAATTGAAATTTGAACTGAGTACTCTTGAATATATTTACTCTACAATGACGTAGGATATTTTTGATCGGATGAAAATTGGCGAATTGCCATTGAAAAAAAACAACCATTTTATAGGCAAGAAAACAGACTTTTTTTTTCATAACTACGCCATTTCGTTAGATTTTGATATTTTCCGAAAATCCTACGTCATTGTACAGGAAATACCTTCCAGTTTAGCCACATTTTTCCCTTTTTCGGTTTTAGCTACTCAGTCGGCCGAAATCATGTCAGCAGTGGAGGAACTTTTTCTTTGGCGCCTCCGAAGGCAGCGCATAAGTCGCTTAGATCTCAATATTTTTCTATGAAAAAATTATGTAATATAGGTCAAATATACCTAAATTTTTTCTTAATTTTCCGAACCATTTAATTGAGTATTTTTCTTTCAAACAATTCCCGAAAATCACACAATTTTTTAGCGTTTACACTGGTATAGCCCCTTAATAGCATGACTGAGCTGAGCAGTCAGCAGTCTCGGGCAAGAAACACGTACCCCTTATCTACGTCGCGTTGTATCCAATTCTTTCAGGTGTATGACTTCCATGCTCGATCTTCAGAGTTAAATATGCGAAAACGTGCGATATTACTAAATTCCAGAATCGAAACTCACAAGTGCGTGACCATTTGCAGGTTTTCGTTATCGTTGCTTCTTGTGCAAATCGACGAGCTCGCCTCGGCTATATAAACGTAGGCAAAATAAAAAATAGCGCGGCATTCGGTTTATTCTCGGTTAGCGCGTGTACGCGAAACTCGAGAGATTCGCTAAAAACTTTCTAGTTTATTTTCTGGCTGATATTCCATTGTGACTGTGATTAACAATTCGAGTGGGAAACTGCTACCGACAACTCCCTCAAGCTTGGAACAGCAAGAATGACGATTCGTGCGATTCTCCTGTGCATCGCAACTTGCACTATTGCGAGTAAGTATACTCAGCCCAGCAAGCGTCCGATTTGCCACGACCCATGACAGAAGAGAAGCTTTGTCACCGTTTAATTACAGATGACAGACCTAACGACATCCTCAAAGTTGAACCTCACAAATTCTAAAGTAGTAAAAACTATTCGGAACGAAATGAGAAAAGGACGCTCAAAAATTAATTTGACGAATGAATGTTTAGCTGATATGTAGTTATTATCGTGAATGTTGTACTAAAATAATTTATTGCATATCAGTACCAATTTCGGGTGTAGTTTCGAAAAGCCCATACCGCTTTTTTCTTTGAAATTGTGTATACTGATGTGCTTTGACTCGCTGAATACGTATATGATAATTAAAATTGGCGCAAATTTGATTTTGAAGATAAACACTGAAAAAAACGGATATTTGGAGTTTTTTATTTTATTTTAACAAATGTTGATCGTAGAGGAAAATGTCTTTTACGAAAGTTGTAGCTCATCAAAAGACTGATAATTTATGTTCTATACAAATTTTGTCTTAAACAATTATTTTCCAAGAAAATGGGATAATACTCCAATAAGTATATTTTGCTAAACTCTATTAGTTTCGATGTTATCAAAGGTGCCCAACAAACCCACCCCAGTGATCTACGCACTCCGCGCTTTCACGTACCCATCCGAGGTGCTCTCCACCCACCCCAGTGTTCTACGAACCCCACGATTCCACGCACCCATCCAAGGTGCCCAAGAAACCCACCCCAGTGTTCTACGCACCCCGCGATTCCACACACCCATCCGAGGTGCCCTACGCCCACCTCAGTGTTCTACGCACCTCACGATTCCACGTAACCATCCAAGGTGCCCAACAAACCCACCCCAGTGTTATACGCACCCCGCGATTCCACGTACCCATCCGAGGTGCCCTCCGCCCAGCCCAGTGTTCTACGCACCCCGCGATTCCACACACCCATCCGAGGTGCCCAACAAACCCACTCTAGTGTTCTACGCACCCCGCGCTTTCACGTACCCATCCGAGGTGCCCTCCACCCACCCCAGTGTTCTACGAACCCCACGATTTCACGCACCCATCCAAGGTGCCCAAGAAACCCACCCCAGTGTTCTACGCACCCCGCGATTCCACACACCCATCCGAGGTGCCCTACGCCCACCCCAGTGTTCTACGCACCCCACGATTCCACGTAACCATCCAAGGTGCCCAACAAACCCACCCCAGTGTTCTACGCACCCCGCGATTCCACGTATCCATCCGAGGTGCCCTCCGCCCAGCCCAGTGTTCTACGCACCCCGCGATTCCACACACCCATCCGAGGTGCCCTGCGCCCACCCCAGTGAACTACACACCTCACAATTTAACATACCCGAGTTTGTTCGGGTTTGTTTTGATTGCTGTTTGTGTTTGTTTTATTTGGGTTCATTTCCCATATACAGTAAAGTATGTAAGTAGATAATATCGAAACTAATGGAGTTTAGCAAAATATACTTATTGGGGAATTATAACATTTTCTTGGAAAATAATGATTTAAGACAAAATTTGTATAGAACATAAATTATCAGTCTTTCGATGGGCTATAACTTTCGTACAAGACATTTTCTTCTACGATCAACATTTGTTAAAATAACAAGAAAGAAACAACACAAATCCGTTTTTTTTTCAGTTTTTATCTTGAAAATCAAATTTGCGCCACTTTCATTTCATTCAATAAACCAAAATCATAGTACTCCAGTGGTACCGGCTGGGTGACGAGGGGGACTTTTTGTTTGAGTTTGATATTTTATTAACGAGGCTTCGAACAACACACGACAAAGTTGTTGCTGCAGTTCTCTTCTGGAGTTTCCATGAGGTCAACTTAGCAGTAATTTGGTTGTCCATATCTCTGAAACTTGTTGATGTAACTTGACTGCAATAATTTTTATCGAAAGTTCCAATCAAATGCTGCTACCTAGATTTTTTTTAGATTTTTCAAATCAATAGTTGAAAAATGAGATAATAGTATAAGGAGTACAACTTTGCAGTGACCGTTTTTTTCAAAAGTTTAAGGCTTTATTATAAAAAAGTGGCTACATATTTTTAAATCAAAGTACTGCCCGTCGCTAGCTACGACCTCGGCCCATCTTTCAGGTAGCATTCGAATCCCGCGTCGATAAAAGTCTTGGTCCTTGGAGGCAATCCAAGAATCGACCCAATTTTTGACTTCTTCGTAAGTACCGAAGTGCTGGTCAGCCAAATCGTGTGCCATTGACCGGAACAAATGATAGTCGGAAGGGGCAAGTTTCCAAGTACTTTTTCACGACATTTGCAACATAGGGTCGGGCATTGTCATGCTGCAGTATCACCTTGTCATGTCTTTCGTTGAATTGTGGCCGTTTCTCTTTGAGTGCCTTACTCAAGCGCATCAACTGACGTCGGTAGAGTTCCCCTGTGATGGTTTCGGATGGTTTGAGCAGCTCATAGTACACAACGCCCAGCTGTCAGCCCGTCTTCAAAAACTTTCTGCCTTCCGCCACCATGCTTGTTCTCGACCTCAAAATCTCCACTTTTGAAGCGTTGAAACCACCGCCGACACGTTTTCTCGCTAATAGAATCCTCCCCGTAAGCATCCACAAGCAAACGGTGGGCCTCAGCCGCAGATTTCTTGATGTTGAAGAAGTAAATCATAACCTCCCGCAAATGCTGAGAATTCGGTTCGTAGGTTGCCATGTTTGAGTGCCTATAACTTTATAATGCATACACGTATCCGTTAGCTTTTTAAAATTATTTACATTGGCAGAGCCTCTAGTTTAAAATGCCACTTTTTTATTGAGCTAGGGCCACTACTTCGGCCGCAGTGGCTCTCTAAGTAAAACGGTCACTGCGAAGTTGTACTCCTAATAAATCACTCAAAATCTTAATATCCAGCAAACATTTCGAAAGACCCATCCAATGCAACCCCACTATATGGGGTGCAAAAAAAAAGATTTCGCCACCATTCTATGGGATGAGGGAAAACCATTGAAGATCATTGAGATGTCCATCTGAAACATCAACATGCAACATTTCATGCATATAAACTCGAAACTGTAGAAACTGCTGAGCAGACGGACATGACAAAGTAAAAAAGGGTTCCTTGGTTGACAACGGAAACCTAAAAATAAATCCGCGCCACGAATATGCACCTCCATCATACCGTACCCCGAAAAACTGACAGAAGGTGGAGTAAAGTTGTTACTTGTGTACGCAGCCGGAGTACCTATCGCCACAAGCGAGGACAATGTATGCTCATCAACGGAATGCCTCAATGTTGGTAAGTTGAAAACCCCAGATGAATGATCATCAAAAGGTTACATGAAATATAGGGCGAGAGCACCCGACGGAACTCTGATAACTGAAGCGACAATATGTTCCTTAAATGACAACCCAATAAAATAGACTTTACTATCCACTTCCATTGCGTCATGACTAGCAATCATAAGATGTTGTGCCAACCACATGTGATTGGCCTGTTCATCAACTATGGGTACCATTTTCTACGTAATACCATGGGCGTTTGTGCTCCATACAATGCGTTGCTCTCAAATCATTTTTCCCTCGCGGATACCTTAAAAATAATGTTGTCTTTAGCATCCGAGCTCTCGAAGATCATGGATCCGACAATCGATCCTTGCGAGAACTTTTACGAATTTGCCTGCGGCGGCTTCCTCAAATCGGAACCGGTTGATGAAAACCTCAAGTACCACGAGATATTGGAGGAAAAAATATACGTCGACGTTAAACAGCTGATTGAGGCTGACATCGTGCCTAACGAGCCAAAATCCTTCAAGCTTGTCAAAGGATTGTACAAGAGCTGCATGAACACGGGTGAGTCATGATTTTCTGATGCAGTAACTATTTTCTGATTTTCTGATGCAGTAACTATTTTCTGATTTTCTGATGCAGTAACCATCATCGGAATCTAAGGTTAAGTTTTGATAGTTCACTGAACGCGTTGATGAAATATTCATCGCAAAGTACCAACAACCTCGAACGATCAGCGAATTAGATCCTTCACCCCCAATTGCAGCGGAGGCAAAGAACGGGGAAACGTGCTAGTATAGGGAAAAAGTGTGTAGATGGCAGATCACAAAATGGTTGCTGACAACCATTTTGTAGTCTGCCTCCTACCCACCAAAAAGGGCCTTAATGCCCAAACAAAGAAAGAAAACTTCGCTAGTTTGAACCACTAAGAGATCTATGGTTGAAGGGGTTGCTTCTGGTGTTCACCAACCTGGGAAGATTCGTTTGATGGCCACCGAAAGTAGCCTCTTCGGCTACTTTACCATAGATTTCTTTGTGGATTAAACTAGCGAACTTTTGTAGGTTAGATATAGATTCTTCTCTTAAATAGTCTCTTCTCATAGATAAATAGATTCTTCTCTTAGTTATAGACTCTTCAATGTCACAGTATCCAGCTCTCAGGATACTCCCATTGACACTCCCGTTGGCGTTCCTAAACGGGACACTGTCACTTTTCCCCTGTCGTAGAATCACCCACCAATGTAACAGTTTCCTCTTGTAGGATCGATCTTTCATTGCCTAGAATTATTATTTACGAAGCTTGGCCGTGCAAAGTAAGTGAAAAAGCACCGGAAAAGGAAAACTTCCACTTGTGGATTACAATGGACGAATGTGTAGCGGGACAAAGTTCCAGAACTACTATTTACCAACATGTTTTAGTTGGTAGAGCCAGTTGTCCGAAGGTTGTTTATCGGTTGCTCTAACTCATTCTTATACGAGTCGTCGACAAGATGTTTCCCCAATTGACCTTTTATCTCCATGTACACAAACAAACAAAAGAAATATAGACGTTCCTAAGTTGATATGTGTACACCTCTGTATCTTCGCAGCCGCTATAGAAGCCAAAGGTTACGAGCCACTTCGGAAACACTTGCGGGACTTGGGAGGATGGCCAGTGGTCGAAGGCGACTCTTGGAATGGACAAAACTTCGACTGGAGACGTACGATTTATAAATTTCGCCGCGACGGGCAAAATCATGAATACTATATCGGGGACGCTGTTGGTTATTTGCTTCGTTTCGCCGCTGAACGTGACGAGAGGCATCCACGCAAACAAATTATAACGGTTTGTACTCATTCTCAGATCGTTGAAGTTTATCGACAATTCACAAGCACTTATCCGATCGACTGTCGCAATAACAATAGAACTGATATATTTTACATCAAGTTGCACGGTTCTTGAAAATAATAACTAGTATGCATTCTTCATTAAGGTACTATACCAGTGTAAAGGCTGAAAATTTGGGTGATTTTCGGGAATTTTTTGGACGAAAAGCACTCAATTAAATGTTTCGGAAAATTGAGAATATATTTGGCTATAATTGACCTATATTAGATAATTTTTTCATAGAAAAATATTGAAATCAAGCGACTTATGCGCTGCCTTCGGTGGCGCCAAAAAAAGTTCCTTCACTGCTGACATGATTCCGGCCGATTGAGTAGCTGAAACCAAAAAGGAAAAAATGTCGTTAAGCTGGAAGGTATTTCCTGTACAATGACGTAGGATTTTCGAAAAATGCCAAAATCTAACAAAATGGCGTAGTTATGAAAAAAAGACTGTTTTCTTCCCTATAAAATGGTCGTTTTTTTCAATGCCAAATCGTCAATTTTCATCCAATTAAAAATATCCTACGTGATTATAGAGTAAATATATTCAAGAGTACTCAGTTCAAATTTCAAGTCAATCGGATAATTGCTCTTTGAGTTACAATGTCAGCAAGTTTGAAAAATCTCATTTCGAGAAAAACGCGTTTAAAGATTTAACTATCGATTTTTGCAAGAGATAATGATGTAAATGATAATGATATTCTTGAAAGTATAAACTGTCGAAAAAGGCAAAAAAAAATCGATTTTTTAAGTGCCACACTGCTATAGCCCCTTAAAATGACGATTAATTCTGCCATTAATGTTTTCGTTGATTGTTTCTCAAATAGTCGAAATATTCAATTGGCTTACTTCAGCGCCGTGCCAAACAGGAGGACTATAACAAAAAGGAATCATTTCTCCGTATTTATTACGACTCCATGGTGCAGATAGCTCAGTTGCTTGGTGCTGATGACAATCGCGCAATGTCCGAAATACACGAAATCCTAGATTTTGAAATGAAACTAAATGAGGTAAGGAAAAAGTATATATTCATATAACAGAAGAAAAAAAATTCAACGAGATAGACCATACGAATCAAAGCAATTCGAAAGCAACGGAGAACCGCAATAGCTTTGGAATGGTAGGAAGCACTCGAATCTTTGGATTGTTCGAGACACTTCCGCACCATTTTGCGGATGCTTTAAAGTGCGAAGTGTGGACTCCTTTATACTAACCTCTCACAGCTTTTGTATCTCCATTTTACTCTTTACTCTAACAATACGACAGCTGTTTATCGATATTTGTCTCATTCAACAAATATAAGGAGTACAACTTTGCAGTGACCGTTTTTTTTTCAAAAATTTAAGGCTTTATTATAAAAAAGTGACTACATATTTTTTAATCAAAGTACTGCCCGTCGCTAGCTACGACCTCGGCCCATCTTTCAGGTAGCATTCGAATCCCGCGTCGATAAAAGTCTTGGTCCTTGGAGGCAATCCAGGAACCGACCCAATTTTTGACTTCTTCGTAAGTACCGAAGTGTTGGTCAGCCAAATCGTGTGCCATTGATCGGAACAAGTGATAGTCGGAAGGGGCAATGTCTGGAGAGTACGGCGGGTGGGATAAAACCTCCCATTTCAGCGTTTCCAAGTACTTTTTCACGACATTTGCAACATGGGGTCGGGCATTGTCATGCTGCAGTATCACCTTGTCATGTCTTTCGTTGAATTGTGGCCGTTTCTCTTTGAGTGCCTTACTCAAGCGCATCAACTGACGTCGGTAGAGTTCCCCTGTGATGGTTTCGGATGGTTTGAGCAGCTCATAGTACACAACGCCCAGCTGGTCCCACCAGATACACAGCATCACTTTGGATCCGTGAATATTCGGTTTGGGCGTCGATGGCGGAATATGACCAGGCAGTCTCCAGAATTTTCGGCGTTTAGGATTATCGTAGTGAACCCACTTTTCATCTCCAGTCACAATCCGGTGCAAAAATCCCTTCCTTTGTTGTCTTTGGAGTAGTTGTTCACAGGTGAAAAATCGGCGCTCGATGTCTCTCGGCTTCAACTCATGCGGGACCCAGTTTCCTTGCTTTTGGATCATACCCATATCCCGGAGACGTTTTGAAACTGCGGGCTGGGTTATTCCTAACGTCTCGGCGAGTTCGTCTTGAGTTTGGCACGAATCCTGGTCCAGCAAGGTCTCCAATTCTGCGTCGTCAAAAACTTTCTGCCTTCCGCCACCATGCTTGTTCTCGACCTCAAAATCTCCACTTTTGAAGCGTTGAAACCACCGCCGACACGTTTTCTCACTAATAGAATCCTCCCCGTAAGCATCTACAAGCAAACGGTGGGCCTCAGCCGCAGATTTCTTGATGTTGAAGAAGTAAATCATAACCTCCCGCAAATGCTGAGAATTCGGTTCGTAGGTTGCCATGTTTGAGTGCCTATAACTTTATAATCATACACGTATCCGTTAGCTTTTTTAAATTGTTTACATTGGCAGAGCCTCTAGTTTAAAATGCCACTTTTTTATTGAGCTAGGGCCACTACTTCGGCCGCAGTGGCTCTCTAAGTAAAACGGTCACTGCAAAGTTGTACTCCAATAGTATCACAGCACCTCACGAAAAAGTGTGTTTTAGGCAGCAAACTTAGGAACGTCGTTTTGCCAAAAGATGCAAAGGATTCAATCGATAGATTGATTGATTGACTACTTATTTGATGCCCCGGTAACAACCATGGGGCAAATCGGCGTATAAATTTGGATAGATATGATGATAATAAATATAAGATGGGAAGAAAAAATAGAAAACTATGATTTACTACAATTTTGGTGATTAAAGAAGGATTGTAGATGTTTAGCAGTAATAGGTGGTGATTAAAATAAGATAACATTTCGTAATAATGATGATAGTACGCAAGCTTAACGAAATAGGAATGATCGACATTTTGCAATACTCGGTAATGCTTAAAAATTTAGTTACTTCAATGATGGTTCTGTGAATATTGAGTGGCCAGACGCACATCAAATTTTGGATCGAGATCGTACAAACTATCAGTAACGAGTAGGAGGGACGAGCCGCTCAACCGAAATTTAGACTCACTGCAAAGTAGAAAAGTAGGGGAAAAAATGTGATCACTGTGCTTTTAGGCACTGTTGGCTTCCAGCTCAAAAAGATACGAATACAGGTTTCTTTTAGAACCGGAAATAGACCCAGCAGAAATGATGCGAATAGGAAGAGAATGCCAGAAATGAATAGCAGTCTAGAAAAACGAGTTACGAAAGGTTACAGTGCGATGTGACGGTACGTGAAAAACTGCAGAGTTGGCTAGATAGAAAGGAAGACCCTGAGAACATCTTACAAGGAAAATCACCTGGGTGTCCTCCTCTGATTTTGTTGAAACTTTTTTATGTGAAAGAGTATCAAATACTAAGTGGCACGTATTTTTTTATCGGCAGAAAAACGGATTTAAGCGGTGAAACGCACCCTAAAAAATGGGGATGTTTTTCGTTTTTCGTCGATAGCATTTAAACGGTGTGAGATATAAACAAATTTCAAATTTCAACAATGTTTGTTTTTTTGTGTACATTGGAGATGAGAACGATAACGTTATCGATGAAAAATGAAAAACACCCCTATTTCCGAGGGTGCATTTCGCCCCTTAAAACCGTTTTCCGTCGATACAAAAAAACGTATCTCTTAGTTTTTGATACTCTTCCACGTAAAAAAGTTTTGAAAATGGAGGACACCAAAGTGATGTTCCTTGTTAGATGTTCGTGAAACTAGGCGCATTGCCGAATGAAATTGGAAAATCGTAGGAACTGAGAAAAAGTAAGCATCGTCAGAGAAAAAATTCAAAACCACTGACCCCTAATTGAAATTCGGCAAGTGCCAGACCGATTTGTGATCTAGCTTGAATTTACACGAAAGATCGAATCATCGGAGAGCATCGTACATGATGACTTTGAATTGGGTTTGTGCAGATCAAGTTGCCGATATCAAAACTCATCAAACTGCCGGAGTACAATCCGATGACCATAGCTGAATTAAACAAGAAGTATCCGACCGTACCGTGGATGATGTACATCCGAAAATTCGTGCCATCTAGCATCCGCGTTACCGACGAAGAGATCATCAACGTTGCCGATCCGAACTACTACGTCAGACTGGAAGCCCTGATGGCCAACACCCCGAAGAGGCTTCAGGCTAACTACGTCATGTCCAGGATTGTTTTGCGAAATGCAGTTCTTTCGACCGAAGAAATGCGCACAATCGTATACCGTGTTCTTGCAGCACGGTCTATTTTTCCCGCGCAACAGGATCGACCCAATTATTGCGCATCCGAAGTAATGGACCATCTTTGGCAGGGCGTCACCGCCCTGTGGGCAAACACATTTTTACACGAAGAAACAAAAGAAGCTGCTAAAGAGCTTGTGAGGAATCTGAAACGGCGACTGGACGATAAACTGAGAACGGTAAGTTTCTTATTCCGCGAGACATCGATGCTCCGGTCGAAAGAGCGATTGGTTGGAAATGTGGTCATCCTGGCATTTCGCGAAGTGCAAAAATCAGCAGCCTTTTGGCAACTGACGAACGTCCGCTTAGTCATTCAACATCCTATTAGTCCACCCATGTAACAACTAGTAATTTAGTAAAATGTAACTAGTACCTATGGAACGTCAAGCTTATCGATTCATTCATCACTTTGCTTCCCCATTGAGAAAGCTCTGTCGGACACGAAGGAAAACCCCTGAATTTAGGGTCAAAGCCTTCATATGGCAGCACTGCATTGCTACCGTAACACGGGGCTACTTTGACATTCAGGGTAACTTTGACAGTTTTTGGGGCTACTGTGACCTTCTGTGGTGGGCGGCGGGTGCGGGGAATAAACGTGAACAACAATTTGTTGTTGGTACTTGATATTTTTATGTAAAATGTTTCCTTAAGGGAGCGCACCACTGTAACTGCCTATTTTCGACCGTTTTCTTTGGATTTTTTTAAGGGGTTACCCTCACTTGCGATTTTGAAAAAAACGATTTTTTTATTGCATTTTTTTGAAGTATAAGTATCTGAGAATATGTCCTGCAAATTTCAAGTAGATCCGAACAAAATTGACTGAGATATGAGCGTTGAAAGAGAAGAATCCGTTGTGTAATCGACCGGCTAGTCTGCCGTCTGGCACGCTTTTCTCAAAATGGCATTTATGAAGTCGGTGACCACGATTACTCGAACACTAATGAACCGATCTTCTTGGAATTTTGCAGGCTTATTTAATACATAAAAATGTAGTCTTTGATCGTTCGATTTTTTTTTTTTTTTTCGAAAAAATGGCCGTTTTATAGCCAAAAAACGGCCGTTTTTTGGCTATAAAACGAACCATTAACTTTGACTGTCCGCCATTTTGTGAAAAATGAATATTTTTTCAAATCCTTCGATTAAAGACTAGTTTATACTTATATTTGACTAAATCCGTCCGCATTTTTTTTTTCAGGTGATCCACTTCGCCGCAACGTTGGTCACCGCAAACCGTGTATATAGAAACATTATTTCATTGACGGCCATTTGCCACTAAACAATGTAATATTTTTCAATAAAAAAATTACTGAAAGTTCTTCAAGATGTGTTCTTTAAGATGGTATATTGATCGATTAAAATAGTTTTGTAGTTTTCTTTAAAAAAAATTCATGAAAAAGGCCTTTTTGCGCTACAAGTGGGGGTAACGCCTTAAAATTTCCAGTCCATTGGACGAAAATTGTTCGAGTTTGTTTGGGTTAAAAACAATTTGGTTATAAAAAATCGTTGTTTTTCATTTAATTCCATGTAAAATGCATAAAATGTTACATTTTTTTATCAATATGATTCTAAAGTAACCCTTAATCTTTGACATAAGTTGCATTTCAATGCCCTGTCAAAGAAGCACCACACTCGGGACTAATTTGACATTAAAAAAAATGTATATATAAAATTGTGAGGGGATGATGGAGCTTGAGTAGCCCCGTTTTATGGCACCTTATCATTTTATCGTAGGCTGTGAGGATCCACAAACGTCTTTTGCCAGAAGCGATGTACTTTCAAAACGTCATAGCCCAGAAATGGCATGTACTTGTTTGCAATGACATCGTTTTTCAATTAACAGACGGCACTAACAGCATGTCCCAATTGACCGAATAACGCCATCTGCCATACCCACGTTTCTTCGTTCTACACATACTGAAATTCGTTTCACTATTCTGTCTATTACCTCGCGCGCAGTACAATTGGCCCAACGAAGAAGCGAGGACGTCCGCATTTGACAAATTGGCCGGATTTGTTACTCACGTCGGCTATCCGGAAAGGGTGCTGGACCACTCGAAGCTGGAAGAGCTGTACGGGAATCTCGATTTCACCGAGGACGATTGGTTTGGGAATATGAATATCTTGTCGAATTGGGATCACGAGTTGGGTGTCAAAGAACTGGAAGCATCTTCGCACGAAATAGACGAGTGGAACAATTTAAGTGGACCCGCTAAAGTAAATAGCGCTTACTACATCCTGAAAAACAGCATACGTAAGTTTGCCAACCTTTTCCAGGGTTCCGTAGTCAAACGACCTTTGAGGTGCCCTTATAACTAGGATATGTTCGTCTGTCTGTCACGGCTTCGAAGTTTCCACAGTCCTAACAATTCTCGAAATCGCACACAAGAGCATTCAAGTTTGTTTTCGTTTGTGAGAGCTCCATTGTACCCTGCATGTTTATGCAGGGTACAGTGCAGGGTATGATGTTCTTGCCTTGCATTCTTGGATTTCTGCTTCAGATATCACGGCCGGTCATCTTCAACACCGGTTTTTCGGCAAGGACCGACCGAAATACATGAACTACGGTGCGCTCGGGAGTTACATCGGCCACGAGATGATACACGCCTTCTTCGAGAATGGCCTCTATCGAGGAAGCAATGGCGAGGAAGCTCAGTATTATGGCCTCGCACAGAGGCCGGAATTCGCAAGTCGCGCTCAGTGTCTAATCGATCGGTACGAAAGTTACCACGTCGATAATAACGAAACCAAGGTAACAAGGCCACGTTGGGGGCTGGGTTGAAATTTCGAACTTTGAGTGATCATAACGCTCAAAAAACCGAAAATATACTACCCCGAAAGATCAAAACTCCGAAAGAATTTTACACGAAAGACCAAAACTCCAAAAATCTGAACACCGTCAAAATAATTCGGCTATGGAAGTTTTAAAAGTTTCAAAATTTCCAATAAATCGACGAATTATTTCCCGTGCGGAAAACTGATAGGGTATCCCTAATAAAAATAAGGGCCTTTCAGGGTTGTCCTAGTGCTTTCCCTAGTAGGGATTTCCACAATGGGCGCAGACTTGGCCAATATCGGGATAAACTTGTAGGGATTTCCACAATAGGCCCCGACTTGGCCATTATGGGTATAAACCTGTAGGGATTTCCACAAAAGGACCCGACTTGGTCATTATACGGATAAACCTGTAGGGATTTCCACAATAGGCCCAGACTTGGCCAGTATAGGGATAAACAAGTAGGGATCTCCACAATAGGCCCAGATCTGACTATTATAGCGATAAACCAGTATAAATAGCTTAGGCTACATGGTTGATGGTATTTCAATTATTCAAATCGATCATATACATCGATCGAATAATATTATCGAACGCAAATTGGGGAAAAGCGTAAGGGCATTAGCAAATAAAAAATCAACGATGAACCAAAATATGCAGACAAACATCAGACAGTATTTATTTATCAAATTAAAGAAACCTTTTACATAGATACAAACAATTACTCATGATTTCACTCATACATGGAGTAATGCTAGCGCATAAGTGTGAACAGTCCCAACCGGTTTTCTCGACATTTTTACAGCAACTAATTTCCGCTCAATACTCATCATAGGGAAAATTATTTCTTTTGAAGACTTCGCTGATATTTCCCATCCATAAACTTTATCTGACTGTATAGGATAAGTAAATAAATTGGTCTTTGTTTTCCAGATCTTTCCCTCAATGGAAATAGATTCTAGTGATTCAGTAGACCCATATATTTTTTTATTTCTACTACACATCCATTTCTGAGAATGGATTATTTTTTGCATTAATTTTGTCATGGCGGTTTGTCATAAAGGCTCACATGCAAATAGGCAATCACATTTCTCCGCGCGCACACATATATACACATGTACTCACGCCCACACCTATGTACATGAACAATTACATAAAAACAAATACAGATATACCCTGACGCATTTAACAGACACGTATATCCACTGATACGGATATTTTATGGCGCAGAAATGGTTATGAGGAGGCGCCGTTGAGGCATTTTCAGGGCGCTAAAATGGTTTGGATGAGGCGCCAGTGAGGCAACTTATAAGGCCCCGGTCGTTGCGCCTTTAATGGCCCTTGTTGACAAAGTGTGACCGGCCGCTAACGGCCCTCATGTGGCTTCCAGATTAGGCCCCGAATAAAGTTAGGGGAATATTATTGGAGCCCGATCACAGCCCCAACTCAATTTCCGCACGGGTTCAAGAACTGTTTTTATTAAGAAGTGATTTTACGTCAATTTTGAAATTTGTCTAGACAATGTTATACGTTCTACATAATTTACAGTCAACTGTGTAGACTTTCGCTGGCATCTTCTTGACGAACCTTGTAATTTCGGAACATTAAATTAGGAATTTTAAACCGTTGGGGCATTCAAAGTTCGGAATTTCAAGCCCGCCCTGATGTTAAGATCTAGTCTTGACATCAGGATCTATACAGTCTACAAAGTCTACACAGTTGACTGTAAATGATGTAGAACGTATGACATTGTCTAGACTAATTTCGAAATTGACGCAAAATCACTTCTCAATAAATAAAAAAATCTTGAAATAATTCGTCGATTTATTGAAAAATTTGAAACTTTTAAAACTTCCATAACCGAATTATTTTGACGGTGTTAAGATTTTCGGAGTTTTGGTCTTTCGTGTAAAATTCTTTCGGGGTACGATTCTTTCGGACTTTTGAGTATTCTGACCACTCAAAGTTCGGAATTTCAGCCCGGCCCCGCCACGTTGATAACGGAAAAAGTAGACAGAGTAAAAAATTCCAAAATTCGATTTGTCCCTCTTTTTTTCAACATTGCCATTGACAGTGGTCCGCTGCATGGTGACACTCTCATTAATTGGTGGCTATTTTGGACAACTCAAGGGGTTAGGCCACTCTACAGGCCGAAAAAATAACTTTTTGGAGATTTTTTTTTGGAAAAACTACAAAATAAATCAAGATTACAAAAAAGGGTGTTCATCATACATATCAGTGGCTGTATACAATAATTGTTTTGGAACGATTAATTTCAAAATGGCGGCTGTGCAGCGCTTTTGCGATGACGTCTCCATTTTCCAGGGTCCACGGCCGGACAAACAGGTTCTGTAATGTTTTAATTATAATGAGCCAATGAATTTTTTTCGATTGTATACAATAACTGCTACAGAAGTACGTAGGATTTTTTCGATGTATTGATTTTTGGCCAAATGGCGCACTTCTAAAGTGGAAAGTGAAAAATTTGCCTTAAAAATCGTCAGATAATTGTTAATAACAAATAAATTATGCAGTATAAAAAAGATCCTACGTACTTCCATAGACAATGTATTTTTCAAGATATATTCAACATTTCAAGTGAATCGGTTGAAAATTGTCTGAGTTAAGTTTCCGGCCAACTTAAAAAATGCTTCAAAAAGCTTCAAAAAAATTATTGTATACAGTCATTGATATGTATGATAAACACCCTTTTTGTAATCTCGATTTATTTTGTAATTCATCTGAAAAAATCTCTAAAAAGCCTACTTTTTGGCCTCTAGAGTGGCCCAAGGCCTTAAGAAATCATATTTTATCATCATTGGGATGCGGTAGGCGTTTGTTGTTTGAGTTCGTTTCGGCTCTGTCCTCACGATTCCATTACCCAAACTTGCAGCATCTTTTCGGATGTCAACGTAGTGTACACTGCCGCTCAAAAGTTTGGATACACTAGACGATATTTCTTGCCGCACCAAAAGTTACATAGTTTCGTCAAAAAAAAAAAAAAAAATAACCAAATTTACCGAACGGCGTTTTGAAGGGAACACATTCAGCTTTGTTTTGCTGTTTTGAAACATTTTTTTGATTTTTTTTTTCGACCCGGTACGCACTTTTGTAAGTGACTGTTTTTCGGCTTTTTTCGACCATCGAGAATTGAGCGCATGACTCATGGAAAAAAATGTTGTCAGGTTTATCCATGATAAACTTGAACGGGGTAGCAGGAGCTCCATTTTCATTTTTATAAAGTTTCGTACGATCTTTTTTCGCCAAGTTATTTCATTTTTTGCTAAAAAAGACCATTTTTTGGAAAATGCAACGTAACTCAAGAACTATAGGGTTTAAGAAGAAATGTCAAACATGTAAAAAGTTGCGTAAGTTGATACTAGATTGCCTGGAATTTTGTCAAAATTTTCCTCTGATATTTTTTTGGGCTGTTTTCGCTTGAAACTTTGATGAGTAGGATGGCTTAACTCGAAAAGTATGGCGTTTATGACAAAATATCAAGAGGCGAAACTTTTTTAATTTTCGATTTTAAATTCGCTTAAATTTTTTCAGAATGTTTTTCTGAAATTTTTTTGGGCGAACCTCGGAGCATCGTCTGAACAATTGATTGGCGTATCTCGATGACTATTGAGTTGGAGACAAAACGTCAAAAGGGCAAAATGTTGCAGTGTTCCGTTTTGAATACGTTGACATTTTTTTTTCAATTTTTTTAGAATGTTTCAAAAGCACCAAGACGACCTGAATTTTGTTTTTTAAATAAAAATCTAAAAAAAATTCAACTTATTATTCTAAAAAAAAACAATAAATAACCGGATAAAGCGTTTGCCAATAATGTATGCCAAGGAGAAGAGCAAATCTCATAGAGTATTTATTATTCGCAGTTGGACGGCAGGAAAACGCTGACGGAAAATCTCGCTGATATAGGTGGTTTGGGCCTAGCTCACGATGCTTACGAGAAATGGGCAGCGGGAAAGCCTGAGGAGCCCAAGCTGCGGGGACTCGAGCAGTACTCGGCCAAACAGATGTTCTGGTTAAGTAGCGCTGCCATAATGTGCGAAAAAATCAAGCTGGAAAGTATTCCTAAACAGATACGCCTCAAAGATCACACGATCGGCAAATTCCGTGTGGTCGGTAAACTTTCCAATATGCCGGAATTTGCGAAGGATTACAATTGCAAGGCAACCTCGTTGATGAATCCCGCAAAACGCTGTGATATCTGGCAGAGCTACACTGCCAAAAAAAATATTTAATTTACATAGAATCTATTTAAATCAAATAGGTTTTTTCCTTCGCTCACGGCCTACTACGATTTTATTCGTTTTAAAGATATTTTTTCTTTGTTTCAGCTATTCTATTTAAATATTGAATATATCTAAATTGAATGAATAAAGATTCGATTCAACTAAATTTCTATTTGCTTATAATGTACACTGTAAATCTAAGTGTACTGTGTACATAAAGTATTTCATAAATCCAAAATAAAATGAAATACTTCATTGAGAGTTTTACGACAACGATTTTGTATCGTAATTCGTCATTTCCTAGCGTGTATCATCTGGGTAGCAGATACCCATATAGGGTCGCCTGTCGTAACACAAAGCCAGCATTCAGCCATTACACGGTTTGCTGATAATCGGCCAATAATTCGTCGACCAGCATTGGGGTACTGTAGGCGGATGAACGGCTTGCCAGGTCTATGCCAGCCATTCGTGGGCCAATACTATCGCACCGATAATATGGCGATCAGCATTGGGGTGTCGTAGGCGGATGAACGGCTTGCCAGATCTATTCCAGCCATTGATGGTTTGTTTTTGGGCGTTTTGCAAATGCAGGTCGTTAAACTGTAACACGTAAAAACAAGGGATAAGGTTTCGAAAAGCATATCCCACTGATGAAGCTGGAATTCTGCACCGACCTTCTTTTCAATATTTTGAGAGAACCTTTAAAAGGATATTGGCGACTAGCAATAGTTTTCGATGTTTCGTACATTGAAAGTTATTTATTGTACTGCGCTTCTACTATATTAAATAAACCCAAACAAACCCATCCCACATGGCAAGTGATATGCACATACGAGCCAGCACTGTTTGCCAGGAAGCAGCGCGGCCGGAGGAGTGGGGGGTATCTATCGGATATACGTGGGTCATTTGACAAGTACCTAGCCTCACCGCTAGATAGTGCCACTATTGCAAGAGAAATACACTATAGTGTAGTACCGTCTTGTAGACGGCTACTGACAAAATTTCAGCCGGATCGGACTTGTAGTTCTCTTTTGAGAGCGTGTGAAAGCAAGTGTGTCCGTTGATTTTTGAAAGAATGGAGAAAGAACAGTATCGGTCGGTGATTCGATTCTTGTTTTTGGAAGGGAAATCGCGCAGTGAAATTAAAGAACGCTTGGATGCAGTGTATGGGGATGCTTCTCCTTCGATGGCGACCGTTAAATTTTGGTATAACGAGTTTCAACGTGGTCGTACGTCGGTTTTTGATGATCCACGCCCAGGTGCTCCAAAAACAGCCACTACGGAGGAGAACATGACAAAAATACACGATATCGTTTTGTCAGACCGCCGATTAAAGGTGCACGAGATAGCTGTGATAGAAGGCATCTCAGAAGAACGCGTGTGGCATATCCTACATGAGACTTTGGGCATGAGGAAGCTGTCGGCAAGGTGGGTGCCGCGTTTGCTGACTGCAGACAACAAGCGCATTCGTGTGACCACTTCAGAGCAGTGTTTGGAGCTGTTTAATCGCAATCCAAAAGAGTTTTTGCGTCGTTACGTGACCGTCGACGAAACATGGATTCACTGGTATACTCCAGAGACCAAGGAGCAGTCAAAACAGTGGACCTTACCCGATGAACCTGCTCCAAAGAAGGCGAAGACGGTCCCGTCGGCTGGAAAGGTGATGGCCACTGTTTTCTGGGATTCTCAAGGTGTGATTTTTATTGACTACCTGGAGAAGGGCAAGACGGTCACGGGACAGTACTACGTCGAACTATTGAGCCGATTTAACGCCGTGTTAAAAGAAAAACGGCCCCATTTGTCGAGAAAGAAAGTGCTTTTCCACCATGATAATGCACCTGCTCACATCTCCGCGCTCGCCACGGCTAAATTGGTCGAATTACGCTATGAACTGCTGCCCCATCCACCGTATTCTCCAGATTTGGCTCCGTGCGACTTTTTTTTGTTTCCGAATCTAAAAAATTCACTCGCCGGGAAGAAATTCCACTCCAATAACGAAATAATCGCCGCCACGGAGGCCTATTTTGCAGACCAAGAGATAACATTTTTTTCAACGGGGTTAAAAAAATTGCAACACCGCTGGGCCAAGTGTATTCAACTAAAAGGAGACTACATTGAAAAATAAATTTTATTTTTAGCAAAATTTTGGTGTTTTCATTTGTAGGCTAGGTACTTATCAAATGACCCACGTATAGATATACTCGTATGGTGTGAAATAATAAACATTACAATGCGATATATCGAAAACTATTGCTAGTCGTCAAAAATCCGTTAACGGTTTCTCTTAGGATAATGAGAGGAAGTTCGGTGCAAAATTTCAGCTCGATCAGAGGAGTGTGCTTTTCGGAACTTCACCCAAAACGAGCGAGTTATTTTTACAGCCTGAATAGACCAAAAAAATTGTCGGTAAACTTTAATGTCACGAGTAAAATTACCGGCATAAAAGTAAAGAACGAACAAACGATGGATTCTGTAAGTGTTAGAATGGCTAAGTGGGTAGGACGCTCGACACTAGAACGAAAGGCGCAGGCTCGATCCCGATGAAAGGTAAAAACTTGAATAATGCAGAAAGGGTTTTTATTGCAATTATTCTATGTACATGGACATAAGTAAAGCATAAGAAAACGAAAAAGATACTACTACAATTTTTATATTCATAATTGGTCAATTTTTTGTTTTTCATTTCCGGCAGAAGATCCGGCAGCCGTTGCTGGGCCATTATGGGCGTATGATAGTTGACCAAGTCTTGGCAGCCATTCATGGTTTACCATTACCAACCATGCATGGTGCGGATCTGGCCCGTTTACATAGCCATTACCGCGCCATCGTTTGTTCTGTGGCAACCAGTCGTCGGCCATTACTGTGCCGATTGTAAAACCCTATTTGGGTATGGCTAAGAGACCAAATGAATTCCTATAATTATCAGGTTGATAAAAAAGTTTTGTCGCAAAAATTTAAAAAATGTCTTTTTACATATTGACGCAATATGACATCGAGCTATGTCGAGAATATTCTAGAATGTTTTCTACTCTTCCGCGTGACAGGGTATAAAAGGGCGAGCGCGCGTTTTAGTGGACAGAAATGGCTTCGATCTCGCAGGAGCAACTTCGAGCGATCATTTTTTGCGAGTGGCGGCGCGGCACGAACGCAAGCACAACTGCTAAAAATATACAGGATGCATTCAGCGAGAACGTAGTTTCTCATCGAACAGTCCAGCGTTGGTTCAATCGTTTTAAATCTGGAGACACAAGCCATGAAGATAAGGAACGTTCCGTACGACCGTCGACCATCGATGATGAAGCATTACTCCGCTGCATCAAAGAAAAACCGGAAGCAAGTATGCACGAGCTAGCGAGAGAACTTGGCTGCACCCAACCGTCAATAGTCAATCACTTAGAGAACTTGGGATACAGGAAGGTTCTAGCTCAATGGATACCACACCGTCTCACCGACGACAATAAGAACTGTCGCGTGACCATCTGCCAGTCTCTCCTGCTTCGCCACCATCGCAAGGAGTTTTTAGAATATCTTGTGACGGGAGATGAAAGCTGGATCTTATATGATAACAGAACGCGTTTAGCCAACTGGCTTCCTATCGGAGAAAAACCGCCACACCAACCGAAATCTGATCGTCACTCACACAAGGTTTTGTTGTGCTGTTTCTGGGACGCAAAGGGAATGCTGTTTCACAATTTTCTCCCTGTAGGTAAGACGATCTCCTCTACACGATACATCGAAAATCTCCAGGAATTGGCAAAAGCTATAAGAAAAAAAGGGCCAAGACGCGCGACTGTGCACCTTCTCCACGACAACGCGAGACCCCATGTCGCAAAGGAAACCCACAAAACAATCACTGAGCTTCACTGGAATACCGTTCCTCATCCATCATACTCTCCCGACGTCGCGCCATCTGACTACCATTTGTTCAGACATTTGAAGGCATATTTGAGAAACAAATCTTTCGAAAACGTCGACGATCTCAGAAGGGATATTTCAAATTTCTTTGAGTTCCAGCCGCCGCAGTTTTGGGCAAAGGGAATAAATGAGTTGCCAACTAGATGGTCGAGTGTCATAAAAACCGATGGCGAATATATTGTTGATTAGAAATGTTTTGTATAAGATATATAAATAAATAAATTATATTGAAATTATTGCGACAAAACTTTTTTATCAACCTGATATTTGCTGTATCGTATGAACTATATCAATTGTTTAATACCATTGTGATAATTAGAGATTTTAATCGAATAACATGCTATATATTTTTCTAACATGACCTATATATGTATATATTTATATCTAATTCCTCTCTCTCTCTCCACCCTTTCAACCCCCACGCCTCATTGATATGTCTGTTGCTATGAAGACAGACCATTCGATCAAATTGAAAAATGGTTGACTCTACGAAAATTCGATGTAATTTAAATTTAAAAAAAATCACATAGATCCATTTAGTGGATTCATATAAATTGTTTTTTTGAGCAGATGAAACCCAATCACAGATTTATTAGGATTGAACAAAAAAATTAGTTATTAGACGATATTGAATATATTTTTATTTGAATAAATAAATATATTTAAAGTAAATAATTTCAATATTGGAATGCAATAGGAAAAATTTGATTCCACAAAAAATCTAGTTAATTCGAATAAACAAAAATCAAATGAACACGATTAGTTCATATCAATAGAATTTTTCTGTCAGTGTAGTAAAACCTGTACTTTGAACGGGTTTTGGAAGTTTTTTGTAGGTAATGTTTTTTTCAACATCTTAGATACAAACTTTTCTTGCTCCAATGGCTTTCTTGTGTCCTTTGGCTATCAAATGTATAAAAAAGTCAAGCTCCACAACCGCCTCACAATTTGATATATACATTTTTTAAAGCGTCAAAGTAGCCCCGAGTGTGGGGCTTCTTTGACAGGTTTTTTTCGTTATTAAGGCAGCATAAATCGAACAATTTTCGTCCAATCGACTTGAAATTTTAACTGTAGCTTCTTAGGTTGCTTTAACAGTCAAGTTCGAGCGCTTTTTTCGATGAATCGAAGTTTGTAACAAATATATCACTTTTGAGATAAAAATTATGGTCGAAAAAACGAACTTTTCGTCCAACTTGTCTCAAAATAAAAAAATTGTGAGCAAAAAACTGCGAAATTATTTGGGAAAAAAAACTTCCTTCCGACCGCTCGCAATTTTTTTATTTTTCAATTTTTCTTCTTGATTCTAGGTCAACTTATATACAATATTGTACAAAGTAAAAATATGTTTGATATTTTTGCTTAAGGCGTTACCCCCACTTGTAGCGCAAAAAAGGCCTTTTTCATGATTTTTTTTAAAGAAAACTACAAAAAAATTTTAATCGATCAATATACCATCTTAAAGAACACATCTTGAAGAACTTACAGTAATTTTTTTATTGAAAAATATTACATTGTTTAGTGGCAAATGGCCGTCAATGAAATAATGTTTTTATATACACGATTTGCGGTGACCAACATTGCGGCGAAGTCGATCATCTGAAAAAAAAATGCGGATGGATTTAGTCAAATATAAGTATAAACTAGTCTTTAATCGAAGGATTTTAAAAAATATTTATTTTTCACAAAATGGCGGACAGTCAAACTTAATGGTTCGATTTTAACGAAAAAAACGGCCGTTTTTTGGCTATAAAACGGCCATTTTTTTCGAAAAAAAAACGAACGATTAAAGACTACATTTTTATGTATTAAATAAGCCTGAAAAATTTCAAGAAGATCGATTCATTAGTGTTCGAGTAATCTTGGTCACCGACTTCAGAAATGCCATTTTGAGAAAAACGCGTTTAAAGTTTCAATTTCAGTTTACACGAAGAAAATATGTTTGTTTGTAAACTTACATAGAGTCATCTATTCTCCGGGCCCATACAGAAGTATGGGCCCGGATACTTATACTTCAAAAAAATCGATTTTGTCAAAATCGCAAGTGGGGGTAACCCCTTAAGATCACCTGTCCGGGTCTTATAACTTCCGCAAGCGAAGAATGTCATCGCCCGCGCACCGACATACGTGGCTCCTACCACCCCCGCCGCCATGTTTTGTCAAACTTTAAAAAATATTTTGATGTTCAATAAAGACCGCTTAGTCAACATACCAAATATCAGCATTCTATATTTAATACGTTTCGTATAAAAAATTAGTGAAAAATCGAACATTTTTTTATCCGACAAGGCAGAACCTTCCCTTGATCTTGCACAGCAAGCTACACATCCGTTTCAGAGGGACCGGAGAATACGGAGCGAAAACTTTGCCAAAAAAAAAACAGAAAAAAATGCTGACGAAAAGCAGAGATGATTAGCTTCTCGAGTAGCTGGACCGTTCTCTCGCGAATGAAGAGACGAGACGGAGTAGCCAGAGATTTGTCACGTTACTCCGAGACTCTACACACGCTTCTGCAGTTGTGAAAACTATAAGATTTTACGAAAAAAAAAAAAACAAAATCGGTAGATGAAATGCAAAATGATCTTGATTCGACGTTTATCGATAAATCGAAATAATATTGTTCCGATATTGATTTGTAAATCGCGGGATAATCTCGACTTGTGCATGATTTATGCGTGAACATCGTACGATATTCATTGATAAATCGAAATAATTTTTGTGGCCCAAAAACGCGTCGATTATAGATATTTTTTCTGATGAAGGTTTTCGGATTTTAAGGTGACTATTTTACACACAATTAATACATAGTCTGGCCAAGTTAAAAAATTTTTCATTAAAAATATCTGTAAAACAATTACCTTATTATTATAAGGTAATTGGTAAACCAATATTATAATTATTGGTCTATCGGTGTAGGGGCTTCCGGCATCCAGAGTGATCCGAAATGAAAAATGAAAAAATTTACTTTTCGTATAGTAATAAAAATTTCGTGTAAACGGATACTTTTTTGAAATTTTGGAAAAATTGCGGAAGTAACGAACTGTATAAAAAAGTTCGATTTTCGACAAAAAAAGAACTTCAATAATTTGTTATTAAGGAATTGGTAGACATATGAAAAAATTATCGGGTCGACAATAGAAAATGTGCATCTTGAAAAAATGCATGAAAAAAGAAAAATTTATCCTTGAATTGACTTTTCAGCAACAGTTGCAATTTCAATCATTCGGAGCACTATGAAAAAAAAAAATCGCATCGGTTTAAACTTTTGTGGGTGTCTTTGGAGTACTTTGAGGTAAAAGAAAAATGAAAATTATCCTTTGTCTGTTCATTATTTGCACAGTTATCCAAGTTAAACGAAAAATCGTAAATAGGCATTTGTTACCTTTTCTTAACCCGAATTTTTCGAAGCGGAAAAAAAATCACGAAAAGACAATAAAAGAAACTTATAGAGAATACTTCGAAGTTTTCAGAACTCTCCCTTTACGTTCTGTACGACCATTAGTTCCCGAGTAATTGATGATCAAAGTCAAAAGTATCTTTATTGCTTTGAACACCGATAACTCGGCGAAAAACCATTGTACAGATCTCTCCGACCGCTCAAATTAAAGGGAAAGAATCAAACTAAAAGAGTTTTTGAATGAAATTATCGAAAAAAAAATCACTGACGCCCGCGCACCTTTCGAAAGACGAGCAATAATTTGGAAAAAAAAATGTCCGTTGATTTTTTTGTGATTACTCTAAAATAGTCAACGATAAAAATATTTGACCTCGAGATCTCAAAACAAGAGACTTGAAGCTTCAATTTGCTTTTTTTATTTTTGCTCTGCGACCATTTTTCACCTCGTGACGGTCTTTTGGATATCAGCGAAAAATTTCGGATTTTTTTCATATCCTTTAATTGTTGTGCCTAGTGTATATATGAGGTTCAACAAAATCGGCGGGCACTTGAATGATGTTCCTTGTGAGTCGCTCCGAGCCGCTCATTCGCGTAGACAATGCGATATATCGCGACATGTTTTCAAGTATACGCAACCCCGCGCATGATTCCGGAATTCGTGACGTACGAGTACATTGAGTCAACGCTGAAAAGATATCACCTGTGATTCTTGTGCAGCGAGAAAGAAGTCGAGAAAAGTATATTTGCGAATATTTGCTCGTGCCTCGCGCAGACCAACGAGCTG
The DNA here is from genome assembly GCA_944452715.1 of Ophion slaviceki. Taxonomy (NCBI): domain Eukaryota; kingdom Metazoa; phylum Arthropoda; class Insecta; order Hymenoptera; family Ichneumonidae; genus Ophion; species Ophion slaviceki. The sequence continues at coordinate 62,357,957 of OX101785.1, read as the reverse complement.
CGTCGGTATTCGTCCTTATCGCGATAATACTCAACGATCACGTAATCGCCACGCGCGAGCACACGAATTACAGTCCAGATAGGTATAACATGAGAGAACGTTGAGAAAAAAAATTGATCCTCGATACCTGCCACAAGGTTTGTTGGCCAAACAGAAATAGCCGGGGAGGGAGGGGGAGGAGCAAGCCGAATAATGAAATCAGTCATTAATGCTGCCGTTGACACAAGGGGAAGCGATCAACGTGTAACCAGACGTTCCATTTCTTCGCTTTACATTGCTCTACACTGAGAAAAAAAAATCATTCATCCAATATCATTGGTGTTATTGAATGAAATTTCGTTGATTCAACTGTAAAATTGTTGGTGTAAATAATCGGATTTATTAGTCCAAACGAAACGCTTTTGACTCTAATAACACGATCAAATTAATAGCTTTTTTAATTAAAAATATATATTGTTAGCCGAGTATATTATTGAAACGATCTAAAAAATTATGGCGAACTTATATAGTTTTGAATGCATTTTTTGCAACGAACAAATAAAGCGATTCAATTCATAACATGAATATTGTTGATTCGAGTACCCAAGAAAAATTGAATTTCGCTAGTTCGATTCAGATAAAATTTCTATTGAGTAAATATGTTATTTTGTTTTTTTCACCATATCTGATATTGATTTTCAAGTACATTATTCGTTAAAATATCAATATTTTGTTTTGATTGAAAAATATTGAGCCAATGTCCGAATCGGTTAAAAAAGTATGCGAAAATGAGATTTGTTTCTTGCGCATTTGGTTGAAAAAATTCAGCCACATCATGGCCGAGCGCCACCGAAATTATAGGTGTGAAGAAACCCGTAGTTCTCGGAGTAACCGCTAGAAGCCGCACGCGCGCTCGTTTCTCGTAAGCGTAGCGCGAACCGAAAATCTACTTAAACGCCGGAGAAACTCTAAAGAGTATCGCTCCTTGGCCTGTCGCCTAAGATCAAAGTGTAGTATCTGTTCTTATCAGTTGAATAACTGATATTCTCTCCATGGATATTCCATTGGATATCTGATATTCTCTTCACTATTGTCGTAAATGATCATTCTAATGATCACTTTTTATTTAACGCGGTCCTCTAGTTTCTCGGCTGTTTTTTTACGGCTTTTTCAATAATTTTTTACGGGCAAAGCATCGAAATAATCAATCTCATTGTTTTTGCATAATCTTTATTAACATTTAAATAAGCTCTACAATTTTTTTGAAGTCAAAATATATAATAGAATAAACGGTATAGTGGCCGACAGGAAGACATCAAGTAAAAGAGGTGCTTGACGGTGACCAAGATTGCGGCTGTTCTGCTTATCTAAAATCAAAAAACCAAACGGCATTTTAATCTTCATATTTAAGACTAGCGATTGAACTAGAGTGAATTCTAAATTACAAAAATTGACTTTTTTTATACACTTTCGAAAATTACATTCTATTTTTTACTCATTTTTTCTTAAGTTTTTCGCTCGTACAAAAAAAAACTATCGAAGCAATCATGATAATCCTAGTTCAATCGCTGGCTTATAACATATTAAAGATGCTGTATAAATTTGAACAAGATCGGTGCAGTAGTTTCTGAAATATCGTGGTCACCGTTTCGAAAAATGGTGTTTCGAGAAAAACGCGTTTGAAAGTATACCTGCTCCGTATACCTGCTCCGTTCCAGGGCCGTAAGTTGTGAACCACTTCGAATATCGAAAAATCCTTTGGCACACATTTTCTACACATGTTGTAGATGTGATTTATGAAGAAAAAAAATCGATTTTTTCGACCCGAGAAACTAGAAGACCGCCTTAAGATTTAAAACAAATTGAAAAACTTACGTCCCATGGCATATTTGTTTCGATGCAGTAAAGAAATAATTAATTCTATTGATTGTATTTTTGTACAAAATAAAAAATGTAGCAACCGCTTAATTGTTTCATCCCGACATCTACGGCTTGTATATAGAATGATTTCAATAGAATATAATTTTAATTGAAGGAAAATGTAGATATTTGGAGAACAGAAGAGCTTTTTCAAATAAAATAATATGTTATTCAAATCAATCACATTTTCCAATATTTTATAGTATTGTAACAATCTCATATATCGGTGGCAATCCGCAGCAGCACATTTATTTGGATCAACCAATATATTGTTTGATTCAATTGGTTTTTTTTCTCAGTGTGCCGTCTCTCAAAGCCTACATCACGAGGTTATCTTTGCCGCGTTACTATCGGCGATAAAAGCCAATAATTCGGCAGGTGAGGGACTCTAAATTGGCCGAATCGGCGCCAATTAATATTTTCCTACCTAATCGCCGATTGCACAACTGAGGTGAACCGTGAGCAGTCTCGGACAACAAATAAGTATCCCCTTATCTATGCCGAGTTGCTTGCCGTTCTTCCACGTGGATCAACTTCGTTGTAGGCTCGATCTTTACAGCTAAATATACGAAAACGTGCGATATTACTAAATTCCAAAATCGCTACTCACAAGTACGCGATCGTTAATAGGTTTCTGTTATCGTTGCTTTTTGTCCTCGTCGACGAGCTCGCTTCGACTGTATAAACGTAGGCAAAATGGAGAGTTGCGCGGCATTCAGTATATTCGTGGTTATCGCGAGCGCGAGGCACTAGCGAGATTTGCTAGAAAACTTATTAGCTTCTTCCCTCGCTAATATTCCATTGTGCGTGTCATCAACAATTCGAAAAGCACTTTCGGCAGACTGGTGAGGCAATTGGCCACTTTCTCGAAGAAAACCCCCGTGGGAAACCGCGACCGACAACTCCCCTAAGCTTGGAACATCAAGAATGACGATTCCTGCGATTATCCTGTGCATCGCAACCCAAATAGGGTTTTACAATCGGCACAGTAATAGCCCACGACTGGTTGCCAGAGAACAAACGATGGCGCGGTAATGGCTATACAAACGGACCAGATCCGCACCATGCATGGTTGGTAATGGTAAACCATGAATGGCTGCTAAGACTTGGCCAACTATCATACGCCCATATTGGCCCAGCAACGGCTGCCGGATCTTCTGCCGGAAATGAAAAACAAAAAATTGACAAATTATGAATATAAAAATTCTAGTAGTATCTTTTTTGTTTTCTTATGCTTTACTTATGTCCATGTAAATATAATAATTGCATTAAAAATGCTTTCTGAATTGTTCAAGTTTTTGCCTTTCATCGGGATCGAACCTGCGCCTTTCGTTCTAGTGTCGAGCGCCCTACCTACTTAGCCATTCTAACACTTACAGAATCCATCGTTTGTTCGTTCCTTACTTTTATGCCGATAATTTTATTCGTGACATTAAAGTTTACCGATAATTTTTTCGGTCCATTTAGGCTGTAAAAAATAACTCGCTTGTTTTGGGTGAAGTTCCGAAAAGCATACTCCTCTGATCGAGTTGAAATTTTGCAATGAACTTCCTCTCATTATCCTAAGAGAAACCGTTAACGGATTTTTGACGACTAGCAATAGTTTTCGATATATCGCATTATAAAGTTTATTATTTCACGCCATACGAGTATATCTATATATCCGATAGACACCCCCCACTCCTCCGGCCGCGCTGCTTCCTGGCAAACAGTGCTCGCCCGCATGTGCATATCACTTGCCATGTGGGATGGTTTTGTTTGGGTTTATTTAATATAGTAGAAGCGCAGTACAATAGATAACTTTCAATATACGATATATCGAAAAGTATTGCTAGTCGCCAATATCCTTTTAAAGGTTCTCTTAAAGTATTGAAAAGAAGGTTGGTGCAAATTTTCAGCTTCATCAGTGGGATATGCTTTTCGAAACCTTATCCCTTGTTTTTACGTGTTACAGTTTAACGACCTGCATTTGCAAAACATCAAAAAACAAACCATCAATGGCTGGAATAGATCTGGCAAGCCGTTCATCCGCCTACGATACCCCAATGCTGATCGCCACATTATCGGTGCGATAGTATTGGCCCACGAATGGCTGGCATAGATCTGGCAAGCCGTTCATCTACCTACGATACCCCAATGCTGATCGCCACATTATCGGTGCGATAGTATTGGCCCACGAATGGCTGGCATAGATCTGGCAAGCCGTTCATCCGCCTACAGTACCCCAATGCTGGTCGACGAATCATTGGCCGATTATCAGCAAACCGTTTAATGGCTGAATGCTGGCATTTTTGTTACGACAGGCGACCCTATATGGGAACTTGCACTATTGCAAGTGAGTATACTCAGCCCGGCATGCCTCCGATTTCCTATGACCCATAAGCGAAGAGAAGCTTTGTCACAGTGTGATTACAGATGACAGGCCTAGCGATATCTTCAAAGTCGAACATCGCGAATTCTAAAGTGGCAAAAAATATTTGGAACAAAAGGAAAAATTCACGAATAAAGTATGGATCTGTAGTCATTGGTGCAATTATTTGACCGATGAATATTCAGCTGATATGTAGTTATTATTATTGTGTATATTGTACTAAAATAATGTACTGCATATTAGTTCCGATTTTGTTCAACAATGCGCGATAATAATATTCTAATGGTTCCGGCTGGGTGAAGAAAGGGTCAAAGTTAATGGATCGATTTTAACGAAAAAAATCGAACGATTAAAGACTACATTTTTATGTATTAAATAAGCCTGCAAAATTTCAAGAAGATCGGTTCATTAGTGTTCGAGTAATCTTGGTCACCGACTTCAGAAATGCCATTTTGAGAAAAACGCGTTTAAAGTTTCAATTTCAGTTTACACGAAGAAAATATTTTTTTTCGTAAACTTACATAGAGTCATCTATTCCGGGCATCAAAAAAAAAACTGCACTTCAAGTTGCACTTCAAAAAAATGAAATAAAAAAAATCGATTTTTTCAAAATCGCAAGTGGGGGTAACCCCTTAAAAACTGTAGAAACTGTGAAGCTGTGACAAACAGACGGGCATCACGAAGTACAAAGCCTTGTTTGACTGAGGAGCCCTAAAAACAAAGACATTCCAGGCCTTGAACAAGCCCCTACATCTACCACGAAAAGCTGACAGATGCCCGTGCAGAAATTTTGACAGGGATACCGTATGTCCGATCAAATCCCGATCAGGATTTGTCATGGATTCCCCAAAACCGGTAACCCGGTTAGAATCCAACTTGCATCCATATCGGAATATGTATGACGACGATGGCATATCTTTGAAAATTTTGGCGTCACGTGTATTTTCTGTATTACTATGAAATTCCTATCTATAGATAGGAATTTCATAGTAATACCGAAAAATACACGTGACGCCAAAATTTTCAAAATTACGCCATCGTCGACGTACATACCCGTGCAGAAATTTTGGCAGGGATACAGCTGGATTCTGACTTGTATCCCGGGCTCCCAGTCGGAATCTAGTCCGATATCGGATCAGATTCTAAGACTAAATGTAAGATCCGTAAACTGGATTCCATTAGGGATCCAGAACCGGATCCTTTAATGACTCTAAATAGATTCCCCATGGAATCATTGAGGAATCTTGGAAGGATCACGGGTAAATACAGGCTGAAATAAAATGGCAAAAATAGAATTAATGCATGTCAAATTTATTATAAAAATAATTAACATTTATACATTTTTGGTGAATTAAAATATCAATTTAAAAAATGAAAGGTAAGAACACCATAAAAAATGGAAAACTACGACTGGGTTATCGTTTTATGGACTACTTGGCGTCCTTTGCGTCCATCTCAGTCTTTTGCGTTGGATATGGCATTCCCTACAGCTTTTAACACAGCATCTGCGTTAATCGGAGTTCCGTCCTGCTGCGTTTAGCAGTTTGTGAGCGCAGCTGTAAATAAATCGAAAAATTGTAATATATATATATCTATATTTATATGATATCATAGAAACACAGCAAAAAATATTTTGAACAGCTTGAAAGACATACCTATCATGCAACTTCCGAAATTTGTTGTTTTCAGCAACACCTTTGCTTTAATTTTTTTAGCGTTGAACCTGAGCACCAAGTCCCGCGTAAAAAATCTCCTTAGAACATACATTCTAACTTTCGTGAGAGCGTATCAGTGCGCGCAGTCCCGCATACATTGTCACCGGGGTTTCTCACCGATAACTTGAACATTTTGTAATATTTTTATTACATCACTACTGTACATACAAATATCTATTTCAATATTGATAAGTGGAAATGAAGCGTTAATAAGTTGTTGTGACAATTAACATTTTTTGTATTTTTTAATTCTATTTAGAAATGCAGCATCGGTATTGCGAAAACTCGCGATTGTTCTGCATCTGGGTGCATTCCAACCGCTAATTTTACAATTTTTTGTTTAATATCGTCTAACGAAAAAATTATCGTTCGGCTCGAAACGGCAGAATGCAATTCCCACATTTCGAAATCCCTGGATGAAGTAGGATATTCAAATGTTTCTCTCTTTACTTTCCATATAACCCTTTTAAACTGAATATCGTTTAATAATTGAATGATAAATCAAAACAAATCAAGCGTCTTGACGCCAAGTTGTTTGATGATTTACTATGAAACTAAATTGTTTAATAATATTATTTAACGCACTATATTTTGCTTTAAAAAAATTGTCACGATGTTGAGAATGTAAATATAGAAACAATTTGTAAAGAATAAACCGCACTGGCGTTGCACGTGTAACTCCCTTGAATCTGACTGGATTCGGCTGGGTACTACACCCCACGTTCATGTACACAGCGCATCTAACGTCCTGTGGATGTGGCTGGGCATAAACAGGGACTCAGATAGGAATCCGATATATACGCCAGAAATACATGTGGTTCCAAAGCGTTCCATCTACACCCCGCGAACGTCGGTGGGTATAAACAGAGACTTATTCCCCCGGTTCTGGATCCCTAATGGAATCCAGTTTACGGATCTTACACTTAGTCTTAGAATCTGATCCGATATCGGACTAGATCCCGACTGGGAGCCCGGGATACAAGTCAAAATCCAGCTGTATCCCTGCCAAAATTTCTGCACGGGTGGTGGAATAAAGTTATTACTTGCAGGAGTAACTCTGACAGCCGCGACGATCGCCACAAACGAGGACGGTGTATGCTCGTCAACGGAATGCCTCAATATTGGTAAGTTAAACATCTAGATGAATAATCATTAAGGGGATACAAAAATAGATAGGGGGAGAGAAATACCCGGAGGTACCTGAAACATTATTTAATCTTTAGCATCCGAGCTCTCAAAGACCATTGATCCGACAGTCGATCCATGCGAGGACTTTTACGAATTTGCCTGCGGAAGCTTCCTCAAATCGACGCCGGTCAATATAAACCAAAAGTACACCGAAATATTGAAGGCTGAAATATACGCAGACATTAAACAGCTGATTGAAGCTGACATCGAGCCGAACGAGCCGAAACCCTTCAAGCTCGTCAAAACATTGTACAAGAGCTGCATGAACACGTGTGAGCAGTGATTTTCTGATGCGAATCGTACAACAGTATTTATCAATGATCTTAAGGGTTACGGTTTGATAGTTTATTGGGTGCTGCACCTCGAAGGAATATTCATTGCAAAGTACCAACACCCACAAACCTTCAGCGAATATAATTTTATCCCTCCAATTGCAGCGGAGGCAAAGGACGTAAAAACGTGCTTCCATGCGGAAAAAAGTTGGTTGACGGAAGATCACAAAATGGTTGCTTACGACCATTTTGTGGTCTGCCTCCTACCCACCAGAAGCGGGCTCAACACCTAAACTAAGGCAGAGAAGTTCGCCGGTTTAACCCAAGAAGAGGTTTATGGGAAAGTAGAAGAAGCGGTTGCTTCTGGAGATCACCTAGTTGGATTGATACTTTTGGTAGCCATAAAAAGCAGCCTCTTCGGCTTCTTTCCTATATTTCTCTTGGTGGATCATAGCAGCAGACTTTTGTGGGTTGGGTATGGATAGTACCGCCAACTCTTTAATTTCACAGCCTCCAGCTCTCTGGATATTTGTTACAAGCAATCATGTCGATTGACATTACTTGCAACGTCAACATTCCTGATCGCCTTTCTAAATGGAATACTTGTGTTGTTGTTTCACTTGCATATTAACACCTATCGATGTAACAACTGTCTCTTGTAAGCTTCATCTTTATTGCTTAGAATTATTCTTTACAAAGCTTGACCGTACAGAGTAAGTGAAAAAGCATCGGAAAAGGAGTTATTCCACTTTAGGTTCAAAGTGGACGTGACAAAGTTCCAAAACTACTATGTACCAACTCATTCTAGTTGGTGCAGCCGATTGTCCGAAGGTCGGTTATCGGTTGCTCTAACTCATTCGTATAAAACTTGGCGACAAGAAATTTTCTCAATTCACTTTGCTCTTCATGTAAATAAATAAATAAAACGAAAAACGATATATATATATATATATATATTAGACTGGCGCAAAAAAAATTTCAATTGAATTTTTTGTTGCAAATCTTGTTGATAATGACAAAAAATGAGTGCTTTTGAGTGAGTTAGTCCTGTGTATCAATTTTTAGAAGTCCCTCATCGCGATTTTCTATTTCCCATTCATTTAACATGGTGAATGTTTTATTTGCCGCTTCTCAGCTTTATAACTCGCCTACGGGTAAACACACGGAAATGTCCAAAACATTGATTTATAGGAAATTTAACGCTCTACACAAAAGGTCCTTAGCCTTCATACGATAAATTCGCTCGTTCGATTTTTATTCAACGTCAAAGTTGAATCTATGATAAATTTCATGATTTTGTAAGATTTTTGGACTATTACAACGACATTATTGTTTTTTTGTTGTTTTTTTTCTAATTCATCTTAAAAATTATTATATCCTTTTCAAATTATTCCCTAGATAGTTTCTAAAATTCCTAGTAGATTTAAATTTATTGTTATTTACAAGTACATTAGTATAAAAATCTATTCTTAAGGGGGGATTGTCTTTTTTTTCGCAAAATTTACCGCTTTTTGTGAATTTTTTTGTGAAAAAAGTATACAACGGAAAACTTGTGAAACTTGGCATATAGTTTTATTGATCTGTTTACTACATACAACAAAATTTTTAAACAATTTCATCAAAAAATCCGCCTCCCACCCCCCTCGACGTGCGATGGTCATTTTTTGATGGTGTGCACGATTACAGCCTTCACGTTCATCCTGCAACAAAAACCCAAAAAGCATTTTACTTTAGACACATATAGCTATCGTTTGATGAAGCAAAAAAAGCAATACGTTTAATAGTTTTTTATTTATAACAAAAAATCGATGAATTTTTTTCGAAAAATCGATACTTCAAGTTCAAAACGTCACCAAATCGGCAATTTTTTTTTCCCTTCATCGAACGATAGCTATATGTGTCTAAAGTAAAATGCTTTTTGGGTTTTTGTTGCAGGATGAACGTGAAGGCTGTAATCGTGCACACCATAAAAAAAGGACCATCGCGCGTCGAGGGGGGTGGGAGGCGGATTTTTTTAGGAAATTGTTTAAAATTTTTTTTGTATGTAGTAAACAGATCAATAAAACTATATGCCAAGTTTCACAAGTTTTCCGTTGTATACTTTCTTCACAAAAAAATTCCCAAAAAGCGGTAAATTTTGCGAAAAAAAAGACAATCCCCCCTTAAACCGAATTCAATTACCATAGCATGATAAATAAATATCTAGGGCATAATTTAAAAAGGATACAATACTCATCAAGATGAATCATAAAAAAACAACAAAAAAATCAATAATTTTGTCACACAAGTCCAAAAATCTGACAAAATCATTAAATTTATCATCAATTCAACTTTAATTTTGAATAAAATTTGAACGAGTGAATTTATCGTAGTAATGCTAAGGACCTTTTTTGTAGAGCATTAAATTTCCTATAAACAACGTTTTTAGGCGTTTTCGTGTGTTTACTCGTAAGCGAGTTATAAAGCTCAGAAGCGGCAAACAAAACTTTTACCATGTTAAATGAATGGGAAATAGAAAATCGCGATGAGGGACCTCTAAATATTAATATAAAGGGCTAAAATTTGGTCAGCACTCATTCTTTGTAATTGTCAACATTATGAATAAAAAAATTCAAAAATAAAGTTTCCATTTTTTTGGGCCAGTCTAATATATATAGATGATCAAAAGTTTAATACTCCTCCGTATCTTCGCAGCGGCGATAGAAGCCAAAGGGCTCGAGCCGCTTCAGCAATACTTGCGGGATTTCGGAGGGTGGCCGGTGGTCGAAGGCGACTCTTGGAACGGGCAAAACTTTGATTGGAGACGCACGATTTATAAATTTCGACATGCCGGGGATAATCATGAATATTACATCGGGGACACGGTCGGTTATTTGGTTCATTTCGTCCTTCAACGCGACGGGAGGGATCCAGCGAAACTAATTCCAGCGGTTTGTACACATTCCCACACCATTAAGGGGTTACCCCCACTTGCGATTTTGAAAAAATCGATTTTTTTTATTGCATTTTTTTGAAGTATTATTATCCGGGCCCATACTTCTGTATGGGCCCGGAATAGATGACCCTATGTAAGTTTACAAAAAAAATATTTTCTTCGTGTAAACTGAAATTGAAACTTTAAACGCGTTTTTCTCAAAATGGCATTTTTGAAGTCGGTGACCAAGATTACTCGAACACTAATGAACTGATCTTCTTGAAATTTTGCAGGCTTATTTAATACATAAAAATGTAGTATTTAATCGTTCGATTTTTTTTCGAAAAAAATGGCCGTTTTATAGCCAAAAAACGGCCGTTTTTTTCGTTAAAATCAAACCATTAACTTTGACTGTCCGCTATTTTGTGAAAAATGAATATTTTTTAAAATCCTTCGATTAAAGACTAGTTTATACTTATATTTGACTAAATCCATCCGCATTTTTTTTCAGATGATCCACTTTGCCGCAATGTCGGTCACCGCAAACTGTGTATATAAAAACATTATTTCATTGACGACCATTTGCCACTAAACAATGTAATATTTTTCAATAAAAAAAATTACTGAAAGTTCTTCAAGATGTGTTCTTTAAGATGGTATATTGATCGATTAAAAAAGTTTTGTAGTTTTCTTTAAAAAAAATCATGAAAAAGGCCTTTTTTGCGCTACAAGTGGGGGTAACGCCTTAATCATTATCGCCAATTCACAAGCATTTATCCGACCAATAGCCGCAATAACAATGGAAATGTGAAATTTGAAAATAAGTTGGATATTTGGGAATAATAATGTGTATTCATTCGTTATCCACACAATGCCATTAACGTTTGCATTGTGTCTTTCTCGAATAGCTGAAATTTCCACTTGGCATACTTCTGCCCAATCCGGAAGCCAAGGACTTTTACAAAAATGGATTGTTTCGCCATATTTATTACCATTCCATGATATCTATAGTCTTGGCCCTTGGCGCTGATCAAGATCGCGCACTTCTCGAAATCGACGAAGTCTTATCTTTCGAAATAAAACTAACGCAGGTAAGGGCAAAAAATATTTTCTACTATACGTAAAAAAAAAAGATATGCGATGATAGAACGCAGAGGTGAAGGGGATTCGAAAGCCACGGACGAACCGCAATAGCTTTGGAATGGTAGAAAAAACTCAGATTTTTGGATTATTCGAAATGTTCTGATTTCGTTCATTTTTGGACATGTTATTATTCATCGAAATCTAAGAGACACGTATTTTTTTTATCGGCGGGAAAATAGTTCTGAGGCGTGGAACTCACCCTCAAAGTGACTTGTGCAGTTTTGCTTTCGATGAAGAATAACGCATTCAAAACGAACGAAATCCGAGGGGAACACCGGAAACAGTATTATCCAGGGGTAGTCACCCCAAAAAGGTTTCTTCCGAAAAACTCAAAAATCCATATCTCCTACTTTTTTTAGCTCTTTCGAATTTTTTAGCTCTCATACGAATGTTTTTACTTTCAACCCTTGTACACTTGCCGCGATTCGCGGCCATTTGATTTTTTTTTAAATTAAATTAAATAGAATTTTCGTACAGTTAACCATTTTTCTATTTGATTGAATGGTCTGTCTTTATTGCAACCCACATATCAAAGAGGTGTGGGGGTAGAAAGGGTGGAGAGAGAGGAATTATATATATATATATATATATATATATATATATATATATATATATACACACACACATATATATGTATATATATGTATATGTATATATATATAATGTTAGAAAAATATATACCATGTTATTCGATAAAACTCTCTAATTATCACAATGATATAAACTAATTGATATAGTTTATGTGATACAGCAAACACTTGTAGGAATTCATTTGGTCTCTTAGCCATATTTGCGACTAAGATGATACAAGCACTCGGTAGCATAGGGGCAGCGTGCATAGCTATGAGTAAGTAGATTCTAGGTTCGATTCCCATATAGGTGAAATATTTTCTTCGATACAAATCATCTCAAAAGGCCAGGGAATGACGAATTACGATACAGAATCGTTGTCGTAAAACTCTCAATTAAGTATTTCATTTTGTTATTTATTTATGAAATACTTTTTGTATATAGTACACTTAGATTCACAGTGTACATTAAAAGCAAATGGAGATTTAGTTAAATCGAATCTTTATTTATTCAATTTGAATATATTCAATATTTAAAAAGTATAGATGAAACAAATAATAAAATATCTTTGAAACAAATAAGATCGTAGTAGGCCGTGAGTCACGGAAAACCCCTATTTGATTTAAATAGATGCTATTAAAATTGAATATCTCTTTTTTGGCAGTGTACCAGGTGTTGAAGTATGAAACCCGAATTTTTTGTAAAAATTACACGTCTGTTGTTTGAAAATGATAAAAAATATTTTATTCTATTATTATTTTATTCAAAAAGTCACATTCAATTGATCCGCGAGTTCTTGTTGACTTTGAGCATCATCTTCATCCAATAAGGCTTGCAATTCGTTGTCTGCGAACTTTTTCGGTGGTTTCCCACGCTCTTCGTTTCTCACGTCAAAATCACCACTTTTGAGTGTTTTAACCACTCGAAACACTGTGTTTAACCAAGAGCATGTTCACCGTAAGCAGCGACAAGCATTCGATGCGATTCTGCAGCAGTTTTCTTCAAATGATAACAGAAAACCAATGCTGTCCCAATGCTGACCCCAAACAAACCCAAACAAAACTCGACATATTTAAGGTTATAGAAAAATCTACCGGTGTAAGGAACTTGGGTTGTTGTGTGTTGAAAATCTTCGTCAGCTGTTAGAAGGGGCTGATGGCGCTGTAGAAGCGGTCTTACGGTCCTTAAACTGATAGCTAGCACCATCTATAGAGAACTTCCGATTTCATACTTCTACAGCTAGTACATAACGACTTTGGATTGAATTTGCGCAGATGAAATTGCGGACATTAGAACTCATCAAACTGACGGAGTACAATCCAATGACCATTGCCGAATTAATTCAGTTAATATTTTTACAATAGTTAGTAGTTATTTCGGGGATAATAGATAGTCGAGCATGCCACTAAAATTCCGTGTTTAGATATACGTGGGTCATTTGACAAGTACCTAGCCTCACCGCTAGATGGTGCCACTATTGCAAGAGAAATACACTATAGTGTAGTACCGTCTTGTAGACAGCTACTGACAAAATTTCAGCCGGATCGGACTTGTAGTTCTCTTTTGAGAGCGTGTGAAAGCAAGTGTGTCCGTTGATTTTTGAAAGAATGGAGAAAGAACAATATCGGTCGGTGATTCGATTCTTGTTTTTGGAAGGGAAATCGCGCAGTGAAATTAAAGAACGCTTGGATGCAGTGTATGGGGATGCTTCTCCTTCGATGGCGACCGTTAAATTTTGGTATAACGAGTTTCAACGTGGTCGTACGTCGGTTTTTGATGATCCACGCCCAGGTGCTCCAAAAACAGCCACTACGGAGGAGAACGTGACAAAAATACACGATATCGTTTTGTTAGACCGCCGATTAAAGGTGCACGAGATAGCTGTGATAGTAGGCATCTCAGAAGAACGCGTGTGGCATATCCTACATGAGACTTTGGGCATGAGGAAGCTGTCGGCAAGGTGGGTGCCGCGTTTGCTGACTGCAGACAACAAGCGCATTCGTGTGACCACTTCAGAGCAGTGTTTGGAGCTGTTTAATCGCAATCCAAAAGAGTTTTTGCGTCGTTACGTGACCGTCGACGAAACATGGATTCACTGGTATACTCCAGAGACCAAGGAGCAGTCAAAACAGTGGACCTTACCCGGTGAACCTGCTCCAAAGAAGGCGAAGACGGTCCCGTCGGCTGGAAAGGTGATGGCCACTGTTTTCTGGGATTCTCAAGGTGTGATTTTTATTGACTACCTGGAGAAGGGCAAGACGGTCACGGGACAGTACTGCGCCGAACTATTGAGCCGATTTAACGCCGTGTTAAAAGAAAAACGGCCCCATTTGTCGAGAAAGAAAGTGCTTTTCCACCATGATAATGCACCTGCTCACACCTCCGCGCTCGCCACGGCTAAATTGGTCGAATTACGCTATGAACTGCTGCCCCATCCACCGTATTCTCAAGATTTGGCTCCGTGCGACTTTTTTTTGTTTCCGAATCTAAAAAATTCACTCGCCGGGAAGAAATTCCACTCCAATAACGAAATAATCGCCGCCACGGAGGCCTATTTTGCAGACCAAGAGATAACATTTTTTTCAACGGGGTTAAAAAAATTGGAACACCGCTGGGCCAAGTGTATTCAACTAAAAGGAGACTACATTGAAAAATAAATTTTATTTTTAGCAAAATTTTGGTGTTTTCATTTGTAGGCTAGGTACTTATCAAATGACCCACGTACTTTTCGCTTATAGTTTTTTTAACCATATTATGATTACGGTGGCAATAAACTATACAGGACTTCACTATCCCCTCTTTTGCCGTGGGCGTCTTTCATAAATACCACGTACTTTGCTCTCAGTGCAGCATTTAGTATTTGTGCGTCGATTTTGTGATATAGTTGAATTAACCATATCGATATTGTAAAGCCTTTTACAATAGTGTATAGTAATTTCGGAGATACCAGATACTCATTTCTAGCCAATCCTGAATATTTCTTCCCTGAGTTGGGGATGTCAGAAGAAGCGTGACGGGGCTCGGCCGCTGTTGCATTGATCGCCTGTCGGCGTTCGGTTTGAGGGTCACGTACGTTGCTACTATTCTCCCGCCAAAAATTTAAAAAAGCAGCCCGTTGTATCTTTTGGTCTCCAGCCCATGCTTATGGTATTACGGCACTCAGGTGCCTAAGTGTACGTTGATTTCATGATAGTGTATTTATACAATGACAGAATGAAAACTCATCTGATATTGATAGTCTTAGGGTGACTCGGTTCAATTAGTGAAAAAATGGGGACGGGTCATTTGGGCCGAAACAAGCGGGGTCTCTTGAGCATGTATAATTTAGGGGCTATACCAGTGTGACACTTTCAAAAAATCGATTTTTTTGCCTTTTTCGACAGTTTATAGTTTCAAGAATATCCTGTAAAAATTTCAAGGCCGTATCTCTATAATTTTATCTTGAAAAAATCGATAGTTAAATCTTTAAACGCGTTTTTCTCGAAATGAGATTTTTCAAATTTGCTGACATTGTAACTCAAAGATCAATTGTCCGACTGACTTGAAATTTGAACTGACAAGGGGACAGTACGGTAGTCGGATTTTTGTAATTTTTCGTACTCATGGTACGTGAAGTTCAGAGCTCGAATATTAATATCCCAAAGCAGTTCGACGCCATATTCAGAAATTTTCGAGAAAATTGACTTTGAAGTTTTCGAGCGCACTCTTATCCCACAAAGATGCAACGATATTCGAACCGGGCTCATGGCGTACCCGGTAGCACTCGAGTCTAGTAATCGCGGGGTCGCTGGTTCGAGTCTCACTTCGAATTTTTTTTTTTTTTCAATTTTTTTTTTAATTCGCATACCTCCGTCATTTAAATATCCCGATAAATTTTTGTTGTATATAATCACATATTATTATATATAATTAATATAATATATCTATATATGTTTATATATGGACAAAATCCATATATAGTTATTTATGTACAAAATTCATTATAGTTATACATAATTATATATTTTCTCATATATGATTATATATTATTTATATATAACAATAGGTGATTGTTTATAAAAAAATTAATAAATAATCCCGGGATAAAAATCATAAAATCTATGCTAATTCACATATATGTAATTATAATTGTCAATGATAAATGCAAGTCTTATTTTTGATTATCTCTTGCTTGAAATTGCGAATAGGCGACGTAAAAATATCCAGTAATAATATTTACATAAACTCCCTTGTAGATTAATAGGAATATAAATAGAAGAATAAATGTTGAAATATGTGAATATAACGCTTGCTTTGGCAACCGTCGATATTGTGAATAACAGTTCTGCGTACATCGTTTGCCTTTGTCCTGATCAACTACCTGCGAAGCGGGCACAGCTGCTTGTGCACAAAAGATTTCTGGGAATTTCAGAACGGGTGGAAGGGATACGGCGTCTTCCGCAAGGAATGCCTGTTTGAAGTAGCATTCGACCGTTGGTTTTCGGAGCAGCAAGTACTGTTTTTCGGCGTGGTGCACGATTTTGTAGAATATTCGATAAAAAAAGATCTAAATGTCGGGCGTGGGAGACGACGAGGTGCCTGGGCCTTCGACGGCACAAGATGATATTGAATATTCTTTGTGCAGTGAAGTTTCAAAATTACAATTGAAGGATGCCCTCGTATATTACGAGCGAATTCTCACACAAAATAATCTTGTGGCACCAACACCATCGGAAGTAATTACTGAAGAGGGAATGTTACTAGCAGAAGACTTGTTCCATTATACAGTACAAACTTTACACGAAAAAAAGTTTGTAACGGATGAAGAACTAATTATGCTTGATGAATTGGACAAAGAATACGCTTTTGACGAACCTGCATCTGACAACGAAGATTCTTCTGAAAATTATGAGCCAGAGGAGAAAAGGGCGAAATCGTACACGGACAATATTCCGCTGGATTATAAAAGGAAAGTTATCAATATAGTTCGAGCACATCCGACATGGAGCCTAAAAGTTCTGCAAAAAAACGGGTGCAGCCGCTTAAAGCGCATGGAGGAATTGCCAAAATGGGAAAAACATGTAAAAAGCGGAGGAACCATCCCATGTAGGTTTCGCCAATCGAACCGTAACGGCCAATACTTGGACCAATGTTGGCGGGACGATGATCGATTAACCAATTGTACGCCAAAGCTCGGCTGAGTATTGACTGGCCAACATTGGTTTGATGATACGAGGCCAATGTTCGGCCAAATATAGACTCGCTAATCATTGGCTTGTCGATACGAGGCCGATGTTTGGCGAAGGATAGACTCGCCAATCATTGGTTTGCCGATACGCGGCCAATGTTCGGCCAAACGTAGACTCGCTAATCATTGGCTTGTCGATACGAGGTCGATGTTTGGCGAAGTATAGACGGGCCAATCATTGGTTTGCCCATACGAGGCCAATGCTCGGCCAAGTATAGACTTGTTCATTATTGGTTTATCGATATGAGGCCGATGTTTGGCGAAGTATAGACTCGCCAATCATTGGTTTGCCGATACGAGGACAATGTTCGGCCGAGTAACGCATGATCGAACCGCAATTCGTATATTGACGATTCATTGTTTCGCGTTGAAGTCATTGAGAGACGAGATAAATACTTTTTACGAGTCCATTGGACATTTTTCTTAACAAATATACTACCAAATCAATGCACTCATTGTTGGCCGATTCTCGAACGAGCTCATACGCGATATTCTGCCGATTTTTATGAACCATCCTACACTGACAGAAAAATTCTAGTAATTAACTAACTAAAAATTAACTAACCGCGTCTATTTATTTATTTTTTATTTGAATTAACTAGATTTTTCCTGAAATCAAATTTTTCCTATTGCATTCCATTATTGGAATTATTCATTTTAAATATATTTATTTATTCAAATTAAACTTGAACTAATGAACTAATGGTCTGTCTTTATTGCAGCACACATATTAACGGGTTGTGGGA
This sequence comes from Ophion slaviceki, assembly GCA_944452715.1. NCBI lineage: Eukaryota > Metazoa > Arthropoda > Insecta > Hymenoptera > Ichneumonidae > Ophion > Ophion slaviceki. Next base: position 62,339,912 of record OX101785.1, on the reverse strand, counting down.
GTAGAGAAGGTGGAGAGAAAAGAATTATATATATATAGGTTAGGTTTGAAAATTCTATAACATGTCATTCGATAACACTCTCTAATTATCACAATGATATTAACTAATTGATATAGTTTATGTCATACAAATAATGATGAAAATCCATTTGGTATCTTATGCCATATCTGCGATTCAAATGTTACAAGTACTCGGTAGCATAGGGGCAGCGTGTTTGGCTATGAGTAGGGAAGTTCAAGGTTCGAGCCCCATTATGGGGTGAAATATTTTCTTCGAACTAATCATTTCGAAAGACCAGGTAATGGCGAATTACAATACAAAAATAATTAATTTTTTTTTTTGGCTGTGCAGGCCCAATTTTGGTGATCTACATTGGGTCACAATTATCCGCCAAGACTCGGTCGATAATCGGGCCAAGCTCGAGTGCCAATGATGGCAATCTTGAGGGGGCTTATTGTTGGCCGATTCTCGAATGAATTCCTACGCGATGCTCGGCCGATTCTCATAAGCCATTCTAGGGCCAATATTGATTGCGAATATCGGGCCGCTCTTATCATCCAAGGCTCGGTCGATGATCGGGCCAAGCTCGAGTGCCAATGTTGGCAAGCTTGGCGTCGAGCATCGGCCAATCATTGGCCACTACCGATCACCCTACATGGGATGACAGACAAATACGCGACCATCGATTCGTGGACTTACGATGGCTTTGAGGAAGCGCGACAGAACATCCAACAAGTTACAACCCGGAACTTGCAGCAGTGGGCTTTATCGGCTGCGAGTCAATTTGAAAATTTTAATTTCAAAGCTCCCGATAGGTGGGTTGTGAAATTTAAACGGAGCAAATGTACTCCATTAGTGCAACCTTGTGACGTGTATTTTTACCGCCAAGTAAAAAATTTCATAAAGCGTCTGCAGAACTGCGCCTATCTGATTGAACAAGGACGTGAAATTAATGATAGAGAAGATTGCATAAAAATTCATTCTATTGTTCATCATCAGTTGTCTTCTCCGGTCTTCAATAACATGATCAGATATGCGTGGTTTGCTTCGAAACTTTGCGATCAAAGAGAAATCTTCATGAACGTGAATGAAGTTTGTTTTCCGATCGATGTATTGAAAAAAAATTGCGAATGTAACAATGCAGCGTTTGTACGGTGTGCGAGATGCCGTGAAAATTACTGTTTTCCTTGTTTTTACGATGGTTATCACTCTGGCTCGTGTAACATTACACCCGATGTATAAAACAAACGAATACAGACCGAATAATAAAGTATTCAATTCCTTACCGGACGTTTTTCATTTTCATCCTAAAAATGTTGTTGGTTATAAATATTGATACTTGAAAATGTATGTTTATAATCAAGAGATAATTAAAAATATGACTTGCGTTTTTTCATTTAAAAAAAAAAAAAAAAAAAAATTCGAAGTGAGACTCGAACCAGCGACCCCGCGATTACTAGACTCGAGCGCTACCGGGTACGCCACGAGCCCGGTTCGAATATCGTTGCATCTTTGTGGGATAAGAGTGCGCTCGAAAACTTCAAAGTCAATTTTCTCGAAAATTTCTGAATATGGCGTCGAACTGCTTTGGGATATTAATATTCGAGCTCTGAACTTCGCGTACCATGTGTACGAAAAATTACAAAAATCCGACTGCCGTACTGTCCCCTTGTGAGTACACTTGAATATATTTACTCTGCAATGACGTAGGATATTTTGGATTAGATGAAAATTGACGATTTGACATTGAAAAAAACGACCATTTTATAAGCAAGAAAACAGACGTTTTTTTCATAACTACGCCATTTTGTTAGATTTTGATATTTTTCAAAAATCCTACGTCATTGTACATGAAATACCTTCCAGTTTAACGACATTTTTTCCTTTTTCGGTTTCAGCTACTCAATCGGCCGGAATCATGTCAGCAGTGGAGGAACTTTTTTTTTGCGCCTCTAAAGGCAGCGCATAACTCACTTGGATCTCAATATTTTTCTATGAAAAAAATATGTAATATGGGTCAAATATAGCCGAATATATTCTTAAGTTTCCGAAGCATTTAATTGAGTACTTTTCTTCCAAAAAATTCCCGAAAATCACCCAAATTTTCAGCGTTCACACTGGTATAGCCCCTTAACATTATAACAGCATTTTAACGGAATTGTAGTCAATTTGCAATTTTTGAAACAGGTTTTGGACCCCACCACAAGTACCTATGAATCTTTCTACAAAAAATATTCATTTTTTTTCAAGTTGCGAAAGTACAAGAGAATAACTGAACGACCTTTAGTCTCCAAAGCTGATGAATCGTGTCGTAGAAGAAGTCATTAGTGGCAAAATTATCCGAAAAGCGGCAAAAGATAAATTAGGTAGAACTACTCTTCTACTTTTTTGTGTTTATTATCTTGCGAAAAAAAACCGTTATTATCCCACTGGCTCAACTAGCCCCGTGGGGTGGTTGACTTTTGTGATATTCATGTAACTTTAGTCTAGTAAGCAACGTTTTTACTACAGTTTTTTTTATCGTGTTACATAGCCAAATCAAGAACCTATCCATTTTAAAATAGATAACGACTTATCACTCACTGAGAGAAACGTATGGTGTGGTCAACCATATTTAAACTATATTTTATATTTCTCTGAGGGGACAATAATATTTTATACCCATGGTTATATATAATACCAAAAGTACAATACTGCATATTGATATTTTATCAGTTGGACGAATTATGCTCATATGTGGACCCCAACCACCAATCTTACATACATACGTTTATTCTTCAATGCTATATAATATAGGTTTTCATAAAATGAATATTTGCTGATACTATCAAAAATGTACTTCCCCAAGATTCTGATGGTGGACTGGATGGTGGATATACATACGTTGATTAAAAAAGTTACCTGTGATTTGCGACTATTATGTGATTGTTCTTAAAACTATTAAGACGAGATATACATCAAGACGAACAATAATTAAGCATTTTTGAGGGATTGTTGAAACTAAGAAATAATTATTCTACATTTATCCAATTATAGATATACTTTAATGGTATATTTCAGTATACAAAACAATTTATTAAAATTCATTTCTCATCGAAATGGCGGAGCTGTGGCATTTGCAAAAAATGCTATTTTTTCAGTTAGAACACGTGTATTAATTTCACAGCAATTAGAATGAAGAAAATGAGAATTCAAGAGAATGGTACGAATTTACAAAAAAAAATCAACGTTCCACGCAAAAATTCTGTACAATTTGGATTTAAAAAGTAGTTCTCTTTGTAATTTTTGAAAAACCATTCTTGTCGAGTAGAAGGTATCTACTCGAAGGTATAGTAGGTATTGATAGTATCAATATTCCTACTAAGTTTCAACTCGATCGGCTCAATATTTTTGTAGTAATCCTGCACGCCAGTTTCCAAAATGCTGTTTTGCGAAAAACGCGTTTGAAGTTTACGCCCACTCCGATTCCGAACGGCAAGGCACAGCGTTGACGGGCTGTAACGTTTAAAGTTTTTCGAATTTCGCTTTGAAACTTTGCGATTTTTATTATTTCCATTTTCCCGCATAAAAAAAATCCTGATAAAAAAAATGATAAAAGCATCTTATAGAGAATACTTCAAAGTTTCCAAAACCCTCTGGTTTTTTTCTGTGCGACCATTAGTCTCCGAGTAATCAGTCATCAAAGTCAAAAGTGTCATTTTTGCTTTGAACATCGATAACTCAGCGAGAAAAAATCGTACAGAGCTCTCCCACCGCTCAAATTAAAGGAGAAGAATCCAGCTAGACGATCCTTTTAATCCAATCATTCAAAAAATTTTATTAAAGTCCGTACAGACTGTGAAAGATGAGCAAAAATTTTGAAAATTTTTTTTACTTTGGTTTTTTGATGGCTACTAAAAATTGGCTGATGCGAAAAATTTTTAAGCTCAAGATCTCAAAACTATCCACACCTTCAATTTGCTTTTTTTTTTATTTTGCTGTACGACCATTTTTTCGAGGAGTTACAGATATTTGAAAATCCCATGTAGGGTGATCGGTAGTGGGCAACGATTGGCCGATGCTCGACGCCCAGCTTGTCAACATTGGCACTCGAGCTTGGCCCGATCATCGACCGAGCCTCGGATGATAAGAGCGGCCCGATATTCGCAATCAATATTGGCCCTAGAATGGCTTATGAGAATCGGCCGAGCATCGCGTAGGAGTTCATTCGAGAATCGGCCAACAATAAGTCCCCGTCAAGATTGCCATCATTGGCACTCGAACTTGGCCCGATTATCGACCGAGTCTTGGTGGATAATTGTGACCCGATATAGATCACCAAAATTGGGCCTGCACTGTCAAAAAAAATTAATTACTTTGGTATTGTAATTCGTCATTACCTGGTCTTTTTAAACGATTAGTTCGAAGAAAATATTTCATAGCTATGGCATAAGAGACCAAATGGATTCTCATCATTATTTGTATCACATAAACTATATCGATTAGTTAATATCATTGTGTTAGTTAGAGAGTTTTATCGAATGACATGTTATAGAATTTTCAAACATAACCTATATATATATACAATTCCTCTCTCTCCATCCTCTTTACTCCCACAACCTTTTGATATGTGTGTTGCAATAAAGACAGACCATTACTTCATTAGTTCAAGTTTAATTTGAATAAATAAATATATCTAAAATGAATAATTCCAATAATGGAATGCAATAGGAAAAATTTGATTTCACGAAAAATCTAGTTAATTCAAATAAAAAATAAATAAATAGACGCGGTTAGTTAATATTAATAGAATTGTTCTGTCAGTGTAGGATGGTTCATAAAAATCGGCAGAGTATCGTTTATGAGCTCGTTCGAGACTCGGCCAACAATGAGTGCATTGATTTGGTAGTATATTTGTTAAGAGTAATGTCCAATGGACTCGTAAAAAGTATTTATCTCGTCTCTCAATGAATACGACGCGAAACAACGAATCGTCAATATACGAATTGCGGTTCGAGCATGCGTTACTCGGGCGAACATTGGCCTCGTATCGGCGAACCAACATTGGCGAGTCTATATTTTGCCGAACATTGGGCTCGTATCGGCAAAAACATGATTGGCGAGTCTATACTTCGACAAACATCGACCTCGTATCGATAAGTCAATGATTAGAGAGCCTATGTTTGGCCGAACATTGGTCTCGCGTTGGCAAACCAATGATTGGCGAGTCTATACTTCGTCAAACATCGGCCTCGTATCGATAAACCAATATTGAACGAGTCTATACTTGGCCGAACATCGGCCTCGTATCGACAAGCCAATGATTAGCGAGTCTCTGTTTGGCCGAACATTGGCCGCGTACCGGCAAACCAATGATTGGCGAGTGTATACTTCACCAAACATCGGCCTTGTGTCGACAAGCCAATGATTAGCGAGTCTATATTTGGCCGAACATTGGCCTCGTATCGGCAAACCAATATTGGCTAGTCAATACTCCGCCGAGCATTGGCGTCCAATTGAGTAATCGGTTATCGCCCCGCCAAAATTGGTGCAAGTATTGGCCGTTACGGTTCGATTGGCGAAACCTACATGGGATGACCCTAAAATTGGCGGACTTTTTCAATATCCTTTAATTCTTTTGCCTAGTGTATTAAAACTTCCACAGCCGAATTATTTCGACGGTGTTCAGATTTTCGGAGTTTTGGTGTTTCGTGTAAAATTCTATCGGAGTTTTGATCTTTCCGGGTAGTATTTTTTCGGAGTTTTGGTCTTTCGGGTAAAATTCTTTCGGGGTAGTATTCTTTCGGAGTTTTGAGAGTTCTGATCATTCAAAGTTCGGAATTACAACCCGGCCCCGTTGCGATCACATACAGCGAAAAGAAGTACGAGTACATTGAATCAAGGCTGAAAAGATCGCACCTGAGATTCTTGTGCAGCGCAGCAAAAGTCGGGGATATTTATGTATTTTTCCTCGTGCCTCGCATAGACGGCCGAGCTGCATTGGCATTCGTCCTCGTCGCGATAATAGTCAACGATTAAGTAGTCGCCACGCGCGAGAACACGAATTACAGTCGAGATAGGTGGTACATGAGATGGCATTAAGAAAACAAATTTCATCCGAGATTCCTGCCGCAGTTCTTCGATTTTCTTTGCTCTACCTCTTTTTCAGATAAATATTGTAAAAACTCGGGAACGGCGCGATTTAAAAAATGGAAAATATTCGAAAGCGAGGCTCCCGCTAGAATCAGGCTAATTTTTTTGGATTTGTTTGGGTTCGGTTTCCTTTGGGTGGCCCCGAAGGCCTTTTCTATCATGTTTGGGTCAGTGGGTCTCCCGTTGATTCTAGCAAGAGCAACTTCCGAATATTTACCAAAAAAATTATCGCTGATTAAATGAATCCAAAGTCGATGGATTTAACATAGTCGCAATTGGCATAAAAATGACGTTGAAGCTTACATTGTCGTAATGCAACGATATTTTGTAAAACAAACTTTATTTTCATCATTATCCAAAGCTTTTTTTGGAAATTAAGGTCGTGAATTTCCAATAACAATAAGTAAAAGCGTTTGAGCACCTTAAACATCCCAAATGGACCAAAACAAAATTGAATAATTAAAAATTATTAATTCTTATTCCTTTGCAACGATGAAAAGATGTCTTGAATTAAATTTGTTGAAAAAATATGAAATTTCACGTGGAATCCGTACAGCGCGGAGTGCGTGTTGATGAGACCGAAATAGACTTATCAAAAATCGAAATCGAACATTTTGGTGAATTGATTGAGTGGCACATTATGACGTTAAAGTTTGCATCTTTGGAATGCTACGGTGTTTTCCCGTTATTTGGCATTTATTTTTCGATAGTATCACCTATTAGCTATATTTCCTGAAATATTTATTGATATATTCCTAAAATTGAATGGCATACGTAGCTTCTAACAGGCAGCCAAACGAGCGGTAGCGGCACCACACTTTAAACTTTAAATGCGTTTTTCTCGAAACCCTGTTTTCAAAGTCGGTGGACATGATATCTCGAGAACCATCTGATGGATTGATTCCAAATTTACTGGAGATACGATGAGGAACATTTAAAGGCCATTGACGATCTCAGTTTTTTCAAAACGATCTTCATTTTTTAACAGTTACTTAAAAATTACGATGTCGCCGTGATGTTTAAGAGGAGATATACACCTAGATGGTCGAGGTCGAGGATTTAGAATCTATGAACATTCCGTCGACCGTAGAAGACCTGCACTATGGGCCTGGTATCGATGATTCCATGTAAGTTGACAAATTTCATGATTTATTCATTCCCAAATTTTCAAACGCGTTTTTCTCAAAACCACGTTTTTCAAATCGGTGCCCAAAATTTCTCGAAAACCAATAAACCGATTGCCTTGAGGTTTTTTGTGGTTATTCTATACACCATTATCTAGTACTTGTCATAGGATTTTTTTCCGTTACTTAGTTTTTGTTTTATAGGCAAAATAATAACTAATTTTTGGCCCAAAAGACACTATTCATGTTCAAACGTCCCCCATTTTGTCATAAATCGATATTTTATAAATCGGCTATGACAAGTACTAGATTATACCAGGTGTGTAAGTATGAAACAGGAATTTGCCCATAGGTGGCGCTAGATGTCGATGCAGTTACCGACACATCACGTCAGCGGTGTCTTGTTATTGTATTGATATCCGACAAAGATTTCCAACTCACAATAACACGAGTTTCATTCAGTAGCATTAGTTTATTAGAGATAAACATGTCGAGTTTTGTGCCAACAAATTACGATTTGCGGACAGCACTACTTTTCTGTTTTCATCTGAAGAAAACCGCAGCCGAATCGCATCGAATGCTTGTGGAGGCGTTTGGTGAGCATGCTCTCGGTAAACACACAGTGTTTCGAGTGGTTCAAACGGTTCAAAAGTGGCGATTTTGACGTGAGGAACAAAGAACGTGGAAGACCACCGAAAAGTTTGAAGACGCTGGCCTGCAAGCCTTGTTGGACGAAGACGACGCTCAAACACAACAACAACTGGCGGATCAGTTAAAGGTGACCCGAGAAGCCATCTCCAGTTACTTTGTATCATATCATTACAATAAACGTGTTTTTTCTGTACAAAAATTCCGGTTTCATACTTACACACCTGGTAGTATCTAATATAATAATCTTTTTGGTATTTTTTTCAGATGATTTTTGAAGAAACGCCTGTGGATACCGTATACGCAGATTTTTTTACGACGCTCCAAGGATCATACAATATCCTTGTATATTTTTGATATTTTTGAATAAAGAAAATTAAACATATTTTTGAATGTATATACTTTTAGATAATTAAAACCCCAATTCGAAATTTCAAATAGTTTTTCTTGAAAAAATTCACAAAAATGACCTTTATCCGGCTCCTGGGTGTATATCTCTCCTTAAAAAAATAATTCTAAAAATCGACGATCGTGAACGACTCGTGTTTATTGTTAACTTGAATAGCCAGCCGTCCGTTTCTGTTTGAAAAGGCAGTTCCTAACGAATTGTAAGGTGTGTAGAGCCGGGTTTGATGCAAAATATTTCCGGAGCTACCCGTGCGGAAAACTGATAGGGCATCCCTAATAAAAATAAGGGCCTTTCAGGGCTTTCCTAGTGCTTTCCCTAGTAGGGATTTCCACAATGGGCCCAGACTTGGCCATTATCGGGATAAACTTGTAGGGATTTCCACAATAGGCCCCGACTTGGCCATTATGTGGATAAACCTGTAGGGATTTCCACAAAAGGACCCGACTTGGCCATTATAGGGATAAACCTGTAGGGATTTCCACAATAGGCCCAGACTTGGCCAGTATAGGGATAAACAAGTAGGAATCTCCACAATAGGCCCAGATCTGACTATTATAGCGATAAACCAGTATAAATAGCTTAGGCTACATGGTTGATGGTATTTCAATTATTCAAATCGATTATATACATCGATCGAATAATATTATCGAACGCAAATTGGGAAAAAGCGTAAGGGCATTAGCAAATAAAAAATCAACGATGAACACAAATATGCAGACAAACATCAGACAGTATTTATTTATCAAATTAAAGAAACCTTTTACATAGATACAAACAATTACTCATGGTTTCACTCATACATGGAGTAATGATAGCGCATAAGTGTGAACAGTCCCAACCGGTTTTCTCGACATTTTTATAGCAACTAATTTCCGCTCAATACTCATCATAGGGAAAATTATTTCTTCTGAAGACTTCGCTGATATTTCCCATTCATAAACTTTATCTGACTGTGTAGGATAAGTAAATGAATTGGTCTTTGTTTTCCAGATCTTTCCCTCAATGGAAATAGATTCAAGTAATTCAGTAGACCCATATATTTTTTTTATTTCTACTACACATCCATTCCTTAGAATGGATTATTTTTTGTATTGATTTTGTCATGGCAGTTTGTCATAAAGGCTCACATGCAAATACGCAATCACATTTCTACGCGCGCACACATACATACACATGTACTCACGCCCACACCTATGCACACGAACAATTACATAAAAACAAATACAGATATACCCTGACGCATTTAACATACACGTATATCCGCTGATACGGATATTTTATGGCGCTGAAATGGTTATGATGAGGCGCCGTTGAGGCATTTTCAGGGCGCTGAAATGCTTTTGCTGAGGCGCCATTGAGGCAACTTATAAGGCCCCGGTCATTGCGCTTTTAATGGCCCTTGTTGACAAAGTGTAACCGGCAGATAACGGCCCTCATGTGGCTTCAAGATTAGGGCCCGAATAAAGTTAGGAGAATAATTATTGGGGCCCGATCACAGCCCCAACTCAATTTCCGCACGGGTAATAAAGGTGTGCTTGAAGAACACAAGAAAAATTGACTTAGGTTGGACAAGTCCGGTTCTTTACCCAACGCCTCATATGTACCTCTGTGTTGGAAAAAATGATCATTTTTTCATTATGCCCACGCGTTTTGCCAGAAAACCATTTTGGAATTTGCCCATTTTTCTCGTGACTCTATGTGGCTGTTGCCCCTTGACAAATATTTTCACACCTAATCGCCGATTGCGCAACTGAGGTGAACCGCGAGCCGTCTTGGACAACAAATAAGTAGCCCATAATCTATGCAGCCTTGCCTGCTGTTCTCCCACTGGGATAACTTCTATTTCGTTGTAGGCTTGATCTTCAGAGTTAAATATACGTACACGTGCCATATTACGAAATTCCAGAATCGCGACTTACGAGTACGCGGTATCATTTGCAGGTTTCTCTTATCGTTGCTTTTTGTGCTCATCGACGAGCTGACCTCGGCTATATAAACGTAAGCAAAATGGAGAGTTGCATGGCATTCAGTTTGTTCTTGGTTTTCGCGAGCACGGGAAGTCGCGAGATTAGCTAAAAAAAACTTATTAGTTTCTGTCCTGGCTAATATTCCATTGTGCGTGTTATCAAGAATTCGGAAAGCACTTTCGGGAGACTAGTGAGACAATTGGCCACTTTGTCGGAGAAAACGCCCGTGGGAAACTGCTACCGACAACTCCCTTAAGCTTGGAACAGCAAGAATGACGATTCGTGCGATTCTCCTGTGCATCGCGACTTGCACTGTTGCGCGTGAGTATACTCACAAGTAAAGGTTGCGAGGTCGATTTTTCCGACTTCGACGAAATTTGGCATGCTTGTAGAATGGCCAAAAATAGGCGATCCATTTTTTTTATATCTGCGGAACCCGATTTTTAAGGGGTGAAACGCACCCTCGAAAATAGGGGTGTTTTGCATTTATCGTCGATAACGTTATAGTTCTCATCTCCAATGTATAGTACACGAAAAAATAAACATTCTTGCAATTTGAATTTTTTTCATATCTCGTACCGTTAAAACGTTATCGACGAAAAACAAAAAACACCCCAATTTTTGAGGGTGCGTTTCAGCCCTTAAAAATCGGGTTCCGCAGATATGAAAAAATACGTGTCGCCTATTTTTATCTATTCTACAAGCGTGCCAAAATTCATCGACATCGGCGAGATCGAACTCGCAACCTTTTCGAGTCAGCCTGGCGCATCCGATTTCCCATGACCTATGACAAAACAGAAGCTTCGTCACAGTGTGACTACAGATGACAGGCCTAACGATATCCTCAAAGTTGTACCTCGCAAATTACAAAGTAGCGAAAAATATTCGTAACGGAATGAAAAAAAAAACGCATAAAGTGGGGTCTGCAGTCATTTGTGCAGCCATCTGACGAATAAATATGTAGCTGCTATGTAGTTATTAGTATTGTGTATGTTGTGCAGTGTCGAAGTTTGCATCGTTGGAACGCAATGAAAGCTCTTTTTTGCGTTTTATTTTATTTATTCTTATTAATACAGGAAAACATTCGAACTTCATATTGTAGATCACTCAATAAATATCTTTAAAAATAGTTGAAGGATTTTTGTTGCAAAAATCTGCCGAAAGAAATTCAAGGAATTCAGGAACATTAATTTTCATCGCATTCCAACGATTCAAGCGCCAACCCCGTTCAAGTCGTACTAAAATGGTTTACTGCATGAAAGTTCCGATTTTAATCAATAATCCGCAATATTAATACTCCAATGGTACCGGCTGGGTAAAGAGAAAGGACTTTTTGGTTCGTGTTTGATATTTCATGAACGAGGCTTCGTCCAAAACAAACTCTATACAGATTGCCCAGTTCGATGCAATTTCCCTTGTAGTTTTGTGTTAGCTTTCGAGCGGAATATTTGACATAATTTTTACTTTCCGGTAACGATGATTTTTTTTACCAAAAAAGGGGGAAATTATTTTTTTATTAAAAAACAGACGTTTTTTTGGCTGAAAAAATTACAGAGTCTTCCAGTATGTCTGACGATATCGAAAAAAAATCGCCAGAGTGGCACGGATCGAGGTTTTAGGGTAAAAAAATTAAACCACACAAATTAATTTTTTTGTACCAGAACCTCGCTTCGTGCCACTCTGATGTTTTTTTTGCGATATCGCCAGGAATACTGGAAGACTCTGTAATTTTTTCAGCCAAAAAATACGTCTGTTTTTCAGTATAAAAATAATTTCCCCCTTTTTTGGTAAAAAAAATCAGCGTTACCGGAGCGTAAAAATTATTTCAAGTCGTCCGCTCGAAAGCTAACACAAAACTACAACTTTTATGTACAGACATTTTTTTTCAGTTACTTCAAATTTCCGAGATACATTCATTTCGAAAAAAACGGCATTTTCTAAAATATTGAATTTAAAAATCTGAAAGAATTCACATACAATGCCTTTAAGTAGTACTTAGATATAACCAATTATCGGGCAGATCTGAGATGGTCGAAAAAAAGTGGCTGAATTGACGGAGAATTCCTCATATTTAGTTCTACCGTTTAAAGAAAAAATAATTTTTTCATACAAAAATATCGAGATGCAAGCGACTTATGCGCTGCGTTCGGAAGCGCAAAAATAAAAAGTTCCTCCACTGCTGACATTATTCCGGCCGATTGAGTAGCTGAAACCGAAAAAGGAAAAAATGTTAAACTGGAAGGTATTTCCTGTACAATGACGTAGGATTTTCGAAAAATATCAAAATCTAACAAAATAGCGTTTATGAAAAAAAAACGTCTGTTTTCTTGCCTATAAAACGGTCGTTTTTTTTCAAAGCCAAATCGTCAATTTTCATCCAATTAAAAATATACGTTATTGTAGAGTAAATATATTCAAGAGTACTCAGTTAAAATTTCAAGTGAATCGGATAATTGCTCTTTGAGTTACAATGTCAGCAAATTTGAAAAATCTCGTTTCGAGAAAAACGCGTTTAAAGATTTAACTATCGATTTTTGCAAGATAGTATGATTAGAGACACGGCCTTAAAATTTTTTGAGGATATTCTTGAAAGTATAAACTGTCGAAAAAGGCAAAAAAAATCGATTTTTTAAAAGTGTCACACTGGTACCCCTTAAAGGTCATTAAGATCCATATCTGGAGCATCAACATGCATAATTCCACGCATATAGATAAAAAACTGTACAAGCTGTGAAGCTGTGACAAACGGACGGACATAGCAAAGTAAAAAGAGTTCTTTGTTTGACTATGGAACCCTAAGAACAAAGACATCCCGGCCCTTGAACCCCATCATACCGTACCACGAAAAACTAACAGATGGAGTAAAGATGTCACTTGCATGTGTAGTAGACATCAACACCGTCAAAACCAAGGACAATATATGCTCATCAACGGAATGCCACAAAGTTGGTAAGTCAAAGAAATCCAGATAAATTATTATCAAAGGATTACAAAAATAGATAGGGGAATTAGACGAGAACGTGTTCCCTATAAATGACACCCCAATAAAATAGCCGTACACTTTCATTGTGATGTCATTGACAATCATAATACATTTGTGCCAATGACGTCGTGATTAGCCTGTCCCTCAATTATGCTTACAATTTTCTACACATCACTACACTGAGAAAAAAAAATCATTGATCCAATATCGTTGGTGTTATTGAATGAAATTTCGTCGATTCAATTGTAAAATTGTTGGTGTAAATAATCGGATTTATTAGTCCAAACAAAACGCTATTGACTTTAATAACATGATGAAATTAAAAGTTTTGTTTCATTCAAAAGATGTATTGTTAGCCGAGAACAATATATTATTGAACCTATCTAAAAAATTATCGCAACCAAATGATATAGTTTTGAATGCATTTTCTGCCACGAACAAAAAAAGCGTTTCAATTCATAACATGAATATTGTTGATTCGAGTACACAAGGAAAATTGAATTTCGCTCGTTTCATTCAGATAAAATTTCTGTTGAGTAAATATGTTATTTGATTTTTTTCACCATATCCGACATTGATTTCCAAGTACGTTATTCGTTAAAATATTAATATTTTACTTTAATTGAAAAATATTAAGCAAATGTCTGAATTGGTTAAAAAATTATGCGAAAATAAAATTTGTTTCTTGCGCATTTGGTTGAAAAAATTCAACCAAATCATGGCCGAGCGCCACCGAAATTATAGCTGTGAAGAAACCCGTAGTTCTCAGACTAACCGCTAGAATCCGCATGCGCGCTCGTTTCTCGTAAGCGTAGCGCGACCCGAAAATCTACTTAAACGCCGGAGAAACTCTAAAGAGTATCGCTTCTTGGCCTGTGGCTAAGATCAAAGTGTAGTATCTGTTCTTATCAATTGATTATCTGATATTCTCTCCACTATTATCGTGGATGATCATTTTAATGGTCACTTTTTATTTAAGACTTAAAACAAATTGAAAAACTCACGTCCCATGTCATATTCATTTCGATGCAGTAAAGAAATAAGTAATTCTATTGATTTTATTTTTGTACGAAATAAAAAATGTCGTAGCAACCGCTTAATTATTTTATCCATACATCTACGGATTGTATATAGAATGATTTCAATGGAATATTATTTTATTTGAAGGATAATGTAGATATTCAGAGAACAGAAGAGCATTTTCAAATAAAATAATATGTTATTTAAGGCGTTACCCCACGTGTAGCGCAAAAAAAAGGCCTTTTTCATGATTTTTTTTAAAGAAAACTACAAAACTTTTTTAATCGATCAATATACCATCTTAAAGAACACATCTTGAAGAACTTTCAGTGATTTTTTTATTGAAAAATATTACATTGTTTAGTGGCAAATGGCCGTCAATGAAATAATGTTTTTATATACACGGTTTGCGGTGACCAACATTGCGGCGAAGTGGATCATCTGAAAAAAAAATGCGGATGGATTTAGTCAAATATAAGTATAAACTAGTCTTTAATCGAAGGATTTTTAAAAATATTCATTTTTCACAAAATGGCGGACAGTCAAAGTTAATGGTTCGATTTTAACGAAAAAAAACGGCCGTTTTCGGCTATAAAACGGCCATTTTTTTTCGAAAAAAAAAATCGAACGATTAAAGACTACATTTTTATGTATTAAATAAGCCTGCAAAATTTCAAGAAGATCGGTTCATTAGTGTTCGAGTAATCTTGGTCACCGACTTCAGAAATGCCATTTTGAGAAAAGCGCGCCAGACGGCAGACTAGCCGGTCGTTTACACAACGGATTCTTCTCTTTCAACGCTCATATCTCAGTCAATTTTGTTCGGATCGACTTGAAATTTTCGGGACATATTCTCAGATACTTATACTTCAAAAAAATGCAATAAAAAAAATCGATTTTTCAAAATCGCAAGTGGGTGTAACCCCTTAAATCAATCACATTTTCCAATATTTTATACTATTGTAACAATCTCATATATCGGTGGCACTCCGCGCAGCACATTTATATGGATCGACCAATATTTTTTTTTTTATTCGAGTGGTTTTTTTTCTCAGTGTATAGGCACTCGTCCCTATTACCATTCGTTGCTCTCAAATAATTATTAACCCCGGAGGTAGCTGAAACATAATTTGATCATTAGCATCCGAGCTCTCAATGACGATGGATCCGACAGTCGATCCTTGCGAGAACTTTTACGACTTTGTCTGCGGAAGCTTCGTCAATTCGGAATCGGTCAATATAAATTTGAAGTACGAGGACAGTCTGCGGCGAGAAATATACGAAGATGTTACACAGCTGATTCAGGCTGACATCAAGCCAAACGAGCCAAAAACCTTTAAGCTCGTCAAAAAATTGTACAATAGCTGCATGAACACGGGTGAGTCGTGATTTTTTTTATGCCCATCATACGACTATAAATATCATTGAAATTCAAGTTTACGTTTTAATTGTTCATTGGACTATTGATCAAATATTCATCGTGAAGTACAAACACCAACAAACGATCAGGAACTTTTATCCTTTTCCTTCAACTGCAGCGGAAGCGAAATCCGCGAAAGCTTGCTTCCATGCGGAAAAACGTAGGTTGATGGTGGATCACAAAATGGTTGATTGCAGTGATGTTGAAGTTTGCATCGTTGGAATACAATAGCAATTTTCTCTGCTTTTTCATTTAATTTTTTTTTTCTATTATCTGGAATCTTTTTTGTAGATTTAGGGTACACCTTCCTAATATAACGATCCTCAAAAACCTTTCAGTCACTTCCATAGACTAAATGAGCCAACAAGAAATTGGGCATTGCAAAAAGAAACATGTAGTTGCATTCCAACGATGCAAACTTCAGCACCATTGCTCACAGTCATTTTGTGAAAGAAATATTTAATTTAAATAGAACCTTTTTAAATCCAATATGTAAGCATATAAAGATTTATTCGAATCGAATCTTCATTTATTCTGATAACTGATACAAATTCTGAATAACTGATACAAATGAGATCATTGTAGAGAGACATGGAAAAACGATATTGGATTTAAAAAGGTTATAGTTAAATTAAATATTTCTTTCTGATCAGGCAACCTGATTGGGGCCTGAACAGGCAACCAGGTCAGGCCCATATGTGACACAACGTTACATTTCCTAGTAGGGCCCTTTCAGGCTGTCTTATTAGTGCCCTACCAAGGCACTCGGGCAACCTGAACGGGCCCTGATTTGGGCCCCATCAAAATTTCTACGCGGGCGGGTGTTTCAACCGTATCAATTCGTATACGACTCGTCGACAACAAGTTTTCCCAATTTACTTTTATCTCTGCGTAAACAAATCCGTATATTCGCAGCCGCGATAAAAGCCAAAGGACTCAACTCCCTTTGGCAACACTTGCGGGACTTGGGAGGATGGCCGGTGGTCGAAGGCAACAATTGGAACGAGGAAGAGTTCAATAGATGGCGCAATATTAATAAATTTAAACGTACCAAAAATGGTCAATATCATATCAGCGACGGACTCGATTATTGCGCCATTAAATACCTCAAGAGAAATCCGGTCCCATATGTCGAGGTTGGTACACATTCTTTCACCGTTGAAAGTTAAGGCGGGATATACATTTAGACAGGAACAAAATAAGCAGGTTTGAGGGATTTTTTAAACTAAGTAATAATTATTCTACAACTATCAAACTTTAGGTATGCTTTAAGGGGTGAGATGCAGTCAGAATTTTCAAAAAATCGATTTTTGCTACATTTTATTGAAGTATGATGTTTCGAAAATATTCCCTGAATCGAGTTACCTCATTGAAAAATATTCACCGTATCGAAATTAAAAAAAAAATTCTGACGTTTTTTCTCGTTGAGTACCATTTTTTAACATTTTTCCATTCAAATGGCTATATCTTTGGCAGGATTTGACGTGTTTACATTCGTAAAAAACGAAAATGTGCGTCTTTTTCTAGCCTTCCAGAAAAAGATTAATTTAGATTTTATTGAGCGAGTCGAATGTCTGTTTCAGGGCAAAATATGCAAAAATATTTTTTTTCTCAAGGAAAGACACTCGTTATTTTATTTTTTTAAATTCCCCCGAATTGTGAATACGAAAAACGGATTTTTGGTATTTTTTATATTATGGGATTCCTAAACACCGTGAAGTAACAGCGATTTTAATTTAAAATTTTTTTTAATCAATATTCGATTGAAGAGTGTTGAGCACTCCAAGGCTTTAATACATATGACATATATGTCATATGTATTTCAAATACCTCGTAAACATACAGCGAGTGCTCCACACTCTTCGATCCAATATTAATAAAAAAAAAAATTTTAATAAAAATAGCTGTTGCTTCACGGTGTTGAGGAATCCCATAATATAAAAAATACCCAAAATCCGTTTTCCGTATTCACAATTCGGGGAAATTCTCAAAAATAAAATAACGAGTGTCTTTCCTTGAGAAAAAAAATTATTTTGCATATTTTGCCCTGAAACGGACGTTCGACTTGCTCAATAAAATATAAATTAATCTTTTTCTGGAAGACTAGAAAAAGACGCACATTTTCGTTTTTACGAATGTAAATACGTCAAATCCTGCCAAAGATACAGTCATTTGAATCGAAAAATAGTAAAAAAAAAATGGTAATCAACGAGAAAAAACGTCACAAAATTTAAAAAAAATCTCGGCACTCAGTGAATATTTTTCAATAAAGTAACTCGATTTTTCAAAATTATTTGTGGATTTTTTTTCACTGGCTGAAGTGACGTGGAATGCCTCATATATAGTTCTATCGTTTAAAGAAGAAAAAAAGTAATCGATTTTTTTATCGTTGTAAATGTATATCCCGCCTTAATTTACAAGCATTCACCCGATCAATTGTCGCAATAAAAATTATAGATGTGAAATTTAAAAATAAGTTTCAGGGTACTTGAAAATGATAACTAGCATGTATTCGTTATCGAAACGACGATTAGTGCTGCTTTTAACGTTTTCATTGATTGTTACTAAAATAGTTGGAACTTCCCGATGTCATACTTCTGTCTCGCAAACACGAGAACGCCCAGGAACAGCAATCGTTTCTCCGTGATTATCGCGATACGTTGGTCGGCATAGCTCAGATGCTTGGTGCTGATAACGTTCGCGCAATGTCCGAAATCGACGAAATGATATCTTTCGAAATAAAACTAGCTGAGGTAAGGGAAAAATCTATTTCCATATGAATGGAAATTGAAAAAATTTACACCGTGATGCACAACACGAGTCAAGGTGATTCGAAAGCCACAGAGGGACCGCAATAATAGTTTCGGAATGGTAGAAACCACTCGAGTCTTTGGATTATTCGAGACCCATACTTTAAGGGGTAGGCAGAACCTTGAAGTTAAAAAAAAAAACAAATCAATTTTCAATATTTTTTTTTCATCTCAGGTATTGGGTTGTTAAGGTCGATCTTTCGCACACAGATTTTTTTTTTATTGCAAAATATATATAAAGAACGCAGTCATCGTCATTTAATCTCAGGACTGGAGCGTCCTGACGCTTTTCCGAAATTTTAAAATTACCACAAATTACACTGTTTCGAAAAAAATGTCGATTTTTTTCAAATTCCAAGGTTATTCATACCCCATAAGGTACAAAGTGCGTACACCTGTGTTCAACGCAATAGAATCGCTTGAAATCAATCGATTGGCGTCACTAGAAAACTATAAAATTTGAACGGAGCAAAAATGTCGAAAAAAATCTGAAATAATTCTATTGCATGGAAAATAGAAAAATACAATTTTTTCCTCCTTTGGAATTTCACCACAAACCCCTTAGTTCTCGAGTTACGGTATCTACATCATCTAACTTGTTACAGAAAATAGGTTAAGAAAAATTTTTAAAAAAGAAAATTGAAAAAATTCTCGCGAACTCAGCGAAAACCGATTAAACTTTTTACTATCTTGAGGTTTCCGTTGAATCCTTGTCGTTTTCGTGTTACACATTATTTTTCAAATTGTCTCCATTTTTTTTAATCAAAATATCTTTAAAAAGAGAAATTGTATGAACCTTAAAAGAAAACAAAAATGAAGCTGGATCTTCCCCATTGAAGATTCCGGTCAAAGAAATGCATTAAAAAAATGTTGTCTGTAAACGGGGTCCACCGGAAGAGGAACAAAAAAGGCGAAAAATGGTCGGTTTCGAAAAAGGGTACCAGTCGTAAAATAGTAAATTTTTTTTTAAAGCGGATTGAAGGTGAATTCCTCCTCTTCAAAATGCCGTGTGTTAAATTTATTTATCTAAACTATAGGCAAAATGGCATGAAAAATCGTTCCGGAACTTTTTTGAAATTTTGTCCGGAAACTTTTCGCCGGTAGCCCATATAGGGTCGCCTGTCGTAACAAAAATGCCAGCATTCAGCCATTAAACGGTTTGCTGATAATCGGCCAATGATTCGTCGACCAGCATTGGGGTACTGTAGGCGGATGAACGGCTTGCCAGATCTATGCCAGCCATTCGTGGGCCAATACTATCGCACCGATAATGTGGCGATCAGCATTGGGGTATCGTAGGTAGATGAACGGCTTGCCAGATCTATGCCAGCCATTCGTGGGCCAATACTATCGCACCGATAATGTGGCGATCAGCATTGGGGTATCGTAGGCGGATGAACGGCTTGCCAGATCTATTCCAGCCATTGATGGTTTGTTTTTTGATGTTTTGCAAATGCAGGTCGTTAAACTGTAACACGTAAAAACAAGGGATAAGGTTTCGAAAAGCATATCCCACTGATGAAGCTGAAAATTTGCACCAACCTTCTTTTCAATACTTTAAGAGAACCTTTAAAAGGATATTGGCGACTAGCAATAGTTTTCGATATATCGTATATTGAAAGTTATCTATTGTACTGCGCTTCTACTATATTAAATAAACCCAAACAAAACCATCCCACATGGCAAGTGATATGCACATGCGGGCGAGCACTGTTTGCGAGGAAGAAGCGCGGCCGGAGGAGTGGGGGGTGTCTATCGGATATATAGATATACTCGTATGGCGTGAAATAATAAACTTTATAATGCGATATATCGAAAACTATTGCTAGTCGTCAAAAATCCGTTAACGGTTTCTCTTAGGATAATGAGAGGAAGTTCATTGCAAAATTTCAACTCGATCAGAGGAGTATGCTTTTCGGAACTTCACCCAAAACAAGCGAGTTATTTTTACAGCCTAAATGGACCGAAAAAATTATCGGTAAACTTTAATGTCACGAATAAAATTATCGGCATAAAAGTAAGGAACGAACAAACGATGGATTCTGTAAGTGTTAGAATGGCTAAGTAGGTAGGGCGCTCGACCCTAGAACGAAAGGCGCAGGTTCGATCCCGATGAAAGGCAAAAACTTGAACAATTCAGAAAGCGTTTTTAATGCAATTATTCTATTTACATGGACATAAGTAAAGCATAAGAAAACAAAAAAGATACTACTAGAATTTTTATATTCATAATTTGTCAATTTTTTGTTTTTCATTTCCGGCAGAAGATCCGGCAGCCGTTGCTGGGCCAATATGGGCGTATGATAGTTGGCCAAGTCTTAGCAGCCATTCATGGTTTACCATTACCAACCATGCATGGTGCGGATCTGGTCCGTTTGTATAGCCATTACCGCGCCATCGTTTGTTCTCTGGCAACCAGTCGTGGGCCATTACTGTGCCGATTGTAAAACCCTATTTGGGAGTATACATAACAACATTGGATTGGATTTGCGCAGATTCTTTTGCCGAAGTTGGAACTCATCAAAGAGAAGAAGCTCAATAAAATGTCGATTGCCCAATTAAACGAAAAGTATCCGAGCGTTCCGTGGACGGCGTACGTCCGGAAATGCGTAGAATTTAGCATCAGCGTTACCGACGAATACGACATCGTCGTACCGGATCCCGACTACTACGTCAAACTGGAAGCTCTGATAGCCACCACCTCGAAGAGGGTTCAGGCTAACTACGTCATGTCCAGGATTGCTTTGAGGTGTGCGCGATTTTCGACTGAAGAAATGCGCACAACCGCAAACCGTATTCTACCCGAAAGGTCCCACCCGAGCGAGGACCGAGCCCAGTATTGCGCGGCCGAGGTAATGAACCATCTTTGGCAGGGCGTTGCCGTCATGTACGCGGACAAGTTTTTGGACAAAGGGACGAAAGATGCTGCCAAGGCAATCGTGGAGAATTTGAAACGGCAGGCTAACGTGAAAGTCATAGACGTAAGTTCTGTTCCATCACTCCGGTCGAATGAGCGGCTGGTTGGAAATATGAACATCCTACCATTTAATGCACTGAGAAAAAAACCAATTGAATCAAAAAATATATTGGTTGATTCAAAAAAATGTCTGATCGCGGAGTGCCATCGATACGTGAGATTGTCACAATACTATAAAATATTGAAAAATGTGATTGATCCAAATAACATATTATTTTATTTGAAAATCTCTTCTGTTCTCTGAATATCCACATTATCCTTCAAATAAAAATTGTATTCTATTGAAATCATTCTATATACAATCCGTAGATGTATGGATGAAATAATCAAGCGGTTGATACAACAATTTTTATTTCGTACAAAAATATAATCAATAGAATGAATTATTGTTTTACTACATCGAAACGAATATAACGAAGTTTTTCAATTTGTTTTAAATCTTAAATAAAAAGTGAGCATTAGAATGATCACCCACGATAATTGTGGAGAGAATATCAGATAATCAATTGATAAGAACAGATACTACACTTTGATCTTAGCCACAGGCCAAGAAGCGGTACTTTTTAGAGTTTCTCCGGCGTTTAAGGCGTTACCCCCACTTGTAGCGCAAAAAAGGCCTTTTTCATGATTTTTTTAAAGAAAACTACAAAAGTTTTTTAATCGATCAATATACCATCTTAAAGAACACATCTTGAAGAACTTTCAGTAATTTTTTTATTGAAAAATATTACATTGTTTAGTGGCAAATGGCCGTCAATGAAATAATGTTTTTATATACACGGTTTGCGGTGACCAACATTGCGGCGAAGTGAATCATCTGAAAAAAAAAATGCGGATGGATTTAGTCAAATATAAGTATAAACTAGTCTTTAATCGAAGGATTTTTAAAAATATTCTTTTTTCACAAAATGGCGGACAGTCAACGTTAATGGTTCGATTTTAACGAAAAAAACGGCCGTTTTTTGGCTATAAAACGGCCATTTTTTTCGAAAAAAAAAAAATCGAACGATTAAAGACTACATTTTTATGTATTAAATAAGCCTGCAAAATTTCAATAAGATCGGTTCATTAGTGTTCGAGTAATCTTGGTCACCGACTTCATAAATGCCATTTTGAGAAAAACGCGTTTAAAGTTTCAATTTCAGTTTACACGAAGAAAATATTTTTTTTGTAAACTTACATAGAGTCATCTATTCCGGGCCCATACAGAAGTATGAGCCCGGATACTTATACTTCAAAAAAATGCAATAAAAAAATCGATTTTTTCAAAATCGCAAGTGGGGGTAACCCCTTAAGTAGATTTTCGGTTCGCGCTATGCTTACGAGAAACACGCGCGCGTGCGGCTTCTAGCGGTTACTCCGAGAACTACGGGTTTCCTCACACCTATAAGTTCGGTGGCGCTCGGCCATGCTTTCGGTGAATATTTTCAACCAAATGCCCAAGAAACAAATTTTATTTTCGCATGATTTTTTAACCAATTCAGACATATGCTTAATATTTTTCAATCAAAATAAAATATTAATATTTTAACGAATAATGTACTTGGAAATTAATATCGGATGTGGTGAAACAAATAAAATAACATATTTACTCAATAGAAATTTTATCTGAATCAAACGAGCGAAATTCAATTTTTCTTGTGTACTCGAATCAACAATATTCATGTTATAAATTGAAACGCTTTTTTCATTCGGTGCAGAAAATGCATTAAAAACTATATAATTTGTTTGCCATAATTTTTTAGATAGTTTCAATAATATATTCTCGGCTAACAATATAACTTTTGAATAAAAAAAAAAAACTCCATATTATCAAGTTATTAAAGTCAATAGCGTTTTGTTCGGACTAATAAATTCGATTATTTACACCAACAATTTTACAATTGAATCAACGAAATTTCATTCAATAGTACCAATGATGTTGGGTCAATGATTTTTTTTCTCAGTGTACACTGCAAAAAAAACAGCAGCATTCTAGAAACTCACCAACGTCCCGTTAGTAATTTGACATTCTATTGCCCGCTGCCAGTGACAACTGGTAATTTAGTGAAATGTCACTAGACGCTATGGAATGTCAAGCTTATCGATCCACTTTGCTCCCGCATAGAAAAAGCTTCCTCAGACGCGCAGAAAAAGCCCTACATTTAGGGAAAACAGTCTTTATACGGCAGCACTGCTTCGCTCCCTTATAATTTTATCGTAGGCTGTGAGAACCCAAAAACGTCATGCTCTAAAAGCGGTACACTTCCAAAACGTCATAACTCAGGAATCGGATATACCCAAAATGTCACCACGCGGAAAATTGTAGGGCATTATCCTGGAAAACACCTAGGCAGTGTTTGTAATTAACAGAAGGCATTAATATTTGCTTCCAATTTACTGAAAAATGTCTTTTGCCAAATGCACACTTTTCTTCATTCTACACTTGCCAAAATTAAATACACTATTTTGTCTATTACCGCGCACGCAGCACGATCTGCCCGGGAAAGCAGCGTGGAACTTGACATATGACAAAATCACCGGATTAGTCAGTGACGTCGGCTATCCGGATGAGGTGCTGGACCCCTCGAAGCTGTACGAGAATCTCCAATTCACCGAGGACGATTATTTTGGGAATATCGTTCGCTTGTTCAATTATAATCACGAGTTGGCGATCAAACAAATAGCACAAAAATCGTCCGAAATGGACAAGTGGAGAAACTTATGTGGGCCCACTGAAAGTCATACTACTAGCAACCTCTTCAGAAACAGCATATGTAAGTTCGCCAACCTTTTTAGAAACCCTAATAACTTCATCATGTCCGTCGGTCCGTCTGTCACAGCTTCACAGTGTCTACGGTTTTAAACCTGTTTGCATTAAATTTTGTCGGTAGGTCCTTCAAACAGGGATCTCAACTAATATCTACCAAAATCTAGAAAAAAAAAACCATTTTTCAAAGGCTTTTTCCCTGTACGTGAAATGGAGGCGAATTTGTTTTTTTTTTTTCACGCTCAATCGAGTAAGGTCTTGTTGGACGGGTATTTCAAATCGAAACTGACGTACCATTCGGTATTTTCTGCTTCAAAGTGAAGTGCGCTGTATCCCCCCACTCATCTAATTTTTCAGCCTGTGAATTGAAAAATCTCAAGATATTCTAGCCACCAGCAATTGGTTAGAACTTTCGATGAAAACGATTAGGACTTGAAATTAATTCGTAGCGTTTTTTATTGAAAAAAAATATTTGTTTTAAATGAAAATAAAAAAATTCATTAATGAAAGTATTGCACGGAGAGAATTTTTAAGTAATTTTTACTGTGAAATCACAGTAACTCGGTGACAAATGTGCAATTCTTCAGGTTTTTAGGAAATAAATTATAAATTTTCATGGAAATGAATCAAAATTTACTTTTGCGCAACAGAAATTTAAAATATTTTCCAGAATTTTTACTGAAATTAATAGTCAAATTTCATGAAACGTAAAGATTACGACAATAAGTTAAAAAAGTGCTAATATAAATGAAATTTTTCAGTGGAACATTGAGAAATTTGCGTGTTTTCCATAAAAATTTAAAAAAGGAAGCCGAAATTTTCCGTGCGTCCACCGGAATTTTACGTTCTTTATAGTAAAATCAGTTAGGGCTAGGTCGCCTGACCGTACGCGTGAGCTCTGTGTGTGAGCGTGCGTATACGTGAACGCAAGCTGTGAGAGTGTGCTTATGTATGACGCAGTATGACGAGCACGAACGACGCCGACCCGCGTTGCTTAGCAACAGCGGTACCGCGCATGCGCAATATGGTACGAAGCATGGGCCAAGAAAGCCTCGTAGTCTCGTGCAGTCTAACGTGTTCTACGCAGTTCTACGCAAGAAAACAAAGAAACGTGAAAAGAAACTTCGATAAAGGACGTCTACAATGGTACGGAAAGATGATATGCTAAAATAAGTAGCAATCAAGAACACAAATGTTCAGAAACGCCGATGAATACAGTATATAGAGTATTTATTTAATCATAGGGAATTAATTTTTCGCTAGGGATTTTAGAAATTTCAAGTTTGTCCAGGTTATTTTTACTGTAGAAACTTGGAATTTTTGAGGCAGCCCATTGTTAAAATTCTACATGAGAATGTGTCAGAATTTTTACTGAAAGAAATGTAAAAAATGATCCTACTTGCTTAAATTTTTACATGAATGAAAGCAAAATATTAAAAGCTAGTGTCAATTTTTGACTATGTGCACATTTGTCACCGGTTTCAAATTTTTAATGTAATTTTTACGGGGATTTCACCGTAAAAAATACTTAAAAATTCTCTCCGTGTGCCCCTCGCTTTCTACTACTTTTGACCATCTTTCGGGCAGGGTACGAATACCGTGTCGGAAGAACGCCTCGTCTTTAGATGCAATTCACGAATCGACCCATTTTTGACAATCTTCGTAAGAAGTGAACTTCTGCTCAGACAGACTATGAGCCATTGAACGAAACAAATGGTAATCAGAAGGAGCGATATCTGAAGAATACATCGGGTGGGGTAGGACTTCCCATTTGTAAGGCCTAAGGCCACTGTAACGGTCCAAAAAAAAAGGTTTTTTCACGAATTTTTTGCTTCCAAAATTGAAGGTAATTGAAAAAAAACTTTTAAGGGTGTTATCGGGCATACATTAAACTTTATTATCAAATTTTTTTACAGCAAAAAAAAAACAAAATGGCGGTTCCACAGCTATCTTCCCGGGGCATGTTTTGCTTGCAGGGCTCCGCGGCACGCAGCACCACTGGTGCACTTTTGAATCCAGAACAAAAAAAACCATCAATCTAGAGGGTTATAGCTAGAGAATGTCGATCGGATTTTAAAAAGTATCAATTTTTGTGGATTTGGCGTGCGTTTGAAAAAAAAATTGATTTTTGACGAAAAAACGGCTAGTTTTTTGTTAATAAAAAATCAATAAATAAAGTTATTGAAAATCCCGATCGACATTCTCAAGATAATGTTAATGTTCACATCTGGTCAAAATTTCAAGTAAAAAAAATGAAAATTGTTCGAGTGATGCTGCGTGCCATTTTGAAAAACCGTATTTCGAGAAAAACGCGTTTAAAGTTTTGCGAATAGTTTTTTATTGGAAAAAATAAAAAAAAGAAGGTAAAAAAAAATGTACCGTTAGTCTGCAATCCCAGCACCATACATTTGTCCTTCGATGGCCAAGTTTTCGTCTGGCAAAATTTACAGTGGCCTTACCCCTTAAGTGTTTCCAGATATGTTTGTACCGGTTTTGCGACGTGCGGACGAGCATTGTCGTGCAGCAAAATGACTTTGTCGTGTCTTTCGGAGTATTGCGGCCCAAGGATCTTTGGCTTTGCCACTGATGTTGATGGTTGGCCGGGCTTAACCCATGACTTTCTGCGCTTTGGATTGTCGTAATGGATCCATTTTTCATCACCAGTGACAATTCGATGCAAAAATCCTTTTCTTTTCTCCCGTTGAAGCAGCAATTCACAGGTCAAAAGACGCCTCTCAATGTCCCTTGGTTTCAATTCATATGGAACCCATTGTCCTTCCTTCTGGATAATGCCCAAAGTTTGAAAACGTTTTCCTACCGTTGAAAAGTCAACTCCCAATGATGTAGACAATTCTTGAAGTGTTTGAGATGAGTCTTCATCGAGCAATGCCTCCAACTCATTATCTTCAAATTTTTTGACTGGCCAGGTCGCTCCTTGTCATCCAAGTCGAAATCACCATGGTGATTTCGAATGGATGAAAATGGTTTGCACGTTTTAAAGCTGCAGCTTTAAAACGTGCAAACCACTTTCGACACGTTTGCTCAGCTAGAGCATGTTCACCATACACTTCCACTAAAATACGATGAGCTTCAGCAGGACTTTTGTTCATATTAAAGTAACGAAGTAAAACTTCCCGCAAAAACACTTTATTCGGCACAAATGTTGACATATTCAATGAATTATAAAGTGTTGGTATGCAAGATTCAAAAAGAGGTTATGTACAGCGAATGACATTCAATGATAGCTGTTTCACGATGAATACATTACTGTCGGTAACAACGAAATACTGTACTATCTACGCCATCTCTTGTAAAACGCTACGAATTTAACAACACCTGATATTTCGGTTAGGTTACATGGACACGTTTGGGAGATATGGACAACCTAGTTATCGCTGAGTTGGCTTCGTGGCAACTCCACAAGACGATTTCACAAATGACTTTTTCACGCGTTGTTCGAAGCCTCGATATCTGAATATCAAATATCGAACAAACGGTCCCTCCTCCTTCACTCCGCCTGTACCATTACGAGTCGAAATTGCCATGCAATAAATCACCATGGTTCAACATACACAATAATGATCACGGCATATTGGCTAAACACACATTCTGCAAATGATTGCGCAAACAAATCAACCATCGAACTCTACTTTATGCCTGTTCCAACACACACTTGGCATGTTTTTTTTCTTTGCCTTTGCGTAGTCACTGGATCTCCATATAACTTCATTATATTTTCAACACTATTCGCGATATCGTACAGACGAGCAGTCAAGTTTGTTTGGGTTTGTAGCTGACAGCCGAATTGAGTTGTTAAAAAAAATGTTCGATTTTTTATATTTACGATTGATCTTTGGTGATAAAAAAACAGAATGTCAAAAGGGTTTTACTTTGAAATAATACTGAAGATAATTAATCATTGTTTTATATCACGATAATGCAAACTGTAGATGTTGGCGCCAAAACGCCACGCTATCGACGCTGGCGCTTGTGACCAGATTCGAGCGCGACCGAGAAGGCCCTGCATACGGCTTTCACGCGAGTGTACACAAGTGTACAATTTAGTGTCATTTTACATCGGAAAACATCTTGAGCATTTTCAAAAAGTCGAAAACTAGTTGAATTTTCGTGCAACGATGTGTGAAAATGGATTTGTGAATGCAAATTCGAGTAATTCGCCGACCGTGGATTTTTAGGTTAGGAGAGGCTTGATAAATTGTGTCACTTGTTGTCGCTACACTGAGAAAAAAAATCATTGATTCAATATCATCGGTGTTATTGAATGAAATTTCGTTGATTCAATTGTAAAATTGTTGGTGTAAATAATCGGATTTATTAGTCCAAACAAAACGCTATTGACTTTAATAACAGAATAACATTAACAGTTATTTTTTCATTCAAAAGATATATTGTTAGACGAAAAAGATATATTATTGAAACTATCTAAAAAAGTTATCGCGAACCAATTGTATAGTTTCGAATGTATTTTCTGCAACGAACAAAAAGCGTTTCAATTCATAACATGAATATTGTTGATTCGAGTACACAAGAAAAATTGAATTTCGCTCGTTTGATTCAGATAAAATTTCTATTGAGTAAATATGTTATTTTATTTTTTTCACCATATCCGATATTGAATTTCAAGTACATTATTCGTTAAAATATTAATATTTTATTTTGATTGAAAAATATTAAGCAAATGTCTGAATTGGTTAAAAAATTATGCGAAAATGAAATTTGTTCCTTGCGCATTTGGTTGAAAAAATTCAACGAAATCATGGCCGAGCGCCACCGAAATTATAGGTGTGAGGAAATCCGTAGTTCTCGGAGTAACCGCTAGAAGCCGCACAGGCGCTCGTTTCTCGAAAGTGTAGCGCGAACCGAAAATCTACTTCAACGCCGGAGAAACTCTAAAGGCTATCGCATCTTGGCATGTGGATAAAATGAAAGTGTAGTATCTGTTCTTATCAGTTCAATATCTGATATTCTGTCCATGGATATTCCATTGGATATCTGATATTCCCTCCACTATTATCGTGGATGATAATTCTAATGCTCACTATTTATTTAAGATTTAAAACAAATTGAAAAACTTACGTCTCATGGCATATTCGTTTCGATTTAGCAAAGAAATAATCCATTCTATTGATTATATTTTTGGACGAAATAAAAAATGCCGTAGCAACCGCTTAATTATTTCATCCATATATCTACGGATTGTATATAGAATGATTTTAATAGAATGTCATTTTATTTGAAGGATAATGCAGATATTCAGAGAACAGAAGAGATTTTCAAATGAAATAATGTATTATTTGGATCAATCACATTTTCCAATATTTTATAGCATTGTAACAATCTCATATATCGGTGGCGCTCCGCGATCAGACATTTATTTGAATCAACCAATATGTTTTTTTGATTCAATTGGTTTTTTTCTCAGTGTACGTATGAGCATATTGAGAAAGACGTATTTGAAAAAAAAAATTCACTACAGTTTATGTTATAACACGTTTACACTTTCATCTAAGTGGTCTTCATAGGAAAAATAAGTGGACGATGATTTCGGGTTGACGCGTCGTGCTGCGTCGAACCACCGATTTCGACGTTTTACGTCTTGAGGCACATTCAGAAATACCCTATTAGGTCGTATCAGTACATTTCCCCAAAAACACTTCCCCAATAACACTTCCCCGAAAACATTTCCCCGAATCGACATTTCCCCGAATGACACTTCCCCGAACAGCACTTCCCCGAAAACCAGTTCCCCGAATCGACACTTCCCCGAAAAACAGTTCCCCGAATCGACATTTCCCCGAATGACACTTCCCCGAAAAACAGTTTCCCGAATCGACATTTCCCCGAATGACACTTCTCCGAACGGCACTTCCCCGAAAAACAGTTCCCCGAAAAACATTTCTTATTTAGGCTTGTTGGGGTTTGTTTGGGTTTGTTTGGCTCGCAAAAGTATTCCCACGCCAAAACGTCCTCCCACCTAAACGTCCTCGCGCCAAAACATCCCTGCACTCAAACGTTCTCGCGCCCAAACGACCTCGTGCCAAAACCGTATCAGTACATTTCCCCGAAAACACTTCCCCGAAAACACTTCCCCGAAAACACTTCCCCGAAAACACTTCCCCGAATGACATTTCCCCGAATGACACTTCCCCGAATGACATTTCCCCGAATGACACTTCCCCGAATCGAGATTTCCTCGAATGACACTTCCCCGAAAAGCAATTTGTTTGGAACTGTTTGGGTTCCACGCACCCCACCATTCCAAGCACATCCGAGATGCCCTGCACCCACACCAGTGTTCCACGCAATCCACTATTCCCCACGCACATTCGAGGTGCCGTGCGCCCACACCAGTGTTCCATGCACCCCACTATTCCACACGCACATTCGAGGTGCCCTACGCCCACACCAGTGTTCCACGGACCCCACTATTCCCCACGCACATCCGAGGTGCCCTGCGCTCACACCCATTTACCCATTTTGACCCAATTTGACTTTCACTTTAAATAAATAACTGTTTCACTCATTTTTTCTTGTCATCTTATTTACCCTTCGATTAATCATTTTTACCCATTTTGACTTTGACTTTAAATAAATAACTTTTTCACTATTTTTTTTCTTGTCATCTTATTGACCCTTTGTTTAATAATTTTTACCCATTTTGACTTTGGCTTTAAATAGATAACTTTTTCACTCCTTTTCGGGGAAGTGTCGTTCGTGGAAGTGTTCATTCGGGAAAATGTCATTGGGTGAAGTGTTTTTCGAGGAAGTCTCATTCGGGGAACTGTTTTTCGGAGAAGTGTCATTCGGGGAAATGTCAATTCGGGCAAGTGTTTTCGGGGAAATGTCGATTCGGGGAACTGTTTTTGGGGGAAGTGTCGATTCGGGGAACTGTTTTTCGGGGAAGTGCCGTTCGGGGAAGTGTCATTCGGGGAAATGTCGATTCGGGGAAGTGTTTTCGGGGAAGTGTTTTCTAGGAAATGTCATTCGGGGAAAAGTATGGGTACCCTATTAGGTGCATTTTTCGTAGTATTCATGTAAAGAGAAATGAAACATGCCTTATGCGATTTTGTCGTTGCCATCGTTGAACGGTGGCAAATTGACAATGGTTGAAAAAAAAGGAAAGTACTTTGGTTTGGAAACCTTTCTTCCTCTACAATGAAAAAGAAAAAAATCATTCAAGAACTCAATTGCATACTGCGACTGATGCTTTGTATTGTTGAATTTTTTCTGCAGATATTGGGGTCCGTGAACTTCGAGGCCGGTATTTCAGCAAAGATCACCCGAACTTCATGAACTATGGTGGGCTCGGACGTATCGTCGGTCACGAGATG
Source organism: Ophion slaviceki (assembly GCA_944452715.1). Classification (NCBI taxonomy): domain Eukaryota; kingdom Metazoa; phylum Arthropoda; class Insecta; order Hymenoptera; family Ichneumonidae; genus Ophion; species Ophion slaviceki. The sequence goes on along the minus strand of OX101785.1, from coordinate 62,308,321 downwards.
ATACACATCTTCTTCGAGCGTGGCCGTGTTCGAAAAGAATGTAACAAGTACGTTCCGTATTGTGGCGTACGGGAGATGCCGGAATTCGCCAGTCGCGCTCAGTGCCTAATCGATCAGTACGAAAGTTACCAGGTTGATAATACGGGAATCAAGGTAACAAGGCCACTGCTAGAATGAGGCTAATTTTCGTTTGGGTTTGGTTGTATTTGTTTGCGTTTATCTGGGTTGTTTGGGTCAACAAACAAACCCACACAAAATTAACAAAATTAACCTGATTCTAGCAGGAGCCCCACTCCCGAATATTTACCAAGAAATCGATTTTTTGAAAATTCTAAAGGGTTTTCTCCCCTTAAGGCCTCAGGCCACAGTAACGTGTATAAAATCATGTGCGAATTTAACAATTTTTTTCGTAGGAAAAAGTTATGCACTCATAAAATTAATTACACGTCTATTTAGTATGAATATCATGCTGTTAGAAAATCGATATTTTTTTCGATGCGCAAAATGGCCGACTACTAATCTTTTTTTTTCGTTATCGTCAGACATACTGGAAGACTCTGTAATTTTTTCAACAAAAAAATGGCCGTTTTTTCAATTTAAAAATTATTTCCTGCTTTTTTGGTAAAAAATCAGCGTTACCGGAACGTAAAAATTATTTCAAGTCGTCCGCTTGAAAGCTAACACAAAATTACAACTTTTATGTACAGACATTTTTTTCAGCTACCCGTGCGGAAAACTGATAGGGCATCCCTAATAAAAGAGGGCCTTTTAGGGCTTTCCTAGTGCTTTCCCTAGCAGGGATTTCCACAATGGGCCCAGACTTGGCCATTATCGGGATATACTTGTAGGAATTTCCAGAATAGGCCCCGACTTGGCCATTATGGGGATAAACCTGTAGGGATTTCCACAAGAGGACCCGACTTGGCCATTATAGGGATAAACCTGTAGGGATTTCCACAATAGGCCCAGACTTGGCCAGTATAGGGATAAACAAGTAGGGATCTCCACAATAGGCCCAGATCTGACTATTATAGCGATAAACCAGTATAAATAGCTTAGGCTACATGGTTGACGGTATTTCAATTATTCAAATCGATTATATACATCGATCGAATAATACTATCGAACGCAAATTGGGAAAAAGCGTAAGGGCATTAGCAAATAAAAAATCAACGATGAACACAAATATGCAGACAAACATCAGACAGTATTTATTTATCAAATTAAAGATACCTTTTACATAGATACACACAATTACTCATGGTTTCACTCGTACATGGAGTAATGCTAGCGCATAAGTGTGAACAATCCCAACCGGTTTTCTCGACATTTTTATAGCGACTAATTTCCGCTCAATACTCATCATAGGGGTAATTATTTCTTCTGAAGACTTCGCTGATATTTCCCATTCATAAACTTTATCTGACTGTGTAGGATAAGTAAATAAATTGGTCTTTGTTTTCCAGATGTTTCCCTCAGTGGAAATAGATTCTAGTGATTCAGTAGACCCATATATTTTTTTTTATTTCTACTACACAGTCATTCCTGAAAATGGATTATTTTTTGTATTAATTTTGTCATGGCAGTTTGTCATAAAGGCTCACATGCAAATACGCAATCACATTTCTACGCGCGAACACATACATACACATGTACTCACGCCCACACCTATGCACATGAACAATTACATAAAAACAAATACAGATATACCCTGACGCATTTAACATACACGTATATCCACTGATACGGATACTTTATGGCGCTGAAATGGTTATGATGAGGCGCCGTTGAGGCATTTTCAGGGCGCTAAAATGGTTTTGATGAGGCGCCATTGAGGCAACTTATAAGGCCCCGGTCGTTGCGCCTTTAATGGCCCTTGTTGACAAAGTGCGACCGGCCGCTAACGGCCCTCATGTGGCTTCCAGATTAGGGCCCGAATAAAGTTAGGGGAATATTATTGGGGCCTGATCACAGCCCCAACTCAATTTCCGCACGGGTACTTAAAGTTTCCGAGATACATTCATTTGGAAAAAAAACGGCGTTTTCTAAAATGTTGATTTAAAAAATCTGAAAAAATTCACATAGAATGCATTTTAGTAGTACTTTGATGTAACCAATTATGGGGCGGATCTGAGATGATAAAAAAAGTGGCTGAATTGACGGAGAATCCCTCGTATGTCGGTGCGCGGCCGATGACGTTCTTCGCTTGCGGAAGTCCTAAGTCCCGGACAGGTGATCTGAAGTAAAAAAATCAAACATATTTTTACTTTGTATAATATTGTGTATAAGTTGACCTAGAGCCAAGAAGAAAATTTGAAAAATGAAAAAGTAGCGAGCAAAAAACTGCGAAAATGTTTGGGGAAAAAAACAAACTTCCTTCCGATCGCTCACTATTTGTGTATTTTTCAATGTTTCTTCTTGATTCTAGGTCAACTTAGACACAATATTGTACAAAGTAAAGATATGTTTGATTGTTTCGCTTCAGATCACCTGTCCGGGACTTGAGACTTCCGCAAGCGAAGAGTGTCATCGCCCGCGCACCGCCATACGTGGCTCCTCCCACTCCCACCACAATTTTTTTTTTAACTTCACAAAATATTTTGATGTTCAATAAAGACCGCTTGGTCAACATACCAAATATCAACATTCTTTACTTAATACTTTTCGCATAAAAAATTGGTGAAGTATCGAAGATTTTTTGGCCCAACAAGGCAGAACCTTCCCTTGAATAGTCGGCCAGTTGAACGTATTTCTTATTCGCAGTTGGACGGCACGAAAACGCTGTCGGAAAATCTGGCTGATTTAGGTGGCGTGAAGCTAGCTTACGACGCTTACGAGAGATTGGCAGAGTTACGGCCCGGGGAGCCCAAGCTGCCGGGATTCGAGCAGTACTCGGCCAAACAAATGTTCTGGATTAGTTCCGCTGCCGTAGAGTGCGAAAAAATCACGCGGAGACATATACATTACAGCATACGCAATTATAAACACACGATTGGCAAATTCCGCGTAATCGGTATGTTTTCCAATATGCCGGAATTTGCGAAGGATTTCAATTGCAAAGCAATCTCGTTGATGAATCCTGCAAAACGCTGTGACATCTGGCAGAGCGAGTGATCATCCAGTTGAGCTATGAAAATGAGAGCTCTCGTCATCTTCAAGACGTGCCACATATCCTTAAGGCGGGAGTCTGAATAGTAAAGTCCAAAAAGGCGTTTTTTCGGATTTTTTTAGAAGGGACCAAAACTAGTGAGCCCATTATACATTAAGGTTTCTTTTCTTGTATACTTAAAATGTAAATGAAATAAACGAAATAATAAATGACTGCAGATTTATCAGCCTATTCCATGTGCGTCTCGCCACTGCAGTCCCCAATCGGCGGGAAAGATGCAGCTCGTAATTCTTGACGGAACCAAAGATACCAATGAAATTTTCAATTGTCATATATTTTGGTTCTGGATGAATTAGGGCGGGATATACACTTAGAACAAAAATAAGCAATAATGAGGGATTTTTCAAACTAAGAAATCATTATTCTACAACTATCAAACTTTAGGTATACTTTAATAGTCTGGTGCGCAGGTGCGCAACTAGTACAGTCGTGCTGTATATTGGAATCGGAAAAAATAAGAAAGTTAGTTTTTTGACAGGTGATTTTGTAGGTGCCGCGGATGCTACAATCAAGTTTGCCTAAAAATCTGAGTGTAGGGTTTTTTTAGGGGATGGGGGTGGATTAATGCCAAACTACAACCCACACGAGGTTGGCGCCGGGAAACAAAATGTTCAGAAAAATCCGGGTTTTATTTTTGTTCACGGCGCCGAAGTCGTGGAAGTTCATTTTGGGGGTGAAAAAGTGGGATGAAATTTTGAAAAATCAGTTTTCATTCGATAACTCTTTAGGAAAAATTCATATTAGGAGTACAACTTTGCAGTGACCGTTTTACTTAGAGAGCCACTGCGGCCGAAGTAGTAGCCCTAGCTCAATAAAAAAGTGGCATTTTAAACTAGAGGCTCTGCCAATGTAAACAATTTAAAAAAGCTAACGGATACGTGTATGCATTATAAAGTTATAGGCACTCAAACATGGCAACCTACGAACCGAATTCTCAGCATTTGCGGGAGGTTATGATTTACTTCTTCAACATCAAGAAATCTGCGGCTGAGGCCCACCGTTTGCTTGTAGATGCTTACGGGGAGGATTCTATTAGTGAGAAAACGTGTCGGCGGTGGTTTCAACGCTTCAAAAGTGGAGATTTTGAGGTCGAGAACAAGCATGGTGGCGGAAGGCAGAAAGTTTTTAAAGACGCAGAATTGGAGACCTTGCTGGACCAGGATTCGTGCCAAACTCAAGAGGAACTCGCCGAGACGTTAGGAGTAACCCAGCAAGCAGTTTCAAAACGTCTCCGGGATATGGGTATGATCCAAAAGCAAGGAAACTGGGTCCCGCATGAGTTGAAGCCGAGAGACATCGAGCGCCGATTTTTCACCTGTGAACAACTGCTCCAAAGACAACAAAGGAAGGGATTTTTGCACCGGATTGTGACTGGAGATGAAAAGTGGGTTCACTACGATAATCCTAAACGCCGAAAATCATGGGGACTGCCTGGTCATATTCCGTCATCGACGCCCAAACCGAATATTCACGGATCCAAAGTGATGCTGTGTATCTGGTGGGACCAGCTGGGCGTTGTGTACTATGAGCTGCTCAAACCATCCGAAACCATCACAGGGGAACTCTACCGACGTCAGTTGATGCCCTTGAGTAAGGCACTCAAAGAGAAACGGCCACAATTCAACGAAAGACATGACAAGGTGATACTGCAGCATGACAATGCCCGACCCCATGTTGCAAATGTCATGAAAAAGTACTTGGAAACGCTGAAATGGGAGGTTTTATCCCACCCGCCGTACTCTCCAGACATTGCCCCTTCCGACTATCACTTGTTCCGGTCAATGGCACACGATTTGGCTGAACAGCACATCGGTACTTACGAAGAAGTCAAAAATTGGGTCGATTCCTGGATTGCCTCCAAGGACCAAGACTTTTATCGACGCGGGATTCGAATGCTACCTGAAAGATGGGCCGAGGTCGTAGCTAGCGACGGGCAGTACTTTGATTTAAAAATATCTAGCCACTTTTTTATAATAAAGCCTTAAACTTTTGAAAAAAACGGTCACTGCAAAGTTGTACTCCTTATACAATTTTTGTTCAAATGTGAACGTTGTAACCCTTGAAAAGACGCGTCGATCGAGTATTCGATCATCCCCCTCCGATAATATCTTCACCCCCAAAAGAATTGCTGAAGAATCAACAAAAAAAAATGGTTTATTGAATAACTCAAAAACAGTCGATTTTTCGGGGATCGTTTAAATGTACGAAATGTAGAGAATAATTTTCTCTATATTTTCGTCCCTATGGACCACCCTTGAATGTAGCTGAGGGTTCAAGCTACAAATTCTTCCACGGCGGCGAATTCGTGCGGTCAATAGTTTTCCCAGAATTTCGTTTTGAATTTTCAACCCCTGAGAGGGGTTGGAAAATCAAAATTCAAGGGTGGTCCATAGCAACGAAAATATAGAGAAAATTATTCTCTACATTTCGTACATTTGTACCATACCCGAAAAACCGATTGTTTTTGAGTTATTCAATAAACAATTTTTTTGTTTGGTCTTTAACCATTTTTTGGAGGTGAAGATATTATCGGAGAGTGATGATCAAATACTCGATCGACGCGTCTTTTCAAGGGCTACAACGTTCCCATTTGAACAAAAAGTGTACGATTGTTTTCTAAAGAGTTATTGAATTAAAAATGATTTTTCAAAATTTCACCCCACTTTTTCACCCCCAAAATGAACTTCCACGACTTCGGCGCTGTGAACAAAAATAAAACCCGGATTTTTCTGAACATTTCGTTTCCCGGCGCCAACCTCGTGGGGGTTGTAGTTTGGCATTAATCCACCCCCATCCCCTTAAAAAAAACCCTACACAATCACCTGGCAAAACCCTACAAAATCACCTGGCAAAAAACTAGCCTTCTAATTTTCTCCGATTCCTGGGTTTTTCAACCACAGCACGGCGTACTAAACTAAGTTTTCGGGGTTTTTTACCAATAAAAAAAACCGAAAGTTTCAAGATAAATACAAAAAATGGTTCATTCGAAGTATTGTCCCTCGCTATTTACCCATTTTTGCCATCTCTCTGGCAATACATAAATACCGAGACGACAAAAAGACGCGTCTTTGGACTGAAACCATTCGTCCAACCAATTTTGTTCTGCATCGTAATTGGCCAAGTGTAGCCCACCCAAGCCATGCGCCATTGACCGAAACAAGTGATAGTCTGAAGGGGCCAGGTCTGGCGAATGCGGCGGGTGCGGTAGCAGATCCCATTTCAGTGTTTTTATGGTGTCCTGGACGATGGAACTGCGATGGCACGGAGCGTTGTCGTGCTGCAATATCGCACGTTCGTGTCTCGTGTCCCATTCTGGCCGTTTTTCGAGCAATGCGTGGTTCAAATTGATTGGTTGTTATCGGTAGCGATGCCCATTGACAGTTTCGCTCGGTTTCAGCAGCTCATAGTACACGATTCCTTTCTGGTCCCCCCAAGCGCAGAGCATTGTCTTTTTTCCGAAGCGATTTGGCCGTGCCGTCGATGTTGACGCTTCGCCAAGTGAAAGCCACGATTTTCTGCGTTTGGGATTTTCGAAATATATCCATTTTTCATCGCCAGTAACAATTCGATGCAGGAAACTCTTTCTGTTCTGCCGCGAAAGCAACATTTCGGAAGTGGCTCTTCGATTTTCCATTTGTCTCTCAGTCAACTCATGCGGCACCCACTTTCCTTCCTTATGAATTTTTCTCATGGCGTGCGAACGTTTCGAAATACATTGCCGAGTCACATTTAATGCCTCGGCAAGTTGATCTTCTGTTTGAGTGTCATCTTCATACAATAACGCTTGCAGATCGGCGTCCGCAAATGTTTGCGGTCTTCCCGAGTGCCCCTTGTCCCCAGTCTCAAAATCGCCACTTCTGAACCGCTTGAACCAATCTTCACACGTTGTTTTTGATGGTATATGTTCGCCGTAGGCCTCCTCAAGTAACCGACGTGCTTCGGCTGCTGTTTTTTTTTAGGTTGAAGCAGAAAAGCAATGCTTCCCGCAAATGCTGTATCTGGTTTTTTCCTTAGGTACACGCTTGTCGCGTTTGTTATCTATTCTTTCCCATCATTATGACCGTTCTTTCCTCTACTGTTTATTCCTTTTCTTCTCCATCTTTCCCCTGTTCCCCCCTCTTGCGGCCGCAGCCGACTTCCCCCTCTGTATTATATTCATCATGACATTTCTGTCATGGGTATAGGGAAACTGCGGAAAACCTATACCAATACAGCCGGTCATCGAGTTCGCCCCCCAGTCGTGGAATTAGTCTTATTTCGCCGCGAAATGCCGAAGAAAAACATTTCACGACGAAATGTACGCGACTGGGATTCGAACCCGCGACCTCCCGGTCCGCTGGTTTAGTGGCGAGCACGCTAACCACTAGACCATCGCACCGGTTCCCGCAAATGCTGTTTATTTGGCATAAACTTTGACATTTTCGAGGTTAGAGAAAAGGTCGTTGTGTTGCGATATTTGTTTATATTACGACTGCGTATTCTTAACAGATGTCCAAGTTATAAAGACACCCAATTTCAGACGCGTATGCCGACTACATGTGTCGCTGGCGCCATCCATGTGTGAAACCCGGGAACTTAGTTGCGCACCTACTAGCACCGGCGGCACCTACAAAATCACCTGTCCAAAAAGTGGCCGTCTTCTAATTTTTTCCGATTCCAATATACAGTACGATTGTACTATAGGAGGAAATATCAATATCAAATATCAATCGCTTCTCTGCTTTTGGTCTTGTATCTTCGAAAATATTTACAATTGGCCTCTGTAACTTGGTAAATATATTCTTGGATATTTATCTATCGATTTAAGGATGTATGGCAACTAAGTTATTTACTACTGTTCGAATTGAAACTCACTGATATTGTAAAGGAAAATATCGAGAACTTTTTGAGATTAAAAAAACAAAATTTGCCCACGTGAATGCTGAGATAAACGAATTCAAAGTTGGGTCATTTAACACGGGGAACATAGGACTGTACGTCCAAAATTCCCTTTACATTGGCAAAAAAGGTATTTCCGGAGTACTCTTTTGTAAAAAAAACTTTTGTGCGGTATCGCTGTAATATGCATGATACGTTAAAAAAAAAATCGACATGTGCCCCTATATTTTGCGAGATATTGCGAGTTAAATGGGACCGTTTTCGTATTTCTTTAGCTCGTATGTCGTAACCACGACAACGTCACGGAAAACGTACATCAAATCAGCAACTAAATTTGCAGTTAAAAATTGAAAATTCTTCTTTCTGTACCGCATGTTTTGCTTTGAGCTGTGGTAAATCTCCTTTTTAGCTTCAATGAATACTACAATTATTTTATTTAGTCTTTAAATGCGATTTTTGCAAATTGCATAATCAGTTCTGTAACGACTCTGCGGTAGCTGCCATACATCCTTAAGCAATAAAAAAAAAACGATTTATCGAACCTTCTTATTCAGGCTCCCGCCTTGAGGCGTGCTCCGAGAGCCACGACTATCCAGACACTACAGCGACTAATTTATCACCTCAATCTCGCGCATCAAGCTACACATCCGTTGCAGAGCGACCGGAGAATACGGCGGAAAAATATTCCCAAAAAAAAAAAAAAAAACGAAACTTTGGAAAGCAGAGAAAATTGGCTTACCGAGTAGCTGGACCGTTCCCTCGTGAATGAAGAGCCCAGACGGAGCAACGAGAGATTTCGCGCGCTCGCTCTCAGGTTCCCCCATCCGTTCCAGACTCTATGTTCCCTTCTGCAACGTATTTCGAACACTATGAGCTTTTACGAAAAACGAATCGATCGATGCAACGCGAAGTAATCTCGGTTCCAGCTTTTTTTCTCAATAAATCGATATAATATTGCTACGAGATTTATTTGTAAATCGCCGAATAATCCTGGCCCGTGAATGACTCATGAAAAAAAAATAATCCAACGTATACTGATAAAAAGAAATAGTTCTTTAAAAAAAAAACAGATTGATTTTCGATATTTATTTCCGATAAGATCATCGGCATGACAAGGTCGGAAATTTACGCGCAATTGATACATAGTCTTGGCAAGTTCGAGTTTCTTTTTCGTTGAAAAATGTCGTCAAACAATGAAATTATAATTGTTTAAACAATGTGCCGCCTTCGCCGCGTGGCCAATCGGTGTAGGTGCGGATAAGGTTCCGACTCCCCCCGCCCCCTTCGCCGATCGACCTAAAATTTTGCACAAACCTTCCTTTTAATATTTTAAGACAACCCCTAAAGGGATTTTTGGAGACTCGCAACAGTTCTCGAGATATCGAATTTTTAAGTTTATTTTTTGACGCGCGCCCACCCTATATGAGGCGTTCCAAGTCACTTCAGCCGGTAAAAAAAATCCACAAATAATTTTGAAAAATCGACTTACTTTATTGAACAATATTCACGGAGTGTCGAAATTTTTTAAAAATTTGACGTTTTTTCTCGTTGATTACCATTTTTTCATATTGTTCCACTTAAATAGCTGCATCTTTGGCAGGATTTGACGTATTTACATTCGTAAAAAAACGAAAATGTGCGTCTTTTTCGAGCCTTCCTGAAAAAAATTAATTTAGATTTTATTGAGCAAGTCGAACGTCCGTTTCAGGGCAAAATATGCAAAAACATTTGTTTTCTCAAGGAAAGACACTCGTTATTTTTTTTTTTTTAATTTCCCCGAATTGTGAATACGAAAAATGGATGTTTGGTATTTTTATATCATGGGATTCCTAAACATCGTGAAGTAACAGCTATTTTGTTTTAATTAATATTCGATTGAAGTTTGAAGTCGCACTCGCTGTATGTTTACCAGGTTTTTAAAATACAAATGACTTATATGTCATATGTATTGGAGTCTTGGAGTGCTCCACACTCTTCAATCAAAAATTAATTAAAATTTTTTTTTAATCAAAACAGCTGTTACTTCACGGTGTTTAGAAATCCCATGATATAAAAAATACCAAAAATCCATTTTTCGTATTCACAATTCGGGGAAATTTAAAAAAAGAAAATGACAAGTGTCTTTCCTTGAGAAAAAAAATATTTTTGCATACTTTGCCCTGTAACGGGCGTTCGGCTTGCTCAATGAAATCTAAATTAATTTTTCTGGAAATTTTTCTGGAAGGCTAGAAAAAGACGCACATTTTCGTTTTTTACGAATGTAAATACGTCAAATCCTGCGAAAGATACAGCCATTTGAATGGAAAAATATTGAAAAATGGTAATCAACGAGAAAAAACGTCAGAATTCTTTCAAAAATTTCGACACTCGGTGAATATTTTTCAATAAAGTAACTCAATTTTTCAAAATTATTTGAGGCTTTTTTTTTACCGGCTGAAGTGACGTGGAATGCCTCATCTATATCTGCTACGTCTCGGTTCATACCTATACAGGGTGTGCCTCTTACCTCTACCACCCGAAATAGCTCGGTAATTATCGACGTCACAAAAAAATGTTCCAGAGAAAAGTTGTACGGTGCCAAGGGGGCCATCTAATGCGACCAATTTTGTTTATTTCGGCGGAGGTGCTAACGCAGAGTGAAGGTCACCTCCACGTTTTTAAATGAAATGGTACATTTTTCCAACCATCTTGTGGAGCCCCTCAAGCCGCATAAAAAACATTAGGGGGTCAAAGTCGTTCAAGGTCATTCAAGGTCACCCATTACAATGAAATACAAATCTAAATATCTCGGCTCACTACCAAATATTTGGCAGTGATCCGAGATATTTCGATTTTTTTGAAATTTTGAAAATTACGAAAATACCAAGCTGTTGAAAAAAATCGAATTTTTTGACATTTTGCAAATTACGAAAATACCAAGCCGTAGAAAAAAGTCGATTTTTTTTAAATGTTGAAAATTACGAAAATGCCAAGCTGTTGGAAAAAAACGATTTTTTTGAAATTTTTAAAATTACGAAAATACTAAGCTGTAGAGAAAAATCGATTTGTTGCAATGTTGAAAATTACGAAAATACCAAGCTGTAGAAAAAAAAAAACGATTTTTTTGAAACGTTGAAAATTACGAAAATACCAAACTGTAGAAAAAAATCGATTTTTTTGAAATTTTGAAAATTTCGAAAATACCAAACTGTAGAAAAAAATCGATTTTTTTTTGAAATTTCGAAAATTACGAAAATACCAAGCTGTTGAAAAAAATCGAATTTTTTGACATTTTGCAAATTACGAAAATACCAAGCCGTCGAAAAAAGTCGATTTTTTTTAACTGTTGAAAATTACAAAAATGCCAAGCTGTAGAAAAAAAAAACGATTTTTTATGAAATTTTTAAAATTACGAAAATACCAAGCTGTAGAGAAAAATAGATTTTTTTGAAATGTTGAAAATTACGAAAATACCAAGCTGTAGAAAAAAAAACGATTTTTTTGAAACGTTGAAAATTACGAAAATACCAAGCTGTAGAAAAAAATCGATTTTTTTGAAATTTTGAAAATTTCGAAAATACCAAACTGTAGAAAAAAATCGATTTTTTTGAAATTTCGAAAATTACGAAAATACCAAGCTGTAGAAAAAAAAATCGATTTTCGCCTAAATGAACAACTTCGATATTTTTTTAATTAACGAATGAATAAACATATGAAAAAATAATCCGGTCACACGATGGGAAATGTAATAAAATGTACTCTGTCCGAATTGAAAGTGTATCGGACTGTAAGGTACGACTGGCACCGAAAAGTGAATCGGATTGTGAGGTACGACTTGCACCGAACTAATATCGAAAGTATGGTCACGTGACGAAATATATTGCAGATGACCTCCGCTCACGTGCATCCTGGCGATGAGTTTTCACTTCTCGAGGAAAACTCGTGCTCATTTCGCTGAGAACTTCACAGGGATGATTATATATCTGCATATGCCCGTCCGCGTACGTCATTAAGAAAAGTGCAAGGCATCACAGAGATGATAAAATGCCAAAAACGCAAGGGTGAATATTTTCACCGCTTGCCCCGTTTGCCCCCTGCCCTCTCTCGTTTTAAACGAAGCTTTTGTTTTTCAATTTCGCTTCGGCGGTCGAACGTCAAGGGTCTGACAATACCGCTACACCTTTGTTCGAATAATAATAACTCCGTTGTTCGTGAATATTTTTCAATTAAAAAAAACACACACACACATACACAAATTTGGCTATGTGTCAATTGTGTGTAAAACCTCAACCTCGTAATGCCAATTCTCTCATCGTGAAATAATATTGAAAATCGACCGGTTTTTTGAGCCCCGAGTCGGCTCGTTAATTTTATCTCGACCGTCGTCTTCTACAAATACTCCAATATCATTATTCGAGCCTGCCCTAGGCAAGAAAAATTTACTTTACTTTAGCTAATAATTTAAGGGGTTAGGCCACTCTAGATGCCGAAAAATAGGCTTATTGGGGATTTTTTTTTTTCAGAAAAACGACAAGATAAATCGAGATTACAAAAAAGGGTGTTTATCGTACATATCAGTGACTGTATACAATAATTTTTTTAAGCGATCAATTTCAAAATGGCGGCTGTGCAGCGTTTATCTCAAAACTGCATTTTTTAAGTTTGCCGGAAACATCACTCACAAGGAACATCCCTCAGGTGACACCCTTCGATTTTGTTGAAATTTGGATATGTTATAACGCACCGAAAAGTAAGCGATACGTGTTTTTTTTCATCGGCGGAAAAACGGTTTTAAGGGGTACCCCCACTTGCGATTTTGAAAAAATCGATTTTTTTTATTGCATTTTTTTGAAGTTCAAGTAGGAAACCGGAATTTGCCCATAGGTGGCGCTAAATGTCGATACAGTTACCGACACATCACGTCAGCGGTGTCTTGTTATTGTATTGATATCCGACAAAGATTTCCAACTCACAATAACACGAGTTTCATTCAGTAGCATTAGTTTATTAGAGATAAACATGTCGAGTTTTGTGCCAACAAATTACGATTTGCGGACAGCACTACTTTTCTGTTTTCATCTGAAGAAAACCGCAGCCGAATCGCATCGAATGCTTGTGGAGGCGTTTGGTGAGCATGCTCTCGGTAAAACACAGTGTTTCGAGTGGTTCAAACGGTTCAAAAGTGGCGATTTTGACGTGAGGAACGAAGAACGTGGAAGACCACCGAAAAAGTTTGAAGACGCTATCCTGCAAGCCTTGTTGGACGAAGACGACGCTCAAACACAACAACAACTGGCGGATCAGTTAAAGGTGACCCGAGAAGCCATCTCCCTTCGGTTGAAGCCATGGGAAAGATACAAAAGGTGGGGAAATGGGTTCCACATGAACTCAACGAAAGACAGCAGGAAAACCGCAAAACATCATGCGAAATGTTGCTCGCCAGGTTCAAAAGAAAGTCATTTCTCCATCGAATTGTGACTGGCGATGAAAAGTGGATATATTTCGAGAATCCTAAGCGCAAAAAGTCATGGGTTACTCCGGGTGAACCATCAACATCGACGGCAAGACCAAACCGCTACGGACGAAAGACAATACTGTGTGTTTGGTGGGATCAGAAGGGCGTAATCTACTACGAGCTGCTGAAACCTGGGGAAACTGTCAATACTCAACGCTACCGACAACAAATGACCGATTTGGATCGAGTTTTGCGTGAAAAACGACCAGAATACTAACAAAGACAACACAAGGTGATTTTGCTGCATGACAATGCACCAGCACACAAAGCAAAACAGGTCCAGGAAACGATAGAGTCGTTCCGTTGGGAGATTCTTCAGCACGCGCCTTACTCACCGGACCTTGCCCCATCCGATTACTACTTGTTTGCATCGATGGGACACGCACTTGCTGAGCAGCGCTTTACTTTTTACGAAGATGTACGAAAATGGCTCGATGACTGGTTTGCCTCAAAAGAGCAACAGTTCTTTTGGCGCGGAATCCACAAAATGCCAGAAAGATGGGAAAAATGTATAGATAGCGACGGACAATACTTTGAATAAGTTACTTTGTATCATATCATTACAATAAACGTGTTTTTTCTGTACAAAAATTCCGGTTTCATACTTACACACCTGGTATGATACTTAAATGACATAAAGCCCAAAATGTTGAAAATCGTGGAACTTTTACTAAGCTGAAATTCCAGCATAATTCCAGCAGTAGGACATGATCTGACTTATCGACAGTGCCAGGATTATCCATTCATCACCCTGTGTATGTGTGTGTGTGTGTGTATATATAGATATATGTTAGGGTGATTCGTTTCAGGGTTACTTTTTTTTTGACTCATCGTGCCCGAAAACCTTTAGTTGGTTCCCAAAAACGAAGTTTCGTGAAAGGGGGGTGTTGTCAAAAAATATTTAGACGTCGCGAATCAAAATTGAAGGTTTCCCATTTGATTAACATTGAAAAAAATATTTTTCTCATTATTAGCGTTACCATTCCGCGAATTTTGATATCGCGATATTTTTCGAGTGGGCTCTCATAGGAAATATGATACTTTACAATAAAGTTCATTGAGCCATGTCCGTAAATTCAACCGTTTCGGCGGTATCATTATTTCAAGTGAATATTGTATGAAAATATCTATTCAAACGGCTGTAACGCCTAAGCTATTAGATATATCGAAAAAAATTCAAATGAGAACTATGTAGAGAAAGTAATTTGCTACTAAAAAGTCTGATAAGCCGAGCCCGTAAATTCAACTCTTTCTCAGCTATGGGTGGATGAAGTAAAATAAATCGATTTTTTTGTTTAAAAAAAAATCTATTTATTTTACTATATTTCTATTATCTATATCTACTATATTTCTATTTACTATATTTCTATTACTATATTATCTATTTATAAATAGATTTTTTTTTAACAAAAAAAATCTATTTATTTTACTTCATCCACCTATAGCTGAGAAAGAGTTGAATTTGCGGGCTCGGCTTATAAGACTTTTTTGTAGAAAATTACTTTCTCTACAAAGTTCTCATCTGAATTTTTTTCGATATATCTAATAGCTTAGGCGTTACAGCCGTTTGAATAGATATTTTCGCACAATATTCACTTGAAATAATGATACCGCTGAAACGGTTGAATTTACAGCCATGACTCAATGAACTTTGTTGTGGAGTATCATATTTCCTATGAGAACCCACTTGAAAAATATCGCGATATCAAAATTCGCGGAATGGTAACACTAATAATGAGAAAAACATTTTTTTCAATGTTAATCAAATGGGAAACTTTCAATTTTGATTCGCGACCTCTAAATATTTTTTGACAACACCCCCCTTTCACGAAAGTTCATTTTTGGGTACCAACTAAAGGTTTTCGGTCACGATGGGTAAAAAAAAGTTGCCCTGAAACGAATCACCCTTATATATATATATATCCAACGAAATGCAGGTGTACGTACCAGAGAAATTTCAAGAGACGATAATTTATTATTCCGTCGAAGTAGACGTACGACAAAGCGAGAGAGAGAGAGAGTGAGAGAGAGAGAGAGAGAGAGAGAGAGAGAGAGAGAGAGAGAGAGGAGTGATGAAGTACCAAGAGGTAAACAACACCCAACACCGTCCATCAGTTGTCACGACACCACGATTTTTTTACACGACCAATTTCGTGTCGGAAGTCGTTGCCTTCTACAGAATACTTTCCTATACAGTGCAATGTCCAAAGTAAAAACAAACGTCAGTACAACTCGAGAAAAAAAAATGTGAGCTACGTCAGTAATAATGATGTCAGTACAATCGAATGTTAAGTAATAACGACATTAGCAATAATGATAAAAGTAATACCGCCAGAGAATACTATTGTACAGTATTATGTACAAAAAGCAGCGAACGTTGAAAAAATTTAAGGGGCTATACCAGTGTGAAACTTTCAAAAAAGTCGATTTTGTTTTGTTGCCTTTTTCGACAGTTTATACTTTCAAGAATATCATTACCATTTTTATCATTCATATCAATATCATTTTATCTTGCAAAAATCGATAGTTAAATCTTTAAACGCGTTTAAAGATTAACGCCAACAGTAACCGCAGCAATGATAATAAGGATAATTGATTTTTTGTTATTTTATGAGAATCGTGTTGATTTTTTTGCAGAAGCTCCGTATGCTAGAAGTATGATTGATACATTTTACGAAACAAACGTTATTTTTAAAAGAATGAAGAAGAGCAAGCTGGAACAATTTTGAAGGACGAACTGCATTTGTTTTAAAAAAAATTCGAAACTTCGATTTGAAAAAATCATTGACCATTCGTTTATCCAAGTTTTTCTAGATTCATTTGTTTCGATTTGTTTCGTTGTTTCAAATTTCATATAAAAATACATGAATATTTGTTTTTTTCATCGATAACCCGTTATTACGCGGAAAAAAATGCCTATACTGACCTATGGCTCGATCCTGATTCATCCTCGTCAATCGATGAATGCGTTAAGACCGGCAGGCTGCTGGCTTCGAAAGGCGGTTTGCTCAAATCTGCAACAAATCCGTATAAATCACCTTATCAATCGAAGTTAATCGTTTTTTTTTGCGCATGCTAATATCAACGTCAATTCTTGACATTTTCGTACATGCTTCACGCTTATTTTATCTTAAATTAATTTCCTATTTTATTCATTAACCCAATAAGTTGATTCAGTGTGTCAAATGGCGATGAACTGAAGGTTTCAAAATGTGACTCGTTAGAAATTCGTCTCCAGGCGAAAATTCTCAAATTTCTCCTTGATGACAGTTTCATGATGATTTTCAAACGAATATTGAACAAAAAATTCATAATGTATTGTTAACGCATTGCCAATATATTGTTAATGTATTGCTAATGAATTGTTAATATATTGCTGATGTATTGTTAATATATTGCTATTATATTAAAAATACATTGTTAATATGTTGTTAATATATTGTTAATACATTGCTAATACATTGTCGATATATTGCTGATATATTGCTAATAAATTGTCAACATATTGTTAATATATTGCTAATATATTGCTAATATATTGCTAATATATTGTCAGTATATTGCTAATATATTGTTAATATATTGCTAATATATAGTTAATAATTTGTCAATATATTGTTAATATATAGCTAATATATAGTTAATATATTGCTAATATATTGGTATTATATTGGTAATATATTATTAATATATTGTTAATATATTGCTAATGAATTGTTAATATATTGCTGATATATTGCTAATACATTGTCAACATATTGTTAATATATTGCTAATATATTGTTAGCATATTGCTAATATATTGCTAATATATTGTCAGTATATTGCTAATATATTGTTAATATATTGGTAATATATTGTTAGCATATTGCTAATATATAGTTAATAATTTGTCAATATATTGTTAATATATAGCTAATATATTGGTATTATATTGGTAATATATTATTAATATATTGTTAATGTATTGCTAATATATTTCTAATAAACATTATGAATACATAAACAACATCCTTAACGTGGGATGACGTCGTCGAATTTTACTAATTAACCATTTCCAAAGTATATATATATATACTTTGGAAATGGTATATATATATATATATATAAGTATGTATATATATATATATATACTTTGGAAATGGTTAATTAGTAAAATTCGACGACGTCATCCCACGTTAAGGATGTTGTTTATGTATTCATAATGTTTATTAGAAATATATTAGCAATACATTAATTATATATATATATATATATATATATATATATATATATATATATATATATATATATATATATATATATATATATATATATATAATACTAAATATATATATATATATATATATATACATACACTCAATATATAATTAATATATTGTTAATTCATTATCAATATATACTTTCAATCGATTAGAGATATATCGTTGTTATGTTAATATATTGTTAATGTGGTCTGAAATCGATGCATTTTTTCTATTGAATAATTTCCAAACAACCGTTTAACAAAAGATAATTTTCTGATCAAATTTCGAACGATCGCTTTACAAAGATCTTATAATGTATTGTTCAATTATTTCGAATATATCGTCGATATATCAATATACCGTAAATACGAGCTGGAATCGTCGAATTCTTAATAATTAACGATTTCCAACCTAATCGTCACACTACCGTTGAACAAAAGTTCCTCAGCATATCGTTACTGTAGCGCCAAAATCTACGTAATGTATTATGTATATATCGTTAATTGATTACTAATTCTGTTATAGATATGGATAAAAAGAAATTAACGTTTTTTCAAGCCCTCACAAAAGCAACAACTTTTTTTTACAGGTACGTCAAGAAAATAGTGTCTACTTTTTGACTGTAAAACTAATGAAATAAAGATTAAAATTAATTGAGATAAAATTGCAACTAATAAACTGAACGAAATTTTTTCCATACCTATGGCCGAGTCATAATGGTCGCTGTGTCTTCCGTAAAGTGCAGCCTTGCCCGAGACCGTGTGAGCTCTTCGTCTCAGGCTCGTGGCCTGCGGAACATACAAGAGAAATAGCATATGAACAATTGTATCGAGCCTCGCCGCAACGCGAATTTGCTTATCGGATGAAAAAAAAGGAGAGCAAAACGTCGGCAATTTCATGTCGAGTGATATTTGAAAAAAAAATCGTTTTATTGGTTGTACGGGTTTTGATCAAATTTTCGAAATAGAGTTCCAAAACTACAAGGTTCGTCAAGATTATGCCAGCGAAAGTCTACACAGTTGACTGTAAATGATGTAGAACGAATAACAATGTCCAGACAGATTTCAAAATTGAGGTAAAATCCCGTGTCAATAAAAAAAAAAAATTGAAATAATTCGTCGATTCATTGAAAATTTTGAAAGTTTTAAAACTTCCATAGCCGAATTATTTTGCCGGTGTTCAGATTTTCGGAATTTTGGTCTTTCGTGTAAAATTCTTTCGGAGTTTTGATCTTTCGGGGTAGAATATTTTCGGAGTTTTGAGCGTTCTGATCATTCAACGTTCGGAATTTCAACCAGGCTTCGAAATTGACTTTAACATTGCAAAGAATGGAAAAATAGTCGATTACCGACTAGTCACGAAATTTTCGAAAAAAATCGGAATTGCTTTTCACTTTAGCTTTGAGCATAAATGTATACCATGGTAACGTGAAGGTCAACTCCTTTTTTTTTCGAAAATTTCGAAACTGGTCGTTGATGTTATATTTTTTATCTTTTCGAATTATAAATATGATTATTAATAAGGAGAATTAGGTTGATAATTAGAATTATTTGTAATATCAATATTGTTAAAGTAAATAATTCAATCTATTTATCAGAGAATCTAAAGAAGAAAAATAAATAAAAAGAACTAATTAAAATAGTATCGAAGAAAATGATATTGATCAATTCTCATTATTAGAACGAGAATGAAAAGAGAGAATTCTGTTAATAATTCGAAATCTACTGACAATCAAGAATCTATCCATAATAATTTAGGAATAGAAGTTGATTCATTAATTATGATGCTGACAATTCGAATTAATTAATAGAATTTTATTAGATTCCATTAATTATTTCTTCGCATTTCTTCTTCTCCTTTGAATTCTTTAATCAATAGAATTAGTTTTATTTATTAATTGTAAATAATTAGAATGAATTTAACTAATTAGAATTAATAAATAGTACTCTATTTGTCAATAATATAATTGATATTCTATCAATTAATGTCAATTGAATTGATATTCTGTGGAATTGAAAAGTATCAATAATAGAATCAATTAGTTACATTTTGAATGCAAAGAAAGGAAAAATATGCGATCAACGACTACGCGAGGGGCACCTAACAACGATCTATTTCATAATGCATTGTTCGAATCAAATAAACGTTTGAATTCGCCGCGAGGCTATTGCAGAAATCGATGTATTCCGTTTGAAGCGTCTCTCTCTCTCTCTCTCTCTCTCTCTCTCTCTCTCTCACTCCTCTCTCTCTTTCTCTCTCTCTCTCTCTCTCTCTCTCTCTCTCTCTCTCTCATCTCTCTCTCTCTCTCTCTCTCTCTCTCTCTCTCTCTCTCTCTCTCTCTCTCACACACACACACACACACACACACACACAACACGCGGCAATCCTCTAACACTCCGGTGTGGAATAACACTTAATTGAATTATTCATGAAATTGAGAGGATAAAATTTGCACAATTAAATTGCCTCTTCCACACTGGAATTTATTCGTTTGTCGCGGGGGCGCGGGGAAACAACAATTCGAATAATTTGTAAATATTAGCCGTCCCGTTTGGTCGTAGATACATTGCAGGATTCATTCGCATGGTAAGTACTCGTATTTAAACGTGCTCGCAAACGCGTTCGTGCTTTTTTTTGCACGAGGGAAAAGCACGATAAAAGGAACGAGTAAAAAGAAGAGATTTGCATTAGAATAGAAGCTACTCTCCTTGCTCGAAGCTCTATAAATGCAGAGATAACGGAGTAAAAGGAGAGAAGAGAGAGAGGAGAGAGAGAGAGAGAGAGAGAGAGAGAGAGAGAAGAGAGAGAGAGAGAGAGAGAGAGAGAGAGAGAGAGAGAGATGAAGGGTGAAAACATTAACATGAGAATAGCATTGAATGGGGGTGTGAAGCTCAGATATCATATATATACACATATTCATAAACATCACAAGTGGCATAATAGTGATATAAATATATAATTATTTGTAATTATAAATAAGTATAAATAAACATAAATAAATATAAATGAATATAAATAAATATAAATAAATATGAATAAACATGTAAAAATAGAATCTCTATAAATCGCTATAAATGCAGGGATAACGGAGTGAGAGAGAGAGAGAGGGAGAGATGAAGGATGAAAGTATTACCATGATAATAGCATTGGGTGGGGGTGTTAAAGCCCAGATTTAATTTATACATATTCCTAAACATCACAAATGATATAATAACAATTACAAAAATATACAATTCCATATAATTCGAAATAAATATAAATAAATATAAATAAGTATGAATAAATATTTAAAAATCTTGTGTGGCTGGAGCATCAACCAGTGAGTGGAAGGCCAATACTTCTGAGACCGAGCTATAGATACTTGAGTTAAAAGTCTGTGCGCCAGCGAACCAGAACAACATGGGGCCGTCTATACCAGTGGGGGTTTGCCACAGTTTCCCCGTACCTCAAGACGGCTCAGGACGCAACGGAACGTTAGGTTACATTAGCGAAGTCCCGTACGGAAAACTGATAGGGCATACCTAATAAAAATAAGGGCCTTTCAGGGCTTTCCTAGTGCTTTCCCTAGTAGGGATTTCCACAATGGGCCCAGGCTTGGCCAATATCGGGATAAACTTGGAGGGATTTCCACAATAGGCCCCGACTTGGCCATTATGGGGATAAACCTGTAGGGATTTCCACAAAAGGACCCGACTTGGCCATTATAGGGGTAAACCTGTAGGGATTTCTACAATAGGCCCAGACTTGGCCAGTATAGGGATAAACAAGTAGGGATCTCCACAATAGGCCCAGATCTGACTATTATAGTGATAAACCAGTATAAATAGCTTCCCGAATAGAAATATTGTCAGGCTGGCCTGATATTTGATCTGCGCCTGATCAGCTTGTAGTACCTCACTTAAGTTTGCCTTAATTTGCCTGATCAAGCTGGGGTCAGGCGGTGGTCGAGCAACTGGACTTACGGCTTTCTTCAATTCGCCTGACCCGGCTAGCTTCAGGCGATGTCAAGCAACTGGACTTACGGCTTACTTCAATTCGCCTGATCCAGCTAACTTCAAGCAATCATCATGTAACTGGACTTCTACAGTTTGGCGCTAAAAACGTGTCTAACCTCATCTTGTCAAATGATACACAGACACGAGAGAAGCACGAGACATATTATTAATCACTTTATACATTTTTACAAATAACGTGTA
The DNA here is from genome assembly GCA_944452715.1 of Ophion slaviceki. Lineage (NCBI taxonomy): Eukaryota > Metazoa > Arthropoda > Insecta > Hymenoptera > Ichneumonidae > Ophion > Ophion slaviceki. Next base: position 62,286,337 of record OX101785.1, on the reverse strand, counting down.
CGCTGTGAATAAGGTGAACAAACACAATCGGAAGATTGCGCAACGACTGTGTCTGCGTGAATAGCGGGCTCTAAATAAGGGAAAAAACGAAGAAATAATACAGCAGCAGGTTAGTATAACAATTAATTTGTTTCAAAGACTTACAATTCATAAATCTATAAATATAAATTGGATTAAATCTGACTGTAAATTAACCGTACGCCAAATTATATATGCATTGGTTGAAATATTTATTATGATACATTTGACAGATCCGGAACAGATCCTCTCAGTGAGGAACAACTCGAAATTCCTGAGTATTGGCATGTGTTGGCGCTACCACTATGTAAGTAGATTTATATTTGTTTTGTGTATCGCTTTTATTTTTCTTTACTTGGTCCGTCTCCTTTGTCAGAGGAGAAAAAGAGACAGCGTAGGCCAACCAAATTATGGTAAGCTGACAGCGTAGTTCAATCTGGTAAATGTTTTGCCATCGGTGCTGATTAGCCCGGACAGCGTAGGCTAACCGAATAATGATGAGTTAACTGCGCAGTTCGCTTAAGTGAAAGTAATTCCATCGGTGCAAGTTAGCGCATAAGAAATGCACTTCGGATGGACATTACATTCACTGAACTGACTACGCTGTCAACTTACCATTATTTGGTTGGCCTTCGCTGTACGGGCCCGGACAGCGTAGGCTAACCGAATAATGACAAGTTGACTGCGTAGTTCAGTTAAGTGAAAGTAAGTCCATCGGTGCAAGTTAGCCCATTAGAAATGCACTTCGGATGGACATTACATTCACTGAACTGCACTACGCTGTCAACTTACCATTATTTGGTTAGCCTTCGCTACGGGCCCGGACAGCGTAGGCTAACCGAATAATGATAAGTTGACTGCGTAGTTCAGTTAAGTGAAAGTATTTCCATCGGTGCAAGTTAGCCCATAAGAAATGCACTTCCGATGGACATTACATTCACTGAACTGCACTTCGCTGTCAACTCACCATTACTTGGATGGTCTTCGCTGTACGGGCTCTCCTGCTTCAATTCTAATTTTCGTTAAAAAATGACCGCTCGCAGCTTTCGCAACAATTTTTTTTCTTCTTTAAAGTAGATAATTGGATGGTGAGAAAAAGGAAAAAAAAATAGAGCTCAAATTTGTGCCACTCTAATAAAATAATGTGCATACCTTATATAGATATACATGTAGACATTGAATTCTAAGTGGGATACACATTTTCGTATTTTTCAGTGGCTGTCATTTCGAAATATAGGGAACACGGAATAGAAGTTCTTTCGAAGCAAATTGGACAAGCTGTTGGAGCGGTATCAAGGCCTGATTAATTCAGCAAAAGACTGGGACAAGTTTCGAGCGTCGCGTAAAAAAATGAACAGAACGCCCAATGTAACGTTTCCTAGAAACGTCTGGTCATAAAAACGTTAAGCTCTGTTTACTTTATTCACGAAGTTTCTTAAGTTTTTGTTTAAAAAATATATTAGTTAATTTCGGGATGATAAGTGGAGTATAATACAGTGATATATCTTAGTTTATTTCGAGTTTTTGTTCTATTACAAATACAAGAAAAATGATGTTTGTTTTCCACATAGATATATATGATACATTTTATATTAAGATTAAAAAATAAACGATCAGCGTTATTTATCAAGTGGTACCTTTTTCTCTTTTGTGTATGCGTTGTATTTTTTATTTCAGGAAAAAATCGGTCATCCTGAGCCGTGAAAAATCATATGATTTTTCATTTTGATCAAGCCGTGAAAAATTAAGCTCTTATTAGGCCTTAATTTTTTACGCTGATCAGGCCTTGATTTTTTACCCTGATCAGACGGAAGTCAGGGATTGTGTTTCAAAAATGATCAGGGCTTGATAAAAAATTCTGATCAAGGCTGGAAAAAGAAGTCAGGATGCCTGATCAGGTGTTTATTGTAGCTGGAGCAAGATTTCTACTCGGGTTAGGCTACATGGTTGATGGTATTTCAATTATTCAAATCGATTATATACATCGATCGAATAATATTATCGAACGCAAATTGGGAAAAAGCGTAAGGGCATTAGCAAATAAAAAATCAACGATGAACACAAATATGCAGACAAACATCAGACTATTTATTTATCAAATTAAAGAAACCTTTTACACAGATACAAACAATTACTCATGGTTTCACTCATACATGGAGTAATGCTAGCGCATAAGTGTGAACAGTCCCAACCGGTTTTCTCGACATTTTTATAGCAACTAATTTCCGCTCAATACTCATCATAGGGAAAATTATTTCTTCTAAAGACTTCACTGATATTTCCCATTCATAAACTTTATCTCACTGTGTAGGATAATTAAATAAATTGGTCTTTGTTTTCCAGATCTTTTCCTCAATGGAAATAGATTCTAGTGATTCAGTAGACCCATATATTTTTTTTATTTCTACTACACATCCATTCCTTAGAATGAATTATTTTTTGTATTAATTTTGTCATGGCAGTTTGTCATAAAGGCTCACATGCAAATACGCAATCACATTTATACGCGCGCACACATACATACACATGTACTCACGCCTACACCTATGCACATGAACAATTACATAAAAACAAATACAGATATACCCTGACGCATTTAACATACACGTATATCCACTGATACGGATATTTTATGGCGCTGAAATGGTTATGATGAGGCGCCGTTGAGGCATTTTCAGGGCGCTAAAATGGTTTTTATGACGCACCATTGAGGCAACTTGTAAGGCCCCGATCGTTGCGCCTTTAAGGGCCCTTGTTGACAAAGTGTGACCGGCCTCTAACGGCCCTCGTGTGGCTTCCAGATTAGGGCCCGAACAAAGTTAGGGGAATATTATTGGGGCCCGATCACAGCCCCAAATCAATTTCCGCACGGGGTGCGGCTAGGGAGTGATAGGAAAGGCTTCAACTAAAAACGGGTAATACGCAAAAATCCGCAAGGGTTTTTGGGACTTAGGAAATAATCAATAAAATTTATTTTATTAAAGCTGTGATAATTATTCTACATTATAATATTATTATCATATAATAGTCATTATGATAACGTTATAGCTATAGTATTGTAATTATTATTATTATTTTCTGTCATGGTCGCATTCTGTATCTGGATCCTCCATTTCTAGAGGAAATATTTAGCGGAACAGTCTCTTTTTCACTGAGAAAAAGAACTTCATACATTCTTCATTGGAAAGATAAAAAGGAAAGGGTTCAATCGCGATGGGGTAAAACGTAAAAACCCCTAAGGCTATACGTTGAATCTCAGAAAATATAAATTAAGGAGAGATATACGCCTAGATGGTAGAGGTCGAGGATTTAGAAGCTATGAACATTCCTTCGACCGTAGAAGACCTACACTATGGGCCTGGTATCGATGATTCCATGTAAGTTGACAAATTTCATGATTTATTCATTCCCAAATTTTCAAACGCGTTTTTCTCAAAACCACGTTTTTCAAATCGGTACCCAAAATTTCTCGAAAACCAATGAACCGATTGCCTTGAGGTTTTTTGTGGTTATTCTATACACCATTATCTAGTACTTGTCATAAGATTTTTATTTTCCGTTACTTAGTTTTTGTTTTATAGGCAAAATAATAACTAATTTTTGGCCCAAAAATCACTATTTATGTTCAAACGTCCGCCATTTTGTCATAAATCGATATTTTCAAAATCGGCTACGACAAGTACTAGATTATAGTATCCAATTTAATAATCTTTTTGTTTTGTTTTTTCAGATGATTTTTGAAGAAACGCCAGTGGGTACCGTATACGCAGATTTTTTTACGACGCTCCAAGGATCACGCAATATCCTTGTATATTTTTGATATTTTTAAATAAAGAAAATTAAACATATTTTTGAATGTATATACTTTTAGATAACTAAAACCCCAATCCGAAATTTCAAATAGTTTTCCTTGAAAAAATTCACAAAAATGACCTTCCTTCCGGCTCCTAGGTGTATATCGCCCCTTAATACAGTTGTGCAAAAAATATTAAGGTGGTCCTATCGCTTCACACTAGTCATACCACTGATCATACTTGAGACTTGTACAATTTATACTTGTAACATATGCAACAACAAAAAATGTGTAATAACTAAATTTTCCATGTGTAAGCTGTTTTATGAATGTTCACATTTAGTTGGAAAAATTGAAGAAATAGTTATTCCAACGATTCGCGCAGAATTTCTAGGTTTGATATGTCGCAATATTGGTTTTACCTCCGTCTCTTTTTACTCAACCAGGCGAGTTTAACCTCATGCTTTTCAACGTCGATCTGTCAAAACAATGTCAGGTGCGGGAAATATGAAGCATTGTATTGGGGCCACGACTGGTAAAAAGCGTGGCAAAATTTGTGTCGGCGAAATGTGTCGGTTAAAAATGAAATATGTGTGGAAATTCGCATGAATGAGATGAGGTTAGGACTACAGTCAGCTGTTGCCTTGCTCTCGCGTCTCTTTATCGTAGCAAGTGGTAATAAATGCAATACCGGAAGTTCAAATTAAACTTGATATTACATAAAAATTAGGTCGATAAGTGTAATTTTTTCTGAGGGCACTGGATTACTTCAAGTGTTAACCCCCATGGAAAATTATGTATGTAAAATATATGCAGAAAATATATGCTACATATGTATATATATCGGTCGTATATATAGTGACGAAAAATAGAATAATACGTGTATATTCAGTATATATGCACCAAATATATGACGCATATATGACCCATATATTTTCGATATATTTTTCTGACCAAAAAAATATATGCTACGTATAAACACTATATATGATGCATATTTGAGGCATATACGACGTATATATTTTCGATATATTTTCAATCTATTTTTTTGTCAGAAAAATATATAAACAATGTATGCGTCATATATGACTCATATATGTGTCATTTATGCATCATATATGACGCATACATTTTTGATACATATTCCTGACAAGAAATATATGCTGTGTATAAACACTATTACAGTTAAACTTAACAAAACTTAAAACTTAAACTTAAAAAAACTTAACTTACAGTTAAAGTACACTATTTCATACAATCACATATATACAGATATGCTGCGCATATCTGTATATATGTGGCATATATGTAGCATTTATGCAGTATATATGTGGTATGTATGCAGTGTGTATGCAACATATATGCTAAATATATGTGGTATATATGCAGGATAAATGCTACATATATCATTGATATATGATACATTGATATACAGTAATACCACTCATATACATCTCATATATAAAAACGTTACGAAAATTAGAATTTGGCACATATATTTTCAATATATGGCATACATTTCACATGTATTACAATTATTAATAAAATTAATTTGCAGTATATTTTTGCGTATATAAGTTTCCATGGGGGAAGTATGTAAAGCTGATTATTTTTGAGAATCTGACGGATTCCCACTATTATATACACTTTTGTAGCGACCGGAAATTGGGTTCATCTCGGAATTCCTTCACAAAAATATATAATTTTAACGTTTTTTTCTCTGTAATAAGGTCGATAAACGATCCTGACATTTTACAGAGACGATTATTAATATATTTAGCGAAGCTCAAAAAAAAAATTATGTAAATCCTATGGATTGAAGCCTGGCGATAGGACCAGGGTTGCAAAACGTGTAATGAAAAAGTAATGCATCATTCGCTACTTTTTTAAGGGGTTAACCCCACTTGCGATTTTGAAAAAATCGATTTTTTTTATTGCATTTTTTTGAAGTATAAGTATCCGGGCCCATACTTCTGTATGGGCCCGGAATAGATGACTCTATGTAAGTTTACGAAAAAAAATATTTTCTTCGTGTAAACTGAAATTGAAACTTTAAACGCGTTTTTCTCAAAATGACATTTCTGAAGTCGGTGACCAAGATTACTCGAACACTAATGAACGGATCTTCTTAAAATTTTGCAGGCTTATTTAATACATAAAAATGTAGTATTTAATCGGTCGATTTTTTTTTGAAAAAAATGGCCGTTTTATAGCCAAAAAACGGCCGTTTTTTTTCGTTAAAATCGAACCATTAACTTTGACTGTCCGCCATTTTGTGAAAAATGAATCTTTTTTAAAATCCTTCGATTAAAGACTAGTTTATACTTATATTTGACTAAATCCATCCGCATTTTTTTTTCAGATGATCCACTTCGCCGCAATGTTGGTCACCGCAAACCGTGTACATAAAAACATTATTTCATTGACGGCCATTTGCCACTAAACAATGTAATATTTTTCAATAAAAAAATTACTGAAAGTTCCTCAAGATGTGTCCTTTAAGATGGTATATTGATCGATTAAAAAAGTTTTGTAGTTTTCTTTGAAAAAATTCATGAAAAAGGCCTTTTTTGCGCTACACGTGGGGGTAACGACTTAATGGGTAATGAATACATATTTCATTACCCATTACATTCAGTAATGTAAAAAAAATCCGTTACTCATTACTTTGGATTTTGTAATGTAAAAATGTACATTACTCATTACATTGGAATTTGTAATGTAACATTTTCACTACAAAATGTAATGTAATGTGTTATGACAACGAAATTCATTACACATTACATTGTAATGAGTAATGCAATTTTTTACATTACAAAATTTAACGTGATGAGTAATGGAATTTTTTTACATTACATAATATAAGATAGTGAGTGAAGGAATTTGTTCACATTACTAATGTAATGTAAAAAATCTCCATTACTCATTACATTCGAATTTATAATGTAAAAAAATTCCATTATCCATTGAATTGTAATGGGTAATTAAAATATTTCTGTAATGAGGAACATATAATGTAATGAGGAATGGAATTTGTTTACATTACAAAATTCAATTTAATGAGTAATGGCAATTATTTGCATTACAAAATGTAACGTAATGAGTAATGGAATTGTTTTACATCACTGAGTGTGCTGTAATGGGTAATGAATTTTTTTTTCATTACAAAATGTAAAGTAATGAATAATAAAAACGCTAATGCATTGCAAAAAGTAATGCATTATTTACAATCCTGGATAGGACTGCCTTAAAGTTTTTTTTCTCAATAATACTGGACAGGGAGATTCCGATGTGCAATCTTGGTTGTGATACGTAAGGTAACCTCATCATGAAGTCAATCCGGACACAGTCCTGCTCTAAATTCGTTCGACGCCTTTAGGCGAGGAAAAAAATCGGAAAGATTTCTTCAGTTTTTTTGAGACTTAGTGTGGGTTTCTTTTGGTTGGGGTGGTTCTTTTTCCATGTTTCCCTTACTTTATACCAACTGGCTGTTGTATATTATCTTTTCCCAGCCCGTAAATAAAGCTCGGACCAAGATTTCGAATCCTTCAAAGTTTTCGCTATCTCTCGGTCTTTTCTTTTCGACGATCTGTCACTGAGTCTTTTTGATCCGCGTATATCCGGGCTTTGATATCGGCTAGTATTCCCCCCGGGACTTCCGCTTTGTGCATCTCCATTTACGTGGCGAACGCACTTTCCATCCGGAAACCAATGAAGAAAAGTGGAGCGGGAGCAGAGAGAGAGGTGAGTGACAAATCTCTTGGGGAACAACGGTGAGATGTCATATCACAACAGAGGCTACGACTTACTTTGGGGGGGGGGCTGGCAAAAGCGAGGAAAGTCGATTTGAAGTACTTATTAATTAATTTTTTAAACTGTAATCGGCTGTAATGACTTAAGCGGCTACACGGAAAAAAAGAAATACGAGGGTGGGGTGAAAAGTTTCCGGCCTGACCAAGAAAAACGATATTTAAAAAATTTTTTTTTGCTTTATTTTTCAACATAATCTCCATCAACACTGATACATTTCTCATAACTCTCGCATCCCAAAAAACAGTAGCCATAACCTTGTTTGCCGATAAAATTGTTTTTGCCTTCTTTGGGGTTGGTTCCCCTTTTCCAACCCACTGTTGTGACTGTTCATTACTTTCAGGAGTGTAGTGGTGGACTCATGTCTCATTAACAGTTATGAATCGACGCAAAAATTCGTTTGGATTACGTCTATACAGCGCCAAATTGTCGGTAGCGTCGAGCGTTAGCAAACGCTCGATTGGTCGAGCGTTAGCAAACGCGGCACCCACCTTGCACACAGCTTTTCCATGTTCAAATGGTTGTGCAAAATATTTCGCACACGTTCAGCTGACATCCTACAGGTCTCAGCTATCTCATGCACTTTCAACCTGCGGTCTTCCAACACTATTTTATGGATTTTTTCAATCATCTCTGAAGTTGTGACTTCAACGGGCCGTCCTGAGCGAAGCTCGTCGGAGGTGCTCACACGACCAATTTTAAATTCAGAAACCCACTGATTAATAGTTGAATATGATGGGGAGGAGTCTCCTAGTGCTGAATCCATCTCTTCTTTTATTTGTTTTGGTGTAAAACCTTTCAAATGGAAGTATTTGATGACAGCACGTTTTTCCAATTTTTCCATTTTTACGAAAACAACGAAAGCGTCTTGCGCAATGTGCTCTCAAACGCAAACTAACGTAGCGATTCGGCTGAAACTGTACATACAAGCTCGGTAGGAATGGTACTGTAGGACGCCGCTCCAAAACTAGACCTAGTGGCACCATCTCTTGGTCAGGCCGGAAACTTTTCACCCCACCCTCGTAGTACAAAATACCGGAACTACACAGTTCGCATTGGACTCGAGCGATTGCACAGCGATATTTACTGAAACACAGTGCTCAAAATACAGTGCAGTCAAAAGTTAATTTTGACAGTTCAATACTGTAATATAAATTCAACAAAACTTGTAATTTGACAGTTGGTTAATCTGTTTTATGTACAATGAATGCGCCAGTTATATCGACAGAGTTTATGTAGACACACAAAAAAAAAGTTTATCCATAAAAGAAGTTTGAAAAAAATGTGTAGAAAATATAAAAAAATCAGTCACATAAACAAGAACGTACCTTTTTGTAAGTAATTCTCTCTTTTTTATAATTTCTTGAATTATGTCGCACAAATTTCAACGTTCGCATCCTATCGACCACGCACTACTAACTGGCAATCCTTTGTGTCCTGGCCACGTTCCTCACCCCACGCCCGAGACAAGTCCTAATTATACAAGAACGTACCTTTGAAAAAAATTCTCTCTTTCTTTATAATTTCTTGAATTCTGTCGCACAAATTTCGATGTCCGCGTCCCATCAAGCACGCACTACTAACTGGCAATCCTTTGTGTCCTGGCCTCGTGCCTCACCTCGTGCCTCATTTGCGTACAGTATAAAATCCAGTGATCGCATTTAAATTTTACAGTTGAATATTTTTACTGAAATCACTGATGTATTCGCAATATCAAACTGCAAATAAACCAGTGTAACTGTAAAAATCTCAGAGTGCACAGAAAACGTCACGAACTGTCGAAAGAAGAGTAAAACTACCGTGCCACACTGTGAAATTTAATGAATCACTCTGTACTCAATACAGTGTACACTGTAACCCTTGCACTTTACGTACAGTATAAAAATCAGTGACCTCAATTAAATTTTACTGTTGAATATATTTACTGAAATTACTGATTTATTCACAATACCAAACTGTAAATGAATCAGTGTAACTGTTAAAATTTCAGAGTGCACAGATTACGTCACGAACTGTCGAAAGAAGAGTGAAACTACCGTGCCACACTGTACGACTTAAGGGGTTACCCCCACTTGCGATTTTGAAAAAATCGATTTTTTTTATTGCATTTTTTTGAAGTGCAATTTGAAGTGCAGTTTTTTTTTGATGCCCGGAATAGATGACTCTATGTAAGTTTACAAAAAAAAATATTTTCTTCGTGTAAACTGAAATTGAAACTTTAAACACGTTTTTCTCAAAATGGCATTTCTGAAGTCGGTGACCAAGATTACTCGAACACTAATGAACCGATCTTCTTGAAACTTTGCAGGCTTATTTAATACATAAAAATGTAGTCTTTAATCGTTCGATTTTTTTTTTCGAAAGAAAATTGCCGTTTTATAGCCAAAAAACGGCCGTTTTTTTCGTTAAAATCGAACCATTAACTTTGACTGTCCGCCATTTTGTGAAAAATGAATGTTTTTTAAAATTCTTCGATTAAAGACTAGTTTATACTTATATTTGACTAAATCCATCCGCATTTTTTTTCTTCAGATGATCCACTTCGCCGCAATGTTGGTCACCGCAAACCGTGTACATAAAAACATTAATTCATTGACGGCCATTTGCCACTAAACAATGTAATATTTTTCAATAAAAAAATTACTGAAAGTTCTTCACGATGTGTTCTTTAAGATGGTATATTGATCGATTAAAAAAGTTTTGTAGTTTTCTTTAAAAAAATTCATGAAAAAGGCCTTTTTTGCGCTACAAGTGGGGGTAACGCCTTAATCGAAGGTTTTTTCTCACCGATAAATATTTTCCATTTTATAAACAATTAAAGACCGAAATTTTTGTCAAAAATCCAATTTTTTTAGAAGCCGCCATTTCGTCAAAATTTATTATTCTGCTTATTCCTTCAATCAATTACAAGATAAGTCATTATATTGACGACATATTTTCGTTTTTTTTTTTCCATTTTAGATGATCCAGTCCAGAGATTTCATGTTCATTTTTTTTCATACACCCACACCGATGCCGAGAGATTATGTTATATCTCCGCGATTTGTTAATATTTCTGATTTTTTTACATAAACTTAACCATGTGCATGAATGATCTGTAAAAAAAATGTTGTCAATATATGCGTGATTTTTTTTAACCGCGTCTAGAAAAGTACCTTCGAAAATCGACGAAATCGTGTATACAAGGCATTAAGAAAATAGCAAGCATTTACAACAAAAAACAACAACAAAACAAAACAACTCTTCAATCGAATATTAATAAAAACATTTTAAAAATAAAAATAGCTGTTACTTCACGGTGTTTAGGAATCCCATAATATAAAAAATACCAAAAATCCATTTTTCGTATTTACAATACGCGGAAATTCCAAAAAATAAAATAAAGAGTGTCTTTCCTTGGGAAAAAAAATATTTTTGCATATTTTGCCCTGAAACGGCCGTTCGACTTGCTCAATAAAATCTAAATTAATCTAATTTTCTGGAAGGCTCGAAAAAGACGCACATTTTCGTTTTTTACGAATGTAAATACGTCAAATCCTGCCAAAGATACGGCCATTTGAATGGAAAAATATTGAAAAATGGTAATCAACGAGAAAAAACGTCAGAAATTTTTGAAAATTGTCGACACTCGGTGAATATTTTTCAATAAAGTAACTCGATTTTTCAAAATTATTCGTGAATTTTTTTTTACTAGCTGAAGTAACGTGGAATGCCTCATACAGTTCTATCGTTTGAAGAAGAACAAAAAGAAATCGATTTTTTGATCGTTGTAAATGTATATCCCGCCTTAATCCGAAGCACTCCCAGAACCGAACAACGAACACCCTTCCACCGATGTCGGTTGTTCATTATTTATTTTCGTTCTTATTATTATGCAATAACGTAAATGCAACAAAGTTGAAATCTTACTCGGAACAGTGCGAACACAAACTTGCAAGCTATGAGTGTACAGCACTTCCTCGCTGAGAAAATGCCTCATTATTGCCACCCTCGTCCTACTGGCACAACCAATATTCACATTTGCCCATACGGTCGCAGCTTATCGACGACACAGTCGTCCTCTCCCTGTACATATTTATTCATATACAGGGTGTCCCTCTTGTCGCTGCCACCCGAAATAACTCGGTAATTATCGACGTCACAAACAAAATGTTCCAGACAAAAGTTGTACGGTGTGAAGGGGACCATCAAACCCGACCAATTTTCTTTATTTCGGTGGCGGCGCTCACGCACATTGAAGGTCACCTCCACTTTTTTAAATGGAATGGCATTTTTTTAACCATCACGTGGAGTACCTCAAGCCGCATAAAAACATTAGGGGGTGAACGTCGTTCAAGGTCATTCAAGGTCACCTATTAAAATTAAATACAAATCTAAACATCTCGGATCACTACCAAATATTTGGTAGTGATCCGAGATATTTCGATTTGTATCGTCGATACTGACCTTGAATGACCTTGAACGACTTTGACCCCTAATGTTTTTTTTGTGCGGCTTGAGATGTTCCACAAGATGGTTGAAAAAAAATGTACAATTCTATTTTAAAAAGTGGAGGCGACCTTCACTGTGAGTCAGCCCCTGCACCGAAATAAAAAAAAAATTGATCGCATTCGATGGCCCCCTTTACACCGTACAACTTTTGTCTGAAACATTGTTTTGTGACGTCGATAATTACCGAGTTATTCCGGGTGGCAGAGATAAACGGGACACCCTGTATATGTGTATATATATATATATATATATATATATATAACACAGAACATGCTAAAACAAAGGACAAACTCCGGATGGCACGCGAGTTCAGGAAGCTTCTCTGCAGGCGAGACGATTTATTGCGGTAAATTCCTCGCAGTGTTCCCGAGGACCAGCGCTTCCGGTCTGTGCAATTGTTGCCCCTATTCTCTTCCGTTGATCCGTATATATGCATATATTTATATATTAAATTAAATAAATACATAAAAGAACAGATATAAATATATGTATATATATATGGGTCATTCCATGTCAAATCGACAAATTTTTTACCTGACCCCCTTTGATTTCGCTGAAAATTTTCTATCTTTTTCTACCCCCCGAAAGTTATTTTTCAGAATTTTTTCAAATTTTTTTTCCCGACTCAAAAAAAGTTATGAATTTTTGAAAAAAACCGCTCTTTTATTTTTAAATTGCCAGAACTTTTTCAAAAATTGACCGTTTGGGAACTTTTTTTTTCAAAATTTTTGTTTTTAAATGTAGTTTTCGAAAAAAAATATGAAAAAATTTTCAGAATCCCAGATATATGAAATATTTTAGTTTTTTTGAAAAAACCGTAATTTTCTCAAAGTCCGACCGTTTTTTTTTTTTTTATTTTGCTCTAAAAATACTTCAACTAATTCTGCAATGATCCCCGTTAATCAAAAGATGTGACGACAATCGCTTCTAATTTTTTTTCTTGATTATAAAAAAATTTTTGTTGAATTTTTGCTGATTTTATATAACTTTGTTATGAAATTTTTTTTATTTCCTCGTGAAACCTCAAAAGTTGAAAAATAAAATTTTATTGGAGAATTTCAAGTGATTATCGTCCAAGAAATTGTTATTTTAAAAAAAAAAATAATTTTTTTCTCTCATTGACGTTATTTTGTCATGTTTCAGTACCAAAATGACGTTAAGTTGTCATATTTCAGTACCAAAAAAAAACGTCCATAAGAGTAAAAAAATAACGTCAATGAGAGAAAAAAATTATTTTTTTTTTTTTAAATAACAATTTCTTGGACGATAATCACTTGAAATTCTCCAATAAAATTTTATTTTTTAACTTTTGAGGTTTCACGAGGAAATAAAAAAAATTTCATAACAAAGTTATATAAAATCAGCAAAAATTCAACAAAAATTTTTTTATAATCAGGAAAAAAAATTAGAAGCGATTGTCGTCACATCTTTTGATTAACGGGGATCATTGCAGAATTAGTTGAAGTATTTTTAGAGCAAAATAAAAAAAAAAAAAAACGGTCGGACTTTGAGAAAATTACGGTTTTTTCAAAAAAACTAAAATATTTCATATATCTGGGATTCTGAAAATTTTTTCATATTTTTTTTCGAAAACTACATTTAAAAACAAAAATTTTGAAAAAAAAAAAGTTCCCAAACGGTCAATTTTTGAAAAAGTTCTGGCAATTTAAAAATAAAAGAGCGGTTTTTTTCAAAAATTCATAACTTTTTTTGAGTCGGGAAAAAAAATTTGAAAAAATTCTGAAAAATAACTTTCGGGGGGTAGAAAAAGATAGAAAATTTTCAGCGAAATCAAAGGGGGTCAGGTAAAAAATTTGTCGATTTGACATGGAATGACCCATATGTGTGTGTGTGTGTATATATATATATATATATATATATATATATATATATATATATATATAAGGGTGTGCGAAAAAAAAATCGATACTTTTTTTTCGGTTGCATCCACCAAAAAAGGTGAATCAAGGTAAAAAAAATGAAGAATCCTCGAAGGAGAGCTCGAAAAAAAAATATTTCGCATGGCGCATTGCATTTGAATATTTTCCATAAGAATAACCCAGGAAAATATTGAGATTTCTGAATGTGGTAGTGCAACTCGTCAGAAAAAAAAAAATCGCACAAAGATGTCATTAGCATATTCTCGTGGAGAATCGAATTTGCAACAAAAAAGTTTTTACGAAAAATTAGCTTAGAACAACCGTTCAAGTGAAATCCCTGTCTGAAATTGAATTGATAAAAAAAATAATTCAAAAGGCTGTAAAAATCGAATTTTTCGCTTTACGAAAAAACTTTTTGGGATTTTTTTTTGTAGAGAATGTTTTGCTCTAACATACAATTAGCTCTACTATACAAGATAGCGGTCCCTTGAAAAAAAAAACAAATGGAGGTGACGTCGAAATCTCCGAAGTGCCTCCACCCGGATGAACCTCGTAGCCCAGCACTCGACGAGGCCCTTCGGAGGGTGCAAATTTTGTAGGAAAAGTTTTCTCCAAAATCTGATAGCTTGGAAAACATTTCTACTGATAATAGTTGCGGCTCAATCGTAACTACGTGCACCTTTGTACACCTTTTTGCCGGCTCCTAGGTGCATATCTTGACAAAAATGTAGGCCCTTAAGGCCTACAGTTTTGTCAAAAATCTTTTTATTTTTAGAAGCCGCCATTTTGGTAAAAATTATATTTTGCTCATTCCTCCGATCAATTACAAGATAATCCATTATATTAGCGAAATATTTTTGGTTTTTTCATTTTAGATGACCCAGTCCAGAGGTACCCTGCTCACCGCAAGACGCCTTTTTTTAGACGTGCTCCCGGAGATCGGTTGTAGCAGCTTTCAAAATAATTATTTTTACAAATGAAAAATGTTAAAATACAGTTAAACGTTACCATAATATGTGTACAAATTTTTACGTTAATATATTAAAACGTCTACTCAAGAGAAGCTCTTGAAAAATCGATCTTTTTGGGCCTCCTGACTGTATAAACCCCTCAAGTTGTATTTTTTTAAATATAAATTATGAAAGGGAATAAAAAATACAACGACCGCGCCTGACTGAAATTTTATAATTTATCGTATAATACATGATGAAACATTATTATAGTGTATTTTTCGGTAGAGTTTTTCCAGCTTTGTTGTAATTTTTTATCATTGCACTTCAGTGCCGACTGCGCGAGAGTGTTTTTCAATATATATATATATATATATATATATATATATATATATATATATATATATATATATATATATATATATATTTGAGGGACAAAACCTGAGCATCAAAAAGTGTGGAGAGGAGAGAAGAAAGAAAATTTCATAAAAATGTATGAAACGAATATGAAGCGAAAAAGCTTTGACTCGACTGGCCATAGAAAATTTATCCGGTCTTGCAGCGTTGCAGCTCAAATAACAAATGTATATATATATATATATATATATATATATATATATATATATATATATATATTATACACATACACATCACATACACATGTGTGTGTGTGTGTGTGTGTGTGTGTGTGTGTGTGTGTGTGTGTGTGTGTGTGTGTGTGTGTGTGTGTGTAAGAAAAGCATTGTGCTGATAATCCAGAAGAAGGCTCATCCGGATATCGCGTAAACCCTTGCCTTCCGGCAAATACGCTTCTCTCCATAGTTTCATTCTCGCGTGGACTTTTATTTCTCCGACGTTTGTTTCACGTCGATAACGGAAGTGTATATGGTCGATCTTTTTTTTTTTCCACCCATTGTCATCACGCGTATTCAATTTTTATCAATTTTTACCTTGACGAATTTGTTTCTTTATATATTATTATTATTATTATTATTAAAATAATTTTTTTCTTTCAATAAACTGTGGGACTAGAGCCATCTTCTTGCGCGTTGAATTTTTTATCTCGACGCTGATGGCGATAGAAAAAATAAATTATGTGAAGAAAAAGGGATCTCCGAAACGAGCGTGGGAGAGAGAGGCATGTATATATAAGCGCACTGTATATACCGTGAGCGATATTGCGGATTTCGTGTGTATATACTCGGACGAAAATGAAAAATATATGCTGAATGTGCATGACTCGAACGTCGTACGAAACGAAACGGGGCAAAAGATAAAAAAAGAAAAATGAAGAAAAAAAAACTCGTCTCAGCAACCAAGAAGCACGTATGCTCGTTTATGCACATACGATGCTATATGGCAATTCGTGTCCATTCGAAAGGAATTTGCAACGAAATATACTGATAATCGTGATGTTGAGCAGAACTGGCAAAAAAAAATACAAGTTTATTATTAACGTTATTATAATTATTTATAATATTTATATCAAATTTATGTAATTGATGTGATATCAAGTATGGTTGTGAAAATTACGATGGAAACCCCGGGACAATAAATCGCGGAGTTTCCAGTTATTGGCATCTAAACGTTCAAAGGATAGACAGAGGACCACATACCCGTGCAGAAATTTTGACAGGGCTACCCTATGTCCGATCAAATCCCGACGAGGATTTGTCATGGATTCCCCAAAACCTGTAACCCGGTTAAAATCCAACTTGCATCCGTATCGGAATATATATGACGACAATGGCATATTTTTGAAAATTTTGGCGTCACGTGTGTTTTCGGTATTACTATGAAATTCCTATTTATAGACAGGAATTTCCATCTAGAGATTCCTATCTATAAAATTCCTATCTATAGATAGGAATTTCATAGTAATACCGAAAAATACACGTGACGCCAAAATTTTCAAAATTACGCCATCGTCGATGTACATCTTCCAATACTGATGCAAGTTGGATTCTAACCGGGATACCGGTTTTGGAGAATAAGTCTCTGTTTATACCCACCGACGTTCGCGGGGTGTAGATGGAACGCTTTGGAACCACATGTATTTCTGGCGTATATATCGGATTCCTGTCTGAGTCCCTGTTTATGCCCAGCCACATCCACAGGACGTTAGATGCGCTGTGTACGTGAACGTGGGGTGTAGTACCCAGCCGAATCTAGTCAGATTCAAGGGAGTTACACGTGCAACGCCAGTGCGGTTTATTCGTTTCAAATTGTTTCTATATTTACATTCTCAACATCGTTTCAATTTTTTTAAAGCAAAATATAGTGCGTTAAATAATATTATTAAACAATTTAGTTTCATAGTAAATCATCAAACAACTTGGCGTCAAGACGCTTGATTTGTTTTGATTTATCATTCAATTATTAAACGATATTCAGTTAAAAAGGGTTATATGGAAAGTAAAGAGAGAAACATTTGAATATCCTACTTCATCCAGGGATTTCGAGATGTGGGAATTGCATTCTGCCGTTTCGAGCCGAACGATAATTTTTTCGTTAGACGATATTAAACAAAAAATTGTAAAATTAGCGGTTGAAATGCACCCAGATGCAGAACAATCGCGAGTTTTCGCAATACCGATGCTGCATTTCTAAATAGAATTAAAAAATACAAAAAATGTTAATTGTCACAACAACTTATTAACGCTTCATTCCCGCTTATCAATATTGAAATAGATATTTGTATGTACAGCAGTGATGTAATAAAAATATTACAAAATGTTCAAGTTATCGGTGAGAAACCCCGGTGACAATGTATGCGGGACTGCGCGCACTGATACGCTCTCACGAAAGTTAGAATGTATATTCTGAGGAGATTTTTTACGCGGGACTTGGTGCTCAGGTTCAACGCTAAAAAAATTAAAACAAAGGTGTTGCTGAAAACAACAAATTTCGGAAGTTGCATGATAGGTATGTCTTTCAAGCTGTCCAAAATATTTTTTGCTGTGTTTCTATGATATAATATAAATATAGATATATATATATATTACAATTTTTCGATTTATTTACAGCTGCGCTCACAAACTGGTAAACGCAGCAGGATGGAACTCCGATTAACGCAGATGCTGTGTTAAAAGCTGTAGGGAATGCCATATCCAACGCAAAAGACTGAGATGGATGCAAAGGACGCCAAGTAGTCCAAAAAACGATAACCCAGTCGCAGTTTTCCATTTTTTATGGTGTTCTCACCTTTCATTTTTTAAATTGATATTTTAATTGACCAGAAATGTATAAATGCTAATTATTTTTATAATAAATTTAACTTGCAATAATTCCATTTTTGCCATTTTATTTCAGCCTGTATTTACCCGTGATCCTTCCAAGATTCCTCAATGATTCCATGGGGAATCTATTTAGAGTCATTAAAGGATCCGGTTCTGGATCCCTAATGGAATCCAGTTTACGGATCTTACATTTAGTCTTAGAATCTGATCCGATATCGGACTAGATCCCGACTGGGAGCTCGGGATACAAGTCAGAATCCAGCTGTATCCCTGCCAAAATTTCTGCACGGGTATTGACTATTTAGTCCCGCTCCTCTAACACTGTAGCTCCGACTTCTCTAAACTTGAAACGCGTTTTTCTCGAAACCACTTTTTCAAAGTCCGTGTTCACTGCCATGTGAAAACTACATGACCGATTTATTTCAAATAAAATATAAAATATATAAAATACCTCCCCCCAACGGTTAGTTTGAGTTTTTTTTTTACATTGAGGGGCTTTTCCACCCCCAAAATGGCGAAATTTTTCGTGAAAAATACCACTTTTCACTTTACATGACCACCAAAAATTTAGAAATGAAAAAAAATTATCAAAGACCGTTGGGGGAGGATTTGGTGATACTTTGACGAAATTTTAATGGTACTTGATTTCAGATCATTTCTAGCTGAGATACAGTGAACACCGCGAATCGTGTTTTTCCAAAGGCTTTCTTGGAAAAGCTTTGTCACCGGCTTGTTTGTGGATATTTTCGCGTACAAATTTCACGGAATGTTCTTGAAATGACACTCAACAATGTACAAAAGGTTTCAATAAATTACTGTATCCATGTAGATGAAAAAAAATCGCAAAAAAGTGTTTTTTTTTTCACGCTGAAACCGCTACCCTCCCCTTAAGCCGTAGTCTGTCGCCGATTCGGCGAAACTCCTTGCAACTTCGAATACCTCTTTTATGAACAAAAGCGACTACAATGACCTTGAATGACCTTGGCTAAGGACGTAAGGTCATACAAGGCGAATACAATGAGCTACAGGTCATTGTATTTGTTTCAACAGCCGCTATCAGATGGTGGACACAAAAACACTGCGTTCCATATAACATAAAAATTGACCTTCGTATGTTGGACGAAACTTGACCTTGAGAAAAATCGTTATCTCCATCCGATACGATGCAACTGCCGTTGGGCAATTTTTTTTCTCCCACATCCTTAGTTTCGGAGATATCAAGGGTGCTGATAGTCACCGGGACACCCGGTACACGGAGAGTGTGGGAACCGAAAGAATTATTGCACAACTGCTGCGAGGAAACTATGCACAATGTGCAATTTCGCGTACAAGCGAAATTCAATTATCATCGGTTTATAATGATTCAATAAAAGTCACGCTCCGACGAGCGCGACTGCGATATCTTCAAATTAAAGCCGACACGATGACGACAAACGCGAAATTAAATTGCGCTAGGCGAGCAAGATACGAGTAAAATAGCCTTAATCCCACCCGAATATGTTTTCAACGAAAATTGATTGCTCGAGGAAAAAAAAATTGGGCTCGAGCGTTCGAGGAAAAAAAATCATTTCTCCATCATTTATTAGATATGTAAATTCGAACAACCAAAAGCCCATATATATTGTTATATCGCACGAACAGAATGTGCCGTGCGAGGAACAAATACGACGAAACAAAAATTGAGCGATAAAAGTTTATGAGAGCCAATCGGAAATAAAATGAGAAAAATCGTAAAACTGAAAAAATAGTAACGAAAATAAAAAGTAACCATAAAAAGACTACAGCAAGAAAGAACGAAAAATAAACGTGAAAAGCACGAATGGAAATGACTATAAAATTAATTTGGAGAAAAAAGAAAACAGAGTAGAGCAATAAAAACGAAAGCGAGGATTGCGAAATGAAATGCAAACAAAAGTGACGGAAAAATAAAAGTAAACGAATGAGAATGAATGAATGAATAGAGAAAAAATGCAAACAAAAATGACGAAGATTAAAATTTTTAAAAGGACAGAGATATAAAAAATGAAGAAAAACAATTTAAACAAAAATAAGGTAACAAAATAAAAATAACGAAGATCGAGAAAAATAATTATTCGTACTAAAATGACAAACACCAAATTCAAGTCGAGGCGACAAAGAGAACAAAAGAATTAAAACACAAATAACAAGAAACAAGACAGAATACTTTTTTCAAACCGAACAACTTTGACAAAAAAAAACAAGGCAAAATAAAAATTCAACCGAAAAAGAGGGAAAAAATACAAACAAAAACATGTTCTTTTGTTACCTGCGAAGTGAATGAAAATTGCATTAAAAATTCAAACTAAGGTGAAAAATAAGACGAGATAAAACAAACAATCAACGAAAAACAAAGATCCAAACAAAAATGGTAAATAAGAAAAAACGAACAAAAAAAATCGCTCACGGAGTTTTTTTCCAACAGACTGTGAGTTCTCCTGACGATTCTTCCGGTCGAAAATTTCGCGTCGTCTCGGTCGTCGTCCTCGTCGTACAAGCCCAGGCAATTGGTATCATCGTTGGTTGAGGAGGCCTCGTTTTTGTCGTCGGGATTATCGCGCGTTCCCTCGTCTTCCTCATCTTTCGAGTCGTGTTCGGCCAGCGAGCCAAGACTGTTGTACCATTGGGCGCTTTTCGTTCTCGCGTGATTATGACGATCCGCGACTGCCGATTGAGTCTCGTAAACGCGGTTGAGATCCTTGCTAAAGCTCAGGCTTCGTCTTATTGGCTGGAGGCCGCGATTGATGGCGGCCGGTAAGTCGGCGCCCCCGCGTATCAACGCGTTGAACTTTCGTCGCAGCGAGGGCTTGCGATCGAGCTTTTTGCCGCCACCACCACCGCCACCGCAAACGTCGACGACGATCGACGCGCTCGAATTTTCCGACTTCGTGTCTGACGCACCGGCTCCTTTGAACGGAAATTCACGAATTCGAAGCATTAAGGGGCTATACCGGTGTGACACTTTCAAAAAACCCAAACAAACCCAAACAAAAATTCCGATTTTGCTATTTTATTTGTTTGTTTGGGTTTGTGTGGGTTTGTTTGGACAAACCAAAACAAACCCAAAAAAAAATAAAAATAGCCACAAAATCAGGCTCAATTTTTTGGAAAAGTCACTTATCTAAAGAATTACCTCTTCCACGTACTTCCACGTTTTTTCAGCCTAAATGGGTCAAAAAAATTGGGCAATAAAAAAAACATATTTATTGCATCCCAATGATGCAAACTTTGATGCCATGAAAATGATGGCCGCATAAAAAACTGATAAACTAAGTAGTAGCCTACACTGTTACGTACAATATTGCTGCGTGCTAGTAAAAAAAAAGTTAAAAAAAATGTCCGAGAATAATGGCTACATGAAAAAATGTTGCAAACAAAAGGTAACCTTTTTTACGTACTGTAATATCGCGCTATAAAAAATATAATTTTTCATTTTTCAAGAGTTGACAATTCGACAAAGAAATCGTCCACAAAAAAAAATAGCCATGTTACCCCTCGTCGGAATATACCCGACACCTGTCTCAGAATTTATTTATTTCCTTTGCTCTACTGGAGCTATTTCGATGTGCCGAGATAAATGAAACGCCCTGCATAATAAATAATTCATATATTACACTTTGCTAAATAGTTATAATAATAATGATGATAACAATGAAGATTCAACCGGAAATGCAAGCGTTGAGCCTCGGAAGCCAACAAGCCTCGCGATTAAACGGAGGATACCCCCCCCCCCCCCGCACTTTGCGCATATGGTCACATAAACCCTTTAATGTCACTTTAACGTTTGAATTTATGCGCGTCCCGTGAACGCGCAGCAGCAATTATGTTTATCGACCCTTCCTCGTTGGCCAGAACATTAACAAACGGCCGCAGCGGGTCCTCGCGCAATTGTCGAACATTTTGGGTTTTGGATTATCTAGAATTCGAATTCGACGCGGCTTGCCCTTGGGCGAGGAGATACCGTAGAGCGAGAAAAAAACTTGCTGATTTTCATGATTTTTTTTCAAAAGGAAATATTTCTTCAGCATTTTTGAGACTTGGAGTATATTTTTTTACTACGGTTGGCTGTCACATGCAATTTTCTGCATTCATTGATCTTCAAATATGGCGGGGGTGTAGGACGAGTTTCTAAATTGCATTTTTTAAACACTTGCGTGACGTATAGCTGAAAAACTAATCGATCGATTCTGACGAAATTTGGTATAAATCTTTCCAACCTTCCTGTTTGAAAAATGATCCTAAATGTTTTTGAAAAAAAAAAACGTATTTTTTATTACTAAATGTAGCTATTTTTTCCGGAAAATTAAATATTTTTGTTTCAAAGTGTGCCATTTTATCGATTTTCTAAATTTCTCACTTTTTCTTGGTTCATATTCTACGGATGAGTGTTAATGAAAGAAAAAACTTCGTTGGTTTTTTTCTCAGATTAATTTCGCCGATGCTACGTGTCCCGCCGTCTGACAACGTCCGCCGCAGCCGGTTTAAAAGACCGTGCAATTGCTCCGGCATTAAATTTTTTTTTTTAACATACCATGTAACAGCCAAAAGTAGTAATAAAACATACCCTAAGTCTCAAAAACGGTGAAGAAAACTTTCCTTTAAAAAAAATTACGAATATCAGCAATTTTACACCCCCCTTAATATTCCCGAGTGTCGCGCGTCTTCTTGATGACGTCGAAGTTTGCATCGTGCAAACACAATGGAAGTCGTTTTTTAAATTCAATATTTCTATATAATCTGCTAAAAAAAACTACTACTAATTTCATTTATTAATTTATTAATCATTTTTAATGGATTATTGATTTAATTGATTTTTATAATTAATTTTTTATTTTCGAAAAATTCAATTCTTTTTTCTAATTGCGCAACATTTTGACATTTTTTTCGGCAATTTGCAAAAATTGCTCGGACCGTTATACCAGACCAGCAATAAAAATTCTAATGAATTTAGAAGTTCACATTTTTCATACACTTGCGCATTTTTGGGACTTTGGAATCTTTGAGTTATTTTCTTGAAACCCATTGTATTAAATAATGATTTATTTATAGCAAACATACGTTCCAGAATACAACAAAAGTGATTTCCTGCTATTACAACCACAAACAAAAAAGTCATGACGATTTGAAGGCGAAGTTTCGGGTGATTAAAAAAAAAACAAGAAAAATTTTAATTACCGTAACAATTAGGACATAGATTCTAAGGGTGAAAAAAGTATCGAATGACAAACACCCTATATATATACATACAAATTTGTGCACATAATACATGCAGGGTGTTAGAAAGGTCGATGCGAAGCCTTAAGGGGGTGATAGGTCACCTCGCTAGCAACATATGTAGCCTGGGTTACCTGAGTCCAAAGTCTAAGGATTTCTAGTCATCGTGGTAAGTATGATTTTTGGAAAATTTCACAACATTAGGTACTAACTCGTTCGTAACGTTCAAACAGACAATAATTGGTCACTAAAAACTGATTCGCGTCTTAGCTTAATATGTGTTCAATCGACAAACACCAATACAATCATCTGTATCTCTACAAGTAATTAAATGGGACGTGTTGAACAATCAAAACTTTTCAAAAATGGAAATACCTCTTATGTTAATGCTATTTAAAAAAAATAGCATTGACATAAGAGATAAATGAGTTAGTATCTAATTTTGGGCAATTTTCCAAAAATCATACTTACCATGATAACTCGAAATCCTCAGACTTTGGATTAAGGTAACCTAGGTTAGATATGTTCCTGACGAGGTGGCCTGTCATCCCCTTAAGGCCTTAGGCCACAGTAACGGGTACAAAATCATGTGCGAATTTAACAATTTTTTTCGTATGAAAAATTGATTCTCCCATAAAATTAATTACACATCTATTTAGTATGAATATCAAGCTGTTATAAATATTTATTTATTTTTTCCATGTACAAAATGGCCGACTACTAATATTTTCTTTTGTTATCTTTTTTTAGGCGCTCCGCGGCGTGACATTTAGCATCCACAATTTTTTACCTCGAACAAAAAACAAAAATTCTCGTCAATCTACATTAGAATACCTAGAGAAGTACGTACGGATTTTGAAAAATATTGTTTTATTCAAAAGTTGTAGGTATTTGAACTTAAGGCGGCCTCTAGTTTCTCGGGTCGAAAAAATCGATTTTTTTTTCTTCATAAATCACATCTACAACATGTGTAGAAAATGTGTGCCAAAGGATTTTTCGATATTCGAAGTGGTTCACAAGTTACGGCCCTGGAACGGAGCAGGTATACGGAGCAGGTATACTTTCAAACGCGTTTTTCTCGAAACACCATTTTTCGAAACGGTGACCACGATATTTCAGAAACTACTGCACCGATCTTGTTCAAAATACAGCATCTTTAATATGTTATAAGCCAGCGATTGAACTAGTATTATCATGATTGCTGCGATAGTTTTTTTTGTACGAGCGAAAAACTTAAGAAAAAATGAGTAAAAAATAGAATGTAATTTTCAAAAGTGTATAAAAAAGTTAATTTTTGTAATTTAGAATTCACTCTAGTTCAATCGCTAGTCTTAAATATGAAGATTAAAATGCCGTTTGGTTTTTTGATTTCAGATAAGCAGAACAGCCGCAATCTTGGTCACCGTCAAGCACCTCTTTTACTTGATGTCTTCCTGTCGGCCACTGTAACGTTTATTCGATTATATATTTTGACTTAAAAAAATTTGTAAAGCTTATTTAAATGTTAATAAAGATTATGCAAAAACAATGAGATTGATTATTTCGATGCTTTGCCCGTAAAAAATTATTGAAAAAGCCGTAAAAAAACAGCCGAGAAACTAGAGGACCGCATTAAGAAATTAATTTTCAGTGAAAAATTTCGATATAACTGCTCATAAAATGAAAAGTTTTCAATTAATCAGAAATTCCGTACGTACTTCTATGCGAAATGCAATTAGGAACATAACTTTTAAATTTGAAGTAAATCGAGTGAAAATTGTTGAAGTTATTTGTCGCGCCAATTGGAAAAAAGCTGTTTCAAGAAGTTTCGAGTAGTCGGCCATTTTGTACATCGAAAAAAAATATATATGGGTCATTCCATGTCAAATCGACAAATTTTTTACCTGACCCCCTTTGATTTCGCTGAAAATTTTCTATCTTTTTCTACCCCCCGAAAGTTATTTTTCAGAATTTTTTCAAATTTTTTTTCCCGACTCAAAAAAAGTTATGAATTTTTTTAAAAAACCGCTCTTTTATTTTTAAATTGCCAGAACTTTTTCAAAAATTGACCGTTTGGGAACTTTTTTTTTTCAAAATTTTTGTTTTTAAATGTAGTTTTCGAAAAAAAATATGAAAAAATTTTCAGAATCCCAGATATATGAAATATTTTAGTTTTTTTGAAAAAACCGTAATTTTCTCAAAGTCCGACCGTTTTTTTTTTTTTGCTCTAAAAATACTTCAACTAATTCTGCAATGATCCCCGTTAATCAAAAGATGTGACGACAATCGCTTCTAATTTTTTTTCTTGATTATAAAAAAATTTTTGTTGAATTTTTGCTGATTTTATATAACTTTGTTATGAAATTTTTTTTATTTCCTCGTGAAACCTCAAAAGTTAAAAAATAAAATTTTATTGGAGAATTTCAAGTGATTATCGTCCAAGAAATTGTTATTTAAAAAAAAAAATAATTTTTTTCTCTCATTGACGTTATTTTTTTACTCTTATGGACGTTTTTTTTTGGTACTGAAATATGACAACTTAACGTCATTTTGGTACTGAAACATGACAAAATAACGTCAATGAGAGAAAAAAATTATTTTTTTTTTTAAATAACAATTTCTTGGACGATAATCACTTGAAATTCTCCAATAAAATTTTATTTTTCAACTTTTGAGGTTTCACGAGGAAATAAAAAAAATTTCATAACAAAGTTATATAAAATCAGCAAAAATTCAACAAAAATTTTTTTATAATCAAGAAAAAAAATTAGAAGCGATTGTCGTCACATCTTTTGATTAACGGGGATCATTGCAGAATTAGTTGAAGTATTTTTAGAGCAAAAAAAAAAACGGTCGGACTTTGAGAAAATTACGGTTTTTTCAAAAAAACTAAAATATTTCATATATCTGGGATTCTGAAAATTTTTTCATATTTTTTTTCGAAAACTACATTTATAAACAGAAATTTTGAAAAAAAAAGTTCCCAAACGGTCAATTTTTGAAAAAGTTCTGGCAATTTAAAAATAAAAGAGCGGTTTTTTTCAAAAATTCATAACTTTTTTTGAGTCGGGAAAAAAAATTTGAAAAAATTCTGAAAAATAACTTTCGGGGGGTAGAAAAAGATAGAAAATGTTCAGCGAAATCAAAGGGGGTCAGGTAAAAAATTTGTCGATTTGACATGGAATGACCCATATATATATTTTCTAACAGCTTGATATTCATACTAAATAGTTGTGTAATTAATTTTATGAGTGAATCACTTTTTCATATGAAAAAAATGGTTAGATTCGCACATCATTTTATGCCTGTTACTGTGGCCTAAGGCCTTAAGGCTTAGCATCGACCTTCCTAACACCCTGTGTGTGTATACATATATATGTACATACAAGGTGTATATACGTGTATGTACTACGATATATATATATATATATATATATATATATATATATATATATATATATATATGTCGACGCTGCTTCCAAAAAACAGCACGATTCAAAGTTCTTACGAAAACTAGCATGATTATGCTTTCGCAGCGAAAACTTGCTTGTTTGATTTTCACTGTAAAAACTAGTGTAAAAGGAGTAAGTTTAAAA
Source organism: Ophion slaviceki (assembly GCA_944452715.1). Lineage (NCBI taxonomy): Eukaryota > Metazoa > Arthropoda > Insecta > Hymenoptera > Ichneumonidae > Ophion > Ophion slaviceki. The sequence continues at coordinate 62,259,349 of OX101785.1, read as the reverse complement.
CCTTAAGAATCTCATCGCTCGTACAATCTAACCAAAAAGAGTTTTGGTGAAAATTTAAAATCCTTCGTGCTCAGGTAAAAATCAGGAAAAATAAACCATTAGTATTTTTATTAAACATGACAATTTTTTGCGTAATGACAGTTTAATTTTATACTTGTTGCTTTTATTAACATTTTGATAATCATTATCAATTAAAATCGATGGTAGTAATTTTCATAAAAAAATAATATCGAAATTGTCAATATATTGAAATATTTATTGTGATTTTCTAATAAAAAATAACGTTATTGAAAATATCATTCATCAAATTGACTGTAATCTTACAGATGGTTATCGTCGAATATGTTTGAAAAATCTTGCTGATGTTCGATTGGAATTGAACCTCTGTCAAGCATGGCCTGTAAATCTTTTTTTCTTGGTGCAAGAGGCAATTTTTTACCAGACGTTCGTTTTAATTGGAACATTCGAACATCATCCATGTTCTTGTTTTTTTTTAAGATTTTCATCTCTCGTCCTTCTTGGTCAAAATTATACACTAGGCAAAAGAATTAAAGGATATTGAAAAAGTCCGCCAATTTTAGGGTCATTTTCAAGTAGCTGTAACTCCTCGAAAAATGGTCGCACAGCAAAATAAAAAAAAAGCAAATTGAAGTTGTGAATCTCTAGTTTCGAGATCTTGAGCTCAAACATTTTTCACATCAGCCAATTTTTAGTAGCCATCAAAAAACCAAAGTAAAAAAAATTCAAAATTTTTGCTCATTTTTTACAGTCTGCACGGACTTTAATAATTTTTTTGAATGATCGGATGGAAAGGATCGTCTAGCTGGATTCTTCCCCTTTAATTTGAGCGGTGGGAGAGCTCTGTACGATTTTTTCTCGCTGAGTTATCGATGTTCAAAGCAAAAATGACACTTTTGAATTTGATGACTGATTACTCGGAGACTAATGGTCGCACAGAAAAAAACCAGAGGGTTTTGGAAACTTTGAAGTATTCTCTATAAGATACTTTTATCATTTTTTTTATGCGGGAAAATGGATTTTAAAAAACGTGAAAAATGGCATATTTACGAATAATGTTTTAACTAAGGATCGTTTTGCCAATATCGAATAGATAAAAAAAAATTTCGGTCTTTTTATGACCTCAAAGTATCCTAAAAAAGCCCTCAAAAGTTTAAACCCCTGCGATTTTTTTTCATTGTGTTCCGAATGATCGAAATTGTGGTTTTTTGCCAAAAATCGATTAAAGGCTAAATCTACCACCTTTTATTCGTCTTTTGCGAATCACAATTTTTTTTGGCACTGATCCGAATTTCCTAAAAAATGTTGATTGTTGAACAACGGGAACAAATTTTTGTTTAATGAAGAAAAAAAATTAACTAAATTTTTTTTTTGACAAAAAAAATTAAATCGCAGGGGTTTAAACTTTTGAGGGCTTTTTAAGGGTACTTTGAGGTCATACAAAAAACGATTTTTTTAAATCTATTCGATATTGGCAAAATAATCCTTAGTTAAAAGAATATTCGTAAATATGCCATTTTTCACGTTTTTGTAAATCCATTTTCCCGCATAAAAAAAATCTTGATAAAAAAAATAATAAAAACATCTTATAGAAAATACTTCAAAGTTTCCAAAACCCTCTGGTTTATTTCTGTGCGACCATTAGTCTCCGAGTAATCAGTCATCAAAGTCAAAAGTGTCATTTTTGCTCTGAACATCGATAACTCAGCGAGAAAAAATCGTACAGAGCTCTCCGCTCAAATTAAAGGGGAAGAATCCAGCTGGACGATCCTTTCAATCCGATCATTCAAAAAAATTTATTAAAGTCCGTGCAGACTGTGACAGATGAGCAAAAAATTTGAAAATTTTATTTACTTTGGTTTTTTGATGGCTACTAAAAATTGGCTGATGCGAAAAATTTTTGAGCTCAAGATCTCAAGACTAGAGATTCCCACCTTCAATTTGCTTTTTTTTATTTTGCTGTACGACCATTTTTCGAGGAGTTACAGCTATTTGAAAATGACCCTAAAATTGGCGGACTTTTTCAATATCTTTTAATTCTTTTACCCAGTGTATTTAACGTGGATTGTATCGACGTAAGGTTGAATGGATATTTCCCGAATACTTGCAATTTTAATTGAAGTCCAATTAAATTTTTTTGAGGGTCTAAAAAATCGTAAATTTCCGATTGCGGTCAAAGGAATTGGAGTAAAAAAATTGAGGCAAGGCGTAAAAAAGCACGGAAGAAAAGTCGGAAACAATGCCAGTGTTACTGAAACATGTTAATTTTCGTGGTGAAAGCCGAAACCTGGTAGTTTGGGCGTTTAATATCGAAAGGTGCCAGTGATCGTGGCGAAAACCGAAACTTGCTAGTTTTCGTGTCGGAAGCCAAAACATGCTAGTTTGTTTTTCGTAAGACTTCTGAAACATGCTACTTTTCGTAAGCAGCGTCGATGTATTGTCCGTTATCTTCGAGTTTGTTTCGGCTGTATTTACAAACGAACGATGCGCCCACCTGCCTCGTCCTTTCCCTCTCCAGAATTTCCGCTCGACGTTTGATGAGCCTCCCCGGACGTTGTTTTCTCGTTCGCCGTCGATATTTGTAGCTTTTTACTCGTTCTCCTCGAGCTCTTCTTGCCGTTCTTCAGAGTCATGACTACGATGGCGAGAGTCACGATGAGAGAGCGAGGGAGGGCCAGACGAGTGTAAACAAATTTCACACGGACAGACACGCACATACACACGCGCACCTAAAGCCACAGCAGGTCTATATATATACGTGTGTGTGTATGTTCCACTTTCACTGAACTTTCGGCCGATCATTTATTCTGTAATCCGCGATAATGCACTTGTCACTCGTACGAAAATCGACGCGCACTGATTTTCGATATTCGTGATTGACACGTGCCCGCTGTGACGACGACGTCAATGAGCAGCATTCGCTCCGAGTAACATTGGATTCTATCATGCTTCCGATTGCTTCGATACCGATCGATGTATACAGTCATCCTGAATTGCATATACGTTTTCTCTTTCTTGTGAATCGTATTTTTGAAAATTTTCACGAGAATGGGGAGGGACTCACGAGAATTTTGATGACTTGAACAATTTTTTTCGTATAAAAAAGTGATTGGCTCATAAAATTAATTACACATTATTTAGTATGCATATCAAGATGTTAGCATTTTTTAAATACTTTTTCATACGAAAAAAAATTGTTAAATTCGCACATGATTTTATGCCCGTTACTGTGGCCTAAGGCGTTAAAGCCACGCGGTTGTGTGTGTTTGCAGCGTGTGAAGAATATTGAGCAGTGAGCTCGTTTATCGAATACACGTGTGGGCTCGTAACTTCCAGCGATTCGATTATCCTTATCGTTCTCTTATCTCTCGACCTTGAAATCGAATGGTAACGCAACGACATCGTCGCAAAATCCTATTCCTATTGTGCAACGACCGTTTCGGTGAGTCGCATTATTCGACGTCACACATTTCGTATTGACACCGGCGAGCAGAGCGAGAAAAGTATCATTTATATTTCCGTTCGATTGCTCGTTTCTGAGGTGATCACTGTACTGATAGTGCAAAGTTGAACACTCTTTTATCAAGTTGGGAACAAATCCGTCACATTTTTGTGTACATAAACATTATCTCAGTAGGTTAAGGGGGCTCGCCGAGCAAAGTCCACGGAGTCGGAAAGTAATGATTTTTGTAAACAGATGAATGGCCAGATATAAGCAAATCTATAGGTACCTGAATAGGGATGAATTTGAGCTCTATTTTTTCCCTTACTCTCACCATCCAAATGGTCGAGGTCGAGGATTTGGAAGCTATGAACATTCCGTTGACCGTAGAAGACCTACACTATGGGCCTGGTATCGATGATTCCATGTAAGTTGACAAATTTCATGATTTATTCATTCCCAAATTTTCAAGCGCGTTTTTCTCAAAACCACGTTTTGGCACCCAAAATCGGTACCCAAAATTTCTCGAAAACCAATGAACCGATTGCCTTGAGGTTTTTTGTGGTTATTCTATACACCATTACTTAGTACTTGTTCTACGATTTTTTTTCCGTTACTTAGTTTTTGTTTTATAGGCAAAATAATAACTAATTTTTGGCCCAAAAATCACTATTTATGTTCAAACGTCCGCCATTTTGTCATAAATCGATATTTTCAAAATCGGCTATGACAAGTACTAGATTATAGTACCCCTTAACCCTTTGAAGCATACATTTTTATTTACCCTGCAATTGGCTCGAAATTTTGTACGCGGGGTTTTTCGGGGTCGCTGATTACGAATCTGCACTCAAAATTTGGGAATCCAAGATGGCGGATCCAATATGGCAGACCATAAATGCAAAACGTCGTTTGATGATAGCGAAAGTTGGTACTCGGGGGTTTTCGGGGTCGCTGATTACGAATCTGCACTCAAAATTTGAGAATTCAGGATGACGGATCCAATATGGCGGAACAGAAATGCAAAACGTCGTTTGATGATAGCGAAAGTTGGTACTCGGGGGTTTTCGGGCTCGCTGATTGCAAATCTGCACTCAAAATTCGAAAATTCAAGATGGCGGATTCAATATGGCGGACAATAAATGCAAAACGTTGTTTGATTACAACGAAAGTTGGTACTCGGGGGTTTTGGGGGTCGCTGATTACGAATCTGCACTCAAAATTCGAGAATTCAAGATGGCTGACCATAAATGCAAAACGTTGTTTGATAATAGCGAAAGTTGGTACTAGGGGGTTTTCGGGGTCGCTGATTACGAATCTGCACTCAAAATTGGGGAATTCAAGATGGCGGAACCGATATGGCGGACCATAAATGCAAAACGTTGTTTGATGATAGCGAAAGTTGGTACTCGGGGGTTTTCGGGGTCGCTGATTATGAATCTGCACTCAAAATTCGGGAATTCAAGATGGCGGACCATAAATGCAAAACGTCGTTTGATGACAGTGAAAGTTGGCACTCGGGGGTTTTCGGGGTCGCTGATTACGAATCTGCACTCAAAATTCGGGAATTCAAGATGGCGGAACCAATATGGCGGACTATAAATGCAAAACGTTGTTTGATGATAGTGAAAGTTGGCTTTCGGGGTCGCTGTTACATGAAATAAACTGCCAAAAAAAAAATAGATCATCAAATTTGGAAAAAATCCTATAATTTTTGCCATTTACAGCCGCCATAATTTTTTTTTTATAGTTTATAATTTTTGAGTTCAGCTCGCGAAAGCTCTAGCCGTCCAATGAATATTTAGTGGTCGCTCAAGAGCTACGAAATTTCCAATGTTCGTGAATTTCTTTTTCTCTTCTCACTCATAAATTTAAGGGGCTATACCAGTGTGAGACTTTAAAAAAATCGATTTTTTTTGCTTTTTTCGACAGTTTATACTTCCAAGAATATCATTTATATCATTCATATCAATGACATTTTAGGTTGCAAAAATCGATAGTTAATGAGATTTTTCAAATTTGCAGACATTGTAACTCAAAGAGCAATTATCCGAATGACTTGAAATTTGAACTGAGTACTCTTAAATATATTTACTCTACAATGACGTAGGATATTTTTGATTAGCTGAAAATTGACGATTTGGCATTGACAAAAACGACCATTTTATAGGCAAGAAAACAGACTTTTTTTCATAACTACGCCATTTTGTTAGATTTTGATATTTTTCGAAAATCCTACGTCATTGTACAGGAAATACCTTCCGGTTTAACGACATTTTTTTTCTTTTCCGGTTTCAGCTACTCAATCGGCCGGAATCATGTCAGCAGTGGAGGAACTTTTTTTGGCGCCCCCGAATGCAGCGAATAAGTCGCTTGGATCTCAATATTTTTCTATGAAAAAATTATGTAGTATAGGTCAAATATAGCCAAATATATTCTTAATTTTCCGAAAAATTTAATTGAGTACTTTTCTTCCAAAAAATTCCCGAAAGACACCCAAATTTTCGGCGTTCACACTGGTATAGCCCCTTAACACTTTGTAAATTTTTCAAAACAATTAATCTTCTTTCTCTTTCGGAACGGATTTTTTAAATTCACCTCGCAACCGAACAAAACCCAAACAAAGAGCCGGCGTACATCGTGCGCATCTGATTGGTCCGCCTTTAAAAATTAATAATAATTCAGGGGTTGATCCGAGACAAACACATGCTTATATCAATCGACTCAGAATTTCACCCCCAACCCCCCATTTCGGGGAACGCATTCAGTTCTCGGACACCCTGTATATAGGCATGACCAATATACGAATTCTATAAAGACGAATGAGTAACATATGTATACACGAAACAAAAAAAAACGAAGAATTGTCCCGGTACGTTGTGTCACCTATTGAACGCCAGGACTCGAAGAACAAAGACAGCGCTATAGCGGCGGCGGGTCCGAGAGGAAGGGAAGAAGAGAGAACAAAATAGCAGCCAAAACAAACGAAAAAGTATCACACGGCATGGCGGACGCGGAGTTTTCGGCTCCGCGTATTTGTACAAGTGTCAATTCCGCCGTTTGGAGAATGAAAAAGAGAAAAACGTAAATCCAACAGATTGGACAACAAATACCATCAAAGATTTACACCATCGGTACGAAATGTTTTGTCCACGGTCGCGTGTTCTTTGGGCCGAAAAAAGTTAGGGACCGAGAGAAATAAATTACGAATGATAAGAATAACAATAATTGGTTCGGTTATCTAAATTATGGCAATCTTTTTTAAAAAATAACAATAATAATCATCATTGTTTGGGTAATTTTTATTATTGAAATAATTTTTTTAAACAATCATTGTGATAATTGTGTAGGTAATTTGAATTATTACAATCATTTTTTTCAAATAATAATAATCAAATAATCAAATATCATTGAAAAAAATGATAATGGTTTGAGTTTTAGTTGAGTAAAAAAAGTTTGGGCAATTTTAAGCGAAACAACTATTTAAAATGATAATAATAATCATAACCGTTTAAGTAATTTTCACTATAGCAATAATTTTTAATAATAATAATAGTAATTGTGTGGATAATTTTAATTATAACAATAATTTTTTAATAGTAAATTGTTTGGGTTTGTATCAGTTATTTTTATTATAACGATAATCTTAAAATAATAATAATAATAATAATAAAAATTTCACTTTTTCTGCTTGCTAAATTAGAGTCAAAAAACAATGATCGCTCCCGCGAGCGAGAAAATTGCACGGCGCGAGACACAACCAGAAGAAAAAATCAGGCAAAGCGTATTTCAACGCCACCTTGTATACGACGCATTAAGGGGGACTTTGTCCTTGAAATTTTCAAAAAATCAATTTGAGCTCAACATGAGCAGCTAGAAGAAGAGGAGGGATGCCTCTATGGACCAGGCATTGCCGATTAGCGGTAATTATAAACACATTTTTGTAAACACATTACAAAACTTTAAACGCGTTTTTCTCGAAAACACGTTTTTAAAAATGGCTGACATTCTCCTGACCGCTGTAATTAATATATCGACCTGAAATTTGGAGAGCATACTCAGAAAATATGTCTTCACGGAATGACGGATCGTTTTTTCAATAGATACATTTTTGCATTTATTATTTATCTTTTTATGCGAAAAAAAACGCGAAAATTCGATTTTTTTAAAATTGCTGCCATTTTCCGAAATTTGTACTAAACGAAAAACCCATCCGTCATTCCATGACCAAAGGGTCACAGATTGATAATATGCTTTGAATTTGTGTTTCAGATCAACAAAGAGGGGGCAGTGATGTCAGCCGTTTACCTCCCGCGATTTGAGGACCTGTTTTCGCGGAACTGCAACGGCCGCCATTTTGGTTTTTTTTTTCAAAAAAAAAATTTTTTTTAACGTTCTGTATATCATGAATAAAAGCAAGAAAAAAACCGCACTCAAAAAGCTTTACTCGTTTCCTATAAAAAAATAAAATGTAACCACCTGAAATATGGCACTCCAAGGACAAAGTCTCCGTTAATAATAGTGTGAGGACGATTGACGCACGTGCCCGAGGAAGTTAACTTTTGAAACTGTATGAAATGTACAAAAAAACGCACAAAAGAAAAAGCAATGAAAAAATCTTATCGAAATTTTTATCGCGTTCCCGCGCGGCTCCTGACAATCTCTATTTATGACTACGATGTTGTTCACGCGTTTATGAGTGTGTACCGTGAGCCACGGTCGCTTTTACGTAAATAGCGTTGCTCCGTTCTCATTCTTGTTAGTATGACCACCATTACAATATTATATCGTACATACAATATTATTGTAATTATTGTACAATTTTTATAATACTTATGCGATGTTTTTTATATTTTATTATTCTAGAAAGGAACATCACTTTGGTGACCTCCTCCGATTTTGTTGAAACTTTTTTATGTGGAAGAGTATCAAAAACTAAGAGAAACGTATTTTTTTTATCGGCGGAAGAACGGTTTTTAGGGGTGAAACGCACCCTCAAAAATGGGGATGTTTTTCGTTTTTCGTCGATATCGTTTTAACGGTAGGACATATAAAAAAAATTCAAATTGCAACAATGTTTATTTTTTTGTGTACTATACATTGGAGATGAGAACGATAACGTTATCGACGAAAAACACTCCTATTTTCAAGGGTGCGTTTCACCCCTTAAAACCGTTTTTCCGCCGATAAAAAAAAATACGTGTCTCTTGGTTTTTGATACTCTTCCACATAAAAAAATTTCAAGAAAATCGGAGGAGGACACCAAAGTGATGTTCCTTGTAAGTAAATGCCGACACTGGTGGATGGGCGATCGAAGTTCGGCTGTGACGGTACTCCGAGTTGAGGCCTTAGGCCACAGTAACGGGTATAAAATCAGGTGCGAATTTAACAATTTTTGTTCGTATGAAAAAGTGTTTCACTCATAAAATTATTAATAAATTATTAATAAAATTATTAATAAATAATTATAAAAATTATTAATAAAAATTACACTATGAGCCTGGTATCGATGATTCCATGTAAGTTGGCAAATTTCATGATTTATTCATTCCCAAATTTTCAAACGCGTTTTTCTCAAAACCACGTTTTTCAAATCGGTACCCAAAATTTCTCGAAAACCAATGAACCGATTGCCTTGAGGTTTTTGTGGTCATTCTATACACCATTATCTAGTACTTGTCATAGGATTTTTTTTTCCGTTACTTAGTTTTTGTTTTATAAGCAAAATAATAACTAATTTTTGGCCCAAAAATCACTATTTATGTTCAAACGTCCGCCATTTTGTCATAAATCGATATTTTCAAAATCGGCTATGACAAGTACTAGATTATAGTATCTAATTTAGTAATCTTTTTGGTTTTTTTTTCAGATGATTTTTGAAGAAACGCCAGTGGGTACCGTGTACGCAGATTTTTTTACGACGCTCCAAGGATCATGCAATATCCTTGTATATTTTTGATATTTTTAAATAAAGAAATTTAAACATATTTCTGAATGTATATACTTTTAGATAATTAAAATCCCAATCCGAAATTTCAAATAGTTTTCCTTGAAAAAATTCACAAAAATGACCTTTTTCCGGCTCCTAGGTGTATATCTCCCCTTAATTACACATCTATTTAGTATGAATATCAAGCTGAAAGAATATAAAAATAAAGAATAAAGAATATAAATTTCCATGGGGGTCCAGAAGTTTCGAGTAGTCGGCCATTTCGTACATCGAAATATATATATATATATATATATATATATATATATATATATATATATATATATATATATATATATAGGGTGTCCCAGAACTCAACGTCAAGCCGAAACGGGGTGACAGGATTGATTGTAAACATCATGAGAAAAATCAGAAAAAAATCTGGGCATTTAAGAAAAACCTAGAAATTTGGTCAAACTGTAACCATTTTTTGGTTATTCTGGTTAATTTTTATTATTTTTGTTCATTTAAACTTTGGAACCGTAACCCTAAATAACATTTATAGAATCACAGTCAAAAATAATGACACAATTGCCCCAAGTTTCCTAGAATTAAGACTGTTTTTTGTTAAACTATGAATTTCAAAATAGATTTTCAAAATGGATTTTTTTCTGATTTTTCTCATGATGGTTACAATCAATCCTGTCACCCCGTTTCGGCTTGACGTTGAGTTCTGGGACACCCTGTGTATATATATGTGTGTGTGTGTGTGTGTGTGTGTGTGTGTGTGTGTGTGTGTGTGTGTGTGTGTGTGTGCGCGTGCGCGTGCGCGTGCGCGTGCGTGCGTGTGTGTGTGTGTGTGTGTGTGTGTATTCGATGTACAAAATGGCCGACTACTCGAAACTTCTGGACCCCCATGGAAATTTATGTATGTAAAATATATGCCGAAAATATATGCTACATATATCGGTCGCATATATACCGACGAAAAATAGAATAATACGTGTATATTCAGTATATATGCACCAAATATATGACGCATATATGACCCATATATTTTCGATATATTTTTCTGGCCAAAAAAATATATGCTACGTATAAACACTATATATGATGCATATATGAGGCATATACGACGCATATATTTTCAATCTATTTTTTTATCAGAAAAATATATAAAAAATGTATGCGTCATATATGACTCATATATGTGTCATTTATGCATCATATATGACGCATACATTTTTGAGACATATTCCTGACAAGCAATATATACTGTGTATAAACACTATTACAGTTAAACTTAACAAAAGTTGAAACTTAAACTTAAAAAAACTTAACTCACAGTTAAAGTACACTATTTCATACAATCACATATATGTAGCATTTATGCAGTATATATGTGGTATGTATGCAGTGTGTATGCAACATATATCCTAAATATATGTGGTATATATGCAGAGTAAATGCTACATATATCATTGATATATGATACATTGATATATAGTAATACCACGCATATACATCTCATATATAAAAACGTTACGAAAATTAGAATTTGGCACATATAATTTCAATATATGGCATACATTTCACATGTATTGCAATTATTAATAAAATAAATTTGCAGTATATTTTTGCGTATGTAAATTTCCATGGGGGGAAACAGATTTTTTTCCAATTGGCGTGACAAATAACTTCAACAATTTTCATTCGACTTACTTCAAATTTAAAAGTCATGTTCCTAATTGCATTTCGCAGAGAAGTACGTACGAAATTTCTGATTAATCGAAAACTTCTCATTTTTCTGAGCAGTTTATGAGCAGTTATAACGAAATTTTTCACTGAAAATTCATTTCTTAAGTTCAAATACCTACAACTTTTGAATAAAACAATATTTTTTAAATTCCGTACGTACTTCTCGAGATATTCTAAAAAAAGGAAAAGGCCTAGAGTGCAAAGTGTTGTTTCGCAAGTATCGCAAAATCATAACCGTAAGTGCACGCCGTAAGCATAGCACTTCTGTACGTGGTACAACTCACAGGACGAACTTTTATCTTCGTACGATGGTACTTTGCTTACGCGAAGCGCTTTGCTTGTAGCCACCTGGCGGACTGTTGGCGAAATACATTCAGGTTACTGTCTTCCCGGCCGGAACATTGATATTTCCCAACGTGGCGACAAGGCGTTCAAAAACCACGAATTACCTGCTTCACTTTTTCGCCTCGTAAAATAATTTGGCTGTTCTTTATGCTCAAATCATTGGTTATCGTAATCCCGGTATTTATGATAAGCATTGTTATCCTCGTCGATTATCATTGATGAAATTGATGCTTTTAATGATTAATAGAATTACAACAGATGCAATAGTTTCATCCCAATCAATTAGAAATATCTTTGATGAGGTGAAAAGCGAAGTAGCTTTTCGTCAGTTCGCAAAGACAGGCTCCACTTTTCAGAACATGTCAATGTTCTGGCCGGGTGGATATTACGCGAAGATGTACTTGCTCGCAATGTATCCCGGCCAGAGGATTGTAATTTCCAAACATAGAGGGTAAGCCGTAAAAAGACGATTTTGCGATCTTCCTAGTTTGTTTCGTGGGAAGGCTCGGCCAGGTAACATTTTTTAGCACCGGAAATTCGGATCAATGCCAAAAAAAATTGTGATTCTCAAAAGACGAATAAAAGGTGGTAGATTTAGCCTTTTATCGATTTTTGGCAAAAACCACAATTTCGATCATTCGGAACACAATGAAAAAAAATCGCAGGGGTTTAAACTTTTGAGGGCTTTTTAGGATACTTTGAGGTCATAAAAAAACCGAATTTTTTTTAAATCTATTCGATATCGGCAAAATAATCCTTGGTTAAAAGAATATTCGTAAATATGCCATTTTTCACGTTTTTTAAAATCCATTTTCGCGCATAAAAAAATCTTGGTAAAAAAATGATAAAAGCATCTTATAGAGAATACTTCAAAGTTTCCAAAACCCTCTGGTTTATTTCTGTGCGACCATTAGTCTCCGAGAAATCAGTCATCAAAGTCAAAAGTGTCATTTTTGTTTTGAACATCGATAACTCAGCGAGAAAAAATCGTACAGAGCTCTCCCACTGCTCAAATTAAAGGGGAAGAATCCAGCTAGACGAGCATTTCAATCCGATCATTCAAAAAAAATATTAAAGTCCGTGCAGACTGTGAAAGATGAGCAAAAATTTTGAAATTTTATTTTACTTTGGTTTTTCGATGGCTACTAAAAATTGGCTGATGCGAAAAATGTTTGAGCTCAAGATCTCAAAACTAGAGATTCACACCCTCAATTTGCTTTATTTTATTTTGCTGTACGACCATTTTTCGAGGAGTTACAGCTGTTTGAAAATGACCCTAAAATTGGCGAACTTTTTCAATATCCTTTAATTCTTTTGCCTAGTGTATATATATAATAATTATTATAACAATAATAGTATTATTATAATGGTGGATACATCCATGATCATCACTACAAACGCGATTCATATCTTTCCGAACATACGCGCAAAATGTGAAATGAAACGTCAGCAAGTCGCGACGACCGCGAACATGTCACAGCGACACTCGGGTTAGGAATGTGCACGGCATTCCCCCCAACGTTTTATTTTCCATCCTTTCGGTATGTACACGTCGTATTGAAATAATATGGCACACGGGGGTCAACGAACATGTGTGCTGGGGGTTGGCAAATTGCTGACTTTATTGGACTTTTTCCAAAATCGTAAATTCCACGTTATTTCATTTCACAAAGTGGTATGAAAATAGTATTGGAAAGAAAAATAAATAAAACAGGTGGATGGAAAATAAAAAACGAGACGAAAGGGAACGAATTGAGAGCTTGTTATTGTTAGTTTCTTTTTACCACATTTTTTGTTAACTCGCTTTCTTGGTTGTCTGTTTGTCTGTTCGGTACGAATTTTGCAATTAATTTTAAACTAACTTCCGGATGAGCTGGAGACGTGAAACTTCAAACATAGCTGAGAACTGGATGACAATGCAATATCAACTCGCTTGCTTGTCTGTCTGTTTGCTTGTTTGTCTGTTCGGTACAAATTTTGCAATCGACTTCAAGGCCTTAGGCCACAGTAACGGGTACAAAATCATGTGCGAATTTATCATTTTTTTCACATGAAAAAGTGATTCACTCATAAAATTAATTACACGTCTATTTCGTACGAATATCAAGCGGTTAAAAAATATATGTATATTTTTTTCGATGTACAAAATGGCCGACTACTAATATTTTCTGTCAGAGAGAAAAAGAGAGAAAAAAAAATAAAAAAAATAATTAAATTAATGCGCCCCATGTTTTTCGTTCTAAATCTTACAAATAATTTCATAGCTATCAAAAACTCACGATCGCAAATTTTCAAGACAATCTGTAAAGGGTTAGGAATCTGCATTGGGTCATGAATCTGTATGGGGCTAGGACAAATTATTTTATATTTTTCCGTCCGTTTTAAAAACGTGGTTTTACATTTATTTTTAATTTTCGCTAATTTATTCTCACGCCTAGAGAATGACGCGTGCGCGATCTACGCGAGTCGCAGAAACAACGCGCCGATACAACGGATCGAGGACGAACGAGAAAATTCATCAAACACCGCTACACCAATGACAACTGTGAGCTCCACATTGCGCGAATTGCGTTACGTTACGACGGGTACCATTTACGTTACGTGTGTAAACATATGATCTTGATATCCCAACACGCGCGCACAAACGTACGTACTGGGTGTCCCGTTGTTAGTGAAACATTGAAATAACTCGAGAACCGAAGAGAATAAAATAAACGTGCAAAAACTTTTTTGAAACAAGCTTTTGTTTAAGGGGTTACCCCCACTTGCGATTTTGAAAAAATCGCATTTTTATTATTTTATTTATTATTTATTTTATTGCATTTTTTTGAAGTATAAGTATCCGGGCCCATACTTCTGTATGGGCCCGGAATAGATGACTCTATGTAAGTTTACAAAAAAAAAATATTTTCTTCGTGTAAACTGAAATTGAAACTTTAAACGCGTTTTTCTCAAAATGGCATTTCTGAAGTCGGTGACCAAGATTACTCGAACACTAATGAACCGATCTTCTTGAAATTTTGCAGGCTTATTTAATACATAAAAATGTAGTCTTTAATCGTTCAATTTTTTTTCGGAAACAAAATGGCCGTTTTATAGCCAAAAAACGACCGTTTTTTTCGTTAAAATCGAACCATTAACTTTGACTGTCCGCCATTTTGTGAAAAATGAATATTTTTTAAAATCCTTCGATTAAAGACTAGTTTATACTTATATTTGACTAAATCCATCCGCATTTTTGTTTCAGATGATCCACTTCGCCGCAATGTTGGTCACCGCAAACCGTGTATATAAAAACATTATTTCATTGACGGCCATTTGCCACTAAACAATGTAATATTTTTCAATAAAAAAATTACTGAAAGTTCTTCAAGATGTGTTCTTTAAGATGGTATATTGATCGATTAAAAAAGTTTTGTAGTTTTCTTTTAAAAAATTCATGAAAAAGGCCTTTTTTGCGCTACAAGTGGGGGTACGCCTTAAAAGGTGCTGTATTAAAAAGTGAAAAATAATGTCCAGTAAAATTGAAAATCAAAACAGCATAACTACAAAAAAAAGTACTTGAAAGTACTTTTAAGTACTGTTTAAAAGTACTTTTAAGCACTGTTTAAAAGTACTTTTAAGTACTGTTTAAAAGTACTTTTAAGTACTGTTTAAAAGTACTTTCAAGTACATTTGAAAGTACTTGAAAGTACTTTTAAGTACTGTTTAAAAGTACTTTTAAGTACCGTTTGAAAGTACTTTCAAACACTGTTTAAGGTAGTACCTCCACAGAAGAGTTGAATTAAGAAATGGTTGAAATTTGACATATATGTTATTCAATACATTATCCAAACATCTGTGCAATTTGAATAAGTTTGACCACCCCAAACCTGAGATATTTACACTTAAAGTTGGCTTGGTTTACACGCAACAAATGCGTTATGATTGGCAAACAGAGCATCATTAATTTTACCGTCAAAACTACAATTAAGAAATTGATAAAAAACGAGGATAAGCTAGAGTAAGATATCACGAATAATGTGAAAAAAAATGAGAATGATTCACCATCTAGTTTCCAAGATATAACCATGAAAAGCCCTCACAATTTCGGTGCAAAGCCTGGCAAAGCCTGGAAAAAAACAATTGGGGCAAAGCCTTGACAGTCCCGGCAAAAAGTTTACTGGCAATGGTAGATCAAAAACACAATATAAAATATATTTTACGGCAATAAATGATATCCATCGTATTATCTACTAGTACCGAGTCAATATTGCGTAGTTTTTAATTTTATTTATTACTAATTAAACCAATTATCAATCTTTTAAACATGAACATGGTATGTAAACTTTTGGTTGAGATTTTCGCAGAGGAACTACCTTAAAAGTACTTTCAAGTACATTGTGGTTTTGGGCCCAAACGGGTAGGTGTTCAGAAACTACGCATTCCAATGAAAAAACTTTTCAAACCAAAGTTCTCCAGTCCCGAGTGACTCGGAAGACTCTGACGTTGACCTCGGGTGCAGGGTCAAGGTCACCCGAAGGTCAAATACAAAATTTCATGCAACAGTCCCCATATCCCTTTGCACACTCGTCTAACCCAAAATATTTTCAACACATTGTCCATAAGTTTTTTTCTTCGGTCGAGTACTTTTCGTCGCTGATGTTGAATTTAAGGCTTTAGGCCACAGTAACGGGTATAAAGTCATGTGCGAATTTAACAATTTTTTTCGTATGAAAAAGTGCTTCACTCGTAAAATTAATTAATGTGGCCTAAAACTACGTATTTCGTGTCTCACAGTGCGCAAAATACTCACCGACAAAAAACAATTATAGTGTTTCGAAAATCTTTCGAGGCAAGCTTCAAGAATATGCGATAAAAAATGTGGGTTCCCATTGAAAAAATGAAGTCGACCTTCACCTGACCTTGGCATTTGAATTCAAGGTCAAGCCGACGCCCCCATCCTCTTCCGGCCTCGCAGCCAAGCGACTTTTATCCGAAACGTTTTCCATCGCGACGCGTAGTTTCCAAGATGGCCGTGACGCTTGAAACGGGACACCCGTTATACGAGCGCGCTGCCGGGCAGCCGCGGCGAAGGATTGAACGCTCGCGGTAATCCCGCGCGCGACTCGAGCGTTTCACAAGATCGCGTATAACACGGGACGCGCGCGCGTTATCGCCAATTCCTTATCGATACGTTCCAAACATACGATCGAGTTCCGTGAAACTCGGGCCTCGATAAACGCAACCTCACCAAACGCATTCGTGCGCGCACCCTTTCCCCCTTTCGTCGAGGCAAGAAAAGAGAAACAAAAAACAAACCGCGGACCAACGTCAAAATCGTTGAATTCAGCGGGCAGCGATGACACGAACGATTCGACCAAATTCACACGAATATCCGATTCTCACGTGACAGCACCGGAATCGCGTGCGCTTTTCGCACGGACGCGCACGCGCAGTCCGTTTTGTCACGATCTCGCGCGCAGCTCGGGATTCGTTAAATTTATAGCCCGAGATTTTTGCTCGTGGAGTTTTCTCGAAACGCGACAGCAGTCGTTTCTTTTTCGTTTGTCAGCACACACTTGACATCCACTACGGTTCGGAGATGATGCGCGATAAAGAGCGAAAGACAACAACCGAAAAGAGAAGAAAAAAAACACGCACGTTGCCCGCGCAGGCGCGTGTCGCGTTCGTTCGCCGCGGGACGCGAGGGAACACTGTCGCTAGCACGTGCGTGCCCCACGAGCCAAGGTGTGCGCGCTGCCCGGCCACGGCGCTGCTGTCGCACACGCGCCCCGCGTATAAGCCGCTCGGCACTCTCGCCAACGAACACTTCACGACGTACGGGCGTCCTACGAATCAGCTGTACGAAGCGAGCGCGAGATGGATCGAGGCTCGCTTTCTCGATAAGCAATAGGCGAAACGATAATTGGCGCGTGTGTGTGCGGACGGTAGGTAATCGGGCTAATTACTCTGTGGGAAAATTCCGCGCACGAGAAACATTTGACGCGTGGCGATCTCGCGAGGAGGGGGAGGGGGGCGTTAGAATCGTAGGTGGCGCGAGGCACACGCGATTCGCACGTTCACTTTCGTACGATTGGCACGTTCTACGAGATACTAGAGTTAAGAGTGGAATTCTTCGCCGCACGTTTTTCCACTCGTTCACGTTCTTTTTTAATCGACCACTTTTCCATCCTTTCTCCCTAATTGTTTTATTTTTATTATTTTTGACATTTTTCGGTTTTCTAGACAAAAAAAATATTCGACGTTGTGGATTGTTCGCGTTGCATTATTTTCCGTTTTATTGACCATGTGATTGTTTTTCCAGCGATCGTTTTTCCCCCTTGTTTCGTTGAGTTTTGAAATGGGTTTGTTCTCCAACCGTTATATTCTTGGACGGTTTTCGCATACGTGTATATACGTGTATATAAATTTTAGTTTATATACAAGTATCATATACATCGTGTATAATTATAATTATTTTTGAGTAAGTATATGATTGTGAATATACACATAAATTGTAATTATACGATGGGGTACACGCACACAAACACATATGTGTGTATATCTATATATTAGGGTGATTCGTTTCAGGGCAACTTTTTTTTACCCATCGTGCCCGAAAACCTTTGGTTGGTACCCAAAAACGAACTTTCGTGAAAGGGGGGTGTTGTCAAAAATATTTAGAAGTCGCGAATTAAAATTGAAGGTTTCCCATTTGATAAACATTGAAAAAAAATGTTTTTATCATTATTAGTGTTACCATTCCGCGAATTTTGATATCGCGAGATTTTCCAAGTGGGTTCTCATAGGAAATATGATACTTTACAATAAAGTTCATTGAGCCATGTCCGTAAATTCAACCGCTTCATTATTTCAAGTGAATATTGTATGAAAACATCTATTCAAACGGCTGTAACGCCTAGGCTATTAGATATATCGAAAAAAATTCAAATGAGAACTATGTAGAGAAAGTAATTTGCTACAAAAAAGTCTCATAAGCCGAGCCCGTAAATTCAACTCTTTCTCAGCTATAGGTGGATGAAGTGAAATAAATAGATTTCTTTTGTTTAAAAAAAATCTATTTATAAATAGATAATATACTAATAGAAATATAGTAAATATAGATAATAGAAATATAGCAAAATAAATAGATTTTTTTTATACAAAAAAATCTATTTATTTTACTTCATCCACCTATAGCTGAGAAAAAGTTGAATTTACGGGCTCGGCTTATAAGACTTTTTTGTAGCAAATTACTTTCTCTACATAGTTCTCATTTGAATTTTTTTCGATATATCTAATAGCTTAGGCGTTACAGCCGTTTGAATAGATATTTTCATACAATATTCACTTGAAATAATGATACCGCTGAAGCGGTTGAATTTACGGACATGGCTCAATGAACTTTATTGTAAAGTATCATATTTCCTATGAGAACCCATTTGGAAGATATCGCGATATCAAAATTCGCGGAATGGTAACACTAATAACGAGAAAAACATTTTTTTCAATATTAATCAAATGGGAAACCTTCAATTTTGATTCGTGACCTCTAAATATTTTTTGACAACAACCCCCTTTCGCGAAGGTGTGTGTGTGTGTGTGTGTGTGTGTGTGTGTGTGTGTGTGTGTGTGTGTGTGTGTGTGTGTGTGTGCGTGTGCGTGTGCGTGTGCGTGCGTGTGTGTGTGTGTGTGTGTGTGTGTGTGTGTGTGTGTGTGTGTGTGTGTGTGTTTCGATGTACAATATGGCCGACTACTCGAAACTTCTCGAAACAGCTTTTTTCTAATTGGCGTGACAAATAACTTCAACAATTTTCGCTCGATTTACTTCAAATTTAAAAGTTATATTCCTAATTCCATTTTGCGGAGATGTATGTACGGAATTTCTGATTAATCGAAAACTTTTCATTTTATGAGCAGTTATAACGAAATTTCTCACTGAAAATTAATTTCTTAAGTTCAAATACCTACAACTTTTGAATAAAACAATATTTTTTAAATTCCTTACGTACTTCTCTAGGTATTCTAATGTAGATTGACGAGAATTTTTGTTTTTCGTTCTAGGTAAAAAATTGTGGATGCTAAATGACACCCCTAAAAACAAAGATAATAAAAGAAAATATTAGTAGTCGGCCATTTTGTACATCGAAAAAAAAAATTCTAACAGCTTGATATTCATAGTAAATAGATGTGTCATCAATTTCATGAGTGAACCACTTTTTCATACGAAAAAAATGTGTTGAATTCGCACATGATTTTACTGTTACTGTGGCCTAAGGCCTTAAGATGCGGAAATACAGGGTAAAGAGGAAACAAGGGATACAAAGATAATCTATCTCGGTTTTGTAGAAAGGAGGAAGAAAAATGGAGAAAAAATTGTACAAGGTAGGTTAGGTAGTAAAGTAGGTAGTAGTGGGTGGTTTGGAAAAGAGGCGAAGAGACTAAGGGGGAGCGCTGAAATGTCATAATCATAAAGGAATGAAAGGGAAAGTGATAAAAGAATTTCGTAAGTACGTGAGACTATCCGACTGCATAGTGAGAAGGAAAGCGTAAATGAGAGAAGGTGGGAGGCCTAAAGATGAACTGGCATAAATTTTAGCAGATAATTACCTACATGACATATTCTATAAAGTGGTAGTGCTGCGAATACAAAAATGACATCACTAGGTCGCACCTTTAGGGGAAGGGGCTGAAGGGAAAGACTAAAGAATGGTGGTAAGAAAGGTCGTACATTACAAGCTTGGTTTATCTTGTAAGTGTCTCGTATAGTTATATCCAAAGGTGTAAATGTCAAGTACAAGGACAGTGGGGGCGAGAAGATGGGTTGACGAAGAAAAGGACGAAAGGACCGAAGGAAAAGAGCGAGCCAAACTTTGCTAAATGACCAAATACTCAAAAAATTGGCTGAATAGCTCAATGTTCAGTATCCCAGCGTTTGCATGCCATGGGGAAAACACAAAAAGTGGTTGCCACAAGAGCTGAGCAACAACGCCATTGCGAATCGACTAAACATCACCATTTGCCTGCGAGGCACGGAAAAGAGGTTTCTTGTGGCGTGGTAACTGGGGATGAAAAATGGATCAATTTCGACAAGCCTGAATGCAGCAAATCATGGGTTGATCATGGTCATCAGCATCAACGCCAAAACGGAACATCCATGGTCACAGAGCCATGCTATGTATCTGGTTTTTCGACAGTTTATACTTTCAACAATATCATTATCATTTATATCATTTATATCAATATCATTTCATCTTGCAAAAATCGATAGTTAAATCTTCAAACGCGTTTTTCTCGAAATGAGATTTTTCAAATTTGCTGACATTGTAACTCAAAGAGCAATTATCCGATTGACTTGAAATTTGAACCGAGTACTCTTGAATGTATTTACTCTACAATGACGTAGGATATTTTTGATTGGATGAAAATTGACGATTTGGCATTGAAAAAAAAGACCATTTTATAGGCAAGAAAACAGACTTTTTTTTCATAACTACGCCATTTTGTTAGATTTTGATATTTTTCGAAAATCCTACGTCATTGTACAGGAAATACCTTCCAGTTTAACGACATTTTTTCCGTTTTCGGTTTCAGCTACCCAATCGGCCGGAATCATGTCAGCAGTGGAAGAACTTTTCTTTTGGCGCCTCCGAAGGCAGCGCACAAGTCTTGGATCTCAATATTTTTCTATGAAAAAATTATGTAGTATAGGTCAAATATAGCCAAATATATTTTCCGAAAAATTTAATTGAGTACTTTTCTGCCAAAAGATTCCCGATAATCACCCAAATTTTCAGCGTTCGCACTGGTATAGCCCCTTAATGTAATCCAACGAGTTTTTACAACGTATATGATTGAAAACCGAAAAAAACCGTGCGCTTTCATGCCACAACCTACTATATCCATGTACCATACGAATAATAATTTTTTTCACGGTTTTATTTATTTTCTAATTAACTGTAGTCGATATTCGTAGAATCTGTTTTTACAACTTTTTCTTTCGATTTGTACTTGGTAGTAGACTTTTTCCACTCGTTTATTTGTGTGTGTGTGTGTGTATATGGGTCATTCCATGTCAAATCGACAAATTTTTTACCTGACCCCCTTTGATTTCGCTGAAAATTTTCTATCTTTTTCTACCCCCCGAAAGTTATTTTTTAGAATTTTTTCAAATTTTTTTTCCCGACTCAAAAAAAGTTATGAATTTTTGAAAAAAACCGCTCTTTTATTTTTAAATTGCCAGAACTTTTTCAAAAATTGACCGTTTGGGAACTTTTTTTTTCAAAATTTTTGTTTTTAAATGTAGTTTTCGAAAAAAAATATGAAAAAATTTTCAGAATCCCAGATATATGAAATATTTTAGTTTTTTTGAAAAAACCGTAATTTTCTCAAAGTCCGACCGTTTTTTTTTTGCTCTAAAAATACTTCAACTAATTCTGCAATGATCCCCGTTAATCAAAAGATGTGACGACAATCGCTTCTAATTTTTTTTCTTGATTATAAAAAAATTTTTGTTGAATTTTTGCTGATTCTATATAACTTTGTTATGACATTTTTTTTATTTCCTCGTGAAACCTCAAAAGTTAAAAAATAAAATTTTATTGGAGAATTTCAAGTGATTATCGTCCAAGAAATTGTTATTTAAAAAAAAAAACAATTTTTTTCTCTCATTGACGTTATTTTTTTACTCTTATGGACGTTTTTTTTTGGTACTGAAATATGACAACTTAACGTCATTTTGGTACTGAAACATGACAAAATAACGTCAATGAGAGAAAAAAATTATTTTTTTTTTTAAATAACAATTTCTTGGACGATAATCACTTGAAATTCTCCAATAAAATTTTATTTTTCAACTTTTGAGGTTTCACGAGGAAATAAAAAAAATTTCATAACAAAGTTATATAAAATCAGCAAAAATTCAACAAAAATTTTTTTATAATCAAGAAAAAAAATTAGAAGCGATTGTCGTCACATCTTTTGATTAACGGGGATCATTGCAGAATTAGTTGAAGTATTTTTAGAGCAAAAAAAAAAAAACGGTCGGACTTTGAGAAAATTACGGTTTTTTCAAAAAAACTAAAATATTTCATATATCTGGGATTCTGAAAATTTTTTCATATTTTTTTTCGAAAACTACATTTAAAAACAAAAATTTTGAAAAAAAAAAGTTCCCAAACGGTCAATTTTTGAAAAAGTTCTGGCAATTTAAAAATAAAAGAGCGGTTTTTTTCAAAAATTCATAACTTTCTTTGAGTCGGGAAAAAAAATTTGAAAAAATTCTGAAAAATAACTTTCGGGGGGTAGAAAAAGATAGAAAATTTTCAGCGAAATCAAAGGGGGTCAGGTAAAAAATTTGTCGATTTGACATGGAATGACCCATATATATATATGTCTTTATATATATTGTATATAATTATTTATTGTAAAATGCTGCGACGTGTAAATTTGTAACGCCACCTCTCAAACACTTTCTTTCTCTCTCTCTCTCCCTTCGTGTGTATATATATATATGACGACATTCTTTGATTTTTCCGTACAAAATCGGTGTCCGAAGTGATAACAGCGTAATCCATTGAGCACTATGTCTATACGTGTCATTGTAGCAGCTTGTGGTGAAGGAGCCGATATTCTTTTGAAGTCGAGAACCCCAAGTGTCCCGAGAGATACAGTTTTTTGTGCTGAGCTCACGGAAACGAACGACGCCTTCTTGACAAGGTGTACCTCTCAGATATGCAACTGTTTGCTGTGCTTGCGAGAGAAAGGGAGACGGAGAAACAGACGAATAGAGCGAAAGCGAGAGCGCGAAATGATATGTGAAAAGGACTAAGAAAAAAGTCGCAGGAATACACACCTAAAGATAAATTGGATGGTGAATATGATTAATATTTGCGAAACAGGAAAGAAAAATTGAAAAACAAGCGAATACAATAATACAACGTAATGATGAAATATGAGAGAAAAGACTCGCAACAGGATCCGGTGAGTTAGTTTTTGTTCTAGTTCTATTTTTATTCCATGTACCAACATAAGCAGAGTCTATTTTTTTTATGGCACGGGCTGTCGCGTAAGCTGGTCAGAATGGAGGCCCTACATCCTTGTAAAAATTATATATATATATATATATATTCACACGAAAAAACACCCACCCACACATGGGCCATAGCACCGGCGATCATTACGTTATATATATATATTGATGAGTCACAGGAGAAAACAGAATGATTGTTTCCACCATACTGCGAAGCTATGAATTTCTCGTGAGATTTGCGATCTGTCGACAAAGAGATATGAACACTGGAAATCCACGCATTTTGTGGGTGTTATTTTCTACACATTTTTCTTATTTTTACGCAGTTTACCCCGAACAAACCAATGAGCAGGACTCTCGAGAAAGGCTACGTAAAAAAAGAAGAAAAAAACTTGCGGGTTATAATTCGTTGTTGTTGTCCGCTCTACTGGAATAAGTACTTCAAAAAACGTAATGGAACGTCTTGGTCCGCGAATATGCGCCATGTTCTACATATTTCACGTTTTCTATGTACTCATATTTCGTACTGGATTATATACATATATATATATATATATATATATATATATATATATATATATATATATATATATATATATATATATGTATGTATGTATGTATGTATGTATGTATGTATACATATAGGGTGTCCCTCTTATCGCTGCCACCCGAAATAAGTCGGGAATTATCGACGTCACAAAAAAATGTTCCAAACAGAAGTTGTACGGTGTGAAGGGGGCCATCAAAAGCGACCAATTGTTTTTTATTTCGGTGGAGGCCCTGACGCACAGTGAAGGTCACCTCCACTTTTCTTAATAGAATGGTACCATGTTTTTCAACCATCTTGTGGAGCACCTCAAGCCGCATAAAAAACATTGGACGGTCAAAGTCGTTCAAGGTCATTCAAGGTCACATATTAAAATGAAATACAAATCCAAATATCTCGGATCACTATAAAATATTTCGTAGTGATCCGAGATATTCAGATTTGTATCATCGACACTGACCTTAAATGACCTTGAATGACTTTGACCCCCGAATGCTTTTCATGCGGCTTGAGATGCTGCACAAGATGGTTGAAAACCAAATGTACCATTCCATTCATAAAAGTGGAGGTGACCTTCACTGTGCGTCAGCGCCTCCACCGAAATAAAAAACATTGGTCGCATTTGATGGCCCCCTTCACACCGTACAACTTTTGTCTAGAACTTTTTTTTGTGACGTGGATAATTACCGAGTTATTTCGGGTGGCAGAGATAAGAGGGACACCCTGTATATATATATATATATATATATATATATATATATAGCGCTCTCTTATATATCACACCTTTTCCACTCAAAGCAAACTCTTGCATTCCCGATCGTAGTACACGGACCGCAATCTACACGCCGATTACACACGACGTCAGGTAAAACGCGCGCTCCCAACTGGTGGCGTTTTTTTTTTTTCATCGGCGCGACTGTACGGCGACTAATAGGAGACTGCCGCTACCATACGATGAATCCAATCGTATCGTGGCGCGAGCGTTTCGTCTAATTTCACGGTCACGAGTGCAAATCTCATTGCCGATAGTGAGGGGGGGGGGGGGGGAGTGAGAGAGGCGAGGAAAAGAGCGAAGAAAACGGATGAAACTACCGTGGCGAATTTTATCGTGCATGAGTTCGCTCGTACGATTACGCCTTTTTGTTCTTTCTTCTTCTCTTGTTTCACTGGCCTACGTTCGAATCAATCCGCGCAAGCGAGTTTTCAGTGGCGGATCCATGGATTGAAATTCGAGAAGCGCGCACGAACAAATTGAGACTAAAATAAAAATGAAAGGATAACGTTTTATTCAAATGTTTGCGGTACCTTGGATTTTTTACCACCTTTATCCATTCGCTGATAACGAATTATCATAGGTGTTTTTTTTTAAGTCAAAATACAAATATTAATTTTGAGTAGTAATAGTAATAGTAATAGTAATTTAAAAAAAAATTCAAACTATCTGATCATACGAAACTTTGTTATTGTACTGAAAGTACAATGGCAAAAAGTTTAAATAATGATAACTTCATTGTTTATCAATATTTGTCAGTTTACGAAAACCCAAATTTGGCAAGACTATTTATAATTGTGTGTAAAATCCTGACCGCGTCGACCGAACACTCTCATCAGAAAAGAAATTCTGAAAAGCGAGCTGTTTTTTTTGGGCCCATACATCTCATACCATAAAAATGGTACACTGAGAAAAAAAAATTGATCCAATATCATCGGTGATATTGAATAACATTTCGTTGATTCGATTGTAAAATTGTTGGTGTAAATAATCGGATTCATTAGTCCAAACAAAACGCTATTGACTTTAATAACATGATAAAATTGAAAGTTTTTTTTTAATTCAAAAGATATATCTAAAAAATTATCGCCAACAAATTATATACTTTTGAATGCATTTTCTGCAACGAACAAAAAAAGCGTTTCAATCCATAACATGAATATTGTTGATTCGAGTACACAAGAAAAATTGAATTTCGCTCGTTTGATTCAGATAAAATTTCTATTGAGTAAATATGTTATTTTATTTTTTTCACCATATCCGACATTGATTTTCAAATACATTATTCGTTAAAATATTGATATTTTATTTTTATTGAAAAATATTGAGCAAATGTCTGAATTGGTTAAAAAATTATGCGAAAATAAAATTTGTTTCTTGCGCATTTGGTTGAAAAATGCAACTAAATCATGGCCGAGCGCTACCGAAATTAAAGGTGTGAGGAAACCCGTAGTTCTCGGAGTAACCGCTAGAAGCCGCACGCGCGCTCGTTTCTCGTAAGCGTAGCGCGAACCGAAAATCTACTTAAACGCCGGAGAAACTCTAAAGAGCATCGCTTCTTGGCCTGTGGCCAAGATCAAAGTGTAGTATCTGTTCTCATCAGTTAAGGCGTTACCCCCACTTGTAGCGCAAAAAAGGCCTTTTTCATGAATTTTTTTAAAGAAAACTACAAAACTTTTTTAATCAATCAATATACCATCTTGAAGAACTTTCAGTAATTTTTTTATTGAAAAATATAACATTGTTTAGTGGCAAATGGCCTTCAATGAAAAAATGTTTTTATATACACGGTTTGCGGTGACCAACATCGCGGCGAAGTGGATCATCTGAAAAAAAAATGCGGATGGATTTAGTCAAATATAAGTATAAACTAGTCTTTAATCGAAGGATTTTAAAAAATATTCATTTTTCACAAAATGGCGGACAGTCAAAGTTAATGATTCGATTTTAACGAAAAAAGGGCGTTTTTTGGCTATAAAACGGCCATTTTTTTCGAAAAAAAAAATCGAACGATTAAAGACTACATTTTTATGTATTAAATAAGCCTGCAAAATTTCAAGAAGATCGGTTCATTAGTGTTCGAGTAATCTTGGTCACCGACTTCAGAAATGCCATTTTGAGAAAAACGCGTTTAAAGTTTCAATTTCAGTTTACACGAAGAAATTTTTTTTTTTGTAAACTTACATAGAGTCATCTATTCCGGGCCCATACAGAAGTATGGGCCCGGATACTTATACTTCAAAAAAATGCAATAAAAAAAATCGATTTTTTCAAAATCGCAAGTGGGGGTAACCCCTTAAATATCTGATATTTTCTCCATAGATATTCAGTTGGATATCCGATATTCTCTCCACTATTATCGTGGATGATCATTCTAATGCTCACTTTTCATTTAAGATTTAAAACAAATTGAAAAACTTACGTCCCATGGCATATTCGTTTCGATGCAGCAAAGAAATAATTAATTCTATTGATTATATTTTTGTACGAAATAAAAAATGTTGTAGCAACCGCTTAATTATTCCATCCATACATCTACGGATTGCATATAGAATGATTTCAATAGAATATAATTTTATTTGAAGGATAATGTAGATATTCAGACAACAGAAGAGCGTTTTCAAATAAAATAATATGTTATTTAAATCAATCACATTTTTCAATATTTCATAGTATTGTAACAATCTCACATATCGGCGGCACTCCGCAGCAGCACAATTATTCGGATCGACCGATATATTTTTTTAATTCAATTGGTTTTATTTTCTCAGTGTACGTAAAACGAAAATGTGTCATATGAATTTCGAAAAATAACTGTGCATCCACATATTTAAAAAGCACGGTGAGTTGCCATTCAAAAAAGCAACCTACAGAATAACCCATTTACCTTGAAGTGAAAAGTTGAAATGGAAATTTAATTCCGCTTGCACTATCGTTTCAACCTTAATCGATTTAATTCTCTTTTCTTCCCGCAAGGGATAGCGCTGAATACGAGAAGCGGCACAATGTACTCTCAAATTATAATAGACACGTGCACGTGATATCCCGAACGAGAGAACAAATAGCGGAAATAATATAGAGGTGAACCGATGACGTGGCAGCGGAGGATTACTTTCGAATCGACTCTTGCATAGCGCGGCGTCATCGCGCGAACTCGCGCTAACGCACACCTGCTCCTTTTTCATCTCGACACTACGCTTACCGCCTTATTTGCATGAGAGAAGGATCGCAGGACGGATGTCGTGGGATTCGCATGTTAATGGAAACGATTGTTATATTTTATTATGAGCACATGTGCGTGCGCGCGCGCTAGCGCGCGCGCGCGTGTGTGTATATGTGTGTGTGTGTGTGTATTACGGTGATTTGTTTCAGGGCAACTTTTTTTTTGATCCATCGTGCCCGAAAACCTTTAGTTGGTACCCAAAAACGAACTTTCGTGAAAGGGGGGTGTTGTCAAAAAATATTTAGAGGTCGCGAATAAAAATTGAAGGTTTCCCATTTGATTAACATTGAAAAAAATATTTTTCTCATTATTAGTGTTACCATTCCGCGAATTTTGATATCGCGATATTTTCCAAGTGGGTTCTCATAGGAAATATGATACTCCACACTAAAGTTCGTTGAGCCATGGCCGCAAATTCAACCGTTTCAGCGGTATCATTATTTCAAGTGAATATTGTGCGAAAATATCTATTCAAATGGCTGTAACGCCTAAGCTATTAGATATATCGGAAAAAATTCAGATGAGCACTTTGCAGGGAAAGTAATTTTCTACAAAAAAAGTCTTATAAGCCGAGCCCGTAAATTCAACTCTTTTTCAGCTATAGGTGGATGAAGTAAAATAAATAGATTTTTTTTGTTTAAAGAAAAATCTATTTATAAATGGATAATATAGCAATAGAAATATAGTAAATAGAAATATAGTAAATATAGATAATAGAAATATAGTAAAATAAATAGATTTTTTTTAAACAAAAAAAATCTATTTATTTTACTTCATCCACCTATAGCTGAGAAAGAGTTGAATTTACGGGCTCGGCTTATAAGACTTTTTTGTAGCAAATTACTTTTTCTACATAGTTCTCATTTGAATTTTTTTCGATATATCTAATAGCTTAGGCGTTACAGCCGTTTGAATAGATATTTTCATACAATATTCACTTGAAATAATGATACCGCTGAAGCGGTTGATTTTACGGACATGGCTCAATGAACTTTATTGTAAAGTATCATATTTCCTATGAGAACCCACTTGGAAAATCTCGCGATATCAAAATTCGCGGAATGGTAACACTAATAATGAGAAAAACATTTCTTTCAATGTTAATCAAATGGGAAACCTTCAATTTTGATTCGCGACCTCTAAATATTTTTTGCCAACACCCCCCTTTCGCGAAACTTCATTTTTGGGTACCAACTAAAAGTTTTCGGGCACGATGGGTCAAAAAAAACGTTACCCTGAAACGAATCACCCTAGTGGATATATACATGTGTGTATGTAAAAAGGTGCGGGATTTTATCGCCTCGCCTGCACACAGCTGATCCCATGCTCAAGTGAAGAAAACACCATACGATTTGCTCGGCTTTTTTGTTGAAAAAAACGACGATTTAAGGGGCTATACCAGTGTGAACGCTGAAAATTTGGGTAATTTTCCGGAATTTTTCGGAAGAAAAGTACTCAATTAAATGTTTCGGAAAATTAAGAATATATTTGGCTATATTTGATCTATAGTACATAATTTTTTCATAGAAAAATATTGCGATCCAAGCGACTTATGCGCTGCCTTCGGAGGCGCCAAAAAAAAAGTTCCTCCACTGCTGACATGATTCCGGCCGATTGAGTAGCTGAAACCGAAAAAGGAAAAAATTTCGTTAAACTGGAAAGTATTTCCTGTACAATGAAGTAGGATTTTCGAAAAATATCAAAATCTAACAAAATGGCGTAGTTATGAAAAAGTCTGTTTTCTTGCCTATAAAATGGTCGTTTTTTTCAATGCCAAATCGTCAGTTTTCATCCAATCAAAAATATCCTACGTCATTGTAGAGTAAATATATTCAAGAGTACTCAGTTCAAATTTCAAGTCAATCGGATAATTGCTCTTTGAGTTACAATGTCAGCAAATTTGAACAATCTCATTTCGAGAAAAACGCGTTTAACCCTTAATAGTCACACTGGGTCCACGGGACCCAGTGTGACTATTAAGGTTAATTTCCAATGAACTTTTTTCCAATGAAACATACATTTTTTTATATGCGTAAGCGTTTCATTCTTTCCTTCTACATCGCACCTGCGTTGGATGAAATAAATATACTTTTTGAAAAGTCCACAGAAACCGCTATGTCTATTTCAAAGTACATTGTTTCCCGATGACAAAACCATTTTTTTATCAATAATTACAAGAGATACAGCAATTTTTGTAAAAAAAGTCAATTTTCACGTTTTTTTTTTGCATAATTTTTTTTGCATATTTGAAATTTAATTTTTGATTTCTAACCAATATCCTTGTATTAAACAAGGTTCAAATTATACCTCACAATTTTTTTCATATCGCTCAATGCATTATTTCATTATTTATAACAATTTAAACACGCCTGGGTCCCATGGACCCAGTATGACTATAACGTGATTCTAGCTAAGTGTGACTACTAAGGGTTAACGATTTAACTATCGATTTTTGCAAGATAAAATGATATTGATATAAATCATATAAATAATAATGATATTCTTGAAAGTATAAACTGTCGAAAAAAACAACAAAAAAATCGATTTTTTTAAAGTGTCACACTAGTATAGCCCCTTAAGAATCGATGTGAGGATATAAGAAATCATTATCATAGAGATGTAAATATAATATTCTTATGATTATGTTGGCGATATTAGTTAATATAATAATCGTTATATTTCCAATTGTATCATATTATAATGTTTCACATACATAAATATATACAGGGTGTCCCTCTTATCTCTGCCACCCGAAATAACTCGATAACTATTGACGTCACAAAAAAATGTTCCAGACAAAACGTTGTACGGTGTGAAGGGGATCACCAAATGCGACCATTTTTTTTATTTCGGTGGAAGCACTGACGCACAGGTCACCTCCACTTTTTTTTTAATGGAATGGTACATTTTTTTCAATCATCTTGTGGAGCACCTCAAGCCGCATAAAAAACATTGGGACGTTAAAGTCGTTCAAGGTCATTCAACGTCAGTATCGATGATACAAATCTAAATATCTCGGATCACTACGAAATATTTGGTAGCGATCCGAGATATTTAGATTTGTATTTCATTTTAAGGGGTTACGCCACTCTAGAATTTTCGAAAAATCGATTTTTTTAATGGTCCCCTAGGACCTCAAAAATGATGTCCCAAAAGATTATGGCCGGGAAAAATCTCGAAGTACTCGGTTTTCGAATTTTAGTACAAGGCCGCCTGGTCGGCAGCGAACTATTCAAAACTTCAAACGCGTTTATCTCAAAACTGCATTTTTTAAGTTGGCCGGAAACATAACTTAGAAAATTTTCAACCAATTCACTTGAAATGTTGAATATATCTTGAAAAATACATTGTCTATGGAAGTACGTAGGATTTTTCTTTATATTGCATAATGCATTTGTTATTAACAATTATCTGACGATTTTTAGGCAATTTTTTCACTTTCCACTTTAGGACAATATATCGAAAAAAATTCATTGGCTCATTATGATTAAAAAATACAGGAGCTGTTAGTCCGGCCGTGGACCCTGGGAAAACGGAGATGTCATCGCAAAACGCTGCAGAGCCGCCATTTTGAAATTAATCGCTTCAAAAAATTATTGTATACAGTCAGTGATATGTATAATTAACACCCTTTTTGTAATCTCGCTTCACTTTATACCCGTGCGGAAATTGAGTTGGGGCCGTGATCGGGCCCCAATAATTTTCCCCTAACTTTATTCGGGCCCTAATCTGGAAGCCACATGAGGGCCGTTTGCGGCCGGTCACACTTTGTCAACAAGGGCCCTTAAAGGCGCAACGACCGCGGCCTTATAAGTTGCCTCAATGGCGCCTCATCAAAACCATTTTGGCGCCCTGAAAATGCCTCAACGGCGCCTCATCATAACCATTTCAGCGCCATAAAATATCCGTATCAGTGGATATACGTGTATGTTAAATGCGTCAGGGTATATCTGTATTTGTTTTTATGTAATTGTTCATGTCATAGGTGTGGGCGTGAGTACATGTGCATATATGTGTGCGCGCGTAGAAATGTGATTGCCTATTTGCATGTGAGCCTTTATGACAAACTGCCATGACAAAATTAATACAAAAAATAATCCATTCTAAGGAATGGATGTGCAGTAGAAATAAAAAAAATATATGGGTCTACTGAATCACTAGAATCTATTTCCATTGAGTGAAAGATCTGGAAAACAAAGACCAATTTATTTACTTATCCTACACAGTCAGATAAAGTTTATGAATGGGAAATATCAGCGAATCTTCAAAAGAAATAATTTTCCCTATGATGAGTATTGAGCGGAAATTAGTTGCTATAAAAATGTCGAAAAAACCGGTTTGGACTGTGCACACTTATGCGCTAGCATTACTCCATGTATGAGTGAAACCATGAGTAATTGTTTGTATCTATGTAAAAGGTTTCTTTAATTTGATAAATAAATACTGTCTGATGTTCGTCTGCATATTTGTGTTCATCGTTGATTTTTTATTTGCTAATGCCCTTACGCTTTTTTCCAATTTGCGTTCGATAATATTATTCGATCGATGTATACAATCGATTTGAATAATTGAAATACCATCAACCATGTAGCCTAAGCTATTTATACTGGTTTATCGCCATAATAGTCAGATCTGGGCCTATCGTGGAGATCTCTACTTGTTTATCCCTATACTGGCCAAGTCTGGGCCTATTGTGGAAATCCCTACAGGTTTATCCTCATAATGGCCAAGTCGGGGCCTATTGTGGAAATCCCTACAAGTTTAGCCCGATAATGGCCAAGTCTGGGCCCATTGTGGAAATCCCTACTAGGGAAAGCACTAGCAAAGCCCTGAAAGGCCCTTATTTTTATTAGGGATGCCCTATCAGTTTTCCACACGGGTAGTTTTTCTGAAGAAAAAAAAATCCCCGAAAAGCCTTTTTTTTCGGCCTCTAGAGTGGCCTTAGGCCTTAATAGGTGTCAATCCGCGCAACACAGTTTTCAGTCGCGGATCCATGGATTGAAATTCGAGAAGCACGCACGAAAGAATTGGGACAAAAATAAAAAACGAAAGGAAAACGTTCGATTCAAATCCTTTGCGGTACCTTGGATCTTTTACCACCTTTATCCATTCGTTGATAACGAATTATCATAGGTGTTTTTTTTAGTCGAAATACGAATAAAAAAGTATTCGTTTCCTATCAACGTAGTTCAAGTGGTGTAGTTCGAAACGCCAATTAACATCATTTCCAATGAGGCATCGAATAGCGGTCTACGTGGTTGTATAATCGAAGGGTTCGAGCCACGATCCACGTATACCCCACATAATCCAGCTGGAATGCTTTGTACAATGGATACGCGCCTGGTTATGTCGTCAATGAATTAACCCGTGCGAGTGTGTGAGATATATGTTTATATTTATATATTATGGAGCTGCATATGAAACCGTCTCTTGGCAATGCAATATGGTAATAAAATAGGAATTTATATATATATATATAAGCGTACACTTTGATTCTTAGATAACGATAGGAAATTATAACAGCATTGGCGAAATAATAACACCAAAAATACAGAATTATTTAATATTGTACTTTACAAATAACTATTATAAATACTAAAAAATAATAATGATGTTTTTGCGTTATAATTATGATTATATTAAAACCGTTATAATAGATATAACCGTTACGATAATTACAATTATAATCGTTGTTATAATTATAATAAATATTACAATCGTAAGAATAATTACGAACACCTGATGATTAATAGGAAGTCCCAATATTCTTAGTGTATCATTGTACCTATGCAAGAGAGAGAGAGAGAGAGAGAGAGAGAGAGAGAGAGAGAGAGAGAGAGAGAGAGAGAGAGAGAGAGAGAGACTCGATTAATATTATACCGATACATTGATCACCACATTGCTTACGAGAGACTCTTGAAATTCTCCCAGCTAGATTGTCTCTCCTTGACATCCTTAATCGTAACGTTTCTCCAACCTTTTGTGGACCACTTGCAACGATCTTGCACACAACCAAATAAAACATTTCGTAGCGTGAATCTTCCGATAGAATTTTTTTACGGTTTGTCACTTTCGGAATTTTCAAAATTTCACAAAAGTATCCGATCATACGAAAGTTTTGATATTATAACACAAATACATCTTTTTATTTTCAATTTCAGATAAGTCTAGTTGCAGAAACACCTACACCGATTGGCCATGTAGCAATGGTAGCATTTTCCTTAAATGATCATAAATTCATTGTTTATCAATCATTTTCAATTGAAAGAAAAACTCAACCTCGGCAAGACTATGTATTAATTGTACGAAAAATCCCGACTCTGTCATCCCAGTACTCTCGTCAGAAAAAAAGATTGAAAATCGACCATTTCTTTGGGCCTCAAGCTTATGTATAAATGTTGATTGTAGGTTTTCAAAATACATTATAATTTCTCTCCTTAAAAATATAATTTGGTCTCTTTTTTGTCAATCGCACTGTATGTATATAATATTTTATATATATACATACATACATGCATACACACACACACATATACACACACGCCCATGCGTGCGCGCGCGCGCGCGCGCGCGCGCGCACACACACACACACACACACACACACACACACACACACACACACACACACACACACACACACACACATATACACACACATATAATAGGCTGGCCCGAAAAGAAAAATGTTTTTTAATTGAAATTTTTGTCGAAAATGTTGTTGACAATTACAAAAAATGAGGGCCGACCAAAGTTTAGCCCTTCATATCAATATTTAGAGGTCCCTCATCGCGATTTACTATTTCCCATTCATTTAACATGGTAAAAGTTTTCTTATAATATTTTCGAAAACTCCCTTGTAGATTAATAGGAATATAAATAGAAGAATAAATGTTGAAATATGTGAGTTATATTCACATATTTCAACATTTATTCTTCTATTTATATTCCTATTAATCTACAAGGGAGTTTATGTAAATATTATTACTGGATATTTTTACGTCGCCTATTCGCAATTTCGAGCAAGAGATAATCAAAAATAAGACTTGCATTTATCATTGACAATTATAATTACATATATGTGAATTAGCATAGATTTTATGATTTTTATCCCGGGATTATTTGTTTATTTTTTTATAAATAATCACCTATTGTTATATATAAATAATATATGATCATATATGAGAAAATATATAATTATGTATAACTATAATGAATTTTGTACATAAATAACTATATATGGATTTTGTCCATATATAAACATATATAGATATATTATATTAATTATATATAATAATATGTGATTATATACAACAAAAATTTATCGGGATATTTAAATGACGGAGGTATGCGAATTAAAAAAAATGAAAAAAAAAAAAAAAAAAAAATTGTCGAAGTGAGACTCGAACCAGCGACCCCGCGATTACTAGACTCGAGCGCTACCGGGTACGCCACGAGCCCGGTTCGAATATCGTTGCATCTTTGTGGGATAAGAGTGCGCTCGAAAACTTCAAAGTCAATTTTCTCGAAAATTTCTGAATATGGCGTCGAACTGCTTTGGGATATTAATATTCGAGCTCTGAACTTCACGTACCATGAGTACGAAAAATTACAAAAATCCGACTGCCGTACTGTCCCCTTGTGAGCCGCTATCCGGACAAATAACATATGCTTATTCGTTCGATATTCGGACGGGGAGGCACTCCGTTTCTATGAACAATATTTTTAGGCGTTTCCGTGTGTTTGCCCGTAGGCGAGTTATAAAGCTCAGAAGCGGCAAACAAAACTTTTACCCTGTTAAATGAATGGGTAATAGAAAATCACGATGAGGGACCTTTCAATATTAAGGGAGACTTTGTCCTTGAAATTTAAAAAAAATCAATTTGAGCTCAACATGAACAGCTAGAAGAAGAGGAGGGATGCCTCTATGGACCAGGCATTGCCGATTAGCGGTAATTATAAACACATTTGTGTAAACACATTACAAAACTTTAAACGCGTTTTTCTCGAAAACACGTTTTTAAAAATGGCTGACATTCTCCTGACCGCTGTAATTAAAATATCGATCTGAAATTTGGAGAGCATACTCAGAAAATGTCTTCACGGAATGACGGATCTTTTTTTCGATAGATACATTTTTGCATTTATTATTTATCTTATTATGCGAAAAAAAACGCGAAAATTCGATTTTTTTTTAATTGCCGCCATTTTCCGAAATTTGTACTAAACGAAAAACCCATCCGTCATTCCATGACCAAAGGGTCACAGATTGATAATATGCTTTGAATTTGTGTTTCAGATCAACAAAGAGGTGGCAGTGATGTCAGCCGTTTACCTCCCGCGATTTGAGAACCTGTTTTCGCGGAGCTGCAACGGCCGCCATTTTGGTTTAAAAAAAAAAACATTTTTTGACGTTCTGTATATCATGAATAAAAGCAAGAAAAAAACCGCACTCAAAAAGCTTTACTCGTTTCCTTTAAAAAAAATAAAATGTAAACACCTGAAATATGGCACTCCAAGGACAAAGTCTCCTTTAATATAAAGGGCTAAAATTTAGTCCGCACTCATTTTTTGTCAATCTCAACAACATTTTCAACAAAAAATTAAAAAAAATTAAATTTCAATTTTTTTTGGACCAGTTTAATGTGTATATATATATATATATATATATATATATATATATATATATATATATATATATATATATATATATATATATATATATATATATATATATATATTATGCACGGAGATTGGTAACGCATACCTACTCGAAATGTTTTTGTAATGCAACGGCACAATATATATATATATATATATATATATATATATATATATATATTGTGCCGTTGCATTACAAAAACATTTCGAGTAGGTATGCGTTACCAATCTCCGTGCATAACCCCTAAAACAGCACCTTATAGAATAAGAAAAATTGAATGTTAAAAAACATTGCACTAGGGACTTAAAACTGTATGACGAGCGAGTAGCGATATCTTTTCCTCTCTCGCGACGCCGCGAGAAACGCGGCCACGAACGTCAGCATGGCACTTTCCCTCCACTTGCCACACCTCGCAGCCCCTCGGCGAAAAGCCTGACGCCATCTGTGGGGCCCCGGTGCATTTCCGCCACCTTGTGACTGTGGCGCTGCGGCTCGTCGGCGACACTCTTACCGACCGGAACTCTCGCATCGACCCGGGAACCAGTGAAATTTGATCAGGCGCCACCAGGGGAGCGAGAGGCGTCGAGCACGAGACGAACGATCGTGATCGAGCCTCTCTAGGAGAGGCTTTACGTATTGGAAATACAGACCAGTAAAAATTTCGAAAGTAAGCACTTTCCAGATATAAATACGCACAATTGATCTAAGGGTAATTGGATGACGCTGAGTCAAATGGCGATAATAATGTTGCAATAAACATCCGAAAAAATGTTTTAAAAATGTTTAAAAGCCGTTTAATTCGGAACCTGATGATTTTATCAAAAAATATGTCGAACAAAAGTTGTTTGCGACATAAAAGTATGTAAAAAAGTATTAAACGTTCGTCTTCGTATCTTCAAAAAAGAGGGAGAAAAAGACCAATGAAAATTGGTTTGCAAGACAAAATCGTTTTGCAGCCGAAGCACCACTGGGAGTGTAAAGGACGGAAGATACTTGGTGCGCGCATGCGTGGCGGAACGACAGAAAGATCCTCCTATGAGTGCGAACGGCATGGCCATATAGTGCGTCTCTATCTGACAGTGATTCTCAACCAGTAATTTCGTCGATCTTCAGTCGTCATTTTTGAATACTCATACAATAAATAAAAATATTTAAAAATGTCTAGAAATTTAGATTAACTCTTACTAAGGCAATATGTAACAAAAAACCGAGATATTTAGGAATTTTATATTTTTTTTTTTCATTTTTTCAAACATCGAGGTTTTTGTCCCCCAATTGAATAGTTTTTCGTTTTTTTTTCTCCCTTATTTTTGAAGATACGGAGATGAACGTCCGATACTTTTTTACGTACTTTTATGTCCCAAACAACTTTTGTTTGATATATTTTTCGATAAAATTATTAGGTTCCGAATTAAACGGTTTTTAAATATTTTTAAACATTTTCTCGGGGGTTGATTGCAAAATTAATATCGCCACCCGTAATAACTCGGTAATTATCGACGTCGTAAAAAATGTTCGAGACAAAAGTTGTACGGTGTAAAGGGGGCCATCAAACGCAACCAATAATTTTTTTTCATTTCGGTGGAGGCGTTGTCGCACAGTGAAGGTCACCTCCACTTTTTTAAATGGAATGGTACATTTTGTTCAACCATCTTGTGGAGCGCCTCAAGCCGAATGAAAAAACATTAGGGGGTCAAAGTCCTTCAGGGTCATTCAAGGTGACCTATTAAAATGAAATACAATTCTAAATGTCTCGGTTCACTGCCAAATATTTGGTAGTATTCTGAGATATTTAGATTTGCATCATCGATACTGACCTTCAATGACCTTGAACGACTTTGACACTCTAATGTTTTTTATGCGGCTTGAGGTGCTCCACAAGATGGTTGAACAAATGTACCATTCCATTAAAAAAAGTGGAGGTGACCTTCACTGTGCGTCAGCGGCTGCGCTGAAATAAAAAATAATTGGTCGCATTTGATGGCCCCCTGCACACCGTACAACTTTTGTCTGGAACTTTGTTTTGTGACGTCGATAATTACCGAGTTATTTCGGGTGGCAGAGATAAGAGAGACACCCTGGATATGTATACATATAATATCAAAATTACTAATTTTTCAATTGACATTGAACGCGCGAGTGCGAGCCTCAACTTGTTCTTTTTTTTTGTTCTTCATTACATATATTTCAATTCGCTCCGCGATAAATTCTTCGAGTTCACCGCACCTCGCAGAGATCCAAACGCAACAAGACAAACTCCCCCCCCCCCCCCCCCCCCGCGAATTGAAACATTGTCAAAAACTAACGAAACACAAAGAAACAGTCGCGATGTCGTAAAGTGAAAAGAAATACGAGTACGTTGAATCAACGCTGAAAAGATCTCACCTAAGATTCTTGTGCAACACGGCAAAATTCGAGAAAAGTATATTTGCGCACACTGAGAAAAAACCATTGAATCAAAAAAATTTATTGGATGATTCAAATAAATGTGCTGCTGCGGAATGCCACCGATACCCATGTAGAGGTTGCCATGAGTTGCCTAATGTTACGATCAGGCCAATATTGGGACCATCGTACAGGCCAACAAAAGAGAAATAATATTGGCCCATTACTGTTCCGCTCTAAACTGAAAACTGGCACAATATCGGCCCATCCCGAAAGCCTGTCCTGGCCCATCTTTAAAAACTAATAAACAGCCGTGATAGTCAAACTAAATTTGCCAATTTAAAAACTGGGGATACTAAAATACTGACAATTCCATTGGCCCAATATTGTTCCGTTATAAATTGAAGACCGGCACAATATCGGCCCATCGTTTAAAACCAATAAATAGCCGTGATGGTTGAACTATATTTGCCAATTTAGAAACTGGTAATGCTAAAATACAAGCAATTAAATTGGCCCATTATTGTCCTGTTATAAATTGAGAACCGGCACAATATCGGCCCATTACTAAAGATTATCCTGGCCCATCTTTTAAAACCAATAAACAGCCGTGATAGTTCATCGAAATTTGCCAATTTTAAAACTGGCAATGCTAAAATACGGGAAATTACATTTAATTAATCTAAGCCCTTTATTGACTAAGTGGGTCAGACCATACCCGCTTTTATTTTATTTAAGCCTTGGATTATTCATTATCTGTATATTGTGCCAGAATAGGCAAATAACTGGCACGTCATATATTAATCGTCTATATTTTGTAGTTCAGTTTTTGTAATCAAGTCTTGGCCTATTATTGGCATTTGTAAATAACCAACATAAGTAAGTAAAATATGCCAATTTTGAAACCTGTCATATACGCAAATCACAATTTATTTCAAGGTTATTCCATGAAATATGTATCCATAAGTACCAATCTCGGGCCAATCTTGGCCTGATATATGTTGAATATTTATTACGCACTCAAACAAACCCAAACAAACTCACGGCCCAATATTCTCGATAGACTAACTTCTAGATAGACCAACTGTGACGGCCCATCATAGAGCCAGTGGTCAATTTCTACATAGGCCCTTTAAGAGGGCCCACATAGGGCCAAGTGCAACCACCAACATTGGCGCTACAATGAATTAAATCATGAATTATTCATTGGCCCAATAATTGTTGGCTCTGTTGGCCGATATCGGGCCGTTCTTATCATTTCTACAAAGGCACCTCATTGGTAAATACTCACCGCCCAATATTCTAGAAAGGCTAACTGTGAAGGCCCGTCCCAGGCCCAACGGTCAATCTCTACATGGATATATGAGATGGTTACAATACTATAAAATATTGGAAAATGTGATTGATTTAAATAACATATTATTTTTTTTTGAAAAAGCTCTTCTGTTCTCTGAATATCTACATTATCCTTCAAATAAAATTATATTCTATTGAAATCATTCGATATACAATGCGTAGATGTATGGATGAAATAATTAACGGGGTCCTCTAGTTTCTCGGGTCGAAAAAATCGATTTTTTTTCATAAATCACATCTACAACATGTGTAGAAAATGTGTGCCAAAGGATTTTTCGATATTCGAAGTGGGTCACAAGTATAAATCATATAAAGTATAATTCACAAGTATAAATCATATATGCGCGAACTTTCAAACGCGTTTTTCTCGAAACATCATTTTTCGAAACGGTGACCACGATATTTCAGAAACTACTGCACCGATCTTGTTCAAATTTATACAGCATCTTTAAAATGTTATAAGCCAGCGATTGAACTAGGATTATCATGATTGCTTCGATAGTTTTTTTTGTACGAGCGAAAAACTTAAGAAAAAATGAGTAAAAAATAGAATGTAATTTTCAAAAGTGTATAAAAAAGTCAATTTTTGTAATTTAGAATTCACTCTAGTTCAATCGCTAGTCTTAAATATGAAGATTAAAATGCCGTTTAGTTTTTTGATTTCAGATAAGCAGAACAGCCGCAATCTTGGTCACCGTCAAGCACCTCTTTTACTTGATGTCTTCCTGTCGGCCACTATGACGTTTATTCTATTATATATTTTGACTTCAAAAAATTTGTAAAGCTTATTTAAATGTTAATAAAGATTATGCAAAAACAATGAGATTGATTATTTCGATGCTTTGCCCGTAAAAAATTATTGAAAAAGCCGTAAAAAAACAGCCGAGAAACTAGAGGACCCCGTTAAGCGGTTGGTGCAACAATTTTTATTTCGTACAAAAATATAATCAATAGAATTAATTATTTCTTTACTGCATCGAAACGAATATGCCATGGGACGTAAGTTTTTCAATTTGTTTTCAATCTTAAATTAAAAGTGAGCATTAGAATCATCATCCACGACAATAGTGGAGAGAATATCAGATATCCAATGGAATATCCATGGATAGAATATCAGATATTCAACTGATAAGAACAAATACTACACTTTGATCTTAGCTGTAGGCCAAGAAGCGATACTCTTTAGAGTTTCTCCGGCGTTTAAGTAGATTTTCGGTTCGCGCTACGCTTACGAAAAACGAACGCGCGTGCGGCTTCTAGCGGTTACTCCGAGAACTACGGGTTTCCTCACACCTATAATTTCGGTGGCGCTTGGCCATGATTTCATTGAATTTTTTCAACCAAATGCGCAAGAAACCAATTTTATTCTTGCATAATTTTTTAACCAATTCGGACATTTGCTTAATATTTTTCAATCAAAAGGAAAGATTAATATTTTAATGAATAATCTACTTCGAAATCAATATCGGATACGGTGAAAAAATAAAATAAAGGGTTTACTCAATAGAAATTTTATCTGAATCAAACGAGCGAAATTCAATTTTATCTTGTGTACTCGAATCAACAATATTCATCTTATGCATTGAAACGCTTTTTTAGTTCGTTGCAGATAATGCTTTTGAAGTTATATAATTTCTTCGCGATTATTTTTTATACAGTTTCAATAATAAGTAGTTCTCGGCAAACAATATATCTTTTATATACACCAACAATTTTACAATTGAATCAACGAAATTTCATTCAATAACACCAATGATATTGGATCGATGATTTTTTTTTCTCAGTGCATATTTTCTCGTGCAGCTCGCATGGACGAACGAGCCGCATTGGTATTCGTCCTCGTCGCGATAGTAGCCAAGGACCACGTGGTCGCAACGCGAGAGGATACGAATTCCAGTCGAGATAGGCGAGACATTGGAGACCGTTAAAAAAATTGTTCATACCTAATCGTTGATTGCAAAACTGAGCTGAACTGTAAACAATCTCGGACGAGCAACAATCATCTCCTTATCTGTGAAGCAATTTTTTTCTTTTCTTCTCCGTAAATGAGTTCCATTTCGTTGCACACGTGAACTTCAGGAATACGTATACGAAAATGTGCGATATTGCTAAATTGGAGAATCTCGACTTACAAGTACGTGATCAGTTACAGGTTTCCGTTATCGTTGCCGCTTGTGCTCATCGACGAGCTCTCCTCGGCTATATAAACGTGGGCAAAATCAAGAGTTGCACGATACTCTGTTTATCCTCGGCTGTTTTACGCGTACGCGACATTCGCCAAAAACTCATCAGTCTTTTTCCTTGCTAATATTCAATTGCAAGTGTTATTGACAATTCGGAAAGCACTTTTGGCAGACTGGTCATACTAGTGGGCACCTTGTCAAAGAAAGTGACCGTGGGAAATTGAAACCCCCTGAAGCTTGAAACAGCAGGAATGACGTTTCCCGCGATTCTCCTGTGCATCGCAACTTGCACCGTTGCGAGTGAGTATACTCGAACCCGGCGAGCCTCCGGTTTCCGATGACCCATGAGAGGAAAAACGCTTCGTCACAGTGCAACTACAGTCCCAACGATATCCTCAAAGTCGAATCTGGCAAATTCTAAAGCAACATACATTATTCGGAACTCAATGAAAAAGCAGACATCAAATGGGGTTTCGTACAATGAGGAAAAAAATCATCGATTCAATATCATCGGTGTTGTTGAATAAAATTTCGTTGATTCAATTGTGAAATTGTTGGTGTAAATAATCGGATTTATTAGTCCAAACAAAACGCTATCGATTTTAATAACATGATAAAATCAAAAGTTTTTTTTTCATTCGAAAGATATATTATTAGCCGAAAACAATATATTATTGAAACTATCGAAAAATCTATCGCGAACAAATTATACAGTTTTGAATGCATTTTCTGCAACGAACAAAAAAAGCGTTTCAATTCATGACATGAATATTGTTGATTCAAGTACACAAGAAAAATTGAATTCCGCTCGTTTGATTCAGATAAAATTTCTATTGAGTAAATATGTTATTTTATTTTTTCGCCATATCCGATATTTATTTTCAAGCACATT
Organism: Ophion slaviceki; assembly: GCA_944452715.1. NCBI lineage: Eukaryota > Metazoa > Arthropoda > Insecta > Hymenoptera > Ichneumonidae > Ophion > Ophion slaviceki. Next base: position 62,215,830 of record OX101785.1, on the reverse strand, counting down.
ATTCGTTAAAATATTAATAGTTCATTTTGATTGAAAAATATTAAGCAAATGTCTGAATTGGTTAAAAAATTATGTGACAATTGAACTTGTTTCTTGCGCATTTGGTTGAAAAAATTCAATCTGTGAGGGAACTCGTAGTTCTCGGAGTAACCGCTAGAAGCCGCACGCGCGCTCGTTTCTCGTAAGCGTAGCGTGAACCGAAAATCTACTTAAATCGGGAATCCGCCAGTGTTGGGGAGATCGGAACAGGTGAAAATCCGAAAGGGCTGAGTTGGGTGAATACGCGCCGTGCGGGAGAATTCTCCAGCCTAACTCAGAAATGGTATCTCGGGTCTAGTTTGCGGTATGAGGCCGATTGGTATCTTGCAAAAGTATTACCGATCTCTTGCCACCGCCGGTAAAAGGTCTTTTCACTGACGTCGAATATCCATAAGTGAGTATAGAGTAAAAATGAGTGCCAGAAATGGTGCGAGGTAGAGATAAGTGAGTTTGTTTGGGTTTGGGTTTGTTTGGGATATTCCATGAATAACCCAAACCCAAACAAACTCATTTCTCCTCTATGGAGTAAAACTTATAGATATTCGACTTATGGATATTCATACTTATGGATATTCGTACTTATGGATATTCGACTTATGGATATTCGACTTATGGATACTCACTTATGGGTATTTGGTTGTGGATATTCGTACTTATGGATATTCGGTTATGGATTCGACTTCGATATTCGGTTATGGAAAAGACCGATTGGAGTAGAACATCCATATGTTCTACCCCAATCGGTCTTTTATCTTCTAGCGCTACACTCACACTGATGAGCTGATCAGAATAGCGCTAAGAATTGACAGTTTGACCAGATGGAAGCAACTCGTAGTGTGTAACGCCTTTAAAATCTCACCGAATGCACAATAGCACCTTTTTTGCGTCGATGTTCGGTTTTGGCGTGCTTGTTGATGGTTCACCTTGACGTACCCATGATTTTTTCTTTTTAGGATTGTCGTAAAGTATCCACTCTTCGTCGCACATGACGATTTTATATAAGAAATCCTTTTTCCTAAACCTTGAAAGCAAGGAGGGTGACGTGTCGTAGCGTCTGATTTTGTTATCGGTATAGAGTTCATAAGGGACCCGCCGAGACTTCAACCACTAATATTTCAGGTCGTGTGCGTAGTAGGATAAAGTTCGATAGCAACACTGAAGCTTAGCGGTGGTGCTAGCGTTTGTCGCGGGAAAGTTATTCAGATTTGAATCGTATTTACGATCAGTAGAAGTTCGAGGCCGAGAATTAATTTGCAGACCTAATATTATTGTGTATGTTGTATCACAATCATTTATTGCACAATGAAGCGAGTGAACGCTTTGTTTGATGTTTAATATTCCATTGACAAGACTTGACACAAGAGGCGACAACAAATGATTTGTGCAGCGTCCTTTTGAAGTGTCCATTAAGTCAACTTAGCGATAACTTGGTTGTCCATGTCTCCTGAATTTGCCAATGTAACGTAGCCGGAGTAGTTTCAATCGAAAGTTCTAATCAATTGTTAGCATGGGGTTTTTTCAAATTTTTTAATCGATGGCTGAAGCATTAAAGAATTGCAAGTTGCGTTGAACCTTGATATTTCGCAAATAGAGCTTGAAAATGGATAAAGAGTATAGAAATACCCAATTTCATTTTGAAAGGTCTATCCAATGACCTCCCACTCAATGTGATGTGCGAAATAAATGAATTCGCCCTCATTCGAATTATAGGAAAAAGCTTTGAATTTGTTGAGGTGCTCGTCTGAAACACCTACATGCATATATGACGATAGTTAGAAGGGCTAAAAAAGACATTTCAGACTAGGCCCCTCCGTGATAACGTACAACGAAAACGAACAGATTGTGCAGTAAAGTTGTCAGTTGTAGTATGTGTAGGCGAATCTTCGATGACCGAGAGCGTCACCACGAAAAACGACATCAAATGCTCCTCAACGGAATGCCTTAATACTGGTAAGTTGAAAAATCCAAATGAATTATTATCAAAGAATCATAAAAATTGATAGGGGAAGAGCACCTGATAAAACTTTGATCAATGAAGCGAGAATGTGTTCCTCAAATGACAACCCAATGATTAATTGGGTTCCTTAAAATTAGCCCGTCCATCAACTATGGTTATCCTTTTCTACGTACTACCATGGGCGTTTATGCTCCATACAATGCGTTGCCCTTAAATAATTTTTATCCTCGAGTGTACCTTAAACATAATTTAATCTTTAGTATCCGAGCTGTCGAAGTTCATGGATCCGACAAAAGATCCTTGCGAGGACTTTTACCAATTCGCCTGCGGCAACTTCCTCAAATCGGAGCCGGTCGATACAAACCTCACGTACAACGACATTTTAGCGCGAGAAATATACGACGAAATTATACAGCTGATCAAGGCAGGCATCGATTCGAGCGAGCCAAAACCCTTCAAGCTCGTCAAAAGCTTTTACAAGAGCTGCATAGAGACGGGTGAGTCTTGTTTTGCTGGTGCAAATCATACAACAGTAATTATCATTGAAACTTAAGGTTACGGTTCGATAGTTTATTCGACGCTGCGTCTTGATGGAATATTCGTTGCAAAGTACCAACATCCTCAAACGATCAGTGAATTTTATTCTTTCCCTACGATTGCAGCGAAGGCAATGGACGCGAAAGCGTGCTCTCATGCGAAAAAGTAGGCAGATGGCAGATCTCAAAATGGTCGCTTACAATCCTTTTGGGGTCTGCCTTCTACCGACCAGCATTGGACTTAACACCCAAATGAAACCAAAAAAGTTCGCTGGTGTAACCCACTAAGAGGTCTATAGGAAGGTAGCTGAAGAGGTTGCCTCTGGTGGTCACCTACGTTGGATGGTACTTTTGGTGGCCATCAAAAGTAGCGGAGGCCATGATGGTGGCCATCATGGCCACCAAAAGTATCATCCAAGGTTGGTGACCACCAGAAGCAACCTCTTCAGCTACCTTCTTATAGACCTCTTAGTGGGTTACACCAGCGAACTTTTTTGGCTTCATTTGGGCGTTAAGTCCAATGCTGGTCGGTAGAAGGCAGATCCCAAAAGGATTGTAAGCAGCCATTTTGAGATCTGCCATCTGCCTACTTTTGCCTGCTATAGGGATCCGCGTATACATGCATACGTGAGAGCAATTCCTATCAAAAATATTGTAACTGTTTGCCCAAGATCCATTTCTTCCACTTTGGAGAGTTGCTGGAGCTGCAGGGCAAGTTTGAAGCGAATGCGAAAGGTTCGCTGGGTGGAGATAATGGAAAGGCCATTGGAGAAGTAGGCCTCTACGGCGAACGCGCGGTCCTCCTAGTCCAACGCATGACGGTTACTAAAAACTATCAGACCCGCTGTTTCGAATGCGACCATCCCCACCCTTGTTTCGTCGAAACACCCAAATGCACGATAGGTCCAAACGCAATCAAAAGAGAAGCTGCAACGACTTCAGCTAGGTTAGGTAGGAGTATAAGAGCCTATGCAGGAGGTAAGCAGCAAAGGAAGAGCATGTTAGGACCCATAGTAGGACTTCTAGCAGCAAAAGAGGAGCTGCGACACTTCAGCTAGGTTAGGTAGGAGTACAAAGGCCTATGCAGGAGGTAAGCAGCAAAGGAAGAGCATGTTAGGACCCATAGTAGGACTTCTAGAAGCAAAAGAGGAGCTGCGACACTTCAGCTAGGTTAGACAGGAGTACAAGGGCTTATGCAGGAGGTAAGCAGCAAAGAAACAGCATGTTAGGAGCCCATAGTAGGACTTCTAGCAGTAAACAGACTCAAGTGAGGCTGGCATAGGATCAAAGGCCTTTAAAATAGGCTGAAAATTTCGACTCGGGATAGTAGGTAGCAGTAAACAGACTCTAGTGAGGCTGACATAGGATCTAGCAGTAAACTGCTAGCAGTAAACAGACTCAAGTTTGGCTGACATAGGATCAAAGGCCTTTAAAGTAGGCTGAAAATTTCGACTCGAGAACTTCTTCGGCTACTTTCTCATAGATCTCTTTGTGGACGCACCCAGCGAACTTTTGTGGATTCGGTTTAGATAGTAGCGCTAACACTCCAATGCCACAGCCTCCAGCTCTCTGGACATTGGTAACAACTAATCATGTGGATTGACGTTACTGACAACATCAATATTCCTGATGGCATTGCCAAATGGAACACCTATGTTATTGTTTCCTTTGGGTAGGAACACCTATCGATGCTTCCTCTTCCCGAGCAGAAATCTAATCAGGCTGCCTGAGGATCCATCAGGGCCGGATCAGGGATCAATAAGGCGCCCTGACCAGGCACGCCTGATTTACGCCAGATAGGAGCCTTATCAGGCGTCAGTAAGGCGCCCTGATCAGGCACGCACGATTTGCGCCGGACAAGCTAAAATATTGGCAATAAAATGATAAAATAGAGATTACTATTAGTTTGAAGAACAATTTAATCAATTTTTTACGATTGATTGTAATGCACGACCATACAGTCAGTCTAGAAATGCATTTTTTAAATATATACGTATTTTTATTCTCTTAAATTTTATATTTTGTAATATATTTAATGCGAAACGAACCTCGTATTTTTTTTCTGTTATGAGTGGAGAAGAGACATCACCCAGATTTTTTCTTCCGTGTCATTGTTTCTCGTATCCAAACACACCATTTTCCGATCGACAGATACCAATGAGCATGTTTTAATTGTTTCCGTTTTTTTACTTGCCACATGTTGAACGTTGCCGACTCGCATGGATAAGTATACATAGATTTCGTAATCCGCAACAAAATAAGTTGCTTAATCCGGGCCTGATGAAGCGCCTGATCAGAGCCTGATAAGGTGCCTGATGCGGACCTGAATTTGCAAAAGCGTTACATCCCTGATCAGGACCGGACTAAATTTGCCTGACCCGGCCCGGATTTGCTATTGTGGCAGCCTGATCCGGTCCGGATTTCACCCTGAACAAATTTCTGCTCGGGTTGTAGGTTTGATGATTTATTTCGTAGAATCATTCATCACAAAGCTTGGTCCTGCAGGTTAAACGAATGAGCGGATAAGGAGTATTTCCACTCGTGAATCACAATGTACAAATGTGTGCCATGACAAAGCTCCAAACCTACTATATACCAATGCATTCTAGTTGATGGGCCGATTATCCAGGGGCCGGTTGTCCGTCGCTTTAACTCATTCCTATACAAGAAGTTGTCCCGAACCACTTTTTTCTCCGTGTAACAAAAAAAAGAAGAACGAGAAAATAGACATCACCGGTAATTCATATATTTGCACCTCTGTATCTTCGCAACCGCGATAGAGGCCAAAGGGCTCGAGCCGCTTCGGAAGTTTTTGCGGGACTTGGGAGGATGGCCGGTGGTCGAAGGCGACTCGTGGAACGGGAAAAGCTTCGATTGGCGTGCCACGATTCACACGTTTCGCCGTCCGGAGGAAGATAATAAACATTACATCGGCGACGAAGTCGGTTCTTTGTTTCGCTTCGTCGTTGAACACGATAGGACGAATTCATCAAAACGAGTTATAGTGGTTCGTACACACTCTCACTACGTCGAAGGTTATCGCCAATTTACAAGCATTTGTCCGAACCACTGTGTCAAAAATAGTAGACATAATAAATGTTCAAATAAGTTGCAGTGTGCTTAAAAAATAATAAACTAGTATGTATTCGTTATTGAAAGGCAATTGTTGCTGCCTTTATAGTTTGCATTGACTGTTTCTCAAATAGTTGAAAAATTCACCTGGCGTACTTCCGGATAGTGTTAACGAGGAGGACTTCGACAAAGAGGAATCATTGCCCGCTATTTATTATAGCACCATGGTCGACATAGCCCACATGCTTGGTGCTGATGTCAACCGCGCAGCGTCGGAAATCCGCGAAGTCATATCTTTCGAAATAAAACTAATTCAGGTAAGGGAAAAGCATATTTTCATATCGAAGTTGAAAGAAAAAAATATACGACGTGATCGAGCGCACGAATCAAGGGGATTCGAAAGTTTTGAAATGGTCGGAATGGCGCGAATCTTTGGATTATTCCAAACATATACGCACAATTTGACGGATGCTTTGAAGTACACTGAGAAAAAAACCAATTGAATCAACAAAATATATTGGTTGATCCAAATAAATGTGCTGCTACGGAGTGCCACCGATATTTGAGATTGTTACAATACTATGAAATATTGGAAAATGTGATTGATTTGAATAACATATTATTTTATTTGAAAAAGCTCTTCTGTTCTCTGAATATCTACATTATCCTTCAAATAAAATTATATTCTATTTAAATCAGAATTAATTATTTCTTTACTACATCAAAACGAATATGCCATGGGACGTAAGTTTTTCAATTTGTTTTAAATCTTAAATAAAAAGTGAGCATTAGAATGATCATCCACGATAATAGTGGAGAGAATATCAGATATCCAATGGAATATCCATGGAGAGAATATCAGATATTCAACTGATAAGAACAGATACTGCACTTTGATCTTAGCCACAGGCCAAGAAGCGATACTCTTTAGAGTTTCTCCGGCGTTCAAGTAGATTTTCGGTTCGCGCTACGCTTACGAGAAACGAGCGCGCGTGCGGCTTCTAGCGGTTACTCCGAGAACTACGGGTTTCCTCACACCTATAATTTCGGTGGCGCTCAGCCATGATTTGGTTGAATTTTTTCAACCAAATGCGCAAGAAACAAATTTAATTTTCGCATAATTTTTTAACCAATTCAGACATTTGCTTTATATTTTTCAATCAAAATAAAATATTCATTTTTTAACGAATAATCTACTTGGAAATCAATATCGGATATGGTGAAAAACATAAAATAACGTATTTACTCAATACCGGTAACTATCCGTCAGCTGTTTATCGATATTTTTCTCATTATTCAACGAATAGTATCTATGAATCTCACGAAAAAGCATGCTAAGTTGAAACCTTAGAAACTCCGTTTTGCCAAAAGATTCAAAGCGTTCAACCGATAGAAAGGGTGACCTTGATAACAGCTTAGAATTTCATTAAACTTGGCGCACCGCTGCGTCGAATCGAAGAATCTTAGGCACTGAGAAAAAGTAAACGTTGCCAAAGAAAGCTAAGGACCAGCCAGCCCCAATTGGAATTAACGGGTTACCCCCACTTGTAGCGCAAAAAAAGGCCTTTTTCATGAATTAAAAAAAAAACTACAAAACTTTTTTAATCGATCAATATACCATCTTAAAGAACACATCTTGAAGAACTTTCAGTAATTTTTTTATTGAAAAATATTACATTGTTTAGTGGCAAATGGCCGTCAGTGAAATAATGTTTTTATATACACGGTTTGCGGTGACCAACATTGCGGCGAAGTGGATCTGAAAAAAAAATGCGGATGGATTTAGTCAAATATAAGTATAAACTAGTCTTTAATCGAAGGATTTTAAAAAATATTCATTTTTCACAAAATGGCGGACAGTCAAAGTTAATGGTTCGATTTTAACGAAAAAAAACGGCCGTTTTTTGGCTATAAAACGGCCATTTTTTTCGAAAAAATAAATCGACCGATTAAAGACTACATTTTTATGTATTAAATAAGCCTGCAAAATTTCAAGAAGATCGGTTCATTAGTGTTCGAGTAATCTTGGTCACCGACTTCAGAAATGCCATTTTGAGAAAAACGCGTTTAAAGTTTCAATTTCAGTTTACACGAAGAAAATATTTTTTTTGTAAACTTACATAGAGTCATCTATTTCGGGCCCATACCGAAGTATGGGCCCGGATACTTATACTTCAAAAAAATGCAATAAAAAAAATCGATTTTTTCAAAATCGCAAGTGGGGCTAACCCCTTAAGCACGTGGCGGCCGATTTGTACTCTGGTTCGAATCGACACGAAAGGTCAAACATCTTGAGGGCCCGATGTACATGACGATATGGGATTGGATGTGCGCAGGTCACGACGCCGCTGAAACGGGATTACTACAAACCGAGGACCATTGCCCAATGGAACAAGATGTATCCGAGCGTGCCGTGGATGGCCTACTTCCAAAAAGTTGTGCCAACGAGCGTCAACTTAACCAACGCGACTGTCAACGTACCGGATCCCCACTTCTACGTCAACCTGGAAGCCCTTATGGCCAATACCCCGAAGAGGGTTCAGGCTAACTACATAATGTCTAAAATTGCTTTGAAAAACGCATTTTTTTCGACCGAGAAAATGCGCGAAATCCCATACCGTATTGCAGCTAATAGGAGAGGTGATCTCGCGAGTGGCAATCGACCAAGTTATTGCGTGGCCGAGGCCATGGACTATCTTTGGCAGAGCATCATCGCCATGTACGCGGACAAATTTTTGGACCAAGATACAAACGATGCTGCCAACACGATCGTGACGCAATTGAAATGGCAACTGAATAAACGTTTGAAAACGGTAAGTTCCCTATATCTTCAGTGGATACCAATATTTCGGTCGAATGATTGATTGGTTGGAAATGAGAGGGTTCTAGCATCGTACAGAATGCAAAAAGCAGCAGGGTTCTAACTCGCCAGCTGACGTTTGGTCATTCAATGTGTGTTGGTTCTTATCTAGTGACAACTAGCTTAGGAACGTTGCGAGATCGATCTCTCCGATTTCGATGAAATTTGGCATGCTTGTAGAATGGGTGAAAATAGGCGACACGTATTTTTTTACATCTGCGGAACCTGATTTTTAAGGGTTGAAACGCACCCTCGAAAATTGGGGTGTTTTTCGTTTTTCGTCCATAACGTTTCAACGGTACGAGATGTGAAAAAATTTCAAATTGCAACAATGTTTATTTTTTCGTATACTATACATTGGAGACGAGAACGATGCAGATAGCAACAAATTTCTCATTGTTTATTGCAAAAATGCAATTTTTTCAACCGTATCTCCGAGAATTTTCAATCGATTGGGATGTAAATTTGCATACATGTGGAGAATGGAAAAGTAGCGGATACGTGTTTTTTCTTTTTCCGACCCGTGCAGAAATTTTGACAGGGATACCCTATGTCCGATCAAATCCCGATCAGGATTTGTCATGGATTCCCCAAAACCGGTAACCCGGTTAGAATCCAACTTGCATCCGTATCGGAATATGTATGACGACGATGGCATATCTTTGAAAATTTTGGCGTCACGTGTATTTTCGGTATTACTATGAAATTCCTATCTATAGATAGGAATTTCCATTTAGAGATTCCTATCTATAAAATTCCTATCTATAGATAGGAATTTCATAGTAATACCGAAAAATACACGTGACGCCAAAATTTTCAAAATTACGCCATCGTCGACGTACATATTCCAATACTGATGCAAGTTGGATTCTAACCGGGATACCGGTTTTGGGGAATAAGTCTCTGTTTATACCCACCGACGTTCGCGGGGTGTAGATGGAACGCTTTGGAACCACATGTATTTCTGGCGTATATATCGGATTCCTATCTGAGTCCCTGTTTATGCCCAGCCACATCCACAGGACGTTAGATGCGCTGTGTACGTGAACGTGGGGTGTAGTACCCAGCCGAATCCAGTCAGATTCAAGGGAGTTACACGTGCAACGCCAGTGCGGTTTATTCTTTTCAAATTGTTTCTATATTTACATTCTCAACATCGTGACAATTTTTTTAGAGCACAATATAGTGCGTTAAATAATATTATTAAACAATTTAGTTTCATAGTAAATCATCAAACAACTTGGCGTCAAGACGCTTGATTTGTTTTGATTTATCATTCAATTATTAAACGATATTCAGTTTAAAAGGGTTATATGGAAAGTAAAGAGAGAAATATTTGAATATACTACTTCATCCAGGGATTTCGAGATGTGGGAATTGCGTTCTGCCGTTTCGAGCCGAACGATAATTTTTTCGTTAGACGATATTAAACAAAAAATTGTAAAAGTAGCGGTTGGAATGCACCCAGATGCAGAACAATCGCGAGTTTTCGCAATACCGATGCTGCATTTCTAAATAGAATTAAAAAATACAAAAAATGTTAATTGTCACAACAACTTATTAACGCTTCATTCCCGCTTATCAATATTGAAATAGATATTTGTATGTACAGCAGTGATGTAATAAAAATATTACAAAATGTTCAAGTTATCGGTGACAAACCCCGGTGACAATGTATGCGGGACTGCGCGCACTGATACGCTCTCACGAAAGTTAGAATGTATATTCTAAGGAGATTTTTTACGCGGGACTTGATGCTCAGGTTCAACGCTAAAAAAATTAAAGCAAAGGTGTTGCTGAAAACAACAAATTTCGGAAGTTGCATGATAGGTATGTCTTTCAAGCTGTTCAAAATATTTTTTGCTGTGTTTCTATGATATAATATAAATATAGATATATATATTACAATTTTTCGATTTATTTACAGCTGCGCTCACAAACTGCTAAACGCAGCAGGATGGAACTCCGATTAACGCAGATGCTGTGTTAAAAGCTGTAGGGAATGCCATATCCAACGCAAAAGACTGAGATGGACGCAAAGGACGCCAAGTAGTCCAAAAAACGATAACCCAGTCGTAGTTTTCCATTTTTTTATTGTGTTCTTACCTTTCATTTTTTAAATTGATATTTTAATTCACCAAAAATGTATAAATGTTAATTATTTTTATAATAAATTTAACATGCAATAATTCCATTTTTGCCATTTTATTTCAGCCTGTATTTACCCGTGATCCTTCCAAGATTCCTCAATGATTCCATGGGGAATCTATTTAGAGTCATTAAAGGATCCGGTTCTGGATCCCTAATGGAATCCAGTTTACGGATCTTACATTTAGTCTTAGAATCAGATCCGATATCGGACTAGATCCCGACTGGGAGCACGGGATACAAGTCAGAATCCAGCTGTATCCCTGCCAAAATTTCTGCACGGGGATATATCGCAATAAAGGGGTTGAAAGTGCCCTTAGATTTTTTAGCCAAGAGCATCGTATAATCAGCTAGCCTTTTGACATTCCGGTCTAAATTCACGTCAATATAAGTTGGTGTTGTGACGCAATTGTATATTTGTAACATTCCCCCCCCCCCCCCAACGATTTTTCCTTTTCCCTTTTCGAACGGCAAATATTTAAAGTTCTTACCGTGCCGCATGGCCGAAAATTTGTAGAAATAAAAATGGGTTACAAAGAAAGTACAACCAGTCAACGTAGTAGATACAAATTTTCTCGTTTTGGCGAAAAGACACTCATAAGGGGTCAACGCACCCTTAAAAACTTCATTTTTCCTATAACTTTCGAACGGGCCGAAATAAAAATAAAGTTCAAAGGGAAAAAATGTTGTATTCTTCGACTACTAGACGTTCATGATGATAATGATGAGTACATGGCAAATTTCATCGAAATCGGAGGGATCGACCTCGCAAGCTTTCCTTGCTAGCCAGATTTAGCAATTGACAGATTGCACTAATAGCATCTTCCAGTTGAATGAAACATGTCATCGGTCAAATACGCACGTTTCTTGGTCCTGCGCCTGTCGAGTTTCAACTTACTACTTTGTCTATTTCCGCGCACGCAGTACAACTGGCGCAACTCAAAAGCGCAGCATACGGCATTGGAAAAAGCTGACCAACTGATCATCCGCCTCGGCTATCCGGACATTGTACTGGACCACTTGAAGCTGGAAGAGCTGTACTTGAACCTCGAATTCACCGAGGACGATTATTTGGCGAATATGAATCGCCTGTTGAATTATCATCGCGAATTGGCTATCCAAGAATTGGCAGAAACGCCGCCTGAAATAGACGAGTGGGCATATTTACGTAGCCCCATTGACACAAATACTGATTACTACAATCTGGGAAACAGCATATGTAAGTTCGCCAACCTTTTTGTGCCTTTGGGTCTCTTCGTTGCAGCTACACTTTTCTACACTTTTTACATTTTTTGTGGACTTTCTGTCGTTATATCTGATGAAGGTGTAGAAAGTGTAGACAAAACGAACAGACCCAACGAATCTTCAAATGTTTGCCCATACGGATGCCTACTGAAGCCCACTTTATGAGCGTTCCGACACACATTTGTACTCTTTTTTTGTTACTTTTGCGTAGTCATTGGGGCTCCGTGTGAATTCGTCATATTTTCAGCACTATTCTCGGAATCGTACAGAAGAGAAGTTAAGGGGGAATATACCTTTGTGAGGGCAAAATCAAGGGTCATTTTTGACAATTTATTTAAAAGAACAAAACAATATTTTTGTAATTCGGTTTTTCATACATGTAAGTACAGGTCTTAAGGTGGAAGAATTTTTTTTCTTCAAATTATTTTGAAACAAAATGGCGGCGCAGTAGTCGATAAAAGAAAATTCCTTTTTTTCATGGTCCTCTACGGGCGTATCCGCACAGGTCATAATTTTCAAGCTAGTACAAAAAACGAAAAATATTTTGAAAGCAGATATAAAAAACTAGTCGGGTACGTAGGGGTTTTTCACAATATTGATTTTTTAAAAAATGGCGTTAATATGAAAAAAAATCGGTCGAATATCGTTCATAAAATTTTTTGGTTTTAACTTATCGAAAAAATCCTACGTACTGGACTAGAAAATGTTGTCAAGAAGCTACAGTTAAAATTTCAAGTCAATCGATTGAAAACTCGAGGCGCTATACGCATACGCCCGTGTCTAAAAACATAGTTTCGAGATAAACGCGTTTAAAGTTTTGAGTACTGTAAAATCATGGAAATTTCATGTTTACCTTTAAGGCGTTACCCCCACTTGTAGCGCAAAAAAAGGCCTTTTTCATGAATTTTTTTTAAAGAAAACTACAAAACTTTTTTAATCGATCAATATACCATCTTAAAGAACACATCTTGAAGAACTTTCAGTAATTTTTTTATTGAAAAATATTACATTGTTTAGTGGCAAATAGCCGTCAATGAAATAATGTTTTTATATACACGGTTTGCGGTGACCAACATTGCGGCGAAGTGGATCATCTGAAAAAAAAAATGCGGATGGATTTAGTCAAATATAAGTATAAACTAGTCTTTAATCGAAGGATTTAAAAAAATATTCATTTTTCACAAAATGGCGGACAGTCAAAGTTAATGGTTCGATTTTAACGAAAAAAACGGCCGTTTTTTTACTATAAAACGGCTATTTTTTTCGAAAAAAAAAATCGAACGATTAAAGACTACATTTTTATGTATTAAATAAGCCTGCAAAATTTCAAGAAGATCGGTTCATTAGTGTTCGAGTAATCTTGGTCACCGACTTCAGAAATGCCATTTTGAGAAAAACGCGTTTAAAGTTTCAATTTCAGTTTACACGAAGAAAATATTTTTTTTTGTGAACTTACATAGAGTCATCTATTCCGGGCCCATACAGAAGTATGGGCCCGGATACTTATACTTCAAAAAAATGCAATAAAAAAAATCGATTGTTTCAAAATCGCAAGTGGGGGTAACCCCTTAATCGGCGATGCCTGGACCATACAATTGTCCTTCTAATTCAACATTCTCTTGCGCTTCTTGTTTTCTGGAAGATATAGGACAACAAAATGTACAAAGCTATATTCCCCCTTAAGGGGTTAGGCCACTCTAGAGGCCGAAAAAATAGGCTTTTTGGCGATTTTTTTTCTCAGAAAAACTACGAAATAAATCGAGATTACAAAAAGGGTGTTTATCATACATATCAGTGACTGTATACGATAATTTTTTTGAAGCAATTAATTTCAAAATGGTGGCTGCGCAGCGTTTTTGCGATGAGGTCTCCGTTTTTCCAGGGTCCACGGGCGGACAAACAGCTCCTGTAATTTTTTAATTATAATGAGCCAATGAATATTTTCGATTATATAATAACTGCTTTAGAAGTACGTAGGATTTTTTCGATATATTGATGTTTGGCCAAATGGCGCACTTCTAAAGTGGAAAGTGAAAAATTTGTCTAAAAAATCGTCAGATAATTGTTAATAAGAAATGAACTATGCAATATAAAAAAAACCTACGTACTTGCATAGACAATGTATTTTTCAAGGTATATTCAACATTTCAAGTGAATCAGGTGAAAATTGTGCGAGCTATGTTTACGGCCAACTTAAAAAATGCAGTTTTGAGATAAACGCTGCACAGTCGCCATTTTGAAATTGATCTCTTCAAAAAAGTTATTGTATACAGTCATTGATATGTATGATAAACACCCTTTTTGTAATCTCGATTTATTTTGTAGTTTTTCTGAAAAAAAAAATCCCCAAAAAGCTTAGATTTTATAAAAGATATGAATATAAAAGTTTCTGGACTTGATAAATAAAGTCTTGAAATACATTTTTTAAAAAATTTAATTCATTTTTATTCATTTTTAAGTACAAAAACTATAGTTTAACGTAACGCCTCAAAAATAGGTGGGCTAGGTAGCTCCATCACAACTCGGCAACGGCTTGTCTGAAACAAAAAAATCAAAGTCCATTAGATTCAGTATGACACCAGCTATAAAATGACCCTCGGATATAAAGTTGTATCAGAAAATAAAAAAATGGCAGATGAAAAACGAAAAAAGTAAAAAAAACGCGTTTTTTCGCAGTTTTTCGCAAAAAAAAGAGTAAAAATCACAATTTTAAAACGATCGAGGGTCATCTTGTTGCGAATCATGTTTACAATATGTGGTTCAAATTTCAAGAGAATCGGTTTATTAGTTTTAGAGATACGATGGACCTAGATTTTGAAAACGTTGTTTCGAGAAAAACGCGTTTGAAGTTCATACTATGAAAAACTCTTACCTAAGCTCAATCGGCAATTCCTGCACCGTACAAAATCCCTTCTGATTGCTCATCATCGTCGATTTCTTCAACCCACACGGAAATAAAATGTATGTAAAAATATATTTTTCGATATATTAAAGATGGATGTAAAATATATTTCAGATATATATTATGCATTTTAGATGTAGATTAGATATATGCAATATATACGGGAAATGCATTAAAAATATATTCGCGATATCGAAGTTTTCGTCCAAAAATTCAGAATGTATATAAAAAAAAAATATGTTGGATATGCGGTTACGTATATTCGAACTATATTGAAAATATACTTACAATGTACTCAAATTACCCTCAAAATATACTACAAATGTATTTTAACTGTATTCGACTTATAATTGAAATATACGTTAAATGCATTTAAACTACACCTAAAATATACACGATATTTGTTCATACTACATTTTAAATATTATTAAAATATATTCAACGTGTATTTAAGATATATTTAATCTCTACTTGAACTATTCTGAAAAATTTTGTTATGACGTTATTTACACATCATTGCACCCTTTTACGATATTTTTCCTTGTCATTAATTACGATTATGGTGTTTGCGGTTCAAATATTTTAATGGTTCAAATTTAAAATCTTGCACGCCGTAAGGTGGTTTCGAACCCGGGACTTCTGAGTGATGAGCTGGGACCTTCCCCACTGAGCTAGTTCTACTTGATAAATTAATTTTCGTATCGTCTGCATATGGTACAATACACAATGTTAGTTTATTGAGAAATGTGCGGATTTACAAGAGTAACTAACATTATCGGGTCAATTACTTAATTGCGTTCGCATAGAGAGCGATAATCGAATAGAATTACGAGATTACATAACCTTCAATTTTTTTGTCCGATCATTTATTCCGGATAGTGCGGCTAGGTCTTCGCGAGATACCGACTTGAAGATGTTTTTCATTTGCAACGTCATCTGTTGCTCAAGTTGCTTAACCAACCATATTCATGGTATATTAGTAAATATATACATATAAATATATAGTAATATATTCAGATATACATATAGCATACCTTAAATATATTCGGATATCCTATTAAAAATGTATAAAGCGTACGTTAGTCATGCAATTTCAATATATTTTATATGCATCTTGAATGTATCTTTTTCTAGATGTCAGCATACATTCTCCGTTATGCTCCCGAGTATATTAAACATATATTCAGTATACACATCTAATATATTTAATGTACATCTTAAAAGCTATTTATGTTTATATATCGCATAGGTTTTTAATCATATCCAAAATTATACTTGACATATCCAACTTTTCGTACAAAATGTATTTAATATATGTTTTATGTATCTTTCGATATATTTTTTATATATTTTATTTCCATGTGGGAAGTCTCGCTTGCTTTCGATTTTGTGAAATTTTCAAAGTGGACTGGCCCCTTAAGCCTGTTTGGGTTTTTAGTAGTTTCAATTAAGCACCGCAGCTGATGATTCGCGTTTTTGGACTTTTGCTCCAGATGTTGCGCCCGGTCACCTTCGCGGTCTGTTTTTCGGCAAGGACCGACCGCAATTCATGAACTACGGTGCGTTCGGTAGTTGTATCGGCCAGAAGATGTCACGCGCCATTCTCGAGCATGGCCTTTATCGAGGAAGCGGAGGCACGGACGTTTGGTACTCGGGCCTGGCAATGATGACGACATTTGACAGTCGCGCTCAGTGTCTAGTCGATCAGCGCAAACGTTACCAGGTCGATAATATGAAAGCCAAGGTAATCAGGCCACATTTAAAACGGAAAAATTTACCGAATGTATCTATTTTTTTTTCGAGGATTCTCTTTCTTTCTCCCTCTCTTTTTTAACATTGCCATTGAAACCGGTCCGATCCATGGTCACGCTCCCAATGGTCGTGGCAGTTTTGGACAAATGAATAAATCCTTAAGGGGTATGCATAACCTTGAAGTTAAAAAAAACAGATCGACTGTTAACATTTTTTTCGTCTCAGGTGTTGGGATGATAAGATCGATCTTTCGCACGCAAATAGTACATAGTCTTGACATGTCGACGTTTTTTTAATATTGCGAAATATATATAAGCAACGTAATCATTGTCATTTAACCTCAGGACTGCATCCCCATGGAAATTTATATACGCAAAAATATACTGCAAATTTATTTTACTAATAATTGTAATACATGTGAAATGTATGCCATATATTGAAAATATATGTGCCAAATTCTAATTTTCGTAACGTTTTTATATATGAGATGTATATGCGTGGTATTACTGTATATCAATGTATCACATATCAATTAGTATGAGTAGTGTGCGGCCGTGTTGATAATACGTGATGTTGAGGAATCGGCTTCGATTTTTTTTTTTTTTTACGTTTCGATCCTTGGTTCGGATCCTCTTCAGACACTTTATTTGTTCTACAAATTTCGCGATACAAATTATATTAATGTAGTTTACAGATTTTTGCATTTGTATTTTGTGTAAAGAATAAGTATTAGATGTGATATAGTGATTTGTGTGAATTTTGTGTTAGGTATTTTCCTATAATTTTTTAATCGTGGTGATATTGTATGAATGATTATTTATAACAAGTTAATTTATTCTTGAGTAACAAGAATGGTGTGTGAGAGTGTGATGTTGTGAGAAACAATGAGAATTATGTTGGATAACGAACCTGAATATTGTCGATATTTTTAGTTTTCCTTTTTGGGTTTATGCTTGGAGGATGGTTGATGTAGACAGTATATTTTATATGAAATACTGTCTCGTGAGGTTGATTCGCAAGATGGATTTAATTCAATTGATATGTGTCACCGTTTTTTGGCGGTTTTACTATCTGTGAAAGATTGTTATGGTGAAGGAGACTTTATTCCGATCTATTGTCATGGTTAATGAGGTTAATGAGCTATTGTGTGAAAATGGTAATTACCTATTGAAGTAAAATAAAGATATCCTCGCAAGCACAAAAAAAAGGGAAACTAGAAAAATGTTTCTTTGCTCTACATGTCAAGTAGTGACTTCAAGGAGAGTTCAAGAAAGACTGAGTGGCGAATTTAATGTTTCTGAAGAGAGGGAGAATGATCCTTTGTCAGTGAAATCGAAGCCGATTCCTCAACATCACGTATCACATATCAATGATATATGTAGCATTTACCCTGCATATATACCACATATATTTAGCATATATGTTGCATACACTCTGCATACATACCACATATATACTGCATAAATGCTACATTTATGCCACATATGTGATTGTATGAAATAGTGTACTTTAACTGTGAGTTAAGTTTTTTTAAGTTTAAGTTTTAACTTTTGTTAAGTTTAACTGTAATAGTGTTTATACACAGCATATATTTCTTGTCAGGAATATGTATCAAAAATGTATGCGTCATATATGATGCATAAATGACACATATATGAGTCATATATGACGCATACATTTTTTATATATTTTTCTGACAAAAAAATAGATTGTAAATATATCGAAAATATATGCGTCGTATATGCTTCATATATGCATCATATATAGTGTTTATACGTAACATATATTTTTTTGGTCAGAAAAATATATCGAAAATATATGGGTCATATATGCGTCATATATTTGGTGCATGTATACTAAATATACACGTATTATTCTATTTTTCGTCACTATATATACGACCGATATATATATATATATGTGGCATATATTTTACATACATAAATTTCCATGGGGGGTAGCCTCTGCACGGCTCGGTCGCGTACATGTTTCCGGTAACGAGATTCATCTAAAGTAAAAAGTGGAAAATATACTTTTAGCACAATGGTGAAGCTACAATTACCGGATACTTTTTACGAAATTTTAAAATTTGCATAAATTGGACTGTTTTGAAAAAAAAAATCGATTTTCAACCAAAAATAAGGGCTTTGGACGGTTGTTATCAACAAACGGAGGAACATATGAAAAAAATCATCTGGTCTGTCGATTGAAAATGTTATAAAATATGTTCAGTCCAAATTTGAAGTAAATCGGAAGATTAGATTTTGAGATATGACGTACGCCAAATTGCAAAGTATACTTTCGAGATAAACGCAAGAGAAGAAAACGTACCAAATCCACTTTTTCCGTATACAATTTTCGTATACATGTTTGGGTCTGCTTTATTTTGTTCTAGAAGCTTTTTTTTCGTTATAAACAATTTAATTGTTATAATGACGATTGTGACGAAAAAGTGAGTTTTGCAGAAAAAAAGTGTGAAATAAAAGATGTTTCTTTTTGAATTGACAATAAAAAATGTCTCTTCCATTTTTTTTCCTAGCTCCATTAGTAATGGAGATATGAACAAGGAACATTTTTATGAGAGAGAGACAGAGCGATGAGTGAAAGGGACGGAACGATGAATGAGAGGTGATGCGATTAATTTTCGTCGCTTATATCTCTATTACTAATGGAGCGCGCAAAAAAATTAAATATCTTTTATTAAAAATGTCTATCTATGAAATGCACTCTCTCGTCCCAATTGTTATTTGAAAAATTTAGTTGTAATAAAGTGCCTTGGTGTATGGACTATTTGCTTGAGATAAATACGAGATTATTTTTCGTACCTTCGATCTGCGATTCCTGCACCGTATAACAATCCAACAGCCTGGTTGGACAAAGTCATATCAATGCCCTGGAAACCTTACAATGCACCGCGCAGTGCTAGAGCCATAACGCAACGGGACGTTCTGACCTGCTCCACCAAAATCGTCATATCTCGGTCAATTTTTGGAATTTTTACACAATCTTCGAACTACATAAACGTTAAGGCCTTAGGCCACTCTAGAGGCCGCAAAAATAAGCTTTTTGGGAATATTTTTTTCAGAAAAACTACAAAATAAATCGAGATTACAAAAAAGGGTGTTAATTATACATATTAGTGACTGTATACAATAATTTTTTTGAAGCGATTAATCTCAAACGGCGGCTGTGCAGCGTTTATCTCAAAATTGCATTTTTTAAGTTGGCCGGAAACATAACTCAGACAATTTTCAACCGATTCAGTTGAAATGTTGAATATATCTTGAAAAATACATTGTCTCTGGAAGTACGTAGGATTTTTTTTTATATTGCATAGTTAATTTGTTATTAACAATTATCTGACGAAATTTTTCACTTTCCAAAAATTTGCCTAACTAATCGTCAGATAATTGTTAATAACAAATTAACTATGCAATATAAAAAAAATCCTACGTACTTCCATAGATAATGCATTTTTCAAGATATATTCAACATTTCAACTGAATCGGTTGAAAATTGTCTGAGTTATGTTTCCGGCCAACTTAAAAAATGCAGTTTTGAGATAAACGCTGCACAGCCGCCATTTTGATATTAATCGTTTCAAAAAATTATTGTATACAGTCACTGATATGCATGATAAATACTCTTTTTGTAATCTCGATTTATTTTGTGGTGTTTCTGAAAAAAAAATCACCAAAAAGCCTATTTTTCGGCCCGTAGAGTGGCCTAAGGCCTTAAATAGACCAGAGACTTTCGTTCGTATTGGTTTCGGCTCCACAAACCCTTCAAACAAAATCAAGCGAACAGAGCTAAACAGACCACCGACCAAACCGAAACCAAGAACGGAGTACACCGCACAAACCTCTTTTCTCACTATTGTCTTCCTTAAACTTGCAGCAGCATCTATTTTAGTTTTTATTTGTCAACGCAGTGTAACTCTTTCAAAAACAATAAAATAAATCCTCGACGTCAATCAGTGTACCAGGGTTCCGAGAAAAAAAAACAACAAAATAACCAGATAACGAGTTTGCCAACGACGTAATGCTACGGAGAAGATAAAATCTCCCACAAGGAACATCACTTTGATGTCCTCCTCCGATTTCGTTGAAACGTTTAATGTGGAAGAGTATCAAAAACTAAGAGACACGTATTTTTTTATCGGCGGAAAAACGGTTCTAAGATGTGAAACGTATCCTCGAAAATAGGGGTGTTCTTCGTCGATAACGTTACCGTTCTCATCTCCAATGTATAGTACACAAAAAAATAAACATTGTTTCAATTTGGAATGTTTTAATATCTCGTACCGTTAAAACGTTATCGACGAAAAATGAAAAACATCCCCATTTTTGAGGGTGCGTTTCACCCCTCAAAACCGTTTTTCCGCCGATAAAAAAATGCGTGTCTCTTAGTTTTCGATACTCTTCCACGTAAGGAGGTTTCAACAAAATCGGAGGAGGACACCAAAGTGATGTTCATTGTCAGAGTATTTCGTGTTCGCAGTTGATTGGCAGGCTAACGCTGTGGGAAGATCTGGCTGATTTAAGTGGTATGAGGCTAGCCCACGACGCTTACGTGAGATGGGCAGCGAAAAACCCCGAAGAGCCCAACCTGCCAGGATTTGAGCGGTATTCCACCAAACAGATGTTCTGGATAAGTGCCGCTTCCAAAGAGTGCGAAAAAATCCATTCGGAAAGTATTGCCAATCGGCTACTCACCGACCGATACTCGATCGGTAAATTCCGTGTAATCGGTATGCTTTCAAACATGCCAGAATTCGCGAAGGACTTCAATTGCAGCGCAACCTCGTTGATGAATCCCACAAAACGCTGTAACATGTGGTATTGCTCGTAATTATCTAGTAATAAGACCCCCAAACGAAGCCAAGTGCCGCACTTGTTTGACTGTCGGCTCCTTATTGTGTATCCTAACGTATCCTAAAGGCTTGCTCGAAGACAGCCATGAGTATCCGGAGACTACAGCGACTAATTGATCACCTCAATCTTGCACATCGAGCTACACATCATTTGAAAAGCGACAACGATGCGGCGGAATAACTCGGCAAAAATAAAATTGTTTAGGAATACGTCGTACGTTATAAGGGTGTGGATGAGACAGTAAATCATGTGTGGATGAGACAGTAAATCAGGCGTCGCCTGATACTGATGAACATACCTTCTCATTCGATGAGGCAGTCGTAGCCTGGAGCTCATCAAGAGCGTTTACCTTTTTTTTCTCGCCAATGTAATTCTCGATAATAAATACATTTCTCTCAATGACCCGCAAGACTTCTTTTATTGAGGGGCTATACCAGTGTAAACGCTGAACATTTGGGTGATTTTCGGGATTTTTTTTGGAAGAAAAGTACTCAATTGAAGCGTCTGGCCACCTTGGCCGATCGAAAAATGGGTATATCTAAAAAAAATAATAAACCCCTAAGTATGGGACGGAATATTTTTATTTTTTTACACAACGTCAGAAAGGGCTTTGAGAATAACGTTAATAAATTTCCGTTCAAAATATTAAAAAATGGCGCCGTTGTGTACATTGCCACGGAGGCCCTCCGCACGATTCGCGCGGTCGTTGTCCCAGCTGTTACCCGGTCATGTTACATCAGAAAAAAAATCAGCTCATTCGTGAGTAGTGTCGCTACAATCCCATATAGGGTCGCCTGTCGTAACAAAAATGCCAGCATTCAGCCATTAAACGGTTTGCTGATAATCGGCCAATGATTCGTCGACCAGCATTGGGGTACTGTAGGCGGATGAACGGCTTGCCAGATCTATGCCAGCCATACGTGGGCCAATACTATCGCACCGATAATGTGGCGATCAGCATTGGGGTATCGTAGGTAGATGAACGGCTTGCCAGATCTATGCCAGCCATTCGTGGGCCAATACTATCGCACCGATAATGTGGCGATCAGCATTGGGGTATCGTAGGCGGATGAACGGCTTGCCAGATCTATTCCAGCCATTGATGGTTTGTATTTTGGTGTTTTGCAAATGCAGGTCGTTAAACTGTAACATGTAAAAACAAGGGATAAGGTTTCGAAAAGCATATCCCACTGATGAAGCTGAAAATTTGCACCAACCTTCTTTTCAATACTTTAAGAGAACCTTTAAAAGGATATTGGCGACTAGCAATAGTTTTCGATATATCGTATATTGAAAGTTATCTATTGTACTGCGCTTCTACTATATTAAATAAACCCAAACAAAACCATCCCACATGGCAAGTGATATGCACATACGGGCGAGCACTGTTTGCCAGGAAGCAGCGCGGCCGGAGGAGTGGGGGGTGTCTATCGGATATATAGATATACTCGTATGGCGTGAAATAATAAACTTTATAATGCGATATATCGAAAACTATTGCTAGTCGTCAAAAATCCGTTAACGGTTTCTCTTAGGATAATGAGAGGAAGTTCATTGCAAAATTTCAGCGAGATCAGAGGAGTATGCTTTTCGGAACTTCACCCAAAACGAGCGAGTTATTTTTACAGCCTAAATGGACCGAAAAAATTATTGGTAAACTTTAATGTCACGAATAAAATTATCGGCATAAAAGTAAAGAACGAACAAACGATGGATCCTGTAAGTGTTAGAATGGCTAAGTGGGTAGGGCGCTCGACACTAGAACGAAAGGCGCAGGTTCGATCCCGATGAAAGGCAAAAACTTGAACAATTCAGAAAGCGTTTTTAATGCAATTATTCTATTTATATGGACATAGGTAAAGCATAAGAAAACAAAAAAGATACTACTAGAATTTTTATATTCATAATTTGTCAATTTTTTGTTTTTCATTTCCGGCAGAAGATCCGGCAGCCGTTGCTGGGCCAATATGGGCGTATGATAGTTGGCCAAGTCTTAGCAGCCATTCATGGTTTACCATTACCAACCATGCATGGTGCGGATCTGGCCCGTTTGTATAGCCATTATCGCGCCATCGTTTGTTCTCTGGCAACCAGTCGTGGGCCACTACTGTGCCGATTGTAAAACCCTATTTGGGAAGGTAGGGTAGCGGTTTTTTTTTCGACCATTGAAAAAATTATGGTGAGCCGAAGAAAAAAATTTGTATTTTTCACCGAAATTTTTCGAGCCAAAACAATAATAAAACAAAAACTAATCAAGTTATCGCAAAAATCCTACGTGTCATTTTAGATAATGTATCTAAAAGTATTGTGTACAAATTTGAAAGCAATCGGACCGATGGTTTACGATATTTCGATAGTACCAGTTCAAAAAACGTAGTTTGGAGATAACGCAGGACAGCTGCGTGAGCTAAACCGTGCGAGTTATAAACACGGATCGAACCGCACAGTTGACCGCCCGCAGCGGCTCAACCTTCCTGCCCAAAAATAACTGTAACTTGGTCAATTTTGCGTTTTTCAATACGTACTATGGCTTAAATTGTTCTTAACAGTTCAGAGTTCATTTTTAAAAAATTAAAAAATAATTACATGGTGGCCAGATGCCTTAAATGTTTCGGAAAATTCAGAATATGTTTGGCTATATTTGACCTATATTACATAATTTTTTCATAGAAAAATATTGAGATCCAAGCGACTTATGCGCTGCCTTCGGAGGCGCCAAAAAAAAGTTCCTTCACTGCTGACATGAATCCGGCTGATTGAGCAGCTGAAACCGAAAAAGGAAAAAATGTCGTTAAACTGGAAGGTATTTCCTGTACAATGACGTAGGATTTTCGAAAAATATCAAAATCTTACAAAATGGCGTAGTTATGAAAAAAGTCTGTTTTCTTGCCTATAAAATGGTCGTTTTTTTTCAATGCCAAATCGTCAATTTTCATCCAATCAAAAATATCCTACGTCATTGTAGAGTAAATATATTCAAGAGTACTCAGTTGAAATTTCAACCGTAGAAACCGGAGCATAGAGCATCTTGAAGATTAAAATCTCCACAACGAAATTTCGCCAACGTCTATTTACCAACAACCAATATTTTTTTAAATGTCGGCACTAGTTTAAGCTTTCACTTATCGGCACTTCTTATGGTTATGTAACAATGAAATGAGAAATTTAATGATTTTCTATTGTGTATGTTAACCTAACAAATATAGAAAGTTGTCAGTACCTGCTTTAGAAAAAAAGAGAGGGTCGGTACACAGTGGCTCAATTTTTCGAGGTACACAGAGGTAAGTCATAATATGAATATTTTCGCGTTGTGATTTAGATAGGTACTGGTACTACCTCATTAGGTAGGTACTCATTGTTGATTAATATTCAATAAATGATTGTGATTGATTTCGTAACATGCTGTTTTTTTAAATTAATTTTGCAATAGCTTACTGTACAATACTCCCCATTGTATAGAAAAAAGCACTCTAGTACCTACAAGTGTACAGTGGATCAGGGTAATATTCTTCAAATTTTGTTTGATTTTGAAATTTTGTTTAACTGTAAAATTAGGCATGTTTCACTGTGTACACTGAGAAAAAAAAATCATTGATCCCATATCATTGGTGTTATTGAATGACATTTCGTTGATTCAGTTGTAAAGTTGTTGGTGTAAATAATCGGATTTATTAGTCCAAACAAAACGCTATTGACTTTAATAACATGATAAAATTACACGTTTTTCTTTCATTCAAAAAACATACTGTTAGCCGAGAACAATATATTGAAACTATCTAAAAAATTATCGCGACCAAATTATATAGTTTTGAATGCATTTTCTGCAACGAACAAAAAAAGCGTTTCAATTCATAACATGAATATTGTTGATTCGAGTGCACAAGAAAAATTGAATTTCGCTCGTTTGATTCGGATAAAAATTCTATTGAGTAAATATGTTATTTTATTTTTTCACCATATCCGATATTGATTTCCAAGTACATTATTCGTTAAAATATCAATATTTTATTTTTATTGTTAAATATAAAGCAAATGTCTGAATTGGTTAAAAAATTATGCGAAAACAAAATTTGGTTCTTGCGCATTTGGTTGAAAAAATTCAACCAAATCATGGCCGAGCACCACCGAAATTATAGGTGTGGGGAAACCTGTAGTTCTCGGAGTAACCGCTAGAAGCCGCACGCGCGCTCTTTTCTCGTAAGCGTAGCGCGAACCAAAAATCTACTTTAACGCCGGAGAAACTCTAAAAAGTATCGCTTCTTGGCCTGTGGCTAAGATCAAAGTGTAGTATCTGTTTTCATCAGTTGAATATCTGATATTCTCTCCACTATTAGCGTGAATGATCATTCTAATGCTCACTTTTCATTTAAGATTTGAAGCAAATTGAAAAACTTACGTCCCGTGGCATATTCGTTTCGATGCGGTAAAGAAATAATTAATTCTATTAAGGGAGACTTTGTCCTTGAAATTTTCAAAAAATCAATTTGAGCTCAACATGAGCAGCTAGAAGAAGAGGAGGGATGCCTCTATGGACCAGACATTGTCGATTAGCAGTAATTATAAACACATTTGTGTAAACACATTACAAAACTTTAAACGCGTTCTTCTCGAAAACACGTTTTTAAAAATGGCTGACATTCTCCTGACCGCTGTAATTACCATATCGACCTGAAATTTGGAGAGCATACTCAGAAAATATGTCTTCACGGAATGACGGATCCTTTTTTCGATAGATACATTTTTGCATTTATTATTTATCTTTTTATGCGAAAAAACGCGAAAATTCGATTTTTTTTTAAATTGCCGCCATTTTCCGAAATTTGTACTAAACGAAAAACCCATCTGTCATTCCATAACCAAAGGGTCACAGATTGATAATATGCTTTGAATTTGTGTTTCAGATCAACAAAGAGGGGCCAGTGATGTCAGCCGTTTACCTCCCGCGATTTGAGGACCTGTTTTCGCGAAGCTGCAACGGCCGCCATGTTGGTTTAAAAAAAAAAATTTTAACGTTCTGTATATCATGAATAAAAGCAAGAAAAAAACCGCACTCAAAAAGCTTTACTCGTTTCCTTTAAAAAAAATAAAATGTAAACAGTTGAAATATGGCACTCCACTCCAGGGACAAAGTCTCCGTTAATGATATTTTTGTACGAAATAAAAAATGTAGCAAACGCTTAATTATTTCATCCATACATTTACCGATTGTATATAGAATGATTTCAGTAGAATATCATTTTATTTGAACGATAATGTAGATATTCAGAGAACAGAAGAGCTTTTTTAAATAAAATAATATGTTATTTAAATCAATCACATTTTCCAATATTTTGTAGCATTGTAACAATCTCATATATCGGTGGGATTCCCCAGCATCAAATTTATTTGGATCAACCAATATATTTTTTTTGATTCAATTGGTTTTTTTCTCACTGTACACCCCCAAGTACACAGTGGATCAAATCCCATTTTTTTAAAACACAAGGTTTCATTGAGATTGTGTGAACGGTTAGGCAGGTATAGACCTCGAAAAAAAAATGTGCCACTGATCCTACTCTGATCCTACGTTGAATCAACCTTGAAAAGATCTCACCTGAGGTTCTTGCGCAACACAGCAAAAGACGAGGAAAGTTTTCTTAATCGTAGATTCCATTGTCTGCTTTCCCCCTTATCACATGCCCGGCCGTATTTCACTTCCGCTTTCTCGGATACTATATTTCGGCATGTTTGCTCGTGTCTTGAAGAGCCCAACGAGCCACGTTAGTATTGGTCCTCGTCGCGATAATAGAATTCGAAGCGATTCAACATATACGA
Organism: Ophion slaviceki; assembly: GCA_944452715.1. Lineage (NCBI taxonomy): Eukaryota > Metazoa > Arthropoda > Insecta > Hymenoptera > Ichneumonidae > Ophion > Ophion slaviceki. Next base: position 62,188,631 of record OX101785.1, on the reverse strand, counting down.
ACAGCTGAGTCAAGAAATTTGTTCATAGTAATTGCTGATTGCTCAACTAAGCCGAACTGTACAAACGAATTAAATATGCGGAAAATGTGTGATCCTACTAAATTTCAGAATCATGACTTAGAAATTCGTCATCATTTGCAGCTTATCGTTATCGTTGCTTCTTGTGCTCATCAAAGAGTTCGATCCAGCTATATAAACCTAGTCCACATAAAGAGTTTGCACGCTAGTTGGTTTGTTCTCGGCTGTTGAGCGTACGCAACGCTCGCAAGATTTGCTACAAACTCAGTACTTTATTTCCTGGCTGATATTCCATTGTGCGTGTTATCAACAATTCGGAAAGCACTTTCGGCAGACTGGTCAGACAATAGAATCTGCTACCGACCGCCCCCGAAGCTTTAAACAGCAAGAATGACGATTCGTTCGATCCTCCTGTGCATCGCAACTTGCACTCTTGCGAGTGAGTATACTCTGCTCGGCAAACCTCTGATTACCTGTGACCCATGAGAGAAGAGAAGCTTCGCCACAGTGTAATTACAGATGAAAGTCTGACAATATCCTCAAAGTTGAATTTGGCAAATTCTAATGCAGCATCAAATATTCGGAACTAAATGAAAACAGCAGACGTCAATGTCCAACTGATTTGCAGTTATTATTTTTGTGTATGTTGTATTACAATCGTTTATTACGTACTAGTACTATTTTTATTTTCATAAACCGCAATCATGATACTCTAATGGTAGAGGCGAGCTGAACGGTTTGCTTGATATTTGATATTCTATTTACAAGACTTAAGGGGTTAGGCCACTCTAGAGGCCGAAAAATAGGCTTTTTGGAATTTTTTTTTTCAGAAAAACTACAAAATAAATCGAAATTACAAAAAAGGTGTTTATCATACATATCAGTTACTGTATACAATAACTTTTTTGAAGCGATTAATTTCAAAATGGTGGCTGTGCAGCGTTTATCTCAAAACTGCATTTTTTAAGTTGGCCGGAAACATAGCTCAGACAATTTTTAACCGATTCACTTGAAATGTTGAATATATCTTGAAAAATACATTGTCTATGGAAGTACGTAGGATTTTTTTTATATTGCATAGTTCATTTGTTGTTAACAATTATCTTACGATTTTTTAGGCAAATTTTTCACTTTCCAAAAATTTGCCTAAAAACCGTTAACAACAAATGAACTATGCAATGTAAAAAAAAATCCTACGTACTGTACATACGAGGGACAATACTTCGAATGAACCATTTTTGTATTTGTCTTGAAGTTTTCGATTTTTTAGTGGTCAAAAAAACCCGGAAACTTAGTTGCGCACCTAGTACTCAGCCCGGAAAGCCTCCGATTCCCCATTAAGGTAGTCCTATCGCCAGGCTTCGATCCATAGGATTTTCATAATTTTTTTTTTTTGAGCTTCACCAAATATATTAATAATCGTCTGTAAAATTTCAGGGTCGTTTACCGACCTAATTACAAAGAAAAGAAATATTAAAATTGCGTATTTTTGTGAAGGAATTCCGAGACGACATACAAAAACCCAATTTCCGGTCGCTACAAAAGTGTATATAATAGTGGGAATCCGTCAGATTCTTAAAAATAATCAGATTTACATACTTAACACTTGTAGTAATCCAGTGCTCTCAGAAAAAATTACGCTTATTGACCTAATTTTTATGTAATATCAAGTTTAATTTGAACTTCCGGTATTGGATTTATCACCACTCGCTACGATAAAGAGACGCGACAGCAGGGCAACAGCTGACTGTAGTCCTAACCTCATCTCACTCATTCGAATTTCCACACGTATTCATTTTTAACCGACATATTTCGCCGACACAAATTTTCCACGCTTTTTACCCGTCGTGGCCCGAATACAATGCTTTATATTTCCCGCACCTGACATTGTTTCGACAGATCGACGTTGAAAAGCATGGAGGTTAAACTCGCCTGGTTGAGTAAAAAGAGACGGAGATAGAACCAATATTGCCAAATATCAAACCTAGAAATACTGCGCGAATCGTTCGAATAACTATTTAATCACTTTTCTAATTAAATGTGAACATTTACTGAACAGTTTACACATGGAAAATTTAGTTATTACAATTTTTTTCGCATATGTTAAAAATGCAAGTTGAACAAGTCTCAAATATGATCAGTGGTATGACTAGTGTGAATCGATAGGCGTACCTTAATCGTGAGAGAATAGAAGATTCGTCACGGTGTAATTACAGATGGCAGACCTAACGATATCCTCAAAGTCGAACCAAATTCTTAAGCAGCATAAAAAATTCGGAACTAAATGAAAACAGCAGACATCAAGCCGGGTTCTGTAATCATTTGTGCAATCATTTTAAGAATGAGTGTTTAACAGATTCGTAGTTATTATTATTGTGTGTCGTATTAGAATCATTTATTGCATATCAGTAGCGATTTTATTAAATAATCCGGAATCGTAATACTCTAATGATACAGGCGAGCTGCAAGCTTTGTTTGATGTCTGATATTTTATTAACAAGACTCAAAACAAGAGGCGACGATAAGTTACTTTTGTAGCATTTTTATGAAGTTTCCATGAAGGCAGCTTAGCGATAACTTGGTTTAAATACATATCTCCTTAATTAAGGGGTCTTCTCACTTTAAACGCTAAAAAAGGCTATTTTCATTTATTTTTTGATAGATTCATATTATAGATATTGATATAAAAGTTGTTACACTTAATAAATACACTTTCGAAATACATAAAAAAAGAAATTTATTTATTCAAGTCACTATTTATAGACGAAAATGGTAGTTAAAAAAGGTCCTAAAAAATTGTAGATCTGTGCTGTTGATGAAATGTCCGAGATGGAACATCCGAAACAAAAAAATCAAACGGTTTTAGATTCAGTATGCTAAAGGCTATAGCGCATATCATACGATTTTTGATATATACAAAAATAACAAAATGCCGAACATTTTTCGAAAAGACAAAAAAAACTTTTTTCACCGTTTTTGGCAAAAAAGTAAATAACAAAATTCAAAAAAATCCTTGATATGCGCTATAGCTATAGTTGTAAAGAATATGCGGTTAAAATTTCATAAAAATCGGTTCAGTAGTTTTGAAGATTTTATCAAAAAGCCGTCAAAAAACGTGTCAAGAAAAACGCGTTTACAGTTTGTTTGGGTTACACAAATACATAAAAAAAAATATTATGTATTTCGAAAATAGCCTTTTTTACCGTCTAAAGTGAGAAGATCCCTTAATTGATGTAAAGTAACCGTAGTTATTTTAATCGAACATTTCCATAAAATGCCAGTGAGACAGTTTTTCAGATTCTTCGAATCGATAGATGGAAAATTAACGGAGACTTTGTCCTTGGAGTGCCATATTTCAGGTGTTTACATTTTATTTTTTTAAAAGGAAACGAGTAAAACTTTTTGAGTGCGGTTTTTTTCTTGCTTTTATTCATGATATACAGAACGTTAAAAAATTAAAAAAAAAACCAAGATGGCGGCCGTTGCACCTCCGCGAAAACAGGTCCTCAAATCGCGGGAGGTAAACGACTGACATCACTGCCCCCTCTTTGTTGATCTGAAACACAAATTCAAAGCATATTATCAATCTGTGACCCTTTGGTCATGGAATGACGGATGGGTTTTTCGTTTAGTACAAATTTCGGAAAATGGCGGCAATTAAAAAAAATCGAATTTTCGCGTTTTTTTCGCATAAAAAGATAAATAATAAATGCAAAAATGTATCTATCGAAAAAACGTTCCGTCATTCCGTGAAGACATATTTTCTGAGTATGCTCTCCAAATTTCAGGTCGATATGTCAATTACAGCGGTCAGGAGAATGTCAGCCATTTTTAAAAACGTGTTTTCGAGAAAAACGCGTTTAAAGTTTCGTAATGTGTTTACACAAATGTGTTTATAATTACCGCTAATCGGCAATGCCTGGTCCATAGAGGCATCCCTCCTCTTCTTCTAGCTGCTCATGTTGAGCTCAAATTGATTTTTTGAAAATTTCAAGGACAAAGTCTCCCTTAAAGCATTGCAAGTCACTTTGAACCTTGATATGTCACACACAGAGCTTGAAAATAAAATAAGGGTGCATAGATACTCAATTTCGTTTGAAAATAGCTATTCAACGAAGCCCCACTCTATGGGATGTGCGAAATAAATGGATTAACCCTCATTCGACGTATGGGAGAAAAACCTTTTAAATCATTGAGATGCTCGTCTGTAGCACCTACATAATATAGGTTCACAAGGGTAGAAACGGTGAAGCTATAACATAAGGACGGACGGACATGACAAAGTTAGAAGGGTTTCTTCATACCGGGCCGTGAATAGGCCGCTTCACGATCACGTACCACATAAACTGACAGATGGTGGAGTAACGTTGGCATTTGCAGGTGTAGCCGGAGGTGCGACAACTGCGAGCATCGTCACGAACGAGGACAATGTATGCTCTTCAACAGAATGCCTCAATGTTGGTGAGTTGAAAAATCCGTAAGAATTCTTATCAAAGGGTCTCAAAAATAAATAGCATCTGACAGTACGCTGATAAATGAAGCGAGAACGTTTTCCTTAAATGACAACCCAAGCCTTCACCTTCCACTTTTATTGTGTTACGATTGGCAATCATGATACAGTGGTGCCAATCACATTGTGATCAGCCTGCCCAACAACGATGGTTGCCACTTTCTACGTATTATCATCATGGGCGTTTCTTCTCCATACCATTCGTTGCTCTCGAATCATTTTCATCCTCGGAGATACCTGAAACATTTCTCAATCTTTAGCATCCGAGCTCTCCAAAATGATTGATCCGACGGTGGATCCCTGCGAGGACTTTTACGAATTTGCCTGCGGCACCTTCCGAAAATCAATACCGGCCAATGTAAACCTCAATTACGGCACGATTTTGGAGCGTCAAATAGAGGCAGACGTTAGACAGCTGATGGCGGCTAACGTCAAGCCGAACGAGCCAAAAGCCTTCAAGCTCGTCAAAAGATTGTACAAGAGCTGCATGAACACAGGTGAGTCATGATTTTCCGATGCGAATCATATAGCAATAGTTATTAGTGAAACTTAAAATTACGTTACGATTGCTTACTGGACTGCTTTGATGAAAAATTCATCGCACAATACCAACACGAACAAACGATAAGCAAATTCTATTATTTGCCTTCAATTGCAGCGAGGTCAAAAGACGCGAAAACTTGCTCCTATGCGGGAAAACGTGGGTATATGACAAATCACAAAATGGTTGCTTGCAACCATTTTGTGGTCTGCCTCCTACCTACCAGAAATAGGCTCAATGGCCAAACAAACCCAGAAAACTTCGTTGGTTTAACTTACTAAGAGATCCATGGGCAAGTAAGTGAAGATCGATGCTTTTGGTGAAGAACAAATGTAGCCTCTTCAGCCTACTTTCTCACATATCTCTTAGTGGACTACAGCAACGAACTTTGGTGGCCTAGGTGTGAATGGCAACGCCAACCCTTTCATGTCACAGCCTCCAGCTCTCTGGATATTCGTTACAACCAATCATGTAGATTCAAGTTACCAACAACATCGACATTCCTGATCACATCATTAAACGGGACACTCGTGTTGTTGTTTCCTTTGCCTGGAAACACCCATCGATGTACCAGTTTCCTCTTGTATGATCCTTCGTTGCGTAGCATTATCCTTTACAAAGCTTGGCCGTGCAAGCGTAAGTGAAAAAGCGTCGGAAAATGAGCCTTTCCACTTTGGGATTACGACGTACAAATGTGGGGCGTGACAAAGTTCTAGAACTACCATGTACCAACTCATTCAAGTTGGTGGAGCCGATTATCTGATTGGGGTAAAATATCCGTAAGTCTAATTTCCATAACCGAATATCCATAAGTCAAAGATATTCATCCATAAGTCAAATATCCATAAGTGCCAATATCCATAAGTGAATATCCATAAGTCGAATATCCATAAGCACGAACATCCATAAGTGAGTATAGAGCATAAATGAGTGCCAGAAATGGCGGGAGGTAGAGAAAAAGTGAGTATAGAGGAACCCAAACAAACACAAACCAACCCAATTAAACTCACTTATCTCTAACTCCCACCATTTCTGGCACTCATTTCTACTTTATACTCACTTATGGATATTCGACTTATGGATATTCATACTTATGGCTATTCGTACTTATGGATATTCGACTTAGGGATATTCGACTTAGGGATATTCGACTTATGAATATTCGTACTTATGAATATTCGTCTTATGGATATTCACTCATGGATATTCGACGACAGTGGATTATCTGAGGTTAGAGGTTAGAGAGTTGCTTCAACTCATTCGTATACAACTCGTCGACAAGAAGTATTTCCGTTTAACTATTTTCTTCGTATGAACAAACAAAAACTGAAGAAAAAACACATATACGATCGGAAGTTCATGTTTTCATCTCCGTATCTTCGCAGCCGAGATAAAAGCCAAAGGCTTCGAGCTGCTTCGGAAATACTTGCGGGCCTTGGGAGGATGGCCAGTGGTCGAAGGTGCCTCTTGGAACGGGCAAAACTTCGATTGGAGACGCACGATTTATAAATTTCGCCGTGACGGGCGAGATCACGAATATTATATCGGGGACGGAGTCGGTTATTTGATTCGTTTCGTCGTTGAACGCAATGAGACACATCCATCGAATCGACTTATGGCGGTTCGTACACACTCTCACCTCGTTAAAGATTATCGCCAATTTACAAACATTCATCTGATTAGCTGTCCGAATAACGATAAAAATGATAAATTGAAAAATAATTTGCAGTGTGTTTGGAAATAATAAGTAGTATGGTCACAGTGGGATCAGTGGCTGATTTTTTTCAGAGGTCTAGAGCTGACTAACCGTTCACACAATCTCAATGAAACCTTGACTAAACGTGAGGTGTGTTCAATGACTTAATTTTGTTAAAAGACACTAAACGGCCTAGTCCAATAGATATTGAGATAATAACCATTAAAAAAAAATAGGATTGGGTCCACTGTGTACTTGGGGGTGTACACAGTGAAACATGCCTAATTTCACAGTCAAACAAAAATTCAAAATCAAGCAAAATTTGAATAAAATTACCCTGATCCACTGTACACTTGTAGGTAATGGAGTGCTTTTCTCTATACAATGGGGAATATTGTACAGTAAAGTATTGAAAAACTAATTTTAAAAAACAGCAAATTATGAAATCAATCACAATCATTTATTGAATATTAATGAACAATGAGTACCTACCTAATGACCAGTACCAGTACCTGCCTAAATCACAACGCGAAAATATTCATATTATGACTTACCTCTGTGTACCTCGAAAAATGGAGCCACTGTGTACCGACTCTCTCCTTTTTTCTAAAGCGGGTACTGACAAGTTTCTATTTTTGTTAGGTTAACAAACACAATGCTCAAATACCGCAATATAGCTGTATATTGCGGGAGAACAATGACTTCGAACATAACTGCGATAGGTAAATAAGCAAAAAATGTACAAACTTAGCAGGTTTTTCAACTTTTTACACCAAAAATAATATAAAATCACCTATCACAACCGAATTCCGCGGGCGCGACTCACAGACAGGTTCAAACCTATTGGCATCCGAGGGTGGTTCTAATGTGAAAAAGACGCACATATATACACATGTCCACTTCTGAGAAACAGGAAAGGTTCAGTGTACCCAGTGTTGCCACTGTTCCTACTTTGACCCTACTAGTTATCAAAGCGATGCATATTGCTGTGATTTACGTTTTCATTGATTGTTTGTCACATAGTTGCAACATCCACATGGCTTACTTCTGCGTCGTGCCAGAGAGGAGGACTTCAACGAAACGACATCATTTCTCCGTACTTATTACGACGCCATGGTGCACATAGTCCAGATGCTTGGTGCTGATCACAATCGCGCAATGTCCGAAATCCGCGAAACACTATCTTTTGAAATAGAACTAAATCAGGTAAGGGAAAAGTATATTTTCGTATAAACGTAAAAAAGCATATTCGCTGTGACAGACGACATGAATCAAGATGATTCGAATGCCACGGAGAAACCGCAATAGCTTTGGAATGGTAGAAATCACTCGAATCTTTGGATTATCCCTATTCGTGTAAAGTGTAAAAAGTAAACGTAATCAAACAACAATCAAAAGTAACGATCCCTATTGGGAATTTAGCGGGTGACGGAGGGATTTTTGCTCCGGTTTGAATCGACACGAAAGGTCACATCTCCAGTGATGTGCATGACGACTTTAGATTGAATTTGCGCAGATCAAGTTGCCGAAGTGGAAACTCGACAAACTGAAAGAGTACAATCCGATGACGATTGCCCAATTGAACGAGAAGTATCCTACCGTGCCGTGGATGACGTACATCCGGCAATTCGTGCCATCCAGCATGAACGTAACCAACGAGGAGATCATCAACGTACCGGACATTGACTACTACGTTAAACTGGAAGCCCTGATGGCCAAAACCCCTAAGAGAGTTCAGGCTAACTATGTCATGTCGAGGGTTGCTGTGAGAAATGCAGTTCTTTCGACCGAGGAAATGCGCACAACCGTATATCGTATTCTGGCTGCAAGGTCTGGTGCTTCCGTGAAACAGGATCGAGCCAGTTATTGCAAGGCCGAGGTATCGAACCATCTTTGGCACGTCGTCATCGCCATGTATGCGACAAAATTTTTTAACAAAAAGGCAAAAGACGCTGCCAATGCCATCGTGGCGAATTTGAAATGGCAACTGGAGGAGAAATTGAGAACGGTAAGTTCCCTATTTCATGAGATACCGATGACTTGAGTCGAACGAGCGATAGGTTTAAAGTGTGGACATACTATCGTTTGATGGACTGCAAAAAGCAGCAGCGCGTTAGCAACTCACCAACGTCCGTTTGATGACTTGCCTATACCATTGGTCTACCGCTAGTGACAACTGGTAATTTAGTGAAACGCCACTGGTACCTGTGGAATATCAAGCTCATTGGTCCACTGAACGCTTTGCTTCCGAATACTGAAAGCTTTGAAACTCTCATATTTCAGCACTGCATTGCTCCCTTGTCATTTTATCGTAGACCCGAAATGTCACTATGCGGAAAATTGGGGCGCATTTTCCTAGACAACACCTAGACAGTTTTTGCGATTAACAGATGCCACTAACAGCATCTTCCAATGGACTGAAAAACGTCATTGGCCAAATGCACACGTGTCCTCCTTCCACGCTTACCGAAATCCATTTCACTATTTCGTCTATTACCGTGTACAGTACAATGGGGTCGATGAGACAACGAAGAGGTCGGCACTTGACAAAGCCGCCGGATTAACCACTCACGTCGGCTATCCGGACTGGGTGCTGGACCTCCCGAGGCTAGAAGAGTGGTATGGGAGTCTCGAATTCACAGAGGACGACTATTTTGGGAATATGGATAAGTTTTCGAATTATGATCACGAGATGGGTATCAAAAAATTTGAAGCACCTTTGCCCGCAATAGACGAGGGGACATGGTTAAGTAAACCTAATGGAGTTCATACTGCCCACTACCCACTGGAAAACCGCATACGTAAGTTCGCCATTTTTTTTCGGATTCCGTAGTCAAACAAGGATTTGATAACTTCTGTCCCGGCTTCATAGTTTCTGCAGTTCTAGACCTATGTATGCATGACATTTTTTCAACTAGATACCCTAAATTGGGATTTCGACCAATGAGTAGCAAAATCTTGAAAACACGTTTTAAAGGGGTTCTCCCCTGTATTTACAGGGGGGGGATTTTTTGTCGCAACTGGATCATCCGAGTGCCCATTGGACGGGTATTTTGAAACCAAATTGAGGTTCCTCTCAACATGTTTCATTGTCAAGCCTCGTTTGCGAAATGTCAAGCTTTGAAGGGATGGGCAATGTGGCCCCGCGCCTCTCTCATTTTTCAACCACATTTAGAAAAATCTGAAAAAAATCTACGGACTAGCATTTCATTAGAACTTTCGATGAAAATTATTTCGGTCAAGTTACATCAAGAAGTCCCGGAGATATGGGCTAGCAAGTTATCGTCAAGATAGCTTCATGGAAACAGCCTGAAACAACTTCACAAATATCTCTCCCCTCAATACTGAGCTCGTGCATCGCATTTTTGGACTTTTCCATCAGAAATTGCGGCCGGCCACGTTCGAGGCCTGCTTTTCGGCAAGGACCGCCCGAAATTCATGAACTACGGTGCGATCGGGAATTTCATCGGCCATGAGATGACACACTCGTTAATGGGGGGTGGCCAATATCGAGGAAGCAATGGCACGAACACTTGGTATACCGGCCTGTCAAGGAAGCGAGAATTTATAAGCCGGAGCTGGTGTCTAATTGATCAGTACGATGGTTACAGAGTCGATAGTATCTCAATGAAGGTAATCAGGATCCGTTGATAACGGAATCATATACAGAGAACATCTGATATTTCTAGAATTCGCACTCTTATAACATTGCCACACTGAGACTAAAAAGCCAATTGAATCAACAAAATATATTGGTTGATCCAAATAAATGTGCTGCTGCGGAGTGCCACCGATATATGAGATTGTTACAATACTATAAAATATTGGAAAATGTGATTGATTTAAATAACATATTATTTTATTTGAAAAAGCTCTTCTGTTCTCTGAATATCTACATTATCTTTTAAATAAAATTATATTCTATTGAAATTATTATATATACAGGGTGTCCAATAGGAAGTTGCTGAGACTAATCGACAGTCATTTTGAAACACGTGCACAGAATCAGAAAAGCCAAATTGCTTTAAATAGAGGAAACTCTGCAGTTTTAAACGCACATAAATAAAACCCAGTCAAATATTTTTTATGTCAATTTATTACATCTTGTAAAAATAACGAAAAAGTACAGTGATTAATGATAGATATTTTCGAAGTGCGAACCGTTAGATTATGCACAAAAATCAATTCTCTTTCGAAAACTGTGAAAAACTGGGTCCAACATATCGTTCGTAATGCCGCGAACCACTTCCTGGATGGCCGCGATCAGTTCTTCTACTGTGCTGGGGTTTTTAGTGTAACAATGATCTTTAATGTAACCCCACAAGAAAAAATCACAAGGGTTCAGGTCCGGTGAGTACGGAGGCCATTGTAGTCCGCCTTGAGCAAATTTAGGGTACCCCAGACCGATTACTCGAGTCCCATATACGCGATGAATAGCTTCAAACACCTCATGAGTCCGGTGCGGCGTCGCTCCGTTTTGCATGAAGTAAACATTTTTAACCAGTCCCCTCTTTTTTGCATAAAGGAAGAATTTCGTTTCCAAAAGCTGTTTGTAACTCTCTCCTGTTACCGTAGATTCCAAGAATTGCAAATAAATTCCTTTTACTGAAATCGCTGCCCATGCCGTTACTTTCTGTGGATGAAGGGACTTCGCTAGCGATATGTTGGGATTTTCCGTTCCCCAAAACCGGTAATTTTGCTTGTTTACGTACCCATTCATCCAAAAATGTGCTTCATCGGAATAAATAATCAATTTCTCATTAAGTTCTTCGGCTTCAAACATTCCCGTAATAGTGTTACAAAATTCGATGCGTTTCGTCATAGCATGTTCAGTTAACAATTGATGAGTGCTTATTTTATACGGATGAAACTTTGAAAAATATTGCAAAATGTTGTGTAATGATGATTTGGTTATTTTTAATGCTTGAGCAGCTTTCCGAATCGAATCATTTGGATTTTGTTTGAAATAATTCTCAACTTCGTTGATCTTTTCTGGTGTAGTCACCGTAACAGATGGACCTGACAACTCGTGTCTACGGTCCTGGAGTGTACCATACTTCACGAAGTTATCGATTATCCTACAAAAATTAACGTAAAATTACTTCAATGCAGTTTAATTGAATTGAAACACAAGTTGTGTGATAGATGAATATGAATAAATATTCAATTCTTATCTTTTCAGAGTGTTTCCGCTGGCAACTTTATGAGGTCCAAACTTAGTACGAAACCCGCTATACGCATTACTATAAATTTTTCCCCTCGAGAAGAAGCACTCAATGAGATATACTTTTTCTTCCGTGGTGAGCTCACTCATTTTGACGCGCGCGTACTTGCTTTAACCACGGCTGGAATAAAACTGCGGGGCCGCAGGCATGCGCCTTAGAAAAGGGGACCCCTATTGTATTCATGGAGGGAGGAGACACTTATTTAGTTTTAGCAACTTCCTATTGGACACCCTGTACAATCGGTAGATGTATGGATGAAATAATTTAGCGGTTACTACAACATTTTTTATTTCGTACCAAAATATAATCAATAGAATTAATTATTTCTCTACTGCATCGAAACGAATATGCTATGGGATGTAAGTTTTTCAATTTGTTTTAAATCTTAAATAAAACGTGAGTGAATGATCATTCACGATAATAGTAGAGAGAATATCAGATATTCAATGGACTATCCATGGAGAGTATATCAGATATTCAACTGATAAGAACAGGTACTACACTTTGATCTTAGCCACAGGCCAAGAAGCGATGCTTTTTAGAGTTTCTCCGGCGTTAAAGTAGATTTTCGGTTCGCGCTACGCTTACGAGAAACGAACGCGCGTGAGGCTTCTAGCGGTTACTCCGAGAACTACGGGTTTCCTCACACCTATAATTTCGGTGGCGCTCGGCCATGATTTGATTGATTTTTTTCAACCAAATGCGCAAGAAACAAGTTTTATTTTCGCATAATTTTTTAACCAATTCAGACACTTGCTTAATATTTTTAAGTCAAAATAAAATATTAATATTTAACGAATAATGTACTTGGAAATCAATATCGGACATGGTAAAAAAATAAAATAACATATTTACTCAATAGAAGTTTTATCTGAATCAAACGAGCGAAATTCAATTTTTCTTGTTTACTCGAATCACCAATATTCATGATATGAATTGAAACGCTTTTTTTGTTCGTTGCAGAAAATGCATTCAAAACTGTATAATTTTTTCGCGATAATTTTTTTAGATAGTTTCAATAATATATTATTCTCGGTTAACAATATATCTTTTGAATGAAAAAAAAACTTAATTTTATCATATTATTAAAGTCAATGGCGTTTTGTTTGGACTAATAAATCCGATTAATTACACCAACAATTTTACAATTGAATCAACGAAATTTCATTCGACAACACCAATGATATTGGATCAATGATTTTTTTTCTCAGTGCACGACCGCGGTCCGCTGCATGGCGTCACCCTAGAAAATTCTCGGGTTATTTTCAACGAACAATCGTTATTTTCAACAAATCATATCGTATCGTCCTTAGTGTAACGGAGGCTTTTGTTTTGGTTCGCTTGGGGTCCCCTGGCCTCCCAAACAAAACCAAACGGGCAAACGAACAAACCGACATGGCGAATGGAGTACACCGCACGAGCACTTTTCTTACGATTCGTTGCCAAAACTTGCACTATCTTTTCAGACAACAACGTGGGGTAGTTCCTTCGAAAAATAAACATAAAATCCTGGACGTCCGTCAGTATGCCAGAGTTTCGAAAACACACAATAAATAACGAGATCACGAGTTTGCCAATGACGTATGCAGAAGGATAAAATCAAATTTCTTACAGTATTTTTTACTCGCAGGTGATTGGCACGAAAACGCTGGTCGAAAATCAGTCTGATGTAGGTGGTTTGAGGCTAGCTCACGACGCTTTCGAGAGATGGGCAGCGGGAAAGCCCGAGGAGCCCAAGCTGCGGGGACTCGAGCAGTACTCGGCCAAACAGATGTTCTGGATAAGTACCGCTATGCCATGGTGCGGAAAAAACAGGCCGCAAACACTTAAATATTTGGTACGCAACGACGAACACACTGTTAACAAATTCCGTGTGATCGGTATGCTTGCCAATATGCCGGAATTCGCGAAGGATTTCAAATGCAACGCAACCTCCTTGATGAATCCCACAAAACGCTGTGCCGTCTGGCAAGGCTAGTCATCATACGGATCACCTCGGAAAATAACTCGAACAGGGTTTTACAATCGGAACAGTAACGGCCCACGACTGGTTGCCAGCGAAAAAACGATGACGCGGTAATGGCTATGTAAGCGGGCCAGAACTGAACCATGCATGGTTGCTGAGGGGTGAGGCCACTATAGCGCGGAAAAAAAGACGTTTATTTTGGGATTTTTTTTTAGCCGGACAATGGAATAAATAAAATTTCTGAAAAAGGTCCTTTATTGTACATACCATAAACTGTGTAAACTATTTTTTTCAAAGTAATATTAAACAAAATGGCGGCTGCACAGCTTTTCTTCGACGGAGCCTTTTTTTTTCATAGGCGCGCGGCCGGACCAACGGCACCTGCAGTTTTTAATTTACAGTGAAAGAATTTTTTTTCGATTATACATGTGAATAGCTACAGAAGTACGTAAGATTTTTCTGATTTATCGATTGTTGCAAAAACAGCGCGTTTTTTTAATACAAGTTCAAAATTCTCCAAAAAACATCGTCCGAAAATTGTTTTTTAAAAAAAGTATGTAATATTTCGAGAAAATCTTCCGAATGTAATTGTGAATATATAGTTAAAATTTCAAGTCAATCGGTCAAGATTTGTACGAGTTATGAGTCCGGCCGACTTGAAAAATGAAGTTTCGAGAAAAACGCGTTTAAAGTTTTCCGTACGGATTGCATCAGACTGAGAGGGGCTGCGCCAAAATTCAAAATAGAAGTATTTAGACATTTTTCCCACCTTAATCCTTTGAGTATGTCATTTTTAGGATATTAAGGCATCTTTTAAGAAAAAAACCTTTTTTTTTAATTTCTACAGTGGCCTCATCCCTTAATGGTAAACCATGAATGGCTGCTAAGACTTGGCCAAATATCGTACGCACATATTGGCCCAGCAACAGCTGCCGCATGTTCTGCCGGCAATGAAAAACGAAAAAATGTACAAATTATGAATATAAAAATCCTGGCAGTATCTTTTTTGTTTTCTTATCCTTTACTTGTATCCATGTACATAGGACAATTACATTATAAACGCGTTCTGCATTGTTCAAGTTTTTACCTATCACCGGGATCGAACCTGTCTTTCGTTCTAGTGTTGAGCGAACCTACCCACTTAGCCATCCTAACACTTACAGAATCCTTCGTTTGTTCGTTCCTTACTTTTATACCGATAAGGAGGCGTACACAAATTACGTAACGCAAAATATTCTAATTTTTACCCCCCCCCCCCTCCACTCCCTCTATTCCGTTACGTAACGGGTACTTTGTCGTCAATAATTGCGATTTTTTTCATAGACATAACTAATTGTGAAAGGATCGGGTTTATACTCATTTTATGAAGTATATATTCATCTTGTTTTATACCAATTTTTATGACAATATCTTGAAAATTAACCCAGATATATCATCAGGCGCCTCCGAAGGCAGCGCATAAGTTGCTTGGATCTCGATATTTTTATGTGAAAAAATTACGTAACATAGGCCAAATATAGCCAAATATATTCTTAATTTTTCGAAACACTTAATTGAGTACTTTTCTTCCAAAAAATTTCCGAAAATCATCCCAATTTTCAGCGTTCACACTGGTATAGCCCCTTAACGCTGAAAAGATCTCACCTAAGATTCTCGTGCGACACAACAAAAGTCGAGGAACGTATATTTGCGCATGTGTGCTCATGCCTCGAATAGACCGACGAGTCGCGTTGGTATTCGTCCTCGCCGCGATAATAGTCAACGACCACGTGGTCTCAACGCGAGAGAACATGAATTACAGTCGAGACAGGTAAACATAAGAAATCGTTGAAAAAAAAGCCAAGATACCTATCGCAAGATGTGTTGGGAAAAGAGAAGGAGGAGGAGGAGGAAAAAGAGGCCAAAAAAGAGAGCAGGACAGAACCGAATAAAAAACGTGAATGTCGTTGTTGGCACAAGGGATCGCGGTCGATGTACAGTCAGACATTCAATTTCCTCATTTTATTCTAGCCTATCGCTTGCTTATATAAATATAAATATATGCATACACACGCACACACCCCGGCACGCAATATATATATATATTACACTAGCCCAAAAAATAATAATGTTTTTTCAATTGAAATTTTTGTTGAAAATGTTGAGAATGAGAAAAAATGAGTGCTGACCAAATTTTAGCCCTTTATATCAATATTTAGAGGTGTCTCATTGCGATTTACTATTTCCCATTCATTTAACATGATAAAAGTTTTGTTTGCCGCTTCTTAGCTCTATAACTCGCCTACGGGTAAACATACGGAAATGCCCAAAAAATTATTTTATAGAAAATTTAACGCTCTACAAAAAAGTCCTAAG
Organism: Ophion slaviceki; assembly: GCA_944452715.1. Lineage (NCBI taxonomy): Eukaryota > Metazoa > Arthropoda > Insecta > Hymenoptera > Ichneumonidae > Ophion > Ophion slaviceki. The sequence goes on along the minus strand of OX101785.1, from coordinate 62,172,320 downwards.
CCTTCATACGATAAATTCACCAGTTCGAATTTTATTCAACGTCAAAGTTGAATCTATGATCAATTTTATAATTTTGTGAGATTTTTGGACTTTTACACCGAAATTATTGATTTTTTTTTGTTTTTTTTCCCTGATTCATCTTAAAAAGTATTGTATCCTTTAAAAATTATTTCCTAGATTGTTTCTAAAATTCCTGATAGATTTAGATTTATTGTTATTCAAAAGTTATTCAAAGTACATTAGTACAATAATCTATTCTTAAACTGAATTCAATTCCCATAGCATGATAAATAAATATCTAGGGAATAATTTAAAAAGGATACAATACTTTTCAAGATGAATCAGAAAAAGCAACAAAAGAAATCAATAATTTTGTCGAAAATGTCCAAAACTCTCACAAAATCATGAAATTTATCATCAATTCAACTTTAATGTTGAATAAAATTTGAAAGAGTGAATTTATCGTATGAAGGCTAAGGACCTTTTTTGTAGAGCGTTAAATTTTCTATGAAGAATATGTTTGGGCGTTTCCGTGTATTTACCCGTAGGTGAGTTATAAAGCTCAGAAGCGGCAAACAAAACTTTTACCATTTTAAATGGATGGGAAATAGAAAATCGCGATGAGGGACCTCTGAATATTAATATAAAGGGCTAAAATTTGGTCAGCACACATTTTTGGTTATTCTCAACAACAATTTCAACAAAAATTTAAAAAAATAAAAATACACCAGTCGATATTTCTTGCCGCACTGAAAGTTACATAGCTGCGTCAAAAAAAAGATAACCAAATTTATCGAACGACGTAAAAGACATGGGTCTAAGGGCGAAAAAAATCGCAAATGACCCCCCCCCCCTGATCGCCCCAAAAAATGTGTCGGGCCATGCGCCAAACACTCTGTCTATACACATACATATATTCGAAAAAACCCGATTCCTTTTTTGTTCGCGACCGTTGGTTACTGCAATACTATTTTTTTTCTTTTTTTTTTCTTTGAACCTACCAAAATATTCTTTTTGTTTTTTTTTCACCTATCTGAAATCATTACGAAAATGTCCTGATCGAAGGAGCAACGTGCGAAACGAAAAATTTCGGAAAAAACGTAAAGAAAACTCCTCTAAAAAACAGAAGTAAAGGAAAACATTAACAAACGGACGAATTTTTTATTTCCGTGTTTTCGTCAGTTGCTTTTTTGTCGTCGGTTACCTCGTACATATTGCGAGGGAGAAGCCAGACATGGCGCTTTTATGGCCCTGCTCTTTAAGACTTTCGCCCCGTTTTTCATTCATATCGGTTTGGCCTTTGCGGTGTCTAGTCCCCGTCGACGATGGGGTCGCACACGCGCAATAATTAATAAGCACCTTCGTACCAGGCGACTGACGAGACTCTCTCGGGGGGACACTCAACTTTCTCGGGTAGAAAAAATCGATATCTCTAAACGACAATTGCTTCTTATTTTAAGGGGTGAGATACCTTTAGGCGAGGAAAAAAAATGTTGATTGTTGTCATGACTTTTTTTTTAAGCGGTCTTCTCACTTTAGACGCTAAAAAAGGGCTTTCTTCATTATTTTTTGATAGGTTTATATTATAGACGTTGATATAAAAGTTGTTACACTCAATAAATACACTTTCGAAATACATTAAACAAATTTTTTTTTAAATGGCGCCGAGCCTCAAAGACCCAGTACGGGCGCCATCTTGCCTGCTTTTTTTCCTAATTAAGGGGTTAGGCCACTTTAGAATTTTCGAAAAATCGATTTTTTTTAATGGTCCCCTAGGACCTCAAAAATGATGTCCCAAAAGATTATGGCCGGAAAAAATCTCTAAGTACTCGGTTTTCGAATTTTGGTGCAAGGTTTCGATGATTTTCTACTACTCAAAACTTCAAACGAGTTTATCTCAAAACTGCATTTTTTAAGTTGGCTGGAAAAATCACTCAGACAATTTTCAACCCATTCACTTGAAATGTTGAACATATCTTGAAAAATACATTGTCTATGGAAGTACGTAGGATTTTTTTATATTGCATAGTTCATTTGTTATTAACAATTATTTGACGATTTTTTCCGGCAAACTTTTACTTTTCACTTTAGAATTGCGCCATTTGGCCAAAAATCAATATATGAAAAATCCTACGTACTTCTATAGCAGTTATATATAATCGAAAAAAATTCATTGGCTCATTACAATTAAAAAAATCACAGGAGCTGTTTGTCCGGCCGTGAACCTTGGAAAAACGGAGACGTCATCGCAAAAACTCGATTTATTTTGTAGTTTTTCTGAAAAAAAAATCCCCAAAAAGCCTATTTTTTCGGCCTGAGGCCTTAATGCCATTTCTCGTATTCGACATCCTAATCGATTCCGCGTGACTCTAGATCTCTCATCGTTGATTGCAAAACTGAGCTAAACCGTGAACGCAATCTCGGACGAGAAATAAGTATCCCCTTATCTGTGCAGCGTCTTTTGCTTTTCTTCTACGCAAATGAGTTCCATTCCATTGTACACCCGATCTTCAGGAATACATATGCAAAAACGTGCGTTGTTGCTAAATTCCAGAATCTCGACTTACAAGTACGTGACCATTCACAGTTTTCCGTTATCGTTGCTTCTTGTGCTCATCGACGAGCTCGCCTCGGCTGGATAAACATAGGTCAAATGAAGAATTACACGGTACTCGGTTGGTTCTCGGATCTAGCGCGTACACAACACTCGCGATCTTTTCTAAAGTCTTATTAGTTTCTTTTCCGGGTAATATACCATCGTGGGTGCTATCAACAATTCCTAAAGCACTTTCGGCAGACTGCTGAGACAATCGCTTTGTCGGAAAAAGCGACAGTGGGAAACTACTGCCGACAACCCTCCCGATGCTTGGAACATCAAGAATGACGTTTCGTGCGATTCTCCTGTGCATCACAACTTCCACTGTTGCGAGTGAGTATACTCACAAGGAACATCACTTAAGTGTCCGCCTCTGACTTTGTTCAAACTCATATATGTGATAAAGCATCGGAAACTATCAGACACGTATTTTTTTTTTTTTTTTTATTGGTTTTTTCCTTAGGTACACGCTTTTCGCGTTTGTTACCTATTCTTTTCCCATCATTAGCCGTTCTTTCCTCTACTGTTTCTTTCTCCCTGTTGCCCCCTCTTGCGGCCGCAGCCGACTTCCCCCTATACCCATGACATTTCTGTCATGGGTATAGGGAAACTGCGGAAAACCTATACCAATACAGCCGGTCATCGAGTTCGCCCCCCAGTCGTGGAACTAGTCTTATTTCGCCGCGAAATGCCGAAGAAAAACATTTCACGACGAAATGTACGCGACTGGGATTCGAACCCGGGACCTCCCGGTCCGCTTGGTTTAGTGGCGAGCACGCTAACCACTAGACCATCGCACCGGTTTATCAGACACGTATTTTTTAATCTGCGGAAATACGTGTTTAAGGGGGGGCACGACCTCTTAAAGAAAAGCGTGTCACCCCTTAATTTCATTTTTTTTCTTCAAATATTCTATAGTGGATTTTTCATCGCTTTATATTTGAAGAATTTTGGTTTTTGTTTCATTCAGATTGGTGGGTTGATGTGGGTGAAACTGCAAAACCACCCCTCGACACGCCTCTCTTTGAGCGGTGCTTTGCCCCCCTCAAAACCGTTTAACCGCAGATTTAAAAAAATCGGTGTCTAAATTTTTCACTTTCCAAAAATTTACCAAAAAAATCGTCAGATAATTGTTAATAACAAATGAACTATGCAATATAAAAAAGAAATCCTACGTCCTTACGTAGACAGTGTATTTTTCAAGATATATTCAACATTTCAAGTGAATCGGTTGAAAATTGTCTGAGTTATGTTTCCGACCAACTTAAAAAATGCAGTTTTGAGATAAACGCTGCACAGCCGCCATTTTGAAATTAATCGCTTCAAACAAATTATTGTATACAGTTACCGATATGTATGACAATCATCCTTTTTTGTAATCTCGATTTATCTTGTAGTTTTTCTGAAAAAATCCCCAAAAAGCCTATTTTTTCGGCCTCTAGAGTGGCCTAAGGCCTTAAGGCGTTACCCCCACTTGTAGCGCAAAAAAAGGCCTTATTCATGAATTTTTTTAAAGAAAACTACAAAACTTTTTTGATCGATCAATATACCATCTTAAAGAACACATCTTGAAGAACTTTCAGTAATTTTTTTATTGAAAAATATTACATTGTTTAGTGGCAAATGGCCGTCAATGAAATAATGTTTTTATATACACGGTTTGCGGTGACCAACATTGCGGCGAAGTGGATCATCTGAAAAAAAATGCGGATGGGTTTAGTCAAATATAAGTATAAACTAGTCTTTAATCGAAGGATTTTAAAAAATATTCATTTTTCACAAAATGGCGGACAGTCAAAGTTAATGGTTCGATTTTAACGAAAAAAACGGCCGTTTTTTTGCTATAAAACGGCCATTTTTTTTCGAAAAAAAATCGAACGATTAAACACTACATTTTTATGTATTAAATAAGCCTACAAAATTTTAAGAAGATCGGTTCATTAGTGTTCGAGTAATCTTGGTCACCGACTTCAGAAATGCCATTTTGAGAAAAACGCGTTTAAAGTTTCAATTTCAGTTTACACGAAGAAAATATTTTTTTTTTGTAAACTTACATAGACTCATCTATTCCGGGCATCAAAAAAAACTGCACTTCAAATTGCACTTCAAAAAAATGCAATAAAAAAAAATCGATTTTTTCAAAATCGCAAGTGGGGGTAACCCCTTAAGTGATGTTGTCATTCCGGCAAGCCTTCGATTTCCCATGTCCCACGAGAGAAGAGAAGCTCCGTCACAGTGTAATTACAGATTACAGCTACAACCATATCCTCTAAGATAAAAACGTCGCGTATTTTATGTATGATGTACGATTTGTGCAATCATTTGAGAAATCAATATTTCGGCAATTTGTAGTTATTATTGTTGTATACGTTGTATCATAATCTCCACTTGATAGGGCGTACGGGAAAAAAAAGATTCTTCCATCTTTTTACGTAGAGGGTGAACGCCCTTAAAAAGTAATTTGAAGATTTCGCTAACCATTACTTGAGATCGCGATCTGAAGCATCTACTTGCAAAATTGCATGTGCGTCGGTTGAAAACTGTAGGAACTGTGAAGATGTGACAAACGGACGCACATGACGAAGTGACAAGAGTTACTTGTTCGACTACGAAACCCTAAAGAGAAATTCCCGGCCACTTACTGGCACCTGTCTGGAGACTAAAGTTGGTACTGGTATGTGCAGATGGAGCTTCACCGATCCTGGACACTACCATAACCGAAGATAACGTCTGCTCGTCAAAGGAATGCCTCAAAGTCGGTAAGTTGAATAATTTGTAGGAATCACCACCAAAAGGTTACAAAACTGGCCAGGGGGAGAGCACCTAACGCAACCATTATAAATTGAACGAGGTGTTCGCTGAAGACCAACCCAATAAAAAGACCTTTGCCATGCATTTACGAAAAGATTCGCTGCATCAACAAACGCTCATGATTTGACAGGCCGATCATAGCATAGTTGTGCCAATACCGCTATGATTAGCCTGCCTGTCAACTAAACTTGCCATCTTCTACGCATTAAAATGGGCGTGTGGTGCAATTTCCATTCTTTGCCCCCAAATCATTGTTATCCTCTGAGGAAGCTTGATCATCATTTGATCTTCAGCATCCAGCCTCTTGAAGTCCATTGATCAAGAGGCCGATCCTTGCGAGAACTTTTACCAGTTTACCTGCGGTAGCTTCCTCGAGTCGAAACCGGTCAACATAAACCTCGTGTACAATCAGATTGTGGATAATGAAATGCGCGCTGATATTAGACGGCTGATTGAGGCTGACATCGAGCCGAACGAGCCAAAAGCCTTTCAGCTCGCGAAAGAATTGTACAAGAGCTGCATGAACATGGGTGAGTCGTGATTTTTGAATGCGGATCATACAACAATAATTATCATTGAAATTCAAGCTTACGTTTGGATCGTCATTGGATGCTGCGCCTTGATTGAATAAGCATCGAAAATACCAATACCAACAAATGATCGGCAAATTCCATTGTTTTCCTCCAATTGCAGCGGGGGCGATAGATGCTAAAACTTGCTCGTATGCGAAAAAACGCGGGTAGATGGCAGAGCACAAAATGGTTGCTTAGAACCACTTTGTGGTCTGCCTCCTACCCACCAGCAGGGTTGGGTATGTTCGAATTAATTTTTATTCTAGAATAATAAAGAAGCTTATTCAAAATTCGTTCCGAAAATGAATCAACAATTCCACTGGATTCAGTATTCATCCCGAAAATGAATAATGAATCCAACTCAATGCAGTATTCGTTCCGAAAATGAATAATGAATCCTACTGAATTCAGTATTCATTCCGTATTCGCATATCATCAAATTGAATAATCTGGAAAAATGGACAATGTAAATGGGAGAAATATAATGTCCCATTTCTTCAGTTACTAGATACTAAGAGCGCGATTTCTCTTGGGTTAATATAAAGTAATCGGACGATAATGTTTAAATAGAATAAACGTGTTTTCTATCAATTTTTCCAGATTATTCAATTTGATGATATCCGAATACGGAATGAATACTGAATCGAATTGGATTCATTACTTATGTTGAAATGAATACTGAATTCAGTTGGATTCATTATTCATTTTGGAATGAATACTGAATCCAACTGGATTCATTATTCATTTTAAAAAGAATGCTGAATTCAGTTGGATTCATTATTCATTTTGGAATGAATACTGAATCCAGTAGGATTAACTGTTCATTTTCGGAACGAATACTGCCCAGATAGACAGTCGTGATCATCACGCCGTGCATACAATTGATGAAGCAAATTTTACAGCATATTGACTACATGTCATGATACAAAGCCGTGAACTCATTTAGTATAGTGAATGTACAAAGCATTTTGATCTCAATATGTCGTTTACAAATGCATCGTACGTTTGAAGCACGTTGAACTCATATCGCTGTGCTCAAGTGTCCACAATTAATATCTGCAAATTTTACGTCATATGGAAGTCATCCAATGACTGTATTGATGAATTCACTGGGTTAGCACTGGTAGTAGACATGCCATGCAAGCAATATGACGGCGATATGCATGTTTGTCGGTGATACATTCGATGGGCACAAAATGACGGCGATATGCATGTTTCTCAGTGATACATCCTATGACGGTGATATGCATGTTTCTAAGTGATACATTCGTTGAGCGCAATATGACGGCGATATGTATATTTTGTCAGTGATACATCCCAGGAGCACAATATGATGGCGATATGCATGTTTCTCAGTATTACATTCCATGACGGCAATATGCATGTTTTCAGTGATACATTCGGTGAGCGCAATATGACGGCGATATGCATATTTCTCAGTGATACATCCCATGAGCGCAATATGACGGCGATATGCGTGTTTCTGTGATACATCCTATGACGGTGATATGCATATTTCTAACAAGGAGAAGGCAGAGCCTGGATGGCGCAAATCGGGTTCGCCTTTCGCGTGGTGAAAGTTGAAGACCTCCGAATTAACGTCGCTTTTGATTTTTGTTCCAATAAGCCTTAGTTACTGAGATATCGCGATTTGAAAATTTGGGAGTTTCGTCTCGTGCCTAGAGTACGTTGAGCGTTGACACTTGAGACAAGAGCGGCCGTAGCTAATACGGTAAGACGATAGACCGGCAATCTGAAAGTTCATGGTTCGCGTCCCTGTGCTTTTTTTTAATTCAATTTTTTTTTAAATTTTATAATCTCTCATAAGACTTTACATGTGCAGGTAAATAAGAAAATTCGAAAATATGTTTTACTAGTTTTATTTGTCTATTATATTAAAATAATTAATCCAATAATGAAGTTACAATTACAAAGCAAAATAATATGGTATAAAAAATAAATAATTAATCTAATTCACAGGAAAGCATATTTGAAGATCTATATCTTCAAATATGCTTTCCTGATAGAATTTATAAGGTTAAATATGGTTGCGGTGGTATTACGTTCATTTTATGTTCGTGGTGTCGTAAGCCTTTGTGCTACCCTTGCTTTTACGATGGTTTCCACCCTTCAATTTGTCAACATACTGATCTGATAGAAGAAGAATCAGAATAATTACCTGCCGCGAAATTTGCAAGTGTGAATTAGATTAATTATTTATTTTTTATACCACATTATTTTGCTTTGTAATTGTGACTTGATTATTAGATTAATTATTTGTTATACAATATTATTTTGCTATGTAATTGTGACTTCATTATTGGATTAGTTATTTTAATGTAATAGATTAATTAAACTAGTAATACATATTTTCAAATTGACTTCTTTACCTGCACATGCAAAGTCTTATGAGAGATTATAAAAAAAAAAAAAAAAATTCATTCAAAAAGCACGGGGACGCGAACCGTGAACTTTCAGAGTACCAGTCCGTCGTTTTACCGTATTAGCTACGGTGGCTCTTGTTTCAAGTATCAACGCTCAACGTACTCTACGCGCGAGCCAAAACTCCCAAATTTTCGAATCGCGATATCTTAGCAACTAAGGCCTATTGGAACAAAAATAAAAAAACCACGTTAATTCAGAGGTCTTCAACTTTCACCAGGCGAAAGGAGAACCCGATTCGCGACATCCAGGCTCTGCCGTCTCCTTGTACGTGATACATTCGACGAGCGCAATAAGACGGCAATATGTATATTCATCAGTGACACATCTCATAAGCGCAATATGATGGCGATATTCATCCAAATCCAGAATGATACAAATAAGCAGACACAAAGACAACTTGTACAAGTGTTAGAATGGCTAGGTAGGTAGCGCGCTCGGCTCTCGATTTAGAAGACGTGGTTCAAACCGTAGGTAGGTACAAAATTTAACTAGGCAGAATACGTTTTTAATCCATTTATCATATAGGCAGGAACATCAATAAAGCGTATGGGGATAATAAAAATCCTACCAGATTTTTTTTATCAATATTTTTGGATTTTTTTTATTTTTCACGCTATGACACTCAAATGAGCTCCATATGAGCACAGCATAGTTACGTCACGCCATGCCGCTAATATGACCTCCGTATGAGTACAGCATATTTACGTCACGCCGTGCCGCTAATATGAGCTCCGTATGAGTACAGGATATTTACGTCACGCCATGCCGCTAATATGAGCTCCGTATGACCACAGCATAGTTCCGTCACGCCATGCCGCTAATATGAGCTCCATATGAGCACTACAGTTTCTTCACGCCGTGACACCCATATGAGCCCCATATGCACTCACTTATTGGTAGATATTCGTGAGCCAAATTTGCTAGTCTGATGAATTCACTGCATGCATATTCGCGTGAGTACAACTTTGCTTCATTTGGATGTATTATTGTGAATCATCATGTGATGCAAATATGACTTCAACGGGAGCACTCATAAGGGATACACAGCTGTGAGACTTTCTATGCTGCATTGATGATGTACATATGATGCCAATATGAGGTACATCTGTCTATCTGGGTGAATCCAACTGGTTTCATTATTTATTCTCAGAATGAATACTGAATCGAGGTGGATTCATTGTCGAAAAAAAAAACGAATATCCATCTGACATGTATTCGGTATTATTTCCCTACTCGAATACTAAAAGTACTATACTAACTATACTAAAAGTATTCGAGTATGCCCATCTCTGCCCACCAGAAGTGGCCTCAGCACACAAACAAAGCCGGAAAATATCGTTGGATTAACCCAATAAGAGACCTATGGGAAAATAGCTGAAGAGTTTGCTCCTGGTAGTAACCTACCTTGGATTCAGGGTCGGGCATATTCGATTATTTTAAATTCATGAATAATAACGAAACTTATTCACAATTCGTTCCGAAAATGAATAATGAATTGTACTCGACTCGGTATTCATTTCAAAATGAATAATGAATCCTACTGGATTCAGTATTCATTTCAAAATAAATAATGAATTATACTGGATTCAGTATTCATTTCAAAATTAATAATGAATCCATCTGAATTCGGTATTCATTTCAATATAAGTAATAAATTTAACTTCATTCAGTATTCATTCGGTATTCGGATATCATCAAATTGAATAATCTGGAAAAATGGACAATGGAAATAGGACAAATATAATGTCCCATTTCTACCCCCATTTCTTCAGTTACTAGATTCTAAGAGCGCGATTTCCCTTGGGTAATTATAATGTAATCGGACGATAATGTTTCAATAGAATAAACACTTTTCTGTCAATTTTTCCAGATTATTCAATTTGATGATATCCGAACATCCGTATTCGCTATTATTTTCCTACTCGAATACTAAAAGTATTCGAGTATGCCCATTTCTGCTTGGATTATACTTTTGGTGGCCTCCAAAAGCAGCTTCTTCGGCTACTTTCTCATAGATCTCTTAGTGGATTAAACCAGCGAACTTTGTTGGGATAAGTATGGATAGTAAATGCCAACCCTCTAATGGCACAGCCTCCAGTTTTCAGGATATTGGTCGTAACTAATCATGTGGGTTGACGTTGCTGACCACATCGACATACTTGATCGCATATCTGAACGGGACACTTGTGTCATTGCTTGCTTTACGTAGAAACACCCACCTATGCAACAGTTTTCTCTTGAATAAATTGATCCTTTGTTACGTAGAATTATTCTTTACAAAGCTTAGCCGTCCAGGGTAAGTGACAAGCAACGGAAAAGTAGTATTTCCATTTATGGATCACAACGTACAATTGTGTGACGTGACAAAGTTCCAGATCTACGTTGCACAAACTCATTGTATTTGGTAGAGCCAACTGGCTTTGGTAGTCCCAATTCACTATTATCTCCATGTAAACAAACTGAAAAAAGCGAAAAAAATATAGACGACCGGAAGTTCATTTGTTTGCAACTCTGTATCTTCGCAGCCGCGATAGGGGCCAAAGGCCTCAGCCCGCTTCGGAAACACTTGCGGGGCTTGGGAGGATGGCCGGTGGTCGAAGGCGACTCTTGGAAAGGGAAAAACTTCGATTGGAGACGCACTATTTACAAAGTTCGTCGTGACGGACACGATTATGAATACTACATCGGAGACGTAGTTGGTTATTTGGTTCGTTTCGTCATTGAACACGATGAGAGCCATCCATCAAAACGAATTATGGCGGTTCGTATGCGTTTTCCCATCGTTTACGGTTATCGCAAATTGACAAGCATTCATCCAAACAATGGCGGCAACAACGATAAAAATGATAAATTGTCAATTACGTTACAGTGTACTTGAAAATGATAATTCATAAGCATTTGTTATTGAGACGTTGAATACTGTCTGTCAAACTGTCATTGTAGTTATCATTAACTGTGTCTCAAATAGTTACGACATCCTCTTGGTTTACTTCCGCGTAACACCAAAGAGGAGGAACTTGACAGAACGGAATCGTCACTCCGTACTTATTACCTCTTCATGGTGCACATGGCCCAGAAGCTTGGTGCTGTCACCAGTCGTGCACGGTCCGAAATCCGCGAAATGCTGTCCTTCGAAATAGAACTAGCTCGGGTAAGAGGAAAACATATATTATTTATGCATGCAAGGTGATTCGAAAGTTTCAAAAAGTTTAATATCTGAAGAAGCCGATACATAATGATTTTGGATTGGATTCGCGCAGAGCAGGTCACCGGTATCGAAACAGGTGAAGCCGAAGGAGTACAATCCGATGACCATTGCCCACTTGAACGAGAAGTATCCGAGCGTGCCATGGATGAAGTATATCCGAAAATTCGTGCCATCCCGTATCCACTTAACCGATGAGGAGATCATCAACGTACCGGATCCCACCTACTACGTCAATCTGGAAAACCTGATGGCCACCACCGCGAAGAGGGTCCAGGCCAATTACGTCATGTCCAGAATTGCTTTGAAGAACGCAGTTTTTTTGACCGAGAAAATGCGCAAAAACGCATCCCGTATTCTAGCTAGAAGGTCATATTTTCCCGTGAGGCACGATCGACCCAGTTATTGTGCAGCTGAGGTAACGGCTCATCTTTGGCAGGCCGTCACCGCTATGTACGCGAACAAATTTCTGGACGAAGAGACGAAAGATGCTGCCAAAGCGATCGCGATCAATTTGCAATTTGAACTGAATGAGACTTTGAGAGCGGTAAGTTCACTATAGGTCAAACGGTCGATTGGTTGGAAATGTGGGCGTTCCAGCAATCCACGGACTGCAAAAAGCAGCAGCCTTCTTATAACTCGCCAGCTGCCGTTTGGTGGATTCAATGTGCTCTTAGTCCGAAGCTAGTGACAACCAGTAATTTAGTGAAATGCGACTGTTACCTTTGGAACGTCCAGCTTATCAGCCCACTGAACACTTTGTTTTGCTAGAGAGGGCTTTGTCAGACACGAAGAAAAACCCTATATTTACGGAGAACATCTCTCGTATGCACTGCATTGCTCCCTTGTCATTTTATAGCCGACTACGAAATGCCAGAAAAGTCATACCCCAAAAGCGATATCTTTGCAAAGTATCATAACTCAGAAATGGCATTCACCCGAAACGGAATGCCCGCATGCGGAAATTTGGAGCCCATTTACCTAGACAACACCTAGACAGTTTTTGCAATTGACATATGGCACTGATAGCATCTTCCAATTGACTGAAAAGTGTCATCGGCCAAATGCGCATGTTTCTTCGTTCTTCACTTGCCGAGATTCACCTCACTATTGACTTTGTCCATTACGCGCGCAGTACAACTGGCCCAACGAAAAAGCGAGGAAGGAGGCATTGGACAAAGCCGCCCGAATGACCATCCACCTCGGCTATCCGGACAGCATGCTGGACCACTCGAAGCTGGATGAGGTGTACGGGAATATCGAATTCACCGAGGATGATTACTTTGGGAATGTGAATAACTTGTCTAATTACAACCACGAGCTGGATATCAAAGAGTTGCAGGAACCTCTGTCCGAATTAGACGAGTGGGGAAACTTACGTGCACCCACTTCAGTAAATTCTGCATACTACGCCATGGAAAACAGCATACGTAAGTGCGCAAATCTTTTTAGGGTTCTGTAATCAAAGGTGAGAAACCCTTATACACTGAGAAAAAAATAATTGATTCAATATCATTGGTGTTATTGAATGAAATTTCGTTGATTCAATTGTGAAATTGTTGGTGTTAATAATCGGATTTATTAGTCCAAACAAAACGCTATTGACTTTAATAACATGATAAAATTTGAGAAGAGTATGTGGTTTCCGGATGGAGGCCGTGTTGAGGATCAGCGTTGTGCCGACGTTTCGCAAACGTTACAGTCTGCATCATCAGGGCTGAGAGCTCCGATACTGAAGCTCTCGTGTCTCAGGTATTCCTTATATAGTTGCAGTCATCGTTCCAGATCGCTGCACCAGCCAATCAGATGTTTTAATTGATCAGCTGGTCAATTAAAAACCCGGGAGGACGGTGTGCCAAATAGGATTGACGTGATATCCTCCATCTCTGTTGAGATTGTCCGGATGTTTTCGGATTGCCAAGCCTTCTCGGTGTTTCCTGGAAAAATAGCTGTTTGATGGGGCCAGACTTTGGGCTTTATCGAACTGGATGGCATGACCAGTCTCCATCCAATGTTCGGCCAGCGCTGATTGTGTAATATGGCCATATTTGATACACCGTTGGTGTTCTTTGATCCGTGTACTGATCTTCCTCCCGGTTTCCCCTATGTACACTTTACCGCATGAGCAGGGTATTTTGTATACTCCTGGTGCACTTAATGATGGTCTTTGGTCTTTTGCACTCGGAATCACTTGTGCTAGTTTCTTCTGAGGTTTGAAGATGACTCGCACGTTATGTTTTCCAAGGACCCTGCCTATGCGATCGGTTATGCCCTGAAGGCATGGAAGGGAAGTTGTTGCGGTTATTTGTCCTTCATTCTCTCCATCAGGTGCTGTAACCGTTTTCGGATCAGCTATTTTTCTTTTTAGATTTTTGATCGTTCTTTCGATGTTGCCTGGCTTGTAGCGATTGTCTCCTAAAGCTTTTCGTAGGTGTTCTAGTTCAACCTCCAGGGAGTCTGGTTCGGAGATCGCTAGAGCTCTGTAGACCAGAGAGCTTATGACCGACTGTTTTTGGGAAGGGTGGTGATGGGGCGTAGCGTGGAGGTATCTATCCGTATGCGTTGGCTTCCGGTAAACTTTATGGCCCAAAGTGCCATCGCTTTTCCGTTGAACCAGTACATCCAGAAAAGGGATTTCATTTTCCTGTTCTATGTCCATAATGAATTGAATATTGGGGTGTTGGGAGTTGAGGAAGGTTAAGAAATGATTGAGGTTTTCTTTGCCGTGACTCTAAATGACGAAGGTGTCATCGACATATCGGAACCAGGTGGAGGGCTTGAGGGAAGCTTCTTGCAGAATTCTGTTCTCGAAGTTCTCCATAAAGATGTTGGCGATGATAGGGGAAATAGGGGAACCCATGGCTGCGCCTGAAGTTTGTTCATAAAACTGGGATTGAAATTGGAAGTATGTAGAGTTTAGGAAATGTTCTATGAGGGGCAGTAGGTTAGGGGTAACTTTTTTGGAATTTTTAACTATGCTTAGGGTTTCATTGGTTGGGACGTTCGTAAACAGGGATACAACATCGAAACTCACTAAAATATCTTCTGGTTGTACCTTGATAGACTGGATCTTGTTCACAAAATCCCGCGAGTTTTGGATATAGGAGTTGTTGAGGCCTACGAGTTCCTGCAAAGGTTTGCAGAGAAAACGTGCCAAGTGATATGTCGGACTGCCTATGTTGCTAACAATGGGCCTTAGTGGGATGTTCTTTTTGTGTATTTTTGGCAGACCGTAAAGCCTGGGTGGTAGGGATTCCTTGGGTGTAAGGGCTTTGGTTAGGTTTTCCGATAGACCAGCCTTCTTTAGAAGTGTTGTTGTTTTCTTTTCTACACTGCAACTATATAAGGAATACCTGAGACACGAGAGCTTCAGTATCGGAGCTCTCAGCCCTGATGATGCAGACTGTAACGTTTGCGAAACGTCGGCACAACAATGATCCTCAACACGGCCTCCATCCGGAAGCCACATACTCTTCTCATTACATAAAGAGCCGTGAAAGCCTTAAAACTAAAATGATAAAATTTAATGTTTTTTTCATTCATAATAAATGAGGCATGCCACGTCACTTCAGCCAGTAAAAAAAATCCACAAATAATTTTGAAAAATCGAGTTACTTTATTGAAAAATATTCACCGAGTGTCGAAATTAAAAAAAAAATTCGGCCGTTTTTTCTCGTTGATTACCATTTTTTAACATTTTTCCATTCAAATGGTTGCATCTTTGGCAGGATTTGACATATTTACATTCGTAAAAAACGAAAATGTGCGTCTTTTTATAGCCTTCCAGAAAAAAATTAATTTAGATTTCATTAAGCAAGTCGAACGTCCGTTTCAGGGCAAAATATGCAAAAATATTTTTTTCTCAAGGAAAGACACTCGTTATTTTATTTTTTAAATTTCCCCGAATTGTGAATACGAAAAACGGATTTTTGGTATTTTTTATATTATGTGAAGTAACAGCTGTTTTTATTTAAAAAATTTTTTTATTAATATTCGATTGAAGAGTGTGGAGCACTCCAAGGCTCCAATACATATGACATATATGTCATATGTATTTCAAAAACCTGGTAAACATACAGCGAGTGCTCCTCTACTAGTGTAGTAAAGAAATAATTAATTCTATTGATTATATTTTTCTACGAAATAAAAAGTGTTGTAGCAACCGCTTAATTATTTAATCCAATACATCTACGGATTGTATATAGAATGTTTTCAATAGAATATAATTTTATTGGAAGGATAATGTAGATATTCAGAGAACAGAAGGGCTTCTTCAAATAATATATGTTATTTAAATCAATCACATTTGCCAATATTTTATAGTATTGTAACAATTTCATATATCGGTGGCACTCCGCAGCAGCACATTTATTGGGATCAACCAAAATATTTTTTTTCGATTCAATTGGTTTTTTTTCTCAATGTAACTTCGTCATGTCACTGGGTCTGCCAGTCTGTTATATCTTCAACGCTGCTCGTGAAATTGTACAGTAGAGTAAGCAAGTTGATTTGGATTTCTTTCCCGCCAAACCTTCACGAAAACACTCTCCATCGTTAGATTTTTCCTTCAGACATATCGGCCGGTTACTTTCGAGGTTTGTTTTTCGGCAAGAACCGACCGGAATACATGAAGTACGGTGGGCTCGGAAGTTCTCTCGGCCACGAGATGACACACGCCGTATTCGAGGATGGCCTCTATCGAGGAAGCAACGGCAAGGTCGTTTGGTTTTTGGGCCTGGGCAAGAGGCCGGAATTCCGCAGCCGTAAGCAGTGTCTGATCGATCAGTACGAAAGTTACCACGTCAATAATACAGGGACCAAGGTAATCAGGCAACGTTGATAACACGTGAACATGCAGAGTGCATCTACGTTTTCCAGAACTCTCGCTCTTTCTCCCCCTTTCTTCCAACATTGCCTATCAAAGGCGGTAGACTGCATAGTGCGCTTCCAAAAATTAGTGGCAATTTTGAACAAACGAATGAATCATATTGTATCATCGTCGGTATGTCGGCGGCTTTTGTTTGGGTTCGTACACGGAGAGAATTAAAAAGTAATTTTTGTCGTGAATTTCACGGTAAAAATTACCGTGATATATTTCAATGTGGTGACAAGTGAGAAAAACAATAATTCGTATGCGACAAGTTTTTTTTAATTCACGTTACAGAAAATTTCAAATACGTAGCAAAAATTTTACTATACAAGAAGGGTAGACATTGGAGACAGTCAAATTTAGCATATTTATTCGAAAATTTACCTACTGTCGGTTAAAAATTACCAACTGCACCGTACGCGGTATTTTTACGATACTGCACAGTAAAATTTACCTGCGTCAACCTCAGAAGAAAAATTTCCTAAAAGGCTGGTAAAATTTATATATCTTCCCCTCATTGTGACCGTTTTTTCCTCTACTGTTTTGTTTACCTTTTTTCTCTCCACCTTCTTCGCTGTTCCCTCCCCCCCCCCCCCCCCTGCGGCCCAGACGACTTCCCCCTCTGTCTTATTTCGCCGTGAAATGCCGAAGAAAAACATTTCACGACGAAATGTACGCAACTAGGTTTCGAACCCGGGACTCCCAGTTTGAAGGCGAGCACGCTAACCACTAGACCATCGCTCCGATTCCTTAGTAAAATGTATTTTTTCTTCAAAGACCGGTGCTATAATAATCATAATAATAACTGAAATAATAATAACCATAATAATAAATATTATTTATTATTGAAAAATTGGTACAAATTAACGCTGTTCGTTTTTTGTTGGAAATTTTTTTTTCTCTCATATAAATTGGTATACTCAACAAACGGATAAGGAGAGAAATTTAATTATTAGAATTTATTTGTCATTTAATACTACCATTTTTTTACAATACATTTCGTACCATCGTAGGCTCGAGTGATGTGACTAATTTGCGCACATATTATTTTGTCAACATTTGAAATCGTAAAATCGTATTCACTCTTAAAAATTTCATAAGCACCCGAGTCGAAATTTTTAGCCTCCTCTGAACCCTCGCAGGACCCATTTCTTTTGTAATACATAAGCCGCCAGCCTCCGTTGAACCTACAAAACCTCATTTGTCGAGTTCAGTGCCATGAAGAGACCTCCTCTTGGCCCAGGGTAGCCTCTGCTAGACCTCCCAAACCTTCTCTCGACCCCCAGTTTCAGTGAAACGTGCAGACCACAGGCCTCCCTAACCTGCTTTCAATCTCAAACTGTTGTCTCGACCCCACCTAACCTGCTTTCGGCCCAAATTCGATATCTCCTCCATCATCATTCCATTGTGACCTGATCGGTAACCCGTTCGATGACGAAAATAATACGAAATTAATAAAAATACATCGTCCCCTTATCAAATTAATAGTCCAATATTAATATGCGAAAACAATCAAATTTGCTCAATATCGATTTATTATTATTTTATAGGCAATTGATAAAAGAATGCTTGTGTATACAGTCTTACTCCAATTCTATCGGATTAATAGGCATTTTCCTGTGAGAAAAAATCTCACAGGAAAATTCTTTAAAAAATGCCAGTCTATCCAGTATAAGCTTACGCGACGTTTTTCGTTCTTGACATTTCTTCTTAAGCCTTCTAGTTCTTGAGTTACATTGCATTATCTCGAATTAGTCTTTTTAGCAAAAATGAAATAACATTGCGAAAAAAATCGTACTAAACTTTATAAAAAACGCAAATGAAGTTCCTGCTACCCCGTTTAAGTTCATCGTGGATAAACGTAACAATTTTTTTTCCATAAGTCCATGCGTTCAATTCTTGATGGTCGAAAAAAAGCCGAAAATCAGTCACGTATAAAAGTGCGTACCGGGTCGAAAAGAAAATGATAAAAAAATATTTCAGAAAAGCAACATACAGCTGAATTTATTCCCGTCAAAACGCCGTTCGGTAAATTTGGTTATCTTTTTTTTACGAAGCTATGTGACTTTTAGTGCAGCAAGAAATATCGACTGGTGTATCCAAACATTTAAGCGACGGTATATATTATATAATACTTTATATATATATATATATATATATATATATATATAATACTCAAAATATGTGGTTGCGTTAATATATTCGAATATACACTACCAGTCAAAAGTATTCGGACACTTCAGATAACTGCAAAACTTAATATCACTTTGGATCATTGCAAACTTATGGTAGAATAATAATTATTTTACGAAGATACTATAAAGCTCTGTGAAATTACTTAATCATATAGATCTTTATAGTATCTTCGTGAAATAATAAATGAAATGAATTATATTACTCTAACATTATTTGGCAATTATCCAGCGCTCAAAAGTTTTGCGATTATGTGGAGTGTCCGAAAACTTTTAGCTGGCAGTGTATATCTAAATAACATATAATGTTGATTTCTATATGGAACGATAGGGTGTTAATTATAGTTTATTTCATGTTCTGAAGGATTGAAATTGTCGGTTTAGAATTCAACCTCATTCGATTTTTTCTTTTTGTTTTTGTTCGTTTTGTTTTTTTTGTTTATTCAATAATGAGTTGATCAATGGCGACGGCCGATTACCGTCGATTTCAAATAAGATGTATGATTTTTCCTTGTTTTCATTTTTAGCACGTCGAAAATTAAAAAAATATTTCCACGTGTATGTATGAAGCATATTTTTATTTTTTCCCGCTAAATATTATGATATTAACTAACCGCGTCTATTTGATTTTTTTAAAATGTGTATTAACTAGATTTTTCATAGAACCAAATTTTTCCTATTGCATTCCATTATTAAAATGATTGATTTTAAAAATGTTTATTTAGAGAAAATCAATCTATTTAATACCGTCCAATAACTACATATTTTATTTGATCCTAATAAATCTGTGATTCGGTTTCATCAGTTTAACATTTTCATCTGTTCAAAAAAACAATTTAGTCAAGTTCACTGAATGGATCTAGTTATTTTTTTTAATTTACCTTAAATAGAATATTTGTAGAGTTAAGCATTTTTCTATTTGATTGAACTAATGG
The DNA here is from genome assembly GCA_944452715.1 of Ophion slaviceki. NCBI lineage: Eukaryota > Metazoa > Arthropoda > Insecta > Hymenoptera > Ichneumonidae > Ophion > Ophion slaviceki. The sequence continues at coordinate 62,152,694 of OX101785.1, read as the reverse complement.
TCCATCTTTATTGCAACACTCATATCAAGGGGGCGGGGGGTAGTGAAGGTGGAGAGAGAGGAATTCACTACCCCCCGCCTATTTTATATATATATAAAACACACATTATATATATATAAAACATACACGCGCGCGCGTGCGCGCGCGCGCGTGTGTGTGTGTGTGTGTCTGTGTGTTTGAAAAATCTATAGCTTATGTGATACAACAAATAGTTGGAGGTATTCATTTGGTCTCTTATGCCATATCAGCGACCAAAATGTTATAAGCACTCGGTAGCATAGGGGCAGCGGCGCGTAGTTATGAGTAGGTAGGACTAGGTTCAAATCGCATATAGGGCAAATATTTTCTTCGAAAAAAATCATTTCCAAAGGCCAGGGAATGACGAATTACGATGAAAAATCCTTGTAGTAAAGCTCTCAAATAATGCGTTCATTTTATTTTCGATTTATGAAATATTTTTTGCATATAGTACACTAAGCTTTACCGTGTACATTGTAAGCAAATGAAGATTAATTTGAATCTCATCTTTATTAACATATATAAATATATTTGAAAGAAATATGATCGTAGTAGGTTGGGAGACAAGGAAAAAAACCTATTTTATTTAAATAGATTCTATATAAATTAATTTTTTTGTTTGGCCGTGTACAGTAGGCCGAAAGGAGGGGCAGTAGGTTCTGCGGGAGCGCTCGAAGTAGGCCCACCTGAGGTTCCGTAGGTTCAATTGTGACCCTCCCTGACCTCCTTTGAGTCAAAAAGTCTACTTTCTGCCATGCCGGAGGTTCATCGGAGGCTCTAACGCATGGTACTTTCAAACATTGTACCCTCCTTTAGATACTCAATAACCCGCTCACGCCGATTTCTGCTCGCCTTCATTTTGTGGGTTGAACGCGGCTCGAAAATTTCGACTCGGGCAGTTTATGTACGCAGTTTAGACGAAATTTTTTTGGAAACTCCCATCGCGCCCTATAAGGAATAGATAGACCACTGAAACCGAACCGCGCACCGCTACTTGGTATGAAGGGGAATTTTTACCATGCAGTGCCTCAAGATTACCGTACCGTACCGCACGATAATTTTAACCAAGCGCGCACGATAATTTTTACCGAGAGCACAATACATTTTCCTACAACACTCATTAAATTTTATAATAAATTTTAAAATAACTGTTATAAAGACGATACTTTTTTATAGAGATTTTTAAAAGGCATAAAATAATAAAATGCACAGTAAAATTTCGCTGATATTATATATTTTTTAAATTTAAGTTTTGCGCATTTTGTTACACATCAAAATTTACTAGAAAATCTGGTAAAATTTTCAATCTGAAGACGAAGTTTTATTTTATTTTCGTGAAAATCTGTGTTTTACTCAGCAATAATAAGCGAAGTTTCAGGGTTGTCATCTGGTTACCGTTACTGCACGGTAATTTTTAACATTTAATTCTCTCCGTGTATGTGCTCCACCACCCTTCCAAACTACATCAAACGAACTGAGCCAAACAGACAAAAGCACAAATCGAAATGCACCGTCTTTTCGGATATCGACTCATCTTGTTTCCCCAACGAAAATCCTCGCCGTCCATCGGTGTACCAGAGTTTCGAAAAAAACGATAATAAAAAAAAACAAGATAACAAGTTTGCCAAGGAGAATGGCAAATCTCTCAAGGTATTTATTATTCGCAGTTGAATGGCACGAAAACGCTGTCGGAAAATCTCGCTGATTCAGGTGGTATTAGGCTAGCTCACGACGCTTACGTGAGATTGGCAGCGAAAAGGCCCGAAGAGCCCAAACTGCAGGGACTCGAGCGGTACTCGGCCAAGCAGATGTTTTGGATAAGCGCCGCTGCCGTAAGGTGCGAAAAAATCAAGCCGGAACGTATCTCTCATCACATACGCACGAGCGAACACACGATTGACGAATTTCGCGTGATTGGTATGATGTCGAATATGCCGGAATTCGCGGAGGATTTCAATTGCGAGGCAACCTCGTTGATGAATCCCACAGAACGATGTGACGTTTGGTGGAGCTAGTCATCATTCAGCTGAGCTGCTGAATGATGATGATGATAAGCTGGAAAGCACTGACAAAGAACATCCCTCAAGTGTCGTCCTTCGATTTTGTTGAAACTTATATATGTTATGAAGCATTAAAAACGGGTGAGGTTCCGAACCCCCCCCCCCCCCCCCCGATCGAGCTGAAATTTTGCACAAACCTTCCTTTTCATATTTTAAGAGCACCCTTAAAGGGATATTCGACAACGCGCAATAGTTTTTGGGTTTGTTTGGGAAAAACAGAGAGTCCGATAACATATATAGGTATGAACGGAGACGTAACAGATATGTATATACACATATATGTATATATATATATATATATATCTGCTTTTTTTACCGCGTGCCGACTATATATGAGGCATTCCACATCACTTCAGCCAGTAAAAAAAAATCCACAAATAATTTTGAAAAATCGAGTTACTTTATTGAAAAATATTCACCGAGTGTCGAAATTTTTTTTTGAATTTCTGACGTTTTTTCTCGTTGATTACCATTTTTTAACATTTTTCCATTCAAACAGCTGTATCTTTGGCAGCATTTGACGTATTTACATTCGTAAAAAACGAAAATGTGCGTCTTTTTCTAGCCATCCAGAAAAAAATTAATTGAGATTTTATTGAACAAGTCGAACGTCCGTTTCAGGGCAAAATATGCGAAAATACTTTTTTTCTCCAGGAAAGACACTCGTTATTTTATTTTTTTAAATTTCCGCGAATTGTGAATACGCGAAACGGATTTTTGGTATTTTTTATATTATGGGATTCCTAAACACCGTGAAGTAACAGCTATTTTTATTTTTTAATTGTTTTTATTAATATTCGATTGAAGAGTGTGGAGCACTCCAAGGCTCCAATACACATGACATATACGTCATATGTATTTCAAAAACCTGGTAAACATACAGCGAGTGTTCCACACTCTTCAATCGAATGTTGATAAAAAATAATAATAATAATAGCTGTTACTTCACGGTGTTTAGGAATCCCATAATATAAAAATACCAAAAATCCGTTTTTCGTATTCACAATTCGGGGAAATTCTTAAAAATAAAATAACGAGTGTCTTTCCTTGAGAAAAAACATAATTTTGCATATTTTGCTCTGAAACGAACGTTCGCCTTGCTCAATAAAATTTAAATTAATTTTTTTCTGGAAGGCTAGAAAAAGACGCACTCTTTCGTTTTTTTGCGAATGTAAATACGTCAAATCCTGCCAAAGATACAGCCATTTGGATGGAAAAATATGAAAAAATGGTAATCAACGAGAAAAAACGTTAGAAATTTTTAAAAAATATCGACATTCGGTGAATCTTTTTCAATAAAGTAACTCGATTTTTCAAAATTCTATGTGGATTTTTTTTTACTGCCCGAAGTGACGTGGAATGCCTCATATATATATGTATATATACATGGCACGCGGTAAAAAAAAAACTTAAAAATTCTATATCTCGAAAACTATTGCAAGCTGCTAAAAATCCCTTAAGGAGTGGTCTCAAAATATAAAAAGGAAGGTTTGTGCAAAATTTCAGCTCGAACGGCGGGGGGGGGGGGGTATCGGAACCTTATCCTTGAAAACTAAGCGACACGTATTTTTTTATCGGCGAAAAACGGTGTCAAAAGGGAAAACCAGCCCTCCGAATAGGGGTGATTCACCACTTATTTTTTTGCGATAACTCTCCAGTGGATTTTTCATCGCATCGGATTAGAAGAATTTTCGTTTTTGTTTAATTGCGATTGGTCGACTGATTGTCGGTGAAACTGCAATATTACTCCTTAACCTGCTTTTCTTCAAGGGCTGGTTTCAGCCCTTAAAACCGTTTTTCCGCCGATAAAAAAAATACGTGTTGCTCAGTTTTCAATGCTCCGTGACATGTATAAGTTTCAAAAAAATCGAAGAACGACACATGAGGTATGTTCCTTGTGAGTGATCTATGCGGAGATCATCTTCGCGGACAGCATATTGGTGTGGCATTCCGTCCAACGCAAATGCCAATGATGCTAATTATTTTCGACAATGAAGGTACTCCATTACCGAACACGCAGGCTACACATGCAGCATTATGTACAACAATATCCCCGCTCTGCATTGCTCTTGGAGCTATCTTCCTAAGTGCGTTTTATGTTTTCATAAAGAAATATCGCATTCCAGAAATCTGATCATTCTTTTTTTGGTGCCGACACCTGCTTCGTTCCTGTCAGCTTCGTACACTGAGAAAAAAACCAATTGAATAAAAAAAATGTATTGGTGATCCAAATCAATGTGCTGCTGCGGAATGCCACCGATATGAGATTGATACAATACAATAAAATATTGAAAAAAGTGATTGATTTAAATAACATATTATTTTATTTGAAAAAACTCTTCTGTTCTCTGAATATCTACATTATCCTTCAAATAAAATTATATTCTATTGAAATCATTCTATATACAATCCGTAGATGTATTGGATGAAATAATTAAGCGGTTGCTACAACATTTTTTATTTCGTACAAAAATATAATCAATAGAATTAATTATTTCTTTACTGCATCGAAACGAATATGCCATGGGACGTAAGTTTTTCAATTTGTTTTAAATATTAAATAAAAAGTGAGCATTAGAATGATCATCCACGATAATAATGGAGAGAATATCAGATATACAATGGAATATCCATGGAGAAAATATCAGATATTCAACTGATAAGAACAGATACTACACGTTGATCTTAGCCACAGGCCAAGAAGCGATACTCTTTAGAGTTTCTCCGACGTAAGTACGTTTTCGGTTCGCGCTACGCTTACGAGAAACGAGCGCGCGTGCGGCTTCTAGCGGTTACTCCGAGAACTACGGGTTTCCTCACACCTATAATTTCGGTGGCGCTCGGCCATGATTTCGTTAAATTTTTTCAACCAAATGTGCAAGAAACAAATTTTATTTTCGCATAATTTGAATTTTGAGCGATCCGTTCTCGTAACTAGAACGGATCGCGCAAAATTCATTAAACTCAAAATAACTAAAAAAAATAAACCTCCACATGTTTAAATCTCAGCTTTCCCTGCAGTCATTTTTGATTAGTTAATAAACTAAATAACCTTGGGATTGATAAAATGGGCAAAATTTTTTTTAATCAGATGAGTAATTTTAAGAATTTTCCACCTCGCTGTCTTTGAAGGTCAATTGTAGCCAAAGTAGCCCTATTAAGTACTACTTTTTGTAAATAGTTATGAAAGCTGAGAGTCTGACGCATTCTTGAGGCCTAATTAAGAACCATGAAGTCACCTGTTTAGATTTTTAATTTAAAGTTGAAAATTTAAGTCATTATTTACCGAACGTAAATTTTTCACTTTAGACCAACATTTTCATAACTTTCATCACAGTTACGAAGCTGATTATTTTATGCATAAAAGTACTACTCATGAAGATTCAGTTGCAAAAAAAAATCTCGACAAAGTCTTCTACTTTTTTTTAGATTTTTTTTTAATTGGTCAGGTCGAAAATTCTCAAAAATTCAGAAAAAAATTCATAACTGGAAAACTATAAAAAGTCGCGGGACATAAATGGGGGTTATTCGGATACCCTACGATACAAGGGACCTATATTTTATTTTTGGACGTCAATGTTCCGGCCACCCTGTATATATATATATATATATATATATATGTGTGTGTGTGTGTGTGTGTGTGTGTGTGTGTGTGTGTGCGTGTGTGTGTGTGTGTGTGTGTGTGTGTGTGTGTGTACACA